>CM076990.1:184138231-185338231 GCA_039090855.1 Macrothele yani | reverse complement strand
CAGAAATATCGAGGAAAACGAAATTTACCATTACGCACCTTAGCGAAAAGTCTATGAAGTACTTGGAAATTTTGAAAATATTAATAAATCATTTTGCACCGGAAACACTATCCAATAAAGGAAGAAATTTTCAAATCGGGCCATTATAAGTAGAGATATTGACAAAAATAAGATACACATATACGCCCCCTGACGGAGAAACCATGCAATATTTTAAGAATAAAATTTTCCTAAAACATTTATCGACGTGAGTGGCATCTGTCCCCAAACGAATTTTTTCAATCGAGATTTTAGAAGCTCAGAATTTGTGGAAATACCTCAGAAGCCGAAATTAACATTTACGCCCCTGGTGGCCAAACAGTTCTTAACCAAAAATTAGAAATTTTATGTAAAAGATTTTCCATCAGGAGGTGTATCCTCTGAAGAATTTTTTTTTTTTTTTTTGAAATCGGTGTTTTAGAAGTACAGATATTGAGGAAAACGCAATTTACTTTTACGCCCCCTGGCGGAAAATTTAGGCGTAACTTAAAAAATAACAATACCTAAAATACTGTAATTTGAATAGACATACATTGTATCGAAAAGTAAGATAATTTTTTTCAATCGGATGCTTAGAAGCAAATTTATTGAATAAAATGTATTTTGAATTCGATATCATCTGCATTTAAACCCTTTAGTGGCGAAACTGTACATTGTAAAAAAACGAAACCAAAGGAAATGAATGATCATCATTTGCATATTTCAAGCATCTCAATGCAAAACGAATTTTTCAAATTGAAATCATAGTTGCAGAGATATGGTGCCCACAGACGGACGGACGGACAAATCGATAGTCTAAGCACAATCTTTTTTATACAAAAGATGTGCTAAAACCAAAGACTCTTTCAGAGTTTGTTAAGGTTTTGCGGATGTCTGGCTGGCTGGAGCGAAGTTTTCAAACAAGAAAGATGACACCGAGTTTTCGGGTGTAATAAGCACGTCTTTTGAATCCGTTCTGACGCAAATTAAATTTTTCAAAGCTATTCAAAGTCAATGGAACCGATATGGGAAACAATAGTATCTGACGGAAGAAAGAAGTTTTTCAGTCGAATTTTTAATCCCTCAGATATTGCTGTAAACGGATCGTGAGCTTACGCCCTCTGGTTGCAGACTTGGGTGTTAAGAAAAATATGAATTTACATGAGAAACATTTCGCGCCGGAAACGCTCTCCAACACAGAAATAATTTTTGAAATCGGACTCTTAGAAACAGAAATATTAACAAAAATAAAATGTGACTTTACGTCCCCTGGCGAGAAAACCATGCACTATTTTAGGAAGAAAGTATTCTCAAAGGGTTTTTCAATATAAGTTTTATCGGTCCAAGAAAAAAAAATTTAGTCGAGTTTTCAGGAGCCCAGATTTTGCTACAAATACATCAGAAGCAGAAATGAAAGCTTATGCCCCCTAGTGGCGAAACCAATCTTTACCAAATATTAGAAGTTATGTGAAACATTTTTTTCCATCAGGCATTGTATGCGATACAGGAAGAAATTTTCAAATCAGAGTTTTAGAAGCAGAAATAACGCAGAAAACGCAATTTACCACTGTGCCCCCTAGCGGAAATTCTATGATTTACTTGAAAATTTGGAATTTATAGGAAAAGCATTTCGCATAGGAAACACTATCCAACAAAGAAGGAATTTTTCAAATCGGGCTATTAGAAGTAGAGATATTGACAAAAATAAGATATACATCTACGCCCCCTGGAGTAGAAACCATGCATTATTTTAAGAAGAAAATGTTCCTGAAAGGTTTGTCGACATAAGTAGTATCGGTCAACAAACCACTTTTTTCAATCGAGTTTTTAGAAGCTCATATTTTGCTGCAAATACATCAGAAGCGGAAATTAAGACTTACGCCACCTGGTGTTCAAACCATTTTTACAAAAATTCGAAATTATGTGCAAAGGATTTCCCATCAGGAGCTGTTTTTGGTGCAGAAAGAATGCTTCAAATCGGAGATTTAGACGCACAGATATAGGGGAAAGCAACTTACCTTTACGCCCCCTAGCGGAAAAATCAATGAATTAATTGAAAATTTTGAAATTATATGATAAACATTTCACACTGGAAACACTATCCAACAAAGAAGGAATTTTTCAAATCGGACTCCCAGAAGTAGAGATATTCCCCAAAATAAGATTTACATGTACGCTCCCTGGCGGAGAAACTGTGGAATATTTTAAGAAGAAAATATTCCGAAAATGTTATCGATGTGAGTGGCATCAGTCCACGGAATAGTTTTTTCAATCGATAATTTAGAAGCTCAGATTTTATGGAAATACATCAGAAGCAAAATTTAACGCTTACGCCCCTGGTGGGTAAAGCTTTCTTTACCAAAAATTAGAAATTATATGCAAAAGACTTTGCGCCAGCAGGTGTATCCGCTGATTTTTTTTTTTAAGTCGGAGTTTTAGAAGAAGAGTTATCGGGAAAAATGTAATTTACTTTTACGCTCCCTAGCGGAAAATTTATGCGTAATTTGAGAAAGTAACTATGTCTAAAATACTTTTCGACATAAATGAAATCGAAAGATAAAATAATTTTTTCAATCGGACGTTTAGAAGCAAATATGGGGAATAAAATGTATTTTTGAATTCGACATCATCTGCATTTACGCCCCCTAGCGGCAAAATTGTACATCGTAAAAAAAACGACATAAAGGATCATCATTCGCATGTTTCAAGCTTCCCAATGCAAAAAATAATTTCTCAAATCGGACTAATAGTTGCAGAGATATTGTGGGTACAGACGGACGGAAGGACAAACCGGTAACATAAGCACGATCTTTTTTACCAAAGACATGCTAAAAAGTAGAGCTGACTGGTTTCTCAAAAGGTGAGTTATCCCAGGTCTTTAATCAGTGGAAAAATAACCCACATTGCTTGTCTAAGAGGCGAAATGGTGGCGCAATTATAATCTAACAGGAACAAGACCTCTATCATCTGAGAAGGCTTGCACGGGGAAACAGAACTTCCTGTTGGCAGCAATTGATTGAAGCATTCCATGAAAGCTGTTTCTGACCTACATCTCAGTGAACTACGGGTAGGGAATTGAAGAGAATCGGTATTGACTGTCGCATGCCTGAACGGAAACCACTGATTTCTGATAAGAACTGGGATGTTCGTCTACAGTCGTGTTGGGAACAATGTGACTGGACACTGTAAGATTTATAGAAAGTCACGTGGTCCGACGAGTTGCGGTACATCTTGTACTGTACCGATGGTAGGCTTTCTGCCTACCGATGGTACATCGGTAGGCAGAGAGTTTGACGAGAGTTTCATGAAGCAATGGACTCAGCGTACCTCATCACGTTCTTGTTGTTCCCCTGATGGAAGGTAGGATGTGATCAGTACCGGAAACATGTTTCCATTTCCGATACTGGTTGCGAACATAAAGAACTCTGTCGACCACGCTTGCTCGCTAGGCCGAAGAGAATGCATGAATTCTCAAAAAGTCTCTAACCAAGAGAGAATGTATTTGCTGCCACCATTCTAAGATTTTGGTCGCACATCTTCTCTAGGTTGTTAATACCTTTCTTTTCCCTTTGATTTCAGTGCTTTTCTTCTGTTTGATTTTTTATTGTAGGTTTAACGACCACCGTGAGCAACTCAATTGGCTACAAGCAGTCCCCCGTGCCTAATTCAGGGCCACTGCTTCCAGGGAACGGAGTGAGCCAGTGCCGTAAGACAAACGCAACATCCATGCCTGACAGGGATTCGAATCCGGACCCCTTTCAGACGAATGAGCAGAAGTCATCGCTTAGACCCAGGGCCGGATTAAGGAGGGGGGTCTATAGGGGCTATAGCCTTGGGGCCCACCATGACCAAGAGTCCAGGAAGCATGCCTGAGCAAGTAATAGATAGGTAGAGAGAGAGGTTTATAAAATAGTTTTACTTTTGTCTCGTATGATTTCGACTTGGTAAGAAACATTGACTGGAAGACGAACAGATATCAAAGCAGTGACTCACGAAGGATTCATGTCACTGTGCACAGGGTTTCATATCGCTGTGGACAGGGTTTCATGTCGCTGTGCACAGCGGAGTCGGCAAGACAGTTTCAGCTTTTTCACTACCATTCACCCACTCCTAATTTGTACTTGGAACCGTTAGTTGTCGAAGTCCCCTTTGGCTCAATATTGCATTCAACAAAAAAAGATCAACTAAGAAAGGTATACAATAGCAAATCTTTAGAAAATCCATGACGAAATCTAGGAATCTTAAGCTTTTAACTCATGTTCTTCTGAGAACAATAAAAAAATCAGTGCCTTATTATGAAAACTCTGCAGATAATTTAGTAGTTACAGTTTTGTGTTTTAATGGACTTCGTAATAGTTCTCCGTCATGTGTGCTTTGGGGGCCCACTCAGAAGCCTTAGCCTTGGGTCCCCACTCAGAAGCCTTAGCCTTGGGGCCCACTAAGGCTTTGATCCGACCCTGCTTAGACCACTGCTCCACCGGGGCGGCCACGTTTGATTTACCAGCTACCAATCGCATTTGTGCAGCCGGTTTTATTGTAATTTAGGCGGTGATTTTTATTAATTTCTATCTTCAAGTGTTCTTGGAACAACCAGAATGAATGCGTGCTTCATCTATGGAAATTTGTGCTTAAAATGCCCCCCCTCCCCCTCCCAAAATTAAAAAAGAAAAGAAGAAATATACGTTCGAGAAAAGTAACGTAAAAAATTCCTGCAGAAAGAAACTTTAAACTTCAGTCATTTAAAAATTTAACATGATAATAAAGTATCATTTTAACAGCATTATGTTTTAATACATTATCTTTTATACTCCCTATTATAGGGTTTTGGTAACACTATAGGATATGTAGAGCATCGCCCCTGGTCCATGCTCGTGAACCCATGTTTTCACAGATACCAACTCCTTCCTATTAGTTATAGAATTTTGCCCACCCCATACATCCGGGTATCCAAGCTCTCGAAGGCACTGGGTTTGGTTTCCTTCCCCAAAAGCTAGCTACTCCGTTCAAGTGTTTTTTTTTTTTTTTTAGTTTAGGTTTAACGTCCACCGTGAGCAACTCAGTGGGCTGTAAGCAGTCACCCGTCCCTAATTTGGGCCATTGGTTCCAGGGAAGGAAGAGAGACAGCGCCGTAAGACAAACACAACAGCTATGCCTCACAGGGATTCGGTCCCGGGCTCTTCTCAAGAGAATGATCAGAACCCATCGCTTCGACCCCTGCGCCACACGGGTGACCCTTTCACATGATGCTCTTCCAGCTTCTCGGAATTTCTATCCGACACAAACACACAGTTCACTTGCTTGAAGATGATTTTTTAAGCTTTTCTGCAAAGCTCTCGCTCGCCATTTTCCTCGCAATCGGCGATCTGCCCACAATAGAACTCGGGGTGGTCTCTCTATTTGCTCTGTATCACAGTCGTTTAAAATACCTCTTCCTACTGTACTCGTTGTTACACCATATAACAAGAAGAGGTATCTGAACGGTTTACAGCCTTTAGGAGACTTCTACTAGGCGCATTACTGTGGCGGTGTTGGAAAGATTTCTGGATGAGTACAGTGTGCATAATAAATTGTACTTTCATTGCATTTCCCTCCAGTTATTCCTCAGATATTGAAGCACACTTTGTGTCATAAAGGAATTACAAAAATTGTGGGAAATTTGAACAAACTTGTTCAGTTTGCAGTTCACGACAGTGCCTTTTCAGATTGTAAGCCGTGAATTTATTCTATCATTAATCCTTCAGCTAGCGTCAAGTCTGAAACATTTGTCTAAGACTCATATCTGAAGGAAAGGAATAACAATGTCAGCTGTTTTCAAATCCAACAACATCCACACGAAAACAAAATGACGTCAGTAATATACAGTATACGGTCGTATCAGAACAATATGACCACCCCCGTAATAACAGTGTACTTGCCCAGACGTGTCACAGAATGCACGTGTCAGGGTAGGCCACACGGATATACATGTATAAGCGTCCGGCCAAGACAGGTGAGCCATAGTGCGTCACATGAGCACAATGGGCAGAGGTAATGATTTGACGGACTTGCAAAAAAATAATGATGATTGGCTACGGCGCCAAGGGTAGAAGCATGGTGTCACTCAGGTACGTATTGCCGATAAAAGTACAGCGAACACTGTTACACATGGGTCTCCGGAGTCGACGCTACTTCAAGGCACCCATGTTAACCCAGGTCCATCGGCAACGACGCCTGCAGTTTGCATGAGATTACCGTCTTAGCACTGTGGGAGTGTTGGAAAAGCTTGCCTTCGACGAATTGAGGTTTCTACTCCACAAAAGTGACGAGCTGTGGCGGATACGGCGAAGCGTTAGACGCACGAAAATCAGCACCCGGACACGCTTGTCGGTCAAGTACAGACCAGCGGTAGCAGTGTGCATGTTTGGGGGATGTTTTCCTGGCATGACCTGGGACCGCTGGTACCACTGGATGGGTCCCTGAACACCAATGGTCACCTGTCCATCCACGCTGACCACATGCATCACCTTCATGTTGGACGTTTACCCTAGTGGTGATGGTTTCTACCAACAGGACAATGCGCAGTGCCACGCCACTGAGGGGCACTGTTGCCAGGAACACGACAGCGATGTTTCAGTTCTCCCTTGGTCCGCCTCAATCCCATAGAGCACTTGTGGGACTATTTGGATCGAAAAGTTCGACGAGCTGACCCACAACCACATCATCTGTAGGACCTCCTTTGTGCTCTTCTGCAGTTCGAATGAGCACGTGTGATCCGGGCAACCTTCCACGGCCACATTGCGTCCATGCCATGCTATCTCACCGCTGGCATACGGCCCAAGGGTGGTTATTCCATTATCAGGTAGGTGCTCCTATTATTCTGATACGATTGAGTAAAATTTATTGTTTATAGTCGCAGATAATCCAAACGTTTTGGGAAGATGTTTTTAAAACACAAGTTTCGGTTAATACGCGAGTCAGCTGAAAATACAATTAATGAAACATTTTCAATTCAGAGCATGATTTAAAGACAACCCATCCGCAGTACTACGAGGATAGCCGTCGGTATTATAATACCTTTGAAACCTAATCATGTTTCAAAGTGAGACGAGTTCACTGCTCGCAAAAGAAAACAATCACCTCTTTGCTTCCTCTTCGGAACTTTGAGAATAGCACCCGTTATTAGGAAAAAAAGCACCGAAAGTATGTGTGACCTGTCGTATTGTCACGGCTAGCAAGGCCGTTTTTTCTTGCAACTACATATGGTGTCGTTGTTACGGAAGTGCAAAGTCGTGATCTTTAAAACAAAAGTGGGCATAAATAATGCCATGGAAAATTTGGATTATGATTCAGATGAAGAAGATAGGCACGATGATTTTGCCGACGACATTGTTCATATTGATCACTCAACTTTATTGAAAATGGACTTACAGGAAGTATTTGGAAACTCCGATAAGGAACCGGATTTAAAAGTTTTTAAAAGATAACACTGGTCAACAAAAAAAATTGGCCTGTTTTAGACTAATTTTAGGGTGCTGATTCCAAATCTGATCTCAGATTTGCTTTGTCACATCTCATTTTTTTGCTATAGGCATACCCCAATTTCATTGATTTTACCCGAAATTACCTCTTTGTCACTTATGATTGCAAGTTGTTGTGAGTCAGTGACGGCTTTAGTGTTAAAATATGGTGTTGTATTTTTAGGATAGTGTGTTTATAATATCATTTTATGTAGATATCTACATTTATTTAATATTTTGCTTCTGCAGGTCGCGATCTAACAATGGCTACAACATCCGAACGAAGGAAATGCAGTAATGACCCAGATATCTTCTGCTGCATCTGTGGCAGCTTCACTTTGCAGGATCAAAGGCCCAACATCAGTACCTTTGTCAAGAAGGTTTATCTTGCCTACTTTAAAGTACGACTTGGAGACCAAGACAAAAATTGGGCTCCTCACAAAGTGTGTAAAACCTGTGTTGAAACTTTGCAATCATGGTTTAAAGGAAAGAATGCTAAGCTAAAGTTTGGTGTGCCAATGGTTTGGAGAGAACCTACAAACCATTTGGATAACTGCTACTTCTGCCTTGTCAATGTAAAAGGTTTCAATAAGAAAAGCAAACAACACTTACAATACCCAGATATCCCATCTGCCAGACGACCAGTTGAGCACTGTGAGGAAATACCTGTGCCTGTATTTACTGAGATACCAGAGATGGATGTTGAATTCCTCAGTTTATCTGTTTCTACAGATGATGATGATGATGCTCAGATCGAATATACACATGCGTATGCCATCTGATGCAGATTGTGATATAATTTCTTTGTTTAGTCAGCCTGAATTGAATTATCTTGTAAGAGATTTGTATTTGCCGAATCAGTCTGCTGAATTGTTAGCTTCCAGGATGAAAGAGAAAGGACTACTCAGACCTGGCACTAGTGTCTCCTTTGATCGTAACAGAGAAGCAGCACTGCGAAAGTACTTCCATTCAGATGGTCAACTTGTTTATTGTAATGATGTTGAACGACTTCTTCTCAATATGGGACTGCCCGCATATGATTCAAGTAGATGGAGACTTTTTATTGACAGTAGTAAAAGGAGTTTGAAATGTGTGTTACTTCACAACAGAAATATATATGGTTCAATCCCAATAGGACACAGTGTAAAAATGAAACAAGTGTATGCCAGCATCAAGATCGTTCTGGATAGATTGGAATACCATGTTCATGTATGAGTAATTTGTGTTGATTTGAAAATGGTTAATTTTCTGCTGGGTCAGCAAGGAGGTCACACCAAATACCCTTGTTTCCTGTGCTACTGGGATAGTAGGGCTATATTAGAACACTGGGTTAAAAAGAACTGGCCACCAAGAATCAGTTTGACGCCTGGCGACAAGAACATCAAGAATGAGCCTCTGGTCGATAGGAATAAAATTGTATTTCCCCCACGGCACACAAAACTTGGGTTCATGATGCAATTCATCAAAGCTCTTGATCTCACTGAAGACTGCTTCAAGTATATATGTTCTACCTTTTCAAGTCTCAGTGCCGCGAAGAAAAAGGCAGGAATATTTGATGGCCCTCAAATAAGAACACTCATCAGGGATCCACAGTTTGTTACAACAATGACTGCGGCAGAGGCTAGAGCTTGGAATGCATTCTCTGATGTGGTGCGGAATTTCCTTGGGAACAAGAAAGCGAACAACTATTGAGAGATTGTGGAGGAGCTGCTCTTGAGTTTCCAAGCACTTGGATGTAGAATAAGCATCAAGGTTCACTACTTACATAGTCACTTGGCCCAGTTTCCAGAGAACATGGGTCACGTGAGCGAAGGGCAAGGTGAACGCTTTCATCAAGACATTAAAGTTATGGAAGAACGTTACCAAGGCCGATGGGACTCAAACATGATGGCAGATTACTGCTGGTCCTTGATGACAGACATTCCACAAGCTGTACATCAGAGATCGTCAAAGAAGAGGTCGTTTATGCAGATGTAATATCACTATTGTTAATAACCTTTTTGTACATATTTTTATTATCTTCACAATTCAATTCTTATATGGTAATATGCATTCACTCATATTGATATGCAGTCACTCTCACAACTTTGTGCTACGGCTCATTAAATGTTTGTTTCATTATTATTGTATATTGTATCTTATCTTATTCTTGTATGTATGTCTGTTTAGCTATTCGTATATGAGCATAAATTTACTGTTTTTATTGAAAACGCAATATTTGATATCTCAAAAACCTGATGTGATAGACAAAAACTAATGCCAGATTTGGAATCAGCACCCCAAAATTACCTTAAAACCGTTGGAATACCGTATGCTAGAAAAAGTGTGTTGGCCAGTGTAATTTTTGAAATTTGCATAATGTTCTTTCAAAAATATCATGTTTTTCTAACTGGTTAAGGCCATGGTCGGCTTACGTGTGGGTCCAATTTTTAGCAACTGAATAAGGATGATCGGCATATACGTAAGTACATACAGTTCTTCGAAAGCTCGTACCTGTTCCAAATCTTACTTCTGAAGCCGAAACGAATCAGAAATGGCTATTTAGACATCTGGAAAATCACAAAACTAAAGTTTATTCCGGCAACTTTCTCAAAACATTTGCTCTGATAATCTACAATGGATAGAAAAATGTACTTGAGAATCATAACGTGGTTTTATTGATTTAATTTGCAGTGAAATCCCGAGAAATACCCTGAAGGAGAAAATTTCTTTTGAAACATTTTACGGTGAAGCATTTGCTTACCGAGAAAAGCAAAGTAGTATGTCACGCGATGCATCACTTTGGAAAACATTTGGAAACGCAGACGCTGGCTGTATTATCTGGAAAGAAAGAAGCCTCAACTTTTTTACTGTGTTCTGAAAACGCCATGGTCCTTCACTCAGGTCCGAAGTTAGATTCAAACCAAAATTATCAGACATGTAATTCTAGTCTCACTCAGTAGAGCTTAGAGCTTACGCAGATGTCAGAAACGATGCTTTCACAATTCGGGTGTTTTCCGAACACCTGGCAGAAACGTACGTGGTTTTCTATTGAAGTGATCAATATAATCTTACTGTTTGTGCTCATTATTCTATTCGAAGGCATTCAATACCATACTGAAGAATATAACATAATATCTGCAAAATGCAAACGCAAAGCTATTCTACTTTTTGTGAATTAGAAGACGTTTGATCTGTCTTGCTTATCCACACTACGACGAAATTGTCCCTTTTCTGACGGTGATGTGTTCTTTATCCCGAGTCGGATATTCTACCAACTAAACAACACCGGCAAAGACATAGCTGCAACTTGCAGTTTTGACGTGCGTTACCTCTCAGGTAACGCACGTTACCTGAGAGGCGCTACGTTACATACACGCATGTTCACACAAAAAAGAAAACACTTCGAGCTACGACTTTCAATTTATTTGAAAGTCAATCGAGCTAAAAGAAAAAAGAGAACACCTCGAGCTGTGACTTTCAATTAAAATTGAAAATGAAAATATTCTGTATTGCCTAATATCCTGTATTGCCTAAATATCCTGTATTGCCTCAATTAAAATTGAAAGTCAATCGAGCTACGACTTTCAATTTTACAGGATATGTTCATTAGGCAATACAAAACAAAATGATTAGCATCTCGGTGTGTCATACGTACCAGGTGCGTCGATGTAGCTAATAACACTGGTCAACAATGAAAATGTTTCTAACTTGAAAATGCTTATTTCGTATTGATTTCAGAGATGTAGCCCATTTATAATGTTTTAGGGTATGTATATGAAATGAAGCATGTGGCGCTCCAAGCGGCTAATTAAGGTAGTAGGTAAAGCAAATATAGGGGTTGGCAAACCTGAAAGCGGGAATGAAGAGTCACTGTAGATCTTCTTTTGTTCGTTAATAACTTGTTTTAGTTCATTGTATGTTTACAGCTTGCTTGGAGTGAAAGTTATAGTGTCGTTCCTTTCTTTGTAGCAGGTTGATTTTGTGGTCATATTTAGCTTGAATAGTCAGGATGCCACATATATGCTTAAACAAATCTGGCAATTTTTGTTATGTTTGTGGTGATGTGACATCTGCCGCCCAAAAACGCCCAATTATTTCACTCGTAAAGATAGCCTGCCACCATTATTTTGGTATGAAAGTAGGAGATGAAGACAAAACGTGGGCACCTCGTGTTTGCTGCAATTCTTGTTCTGTAAATCTACATGGTTGGATCCGTAAAAACGGACGTTCAATGTCCTTTGGCCTCCCTATAATTTGGAGAGAGCCAAAAATTCATGTAGATAACTGCTATTTCTGCATGGTACCTCCTATTAAAAGAGGTATATCAAGAAACTGGAAGTTGAGCATGAAACACTCCAACATCCCGTCAGCTATCCGACCAGTGTCACATGGGGACGATCTGTCTGTATTGAACCCACCAGAGGAGTACAGTCTGGACTCAGATGAAGAACAAGACAGTACGCAGGAGACATCAAACACATGCCCTGAGTCTTCGACATCACAGGATCCTGATTTCGCACCTGAATCACTGGGTGAGCAACACAGACTTACCCAAGGTGAACTAAGTGATTTAATTCGAGACTTGGACCTACTAAAAGACAAAGCCGAGCTTCTAGGTTCTAGGCTCAAAGAGTGGAATCTTCTAGAACGTAATGTTAAAGTGTCGGTGTACAGGAGTTGGAATATAGGTTTGTTTCCATATTTTAAAAATAATAATAACCTAGTTACCTGCTGTGATGTGAATGGTTTGATGACAGCTTTGAATGTGGAGCACAAGCCACAAGACTGGAGGCTATTCATAGACTCATCAAAGCTTAGTTTAAAAGCTGTGTTGCTACACAATGGCAATTCTCTTCATTCAGTTTCTGTACGCCATGCTGTCCATATGAAGGAAAAATATGCCAATATGAAATTATTTCTGGAAACAATTAAGTACACATACCACCAATACCAATGGCAGATCTCTGGAGACCTGAAGGTGATTGCAATATTGCTGGGCATGAAGTTGGGATACACCAAGTACTGCTGCTTCCTGTGTGAGTGGGACAGTTGGGCTAGATCCTCACACTACAGCATAAAAGACTGGTCTCCAAGGGAAACTCCGCTTCCCGGGAGGAAAGAATGTCCAGCACAGTCCTCTGGTTGATCGAAACAAAATTCTTCTGGCCCTTTACATATCAAACTCGGCCTTATGAAGAACTTCGTAAAGGGGATGCACAGGGATGGAGAGGCTTTCAAGCACATGAGAAACAAATTTCCGCGGCTGAGTGAGGCTTAAGTGAAAGAAGGAATCTTCATTGATCCTCAAATTCGTGAACTTCTTGTGGATGAAAACTTCGAGCTAGTCCTCCAAGTGCAATGAGCAACCAGCTTGGCAAGCCTTTAAAAGTGTTGTGCGTGGTTTTTGGGTAACCGAAGAGCTGTAAATTATGTTGAGCTTGTAAACTACCTTCTAGACAAGTATCATCGGCTTAGGCTGCAACATGTCCCTCAAAATGCACTTTCTGCACTGTCATCTAGATTTCTTCCCAGAAAGCTGCGGTGCAGTGAGTGATCAGCATGGTGAGTGGTTCCACCAAGACATTTCAACAATGGAACGAAGATATCAGGCAAGGTACTTAGAAAGAGAAAAGCTGGAGATAACAGACACGTACGTTTATCTTGGACAGCAGATATCAAGTGAGGGTCACATTGATGAAGAAATTAATCGGCGTACAAAACTTGCCTGGAGAGCTTTTGGAAGAAACAGCATAATTTTCAAGAGCAATATGCCATTATGTCTTAAAAGAAAAGTGTTTGATCAATGCATCCTTCCAGTGCTTACGTATGGTGCAGAGACGTGGACCTTAACTAAAAGAGACATACAAAGGCTGCAAACAACTAAAAGCAGCATGGAGAGGTGCATACTTGGTGTAACCAGGAGAGATAAGAAGAGGAACTCGTGGATCCGAAAAATGACAAGAGTGGAAGACATCATGATCAGAGTTAAATCCCTGAAATGGCAATGGGCTGGACATACTGCCAGAAGGACAGATCATCGATGGACAGCTGAAATTTTAGATTGGATTCCAAGGGACAGGAAAAGACCCAGAAGAAGACCACATGGGAGATGGGTGGATGAAATTCGAAAGTATGCAGGGGTGACATGGAGGAGACTGGCACAAGACAGACCGTTGTGGAGGAAACTTGGGGAGACCTTCGTCCAGCAGTGGATTGATAATGGTTGACAATGATGATGATGATGACTTAGAAAGAGGTGAGGTAGGTCCAATCGCTTTTGTTTCCGTGCCGCCGGCGAGCTGTCACCCTACGAGCTGGAGTGTGACATCACAGTGTCTATAAACGATCTCTTGAGCATTCGGAGTCATTCGGAGCTTGTGCTGTAGTGTCGATTACTAGCTGCATTTCTTTGTCAATTTTAGACCTGCTTTGTCGTTTCAATCATTTTTTTCTTAATTTGGTTTATGTGTACAACTATCTCGAAAATACCTGGATACGCTGTTGCATTTTGTCGTATTACAGTTCAGAGGAAAGGAAGTTAGTTGTTACGTACCATGTTTTCCCATCGGATAGAGATTTCTTGAAGCAATGGATAGCGAAATGCTGTCGAAAGGATGTATTCGATGCAAAGAAAGCTCGAATATGTTCTGAACACTTTGATGTCTCGAAGTAAGAGCGGGATCTTAGAAATTAATTGCTGAACTTGCCTACCAGAAAAAAACTGAGAAAAGATGCCGTGCGTACAAAAAATATGCCTTAGCAGATGGAGGAGCAAACTTCTGTTCGAAATGAACGGTTTAAGGTCGGAGGTCAGAAAAAAAATGCATTATATCGAATTGAAAGTATATCTCCAATTAAATGTCAAATCACAGGTCACAATGAAAGTGACATCATTTCTGACAAACATTTATCATACCGTCAACGTTGTATGAGAAGTGCGAATGTCTAAACGAAAATATAATGCAACTGAAGAGAGAAAATAATTCACTACGGGAAGAATTATGAAACGTAAGAAAACAGTTGGTAATGGTAAAACAATGCTTTTACCTCTAGAAAAGAAGCCTGAAAACGGAAATTAATATTATGAAACGCAAATGCAAGACTAGAAATTTGCTGAGCAACAGTGAAAGGTGGCCAGCTATCATAAATTTGCTCGGCCATTGTTTCACTGAAGTGCAAATTCAAACTCTTGTGTCAAAAAAGAGACCAGCAAAATGGAATGAAGAAGATATAAGTCAAGCACTTGTTTTGCATGCTATTTCTCGAAAAGCATATCTTTACATCAAAAATAAAATGCACATACTGCTTCCAAGCATTTCCTCTCTGAAATGGTATTGTGGTAAATTTGTATAACCGATGGCTTAATTACGCCCATTTTAAAGGTGATGAAAAGGAATGCTATATACCTAACCTAATTCGACAAAGTTTAAGTTTTATCTTTTGGTGAAATGAGCGTTGATTGCCGATACTGTTATGATGCTGCTGCAAATAAAATTTTAGGACCGCATCGTAAAGTTTTAGTAGTTATGCTGAGAGGCTTCTGGAAAGCTCGGAAACAACCATATACTGTATTATTCCTTTGATAAGCAGATGGATCAAAAGCTGTTAAGTGACATAATTCGAGCCGTTGAGAAATCGGATTATTTAGTTCATGGAGCAATCGTGTTATTTAGTGCGGATCTTGGGGGGGGGGGGGTGTCAAGGTTTGGAGGCAGCTTGGAATAACCCCGATATTGTCTTCTTTTTCAAATCCAGTAAATTAAAATCGAAAAATATGGATGTTTGCCGATGTGCCCCATCTAAATAAACTTCTCCGAAATCATATATTTGATCACGGAGCACGCTGTAGTGTGGAACCATAACTCGCCATATATTTGACCTTTTGTTGGAACGTAATAACTCAGAATTAAAGATGTTTCATAAAATAAAATGGATCCACACAAATATGTGAGGCCCCATGAGAAAGAAGTAGTTTTAGCGCCCCAGATGCAATCTAACAACGTAACCAAAGCTGTAGAGTATTTTTTTCGTGAAAGAAAACAAATTGCCAATTTTATAAAATTGGTAAATGACTGATTCGACGTAATGAAATGTAGATTTTCCAGCTCCAAAGAGCCATTGCAGTGTGCTTTTGGAAAAGAAAAAAAAAAAAAAGATATTCTGCAAAAAAGCTTCGAAAAGTATTCATGTCATATTCCCGTTTTCCCAGTATATATATATTTTTATACCCTATTTTGAAAAATAGTTGGATGTTTGTACAATTTTTACTTAAAAATTATTTACTCAACACTAGCTCTGTTATTTCGATTGAAAATTCATAGAGCACAGGACTCTTTCTCGGTATGGCTCCGTGCGCGTTACAGCTTCGCTTATGGCCACCGTGACGTCACAGCGCAGCGAAGAGAAGCGGAAAGACGGCTCGGTTACGATGGACCTACCTCTCCTCCTTCTAAGTACCTTGATATCAGGGTCGGTGGAACTGTTCCATGCTTGCAGACTACTGTTGGACATTGACAAGAGATGCCCCAGAACAGGATTACAGGCGACAAGCAAGGAGAATGCGCACTCATTTGTAGGCCCCTATTTCTATATTTCATGAAGTAATTTCAATTCCTCTATGCTTTTGTCGTTTGGTTTATTTTATTTTGTGTAATTTACGTTTGATTGAATGACAATAACGTTCATTTACATTGTAGCAGTATAATATAACACTGTTAAAATTTGTTTTTCGCTATAATTATATATAGATGAATAAGTTGTGTATCTCCGAAACTAGAGCTAATAAAAAAGACTATTATCAGATTCGTTTTCTTCAAACCGAAATTAGTAAAGTTTAATTACTTTCATTAAGGAAACATAAAAAAGTTTTTTTTTTGTTGAGCAGTGTAACATTGTGGCCACCTCTGGCTTGTATCACCTAGAGTATATGTTCATTAGGCAATACAAAACAAATGATTAGCATTTCGGTGTCATACATTGGCGTGCAAAAGTTAAGGACGAGACGGATTTTCGAATGTAACGTCGTGCAGAAGTGCTCCACATGGACTCAAATCATTCAATAAGATCCCCAAGATGTAAGAATATGGGACAAGTGAGCAACACCGTCCAAACAAGAAATCCAAAGGATACAAAGGCACTTTATTGAAAAGGTAGCTTCGAGCACAACTGGACAGAAGACAGAAACGTCCATGTGACAGGCAGTTGCCAAGAAAAAATTCAGTCTTTAGTAGAGGATATGATTACCCCTGACTGCGTTGCAGGATTTACAACGTCTGTCCATGCTCAGGACGAGGTTGTCAAGGAGCTGTTGAGGCATCGCGGACCATTCCTCTTGTAACGCGAATCGCAGCTGCGGAATCGTTGCTGGCGGCTGGTGACGTGCTGCCAAGCGTTTCCCGAGAAGGCCCCACACGTGTTCGATTGGACTTAGGTCCGGGGACCTTGCGGGCCAATCCATGCGTTGAATATCTTCACTCTTCAACAGCTCTGCGATAGCCACTGTACGATTGTCGTCCATGAAGAGGAACTCAGAACCCACAGCACCTCTAAACAGACGCACGTGAGGCAGGAGAACCTCGGTACAATAGCGGACACCAGTGACTGAACCTCCTTGGAAGATGTGGAGGTCAGTAACCAAGCATGATACCGCCCCAAACGAGAACTCCGCCACCTCCAAACCGGTGCCTTTCGATGATGTGGGAGGTGTGATTGCGTGTTCCCTGCTCTCTCCAGATGTGTATACGTCCAGAATCTCTCGTCAGACCAAATAGGCTCTCATCCGTAAAGAGAACTCGACCCCATTGCTGATTTGTCCAGTTCTTGTGTTCCTGGCACCACAAAAACCGCCGTCTCCGATGAGCAGGCGTTAATGGCACACACCGTATTGGTCGTCGTGCAAATAGACCAACTTTGTGCAGCTTCCTGGCCACGGTCAAACGCGAGAACGCACGTCCAGTTGTTTGTTGCATGTGCCTTGAGATTTCTCCCGCTGTCTGCCGTCTGTCTCTTGTCGCCCGTAGGACAATATACCGGTTGTTTGCCGCCGTGATTGCTCATGGACGACCACTGCTAAACTCTCGGACAGCTGTTCCTGTCGTTTGAAATGTTCTCCAAGCTCGTGAAACGATGCTGTGAGCGATCCCGAACTCCTCGGCCACATTAGTCACACTTCGACCTTCTTCCAACTTCCCAATGACGCGACCTCGGGTAACGTCATCCAGATGTCGTCTACGGGATCGCCTGTTAGTCATATCACACGGTGGAAGCAACTCGACGTCGTTTAAACCGATGTACACCGTGCAATAGCTTTCAACAAATTGCTGAGCGTACACCGCCCGTGTGCTTTATACTCTTCCGACCCCCCCCTACGTCATGCTGCATATATGCGCATGCCCTACAGTACCGGACCCTCGTGTTGAGTGGTATTTCGGTCCGTTCTGCCTCCTCGTTCTGCTGTTATGCTAATTTCTCCTCTTCGTCCTTAATTTTTGCACACCAGTGTACGTAGCAGGTGCGTCGATGCAGCTAATAAGAGTTGTGCCCAACTCTGGCTTGTATCACGTGCTGTACGCGCTGAGGCATCGAATCAAATGATGTGGAAATGGTGTCCTGTGGAATAGCGATCCTGGCTGTAATGACTCGCGTTCAAAGTTCATTAAGAGTTTCTGTAGGATGGTCTTGCCGCTGCACCTGTACTTTGAGCATGTCCCAGAGGTTTTCTATGGATGATATATCCGCCCCTCTAGGCAGAAGTAGAACGTTGTTATCCCTAAAGAAGGCATACGTTGTCGTTGCAACATGCGGTGCGGTATTATCCAGCTGAAATACGGCCCCGGAGACAATGTGCAGGTACGAAAGAGCGACCGGCAGTAGAATGTCACTGACCTAACCGGCACTCGTTGTGGTGGTACGGAATCTCACGAGAGAGGTATCTGCTTTGGTACCTGATAGCATATCAGGCCACAATGCCACATGATGCTGTGGTATACCTGGTTTGAATGCACTCTTCTCGAATCCTCTCCTCCTGCCATCGGCGGACACATATGCGTCCTTCATTTTCGCCTAAGCAGAAGCGTGTTTTGTCCGAGAACATGACATTCTGTCATTCGTCACGGAACTCCCATCGTTCAATGCACCATTGCACCCTGGCAGTCCGTTGCTGCGATGTCAAAGGTAGCCTGAGGAGGGACCGAGAAGCTTGCAGTCCGAAATGTGATAATCGGCGATTTTCTGTTACAGCTGACGTGGGAGAAAGTATCACAGTTCGTCATTGTTGCGCCAATGCCATTGATGATGTAGAATGGTCTCTCAAAGATATCCTCATGGGATGACTGTTGTTCTTCGGCGTTGTGTGTGTCAGAGGTCTGCACGGGTTTTAATCTGGAAAGCCCGGCCCGGTCCAAGCCCGCACGTCCAAGGCCCGACCCGTTTAATTTTTTAAAAGTAAAGCCCGGCCCGTATATTTCTTCTGTTTTTGAAGGCCCGGCCCGGCCCGTAAAATTTCAATAATTACCAAAACACGAATTTGACACCTGGTGCACTCGGTCATGCGACTCCTGAAGAGTTTTCGTTTTCTTAATTGCTACACGTATTCTATTACAATAAACCTTAATTCAGAATATTTCTGTGACTCTGTGTAAGTCACGCAACGTCCGAGGATGGGGGAGGGAGGGGCTTGTATACTGAAAAATATTGCATGAAAAGGACAATTTAAATGCCTTTTAAATTTTCTTGGTTTTCAAATTATCATTCCCTACCAACGGACCCGGAAATATCCTTGGGGATAATAAGGGGGAGGATTAATTTGTTTGAAAGAATTATGAGTCCGATCGTTTTACTGGGAGAAGATTTTATGGCTTTATAAACCGCACCTATCTCTACTGGCATATCATATCGCTGGAACCCAATACGTCTCTCGTGTGTGTGTGTGGGGGGGGGGGCATTTGTGCCGCTTAAGATGCGATGTTCCAGACTATGTGCTATCGTAACTCAAACGTTTTTGCACAACGTTTACCGGCCGACTAGTTTCAGAACGGGACAGTAATTTAAAATATTTCCAAATATCGCTTTTCCCTTTTACATTGTTTACAAGCACATATTCTCCGGAAGCGATTTTTTCTCGAAAATCTTTCGCTTTCTTAAACTCCATAATAAGTATGGAAGAGTATTTATCAGCAACACTGAACTGAGCATATGCTGAGGGAAAACAACGACAGACTGCCCAGCTAATCAGTGTCACAGAAGTTTTGAAAATGGCTGCCTGAGAGTACAAATGAGGAAAATACGGCACAGATTTATACACAGAAGTAGGTTTATCCCAGCCCATTTCTCCCGTGCCATTTTAGACAACTTAAAAGCTTTTTACTCATCTAGAGAACAAATTGCCGCAGACCAGAACAATAAAAAGATCGCCTGCGATAGCCCGGCTCTGACAGCGCGTGGCTCTGTTTAGAAATGCTGCAGTTAAGGTGGCTCGGCTCAGAAATGCTGCAGCCTGCCCCTAAGCATGAGAGGAGGGTTGAAGTTAGGGAGAGAGAGAGAGAGACAGAGAGAGAGAGAGAGAAAGGACCGCATTCACATTGAAAAACTAAGTAAGTTGACCCACTCCATATGTTTTGTAGGAGGGGATGATGTCGTAAAACTTCTATTTTTTCCATCAGCGGAAATTATTCAATCTTATCCTGCTGCTGTATGTTGCGAGTTTTCCAAACGAGAAAGGCATCGTACAGCGATTGTTTTGCTCATAAGAAAAACCCTGCTCAGCCTGTGTCTGTTTTACATTCAATATTGAAGGCCCGGCCTTGCCCGTTTTCCCAACTTAGAAATGAGCAAAGGTCTGACCCGGCCTGGGCCCGTGCAGACCTCTAGTGTCTGTACAATGTCCAGAATTTTATCTTCGTGCCCTACGCCCTTCTTTGTGCCATTTCCTGCACACTCTTGTTACGACGGATACAGTGCGCCCCACAGAACCGCAGTCTTCCTGAAGGAAGCATTGCAGTCTTTCATGCTGATGATGCGACTTCTGTAAAACTCGCTGTTGTGACTATACGACTGTCTTACACGACGACGAGGAATCCTTACCCACTGCAGATCAAGCAGTGATAAACTGACCAAGAAACGCTGCGCTTACAACACAAAAATGCTCCGTGAGTCTGTGGGACGTTGTGCGATCTGATTTGCATAGACGCGGTACACCAAATACATCGAAATGCTAATCACTTCTGCGATAATACCTGATTAGCATATCGTGTAAAAATCAAATTCGTAGCTCAATTACTTTTAGGTGTTCAGTAATTTTATGAACATGAGCGTACACTGAAGAACAATTAAATTAGAGATACCTGTCTAGTAACATGTAGCACCACCCTTCGTCCTGATGACGGCAGCGATTCGTCTCGGCATGGACTCGACAAGACACCGGAAGCGTTGGGAAGCCATACGGATCTACGACCCTCTGAACAAGCTCCCACAGTTCACGAAGATTTGATGGAGCCTCGAACATCTCTCTCGATGGCATCCCAGATGTGCTCGATGGGATTGAAGTCAGGTGACCTAGCTGGCCAAGAAAGCGCGGTCACGTCCGTGGAGTGTTCATCCTACCATTCGGATACAATTCGGGAGCTGCATTGTCTTGTTGCAGGAGGAGGTCTCCAGTGGGATGTTGAAGGCTCACAAACGGGAGCAAATGTTTGTCCAGGATACCCTGGTAACGTTGACCTGTGAGGGACGATGTCACACGTACCAGTGGTCCCATTTCAGCCCACGTAAACAGTCTCCAGACGAGAATGCCACCCCCATCAGCTTGAAGAGTATATTGCAGGCAAGAAGGATCCATCGCTTCATGTGGTTTGTGCCGTACTCGTATCCTGCCATCCGCATGTACCAACGTGAAACCTGACTCATCAGTCCAGGCAACATTTTTCCACATGTCTAGGGTCCAGTGGCGATGTTTCTGCGCCCATGATAATCTTTGCACTCTGTGATGTGCGGTCAGCAGCGGTACCCTCGTGGGACGATGGCTTCCGTACCCCATAGCGAGGAGATGGTTCTGGATAGTGTGGCTGCTTACACGTTTTGTGCACCAACGTTAAATTGCGGAGTTATTTCTTGCACTGTGGCCCGTCTATTTGCTGTTACAATGCGAGCTAGCCGACGATGACCCCGCTCATCCACACGCTGTTGTCGACGGCAGTTGGCTATTGCATGGATGGTTTTACCGGATTCGATATACTCACGGTGCACTCGTGACACAGCAGCTCGTTAAAATCCCAGTGCCTGCACGGCTTCCGAGATGGAGTGACCCATTCGTCGGGCCCCGACAGTTTGCCCACGATCAAATGCGCTTAGATCCTTCGTCTTACCCCTACCGCGCCCGACTCTTAACTGATTCCCGTCGCATCACTCCTTGTATTGTCGGATCGCTGCATACGTCATGTCGCTTCCGTTTACAGGGCCACCCACGCCGCCACACTTGCATAACTCTTCAATGTATATACCATCTTCTTTCTTCTTGAGAAAGACGGGTGCGCGAAATCGCAGTCTTTCGGGTCAACCCGCAAACCATGCTTGAAGATGCTGTTTGAATACAAAGGAATTCTGATTAATTCCAGACGACGTGTGGAAGAAGCATCAAACATTTTTTCGAACTGCAGGACCGTTTCACTTTTGAGCGCCAATACAATAAATAAATGGCTAACATGAGGCTTGAATGCCCTTTGGACCACGGCTAGGGGTTTCGCTTTTATCTGTTTTGATTTATTTTTTTACTCTTGTCTCGTTTGATATAGTTTGTAGTGTATCAATATTTCATATCACGAATTCATCTCTTATTTCAGCAATTCTCATTTGTGTAGCATATAGCATGCGCCATCTTTATGTTTCGCAGGATGTTTATATTAACCGACGGTATTTCGAAGTAGGTTTTTCGGGTTTCAAGTGTACAGAATCGTTTGTGTGTATACTATTTTTCATTCACACGCCAATGTCCTGTGTTATTTCTTCTATAGAATTTATGTGTTTATGATAAATGTACAGACTTATACCAGTGCTACAAATTGGCGAGTGTGCAATGTATAGCTGTCCCGCTGCGTTTACATTAGTT
Organism: Macrothele yani; assembly: GCA_039090855.1. Classification (NCBI taxonomy): domain Eukaryota; kingdom Metazoa; phylum Arthropoda; class Arachnida; order Araneae; family Macrothelidae; genus Macrothele; species Macrothele yani. The sequence goes on along the minus strand of CM076990.1, from coordinate 185,315,635 downwards.
TCAATTACATGGATAAAGTGAAAACTGAGTGTTAAGTCAGCTTGCAGTAATTGATCATAACTCTGACATGGAAGTACGATTCATTGTTACTTACGTGCCGTAGAAACTTGCCTCATCAGATAGCATCTTGTTCTTCAGTCCCTATCCGAATATCACGTTGTATAGTGACTTTCATGAAGTAATAGAGAACGTGACTCGAGCTTCCCTAGAGGATAATTGAGAACGACCCTACATAGAAGACAATTCAGAACGACCCTGAATAGAAGATAATTGAGAATGTAGTATTTTTAAACTTTTTGCACTTATGTGTAAAATAAATATTTTGTTCTTCTGGTCATTCCATAAACTTTTGTCTTTGTGCACTCTACCTGTGGTCCAGGGAGGTATTTTTCAAGAGCAACGTGTAAAGAGTTTGACACTGTTGTGTACTCCCAATGAAGTGCATAACGTGAGTGTTCTTTCTGGGAAGGGTTTTCACTAGATTTTGGTACTTTGTTGCAGTAATTGCCTTCTATTTTGCCACAAGAATATTAGTCAGATCTGTCACTGAAGTCAGACGGTTTGTCTTGGCTCGCGGTTGTCATTCCAATTAATCCCAAAGGTGTTGAAATCAGGATTCTGTGCAAACCAATCAAGTTCTTCCACACCCGTCTCATAAAAACGTTCTCGCACGAACCTCGCTTTATGGGCTTTAGTATTGTGTTGTTGGTAAAGGAAAGAGTCTTCTCCGAATCGTTGCTATAATGTGGAGACCACAGAATAGTCAAGAATGCCATTATAGGCCACATCGCTAAGATTCCTAGGCTTTTGAACTAGAAGGCCTAGCCCAAGCTACGAAATTCAGCCCCAGAGCCTAATACCTCATCCACAAAACCTCACAGTTGTGTGAAAACACAACTGTGGGGATATTTCCATATCCGGAATATTCCCCAGATGTCGGCCCTTCAGACTATCACTTGTTCCGATCTCTGTGGAATGCACAGCGTGGCAGGACGTTCAACAATGATGTTGATCTCCTAAATTTCCTTGACTTTTTCGCAGCAAAACGTGCACGTTTTCTCAAGAATGGCATTGCAGACTTATCCAGACGTTGGAACACCATTGTAAACAATGGGAGGGAAATACATAGTTGATTGATTCCGTTTTCCTTTCTGATGTAAAACATTCCTGTAGCGCGGGGATAAAAACGGCATGTACTTATGCAACAAACCAACAGTTTACACGTAGCAATCACGTGACATTCCTTCTAGGTCTTGCTCTCTATGGTTTGCTGTTTGCTTTAACCGTGACCGTTTGCTTCACATTTCACCTCTGCAGCACAGATACGTGTCTGCTATTTTTTTTTTTAATTTGGGGTTTAACGACAACCGTGAGCAACTCAGTGGACTATAATCATTCGCTCGTCCCTGAATTAGGTCACTGGTTCTAGGGAAGGAAGAGAGCCAGCGACGTAAGTCAAACACAACATCCATGCCTCACCGAGATTCGAACCCGGACCCATCTCGGAGAAATTATCTGTAGCCTTCGCCTAGACCACTGCACCACCGGATCGGCATCTGTTGGGTTTGTTCACCAAGTCGTCTTTGGGATGTCGTTTTTGCATTTCCTGTGGGTCTCGTGGCTTAGAGAACGCATTCAGCGAGGATTTTTGGCTTCGACGAACTTATTTTGCTGGTTTAGAAAAGCCACTTCGCCTAAATAGCGTTCTCTGAAGATAACGGTTGGGATTCGCTGCATGTTATTCTAGTCTCACATCGACTATTTTCAAAGGTTTAGTTACAAAAGTTTATGATAAATTATGGTATGTTGCGTTTCTGTGGGTTATTTGACTGTTTGCATAGTGCGAGTTTGAAGCTCGTTGGTGCATTGCTCGTGTGGATTTCAGGTTTGTTTATGCCAATTTTCGCATACACCTCGTGGGTGTTATGCATACTATATGTTCGGTTTGCAGCTTGCTCAGCCTTCGATTCTTAGCTCGTGTATATCAATGTGGATATTTGTATATTTTGCTGTATTCGTATATGCATGTATGTTTTTCGCAAGATATACGAAGGGCGTTCCATAAAAACTGAAAGTAATTTTTTTCGTGTTGACAACAGTGCGAAGGGGAAAAATAAAGACGCGGATGACTAACTGAATTAAGGAAGTATCTATGGTAACAGTTATTAGCCGTGGCAGACGATTCTGGTTTTCTTATTGCGCAGTTGTTTAAGGCACTTCTGCAGTTCGCCATACAGCTCTGGAGGTGAATGATTCAGAGGTAAGAAGTGAAATTCGTTGTGTGATAAAATTTTGGTATCGTTTGGATAAAACAGTTCCAGAAACAGTTGGTTTAATGAAAACTGCTTGCAAATTGAAATGTTTGAGTGAGTCAACGATTTTTAGAAGGCACCATGATTTCAAAAAAGGGCGTTTGTCGGCAGAACTTGCTACTAGTCCTGGTCGACTGAAAGCATTATTACGGAGCGCATTGTTAACACTCTTTGTGTAATCCTGCAAGGACTTGTGCAATCCTGCAAGGACATCGACGAATGACGTGTGAAGGCATAGCAACATCAACTAATATTTCAAAAACTTCGGCATTTCGCATTCTACGCGACAAATTACTGCTGCATCGTGTGTGTTCCAGATGAGTACCTGATCACCTGAAAAGAGAACAGTTGTTAGCCAGAGTTCAGGTGTGTCATGAGTGGAAACAAATGATTACAAAGGATCCAAACTTTCTAAATACAGTAATAACTGCCGATGAAACATGGGTCCACTATTGCTATCCCTTGACGAAACGCGCAACGAATGTCCGAAGATACACAGGCTCGCCTTTCCGAAAAATGTCCCCCGAACCAAATCAGCTGGGAAGGTGATGATGATAATTTTCTTTGATCATAAAGGTGTAGTCTACCAGCATGTTGTTCCTCCACAAATTACTGTCAATGATGATTATTACATTTCAGTCTTGAAGCGTCTGCGACGACACATATCGATTAAGCGACCGGTACAGGTGGGCAAGTGGACCCTACACCAGGATAACCCCCGCCAACATGTGGCTTCTTGTGTTCAACATTTTCTTACAAAACGCATTATTGAAATCATGCCACAGCCTGCCTACCGTCCTGATCTCGCCCCGTGCGATTTCTGGTTGTTTCCAACAATGAAGGAGAAGTTCCGTGGAGCAGCATTCAACACACATGCTGACGTTATTCAAGCTGTACAGGGGTCGCTAAAGCAGCTACCACAAAATGTCTTCGCCACATGCTTTGAAAAGTGGACTGAAGGATGGGACTGTTGGATATCATCCGAGGGAAGATGCTTTGAGGAAGAATAACATATATTTTGCTGTACCAATATTTTTTCCTTTTGTGGGTTTTCTTCTCTTTTTTTTTTTTTTTTTTTGAAGGTTTGACGACCACCATGAGCAACTGAATGGGCTATAAGCAGTCGCCCGTCCCTAATTTAGGGTCACTGGTTCTAGGGAAAGGAGAGAACCAGAAGACGAATAATCATAAACCAGCAGTTAAACCACTACGCCACTGGGGCGGCTTGTGGGATTTTACTGTCAGTTTTAATGGAATGGCCGTTGTTCATCTAGCAAAGTGAAGCGCATATTTCAAAATAAAACTCGCATATCAGTGTGAGAGTGCTTTTGAAATCTCGCCATTAAATTTTTGCATCTACGCTGTCGGAAATCCTTCCAAGGCATGGCGTTAATACACATTAGCTGGAGGTCTTTGTCTTCAGGTAGCTCTGCGAGTTTTCGCATGTTTTAGTTTGCACATGGGAACACAATATTTTCACGGCACATTTTCTTCTATGGAAAAATTGTGCATGAGTAATAATAAGTGAAACACTGGATACAACGAGATAAGTATAGTTACCAGTAGCAGTCAAAAGTGAACAAGCAGGGAAACGGCTTCCTGAGCGTGACGTCACAAATTTTCTCCCCAGTAGTTCTGTGGCTTTCTGTTAGAGAAGGTTTTGACTATTGCATGTTGAAAGTCACTGCGATCTATCATATGGCCGATTCTACTGTTCAAGCTTGACTGTGATGTTTGATTTTCATCATATGTCGGATCAAGTATCGAATATTCAAAATTTTGAAGCACACACTTCAATACTTTTGATAACACCTTCTGATTACTGGGTTTCTCAAAAGATTTAGTCGCCAGCATGCTAGCTCAACCAAGCCCCAGAAGTCGGGAAAAGACGTGACGCCGTAGGTCCAACCACCTTGAAAGGAAGAATGAACATATGTCCAAATAAGAAAGTTTTAAAATGAAAGCAGTGAAAAATTAGAGGTAGAGTATTCGCATTGCCTTTGGCTGAATGCTAAGTCGGTGAACAGGTAAATTTCACACTGCGAACGAAATAACTATTTTCGTTTTAGTATGGTGTTTTTTCTGTTCATTTTATGAGATGATTGATATTCATTTTTAATTATTTTATTTATTTAAGTAATAAACGCTGTTTATTTGTTTATTATTTGACTGTCATTAATTTTGCCTTGGGTAACTAACGCTTCTGGATCTGACCTTTGCAAAGCAAATAATTCCTATTACTCGACTCTCATTGCTTTGCTTTGGGTAACTTACGTTTCTCGAGGTGCCCTTTGCAAAGCAAGTACACTGAAGAGCAATTGAATTAAAGACAGCTGGCATTATGCAAATGTGGCGCTGTGGGCGGCCCAGTAAACGGAAACGACATGACATATGCAGCGATCCGACAATATAAGGAGTGATGCCACGGAAATCAGTAAGAGTCGGACGCAGTATGGGTAAGACGAAAGATCTAAGCGCATTTGATCATGGGAAAATTGTCGGGCCCGACGTGGACACTTTCCTGTGAGAGAGCAAGAGAGAAGAGAGGACAGTGAAGGCATTTAAAGGAAACTTTGCGTTTTCTGAGAGAAGGCATTTTAAGGAAACTTTGCGTTTTCAGAGAGAAGGCATTTTAAGGAGTATCAGCTCTTTCTGGGAAAACGTTGAACTTACTCTTCGGCAGGAGAGAGCTTTTTGGGGTATTTTTTCTCAGCCGGAGAACGGGAGGCTCGGTTGCAGGGGATTCGGTGGAAAGGAGGCGAGAGAAGAGGTGAGAAATCTCGACGGTCAGTGAGAATTAAGGAACATACGGAGAATCGACTGAAAATGAAAAGGTACGAGGCGAACACTGGCCGGGAGAAAAAAAGGGCAATCAGCATGCGAATGATAATATTGAGAAGGAATGAAAATTATGAACAATGCTTGGAGACATTCCCCAGGGAATCTGAATAAACATCTTCCTCACTGCAAGAGCAATGTTTAACTTTAGTCGATCTTATTTATACTTTGTATTTCATTTATCTGCTCCAGTCGGGAGAAATACGGATTAAACCTCCGATACAGAGCTTGCTGCAAATGAAGCATAGAGCGAACCTTTTACACAGGGCGCTGTAATATAACTCAGCACCAAGCCCTGTAACATTAGTGTCAGCTGAAGAAAACGACAAGTAAGAGAAGGGTGCATTAGAATTGTCAGAATGCGCGGGAAAGCTTTAGAAGGTAGGGTTCCCTTAAAACCACAGCGAACTTGAAAGAGACTTGTCCCCTTGGACCAAAAAATAAGTCAACCAGGAGGCGAGAAGGGTTGTAATATCCAGAATGCTACTTAGCCCATCCTAAAACATGGTTCACCATGCATGCCTTTACCCATACTGAAGAAGTATGCCCTAAATTAATGCCAGCAAGGAGAGTATACATGATGCACTGTGAATCGCGACGTAAACGTAAGCAGCTCATTAATTGAGCTGCCCAAGTCTACGTTCGATCACGGAAGAACGAGAATGAGGTATTGAGACTGAGTGATGTTTGCTAAGCCTTGTGCGTATTTTTATACGAGTATGGGTCACGGCTGTGACGTATATGGGAAAATCTACTACTCAAAAGTCGTGTACGGATACTTTTGATCATATAGCATAAGTAAACCGTGATCGTATCATGTGATTGTTTTATCTATCCACCGTCATTGTTTACATTGCTTCATTTTCAGAAATTTCCTTGGAAATCTTCTTCTCATGTGATATTGATTTTGCTATTGCAAAATCATTTTTAGGGAGGAAAGGAGTTTAAGGACTACTATGAGCAACTCTAAAGGCTATTATCTGCGCTCGTCCCTAATTTGGGGCCACTGGTTAATCAAGCATACGACTCATCGGAAACTCGAACCCGAGACCACACCAATGAAAGGTCAGAAGCCAACGCTTAGACCACAATGACGCCAGAGCGTCCAAAGTCTTTCTGCTGGCCGAGGAGATAACATTCTCGGATTTGTCAAGAACTTTCACTTTCTAGGTGACGATTTTGGACCATGTTTATGTTGTTGTTGTTTTAGGATTTTTAGGACCACCTTGAGCATATACAGTTTTAAGTAATCTCCCATTTCTTCTAATTTCCCTCCAGGAAAGTGAAAGAGCTTGCGACGCAAGACAACGGGACTCAAACTTGGACTTAGCTTTCCCATGCACTTTCACTTTTCCCTCGAGGGTTAACAATTAGTTCATGTCCTTACTTCTGCAACTCATTGGAAGAAATGCTTTCGTATCTTGTTGTAGATGTTGGGCAATATTTTTTTTTAAGGTTTTTTCTAATAGAATTTTTGCGATAGATAATATAAATTGCCTTGCAGTTTGCTTTTGTGTGTATATGGAATAAATTTTAAATATCGCTTTGCCAGGGCTGAAGCAAAGTGTCGAAAATATTTTCCACTTTTACTTTATTGGATTAAAAAGTTTCGTATCCGTGGCAATTTATTTATGGTGATCGTAAAAAAAATCACAGAAGATTCTTTACGGATAGGCTACCTTTGTCGCTAAAGTGTCATGAATGACTTGAAGCACTTTTCTTAGAAGCTTAAGTACTGACAACACCGGGGGCTTTGATGGTATCGCCCTTGTTATGTTTTCTTAAGCATCTTCCTCAGCGCACAGCCCTATAAATAATTTGACGTTGTCTTCCCTTTCATTGTTCGTGATTATTAGCAAGCTGCGGGCCTTGACGAAGGTCTTGAGAAAAGCTTGATTAAGTGTGGTGTCCCGGATTATGCCGGAATTCTGAAGTCGCTCACACAGAAGTGTTAAATCGCTTCGAATCATTGAGAAGGAATAATCGCGCGGGACCTTCATTTCCTTTCTAATTAATCTCCTTCAGGTTTAATATGTGTTCTTCGAAGAAGCTTCCCTTTCTCCTCTCCACATCCCCCTTGGTGTTTTGAATCACAGCACAGCATGACTTAACGATCGTACTCTGTTGTACAGTGATTCATGCGATGTAATCTTTGAACAAACGAATTGATTAATGATGCTCAGCAGTTGACTTTTTTGTTCGCCCTGATCCAGATAATTAGATGATTTGTCACTTCGTCTGCCTGTCTCAGGCCCGCGGAGGTCCTTTCAATTATTTGTTTTGGAGAAAACCCACATTCCCTCTCTGTTGATGCACCTAATCAGAGGATAATCGGTTGGACTACTGGAGGGCTTTCTGATCCTTTTTCTTCCCTGAGATTCACATAAACCAACACAAACACACAAAGCGCTTCAGATTATTTACTATTCTCATGACACTGAATATAATAAGGCCGAAAAACAAATTAAATCCCACAGCTTGGCAAAATTCATCGCTTCCTTATAATTTGAAGCTTCAGGCCAGAAAGCCACGTTTCCTTGTGCTATGAATATAATCAATTGAACACCAAGTTTTCTTCTTCGAATGTTCTAATATTATAACCACACAGCCATTTACGGATTTTTCTGTTCCATTAAGATTGGCCTTGCTATTTAGATTCTTCTCCCTTATGTCGTTCTCTAAACAGACCTCTCATTTCGTCCCCGAAGTTTTTTTCTCTATTCTTGGACTTTAATTTTCGTAACTCTGCATTCCACATATGACCCTTTTTTCTTCTCAATCCAGATTTATATCCAGAGGCGTAACTAGGGATTCCTCTCCCCTCCCCTTCCCCTCGGAACAAACTACGAAATTGCGCCCCCATTAGGTCTCTCTCTCTCTCTCTCTCTCTCATTGTATATACTGTATATATATATAAGCGAAAATAAACATCAGGAACTAATAAAGATGAGTTCATGCTGTGTTTTGCTGGTCCTTGAAAAGGTCAAAGCTCAGCATTTACAAAACTTTCTGCGTTCTTACATGTTCTTTTCTGCTTGTTTGCATTGCATGTTCTGTGTTTTTCTCTAGCTCTTTGCTCCTGTTGGAAATGCCTTTTATTTTTCTGTATATATATATATATGTAGTTAGTTTTGCAACTACTCCTTCAGAGTTGCAGAGTATAATCCAATAACTTGCTGACAAGAGTAAATAAGTGGGATTGAAAATAAACTTTCAGAAGACAAAAGTGATGTGTACAATGCTTTTACAAGAAACGCAGATTTATCGATTGATAGAGAAAAGCTTGAGATCACCGATACCTACATTTACCTTGGGTAGCAGATGTCAAGAGAAGGTCACATTGATGATGGAATTCATCGGCGAATAAAACTTGTAAGATCTTTTGGAAGAAACAGTACAATTTTAAAGAGCAATAAGTCATTATGTCTTAAAGGAAAAAGTTTTATCAATGCAATGCATCCTGCCAGTGCTTACGTATGGAGCAGAAACATGTACCTTAACTAAAAGAGACATACAAAGACTGCAGACAACTAAAAGACGCATGGAGAGATGCGTGATTGGTGTAACCAGGAAAGATAAGACGAAGAACATGTGGATAAGTAAAATGACAAGCGTACACGACATCACGACCAGAGTGAAATCACAGAAATGTCAATGGGCTGGACATGTTGCCAGAAGAACCGACCACCGATGAACAACCGAAATTTTAGACTGGATTCCGAGGGACAGGAAAAGACCCAGGAGAAGACCCCATGCGAGATGAATGAATGATATTCGAAAACATTTCATTAATATCTATATATACATACTGTATATATATATATCATCATCATCATCATCATTGTCAACCATTATCAATCCACTGCTGGACGAAGGTCTCCCCAAGTTTCCTCCACAACGGTCTGTCTTGTGCCAGTCTCCTCCATGTCACTCCCGCATATTTACGAATTTCATCCACCCATCTCCCATGTGGTCTTTTTCTGGGTCTTTTCCTGTCCCTTGGAATCCAATCTAAAATTTCGGCTGTCCATCTATGGTCTGTCCTTCTGGCAGTATGTCCAGCCCATTGCCATTTCAGGGATTTAACTCTGATCATGATGTCTTCCACTCTCGTCATTTTTCGGATCCACGAGTTCCTCTTCTTATCTCTCCTGGTTATACCAAGCATGCACCTATCCATGCTGCTTTGAGTTGTCTGCAGCCTTTGTATGTCTCTTTTAGTTAAGGTCCACGTCTCTGCACCATACGTAAGCACTGGAAGGATGCATTGATCAAACACTTTTCTTTTAAGACATAATGGCATATTGCTCTTGAAAATTATGCTGTTTCTTCCAAAAGCTCTCCAGGCAAGTTTTGTACGCCGATTAATTTCTTCATCAATGTGACCCTCACTTGATATCTGCTGTCCAAGATAAACATACGTATCTGTTATCTCCAGTTTTTCTCCTGGTTATACCAAGCATGCACCTATCCATGCTGCTTTGAGTTGTCTGCAGCCTTTGTATGTCTCTTTTAGTTAAGGTCCACGTCTCTGCACCATACGTAAGCACTGGAAGGATGCATTGATCAAACACTTTTCTTTTAAGACATAATGGCATATTGCTCTTGAAAATTATGCTGTTTCTTCCAAAAGCTCTCCAGGCAAGTTTTGTACGCCGATTAATTTCTTCATCAATGTGACCCTCACTTGATATCTGCTGTCCAAGATAAACATACGTATCTGTTATCTCCAGTTTTTCTCCATCAATCGATAAATCTTCATTTCTTGTAAAAGCATTGAACATCACTTTTGTCTTCTGAAAGTTCATTTTTAATCCCACTTCTTTACTCTTGTCAGCAAGTTTCTGGATCATACTCTGCAGCTCTGATGGGGTAGTTGCAAAAATGACTACGTCATCAGCAAAACGAAGGTGGGTTAGATAATCTCCATTAATCTTTATCCCTTTGTTTTCCCAGTTCAGTGATTGAAAGACATTTTCCAAAGTGGCATTAAAGAGCTTCGGAGATATGGTGTCACCTTGTCTCACTCCCTTTCCAATTTTTATGTGTGTTGTATTTTCAAACAGCCGAATCTTTGCACTTGCATTTTCATAGATGTTATTAATAATATTAATGTGTGCATCTTCAATACCGCAGGATTTCAGAGCCGTGGTAACTGCTGATGGTTTCACCGAATCAAAGGCTTTTTCATAATCGATAAAAGCCATGCACAATGGAAGTTCATATTCCCTCGCTCTTTCAATTAGTTCTCTCAGTACGTGGATATGATCTATTGTGCTGTAGCCACTCCTGAATCCAGCTTGTTCTCTCGGTTGAGCCATGTCCAGTGTTACCTTCAAGCGGTGTGAAAGAACTTTAGTGAAGATTTTATAAACCACTGATAGGAGGCTGATAGGTCTGTAGTTCCTGAGATCCTCAATGTCACCTTTTTTATGTAGCAGGATCATTGTAGCATTGTTCCAATCCTCAGGAATCTTCCCTTCATTAAGGCATCGAGTGAAAATTTGGGCGAGTACTGTTTCAATTTCTCCACTTGCTTCTTGTATGATGTCTATAGTAATTCCATCTTCTCCTGGAGCTTTCCCCGCTTCATGTTCTTGATTGCATGAGCAACTTCTGCTGGGAGGACTGGAAGAACTCTGGAACTGGTACCTTTCACGATGTCTGGAGTACATGTATCATCCCTTTCATATAATTTGGAGTAGAAATCTTTCACTCTTGTCAAAATTTCGCCTCTATTTCTTGTTACAGAACCATCTTCTTTTCTCAGAGCCATAATCTGTTTTCTTCCCTTACTGAGATGTCCCTTTGCTATCTTAAGGCTTTGGTTGTTTTCAATTGCTTTCCTCACTAGCTCACAGTTGAATTTCCTTACGTCTTCAGTGATACTTTTTCGTGTTGTCTTGCATAGCTCTATATATTCCACTTTGGAAGTCACATCTTCTTTAGTTGTCCTCATCTCTCTTCTTTTTTGCATCAACATTTTGGTTTTTCCTGATAATTTGTTCACATGGAACTTGTTCTTAGACCCAGCTAATTTTGTTGCTGTTTCCATTAGAGCTTTGGTTACTTTTCTGTTAACTTCCGAAATATCCACTTCTTCCGATGTTAGGCCTTCTAAAGCAGAGAATCTGTTCTTCAGTTCCAACTTGAAAGTATTTTTTTCCAACTTGAAAGTATATATATATATTAATGAAATGCTTTCGAATATCATGAGACGAATAAATAATCAGTAGAGAACAGACAATATATGAGAGAAAAAGAGCAGAAGAACCTATCACATATGGTACAATAAGTAGCACAATTCATGCAAAGCCAAAAATTGCAATAAACGCCAACAGAACCCAAAACGTTAGAAAGTTAAACACGCCATTTTCGAGTATGCAGTTGTAAAACGCAAATCCAAAAACGCCAGACACCATAGCACCACAATTAAGAATGGTTAAACCGTCAGGAGAACACCAGCACTCAGAACACACGACTTTTCAAATGTTTGCAATGGCTGGAATCCACCAAAAGCCAGAAATAGTGATCCCTACTCGAAGTTGTCCTTTTGAACTTTCTAACCTTTTGGGTTCTGTTGGTGTTTACTGCATTTTTTTTTACTTTGCATCGTTTGTGGTACTTATTGTGCCACAGAACTCCAGAGAGACATCTATTCGTGCTATTTATTATACCATATTTGATTGGTTATTCTGCTGTTGTTTCTCACACATATTGTTTCTATAGTAATATATATTCTCTACTGATTATTGGTCTCATCTTTATTCTTCAGTTTGTATATTATGACACACCCTTTGTATGCGGCTATTATGCGCTGTTGGGTTCATGTTACTTGCATTTTTATTTTTATTTCTTGCTTTCGTTGTTGGTATGCGTTGCCAATGTTCTTCAAGAACGCACCTTTCTGACGTTTTTATTTTTCTGACTTTGTGTTTTTACACCTGCACATTTGGGGTCGGCATTCTGAGCCTTCTGACCTTTGGGGTTACGTTGGCGTTTATTGTAATTTTTGACTTTGTGTGTTTTGACTTTGTGTGGCTTTTAATATTTATAATGCAATGTTTGGTAGGCTCTTCGACTTTCTTTTTCTCTTTTATATGGGTTTTTTATCATCATACCTGCTCTTTTCTGATTATTGGTTGCATTTTTGTCTTTTAATATACATATATATTAATACATAATCGCATTATTGTGACCACCTCCTACTTTTGACGTCTACAGCGCGTAGCCAATAAGAGAAAGCACGTGTCGTGAGCTGGATTGGAGGGTATATAAGGTGTGCTGTAGGCATTCTGAAAACATGTCACTCGTTGCTGTCATGGATAAAAGGAGCGATTTATCAGATTTACAAAAAGGAATGATTATCGGTTTTCTGACCAAAGGTTGCAGTATTTCTGAAACAGCGCAGTTTGTGAACTTTTCGCGTGCGGCGGCTGTGGTTAAAATGTATTGTGATTGGGAAAATGGCACCATTGAAAAAAAGCGACGTGGAAAATGCGAAGCACCACGTGCCATTAATGAGAGAGGTGAACGTCGGCTTCAAAGGTGCGTGAGGGCCAATCGACACACTACAATGCAGCAAGTCATTGGCCGATTGAACCAGGGAGCTACAGGAAGTGTGTCTAAAACGACAGTTCAGCGAACCCTGCTGTGTATGGGGATCTGATGCAGACGGATGGTCACTGCACTTATGCTAACAAAGGTGCATCTGCAGAAAAGGCCTACATTTGCACGGCAGTATCAGAATTGGACCTCCGCTGATTAGCAAAGGATTGACATCTCCGATGAGTCACGTTTTCTGCTTCATCGAACGGATGGACATTGGCGTATAAGGCGAAAAACATCAGAGAACAAACACTCCTCAACCATTGCTGGAACAACACAAGCTGGTGAGGGCAGCGTTATGCTTTGTGGAATATTTCCGTGGCATTCTCTGGTTCCACTCATACATGCGGAAGGCACTATGGACCGAATTCGTTATGCATCCATCCTTGCAGACCACGTACACCCATACTTTCTGATTGCCTTCCGAGGGGTGAATGGGATCTTCCAGAATGACAATGACAATGCGACGTGTAACACAGCTATAAATGTCCGAGAGTGATTGGAAGAGCACGATGAAGACTTCAAAGTACTGCCCTAGTTCCACCACGCAACCTCCAGCAGCTGTCAGATGCGCTGCAGTCAGCATGGCTTCTCATACCTGTGAACCCCTTCCAGCACCTTATTGAGTCACACCCAGCACGTCTAGCTGCTGTCCGCACTGCACACGGCGGTTACTCTGAATATTAGCTGGCGGTTAAAATAATGTTACTCAACCGTGTATATATAATTAATAATCCGCTCAAAATCGAAATAGAACTCCAGAGAGTCAAGTATTCCTGCCGTTTAAAACTGCTTGCTAACTCCGACAAGTGTGACGAGCAATCATAAACGGCAGGAATAGATGCAAAATAACTTTAGACACAAGAAACGATATAAGTGCGTGTCTAAATCAGTTGAGGTACCAAGAAAATGAGCATTTGGGATGGAACTCAAACCAGTCAGCTATAGGTCGCTGTGGATCCTCCACCCAGGAATAAGACGTAATTATAGTTAGCGGTTCGACGAGCATGTGGAGCGATAACTGCGGAATACGTTCGCGCAACCTAGTGGACTCAGTGCATCGTCAGGTGGGTGCAATTATACAGGCGAAAGGTGGGCCTGCTAGTTATGTATTGTAGGATATTTGTCCTCTTAGTGTAATGCTAGATTGCATCACGAGGAACTGTATCGCGCTCTACTGCTTATCCGTTATAAGAACGTGCGTTGATCACATGAGTTTTTAATTATTGTTTAATTTAAATTTTTTCCAGTTATATTCTGTATGTTGCTCGTGTCTTGAAAAATCCGACCGTTATCGAGCAAAATCTCAGCAGCTATACCTACGTTTCCGCTTACGCACATTAAACCAGATTTTAATACGCATCTTTAAGCTTTGGGCTTATTTATTAAGAGATAAATGAATTTGTTCATATGTAGGTAAACAGATCTTTGCCCCTATACAGTTTAATAGATCTTGTGGCGTACTGCAGTGGTGAAAACATGAGTCAAGACGACAAATCTGCAGCAAGATATTCTGTCCGCGTAGCTCAGTTGAGAGGGCGACTTACTCCGGCGTGAGAATATCCGGCGCGGATCGAAGCCGGATTTTTCAAAATATTCCTAAAAAAATGTTTGTCGAAGTAAGTAGAATCGGTCCACAAACGAATGTTTTTCAATCAAGATTTTAGACGCTCAGATTTTGCTGCAAAGGCAGCAGAAGCGGAAATTAAGACGTACGCCCCATGGTTACCAAACCATTTTTTTCAAAAATTAGAAATTGTATGCAAAGGATTTTCCATCAGGAGCTGTATCCGGTGCAGAAAGAATTTTTTTAAATCGGAGTTGTAGATGCAGATATATCGCGGGAAACACAATTTATCCTTACGTCCCTTAGCGGAAGGTCTATGAATTACTTGAAAATTTTGAAATTATATGGGAAACATGTCACACCGGAAACTCTATCCAATAAAATAAGAAATTTTCAAATCGGAGCAATAGAAACAAGATACTATCTGACAGCAATAAGGTATACATCTACGCCCCCGACAGAGAAACCATGCAATATTTTAAGAAAAAAATATTCCGAAAAAGTTTCTAGACGTGAGTATTATCGGTCGACGAACGAATTTTTTCAATCGATATTTTAGAAGCTCATATATTATGGCAAATACATCAGAAGCAAGAAATAACCCTTACTCCTCCTGGTGTCCAAAGTATTCTTTACCAAAAATCAGAAATTATATGCAAAGATTTTCCATTCGGAGCTGTATCCGCTCAAGAAAACATTTTTCAAATCGGAATTTTAGAAGAAAAGATATCGGGGAAAACGTAATTTAATTTTACGCCCTCTAGCGGAAAATCTATGCTTGACTTAAAAAGGTAACTATACCTAAAATACGCTGAGCATTAATCAAATCGAAAGGTAAAATAACTTTTTCAATCGGATGCTTAGAAGAAAATATATGGAACAAAATGTATTTTGAATTCGACATCGTCTGCATTTACGCCTTCTAGCGGCGAAGTTGAACATCGTAAAAATAAAAAAAGAAATAAAGAACATCATTCGCACATTTCAAGTTTCCCAATGTAAAAATAATTTTTCAAATCGGACAAAAGTTGCAGAGATATCGTGGGTACAGACGGACGGACGGACGAACGGACAAACCGATAACATACGTAAGCAGGATATTTTTTTACAAAGGACGTGCTAAAAATTATCGTCGGTAAGAAAAAACAAGAAAGATGATACCGAATGTTTTTGTGTAATAAGCACGTCTATTGACTGACGCAAAGTAAATTTATCAAAGCTATTCAAAGTCAATGGAACCGGTATGGAAAACAATAGTACCTACCTGA
This sequence comes from Macrothele yani, assembly GCA_039090855.1. NCBI lineage: Eukaryota > Metazoa > Arthropoda > Arachnida > Araneae > Macrothelidae > Macrothele > Macrothele yani. Next base: position 185,300,042 of record CM076990.1, on the reverse strand, counting down.
CGGAAGCCAGAAGTTTTTCAATCGGGTTTTTAATCCCTCAGATATTGCTGTAAACGGAATTGTGAGCTTACGTCCACTGGTTGCAGACTTGTGCGTTAAGAAATACATGAATTTATATGAGAAATATTTCGCGCCGGAAACGCTCTCAAACATAGAAAGAATTTTTCAAATTGGACTCTTAGAAATAGAGATATCGACAAAAATAAGAGGTGGCTTTACGGCCCCTGGTGAGAAAACCATGCATTATTTTTTCCATATGAGCACTATCGGTCGGAGAAAAAAAAAATTTAGTCGAGTTTTCAGGAACCCAGATATTGCTACAGATACATCAGAAGCAGAAATTAACACTTATGCTCCCTGGTGTGGCCAAACCATTCTTTACCAAACATTAGAAACTATGTGAAAAAATATTTTCCATCAGGTCTTGTATGCGATACAGGAAGAATTTTTCAAATCAGAGTTTTAGAAGCAGAAATAACGCAGAAAACGCAATTTACCTGTGTGCCCCCTAGCGGAAAGTCTATGATTTACTTGAAAATTTGGAATTTATAGGAAAAGCATTTCGCATCGGAAACACTATCCAACAAAGAAGAATTTTTTTCTAATCGGACGCCTAGAAGTAGAGATATTGACAAAAATAAGATATACATCTGCGCCCCCTGGCGTAAAAATCATGCATTATTTCAAGAAGAAAATGTTCCCAAAAGGTTTGTTGACATGAGTAGTATCGGCCAACAAACCACTTTTTCTTCAATCGAGAGTTTAGAAGCTCATATTTTGCTGGAAATACATCGAAGCGGAAATTAAGACTTACGCCTCCTGGTGGCCAAACCATTTTTCTACAAAAATGAAATTATGTGCAAACGATTTCCCATCAGAAACTGTATCCCGTGCAGAAAGAATTTTTCAAATCTGAGATTTAGAGGCAGAGATATATGGGAAAAGCAATTTACCCCTACGCCTTCTAGCGGAAAGTCTATGAATTAATTGAAATTTTTAAAATGATATGAAACAAATGTCACACTAGAAACACTATCCAACAAAGAAGGAATTTTTCAAATCGGACTCCTAGAAGTAGAGTTATTGACAAAAATAAGATATATATCTACGCCCACTGGCGTAAAAATCATGCGTTATTTCAAGAAGAAAATGTTCCCAAAAGGTTTGTCGACATGAGTAGTAACGGTCAACAAACCACTTTTTTTTCAATCGAGAATTTAGAAGCTCATAATTCGCTGGAAATACGTCAGAAGTGGAAATTAAGACTTACGCCCCCTGGTGGCCAAGCCATTTTTTTTTACAAAAAACAGAAATTATGTGCAAACGATTTCCCATCTGGAGCTGTATCCGGTGCGGAAAGAATTTTTCAAATAGGAGATTTAGAAGCAGATATATAGAGGGAAAGGCAATTTACCTCTATCCCCCAAGCGGAAAGTCTATGAATTATTTGAAAATTTTTAAATTATATAAAAAACATGCCACACTGAAAACACTATCCAACTAAGAAGGGGTTTTTCAAATCGGAATCCTAGAAGTTTAGATATTGACAAACATAAGATATACATCTACGCCCCTGGCGGAGAAACTGTGAAATATTTTAAGAAGAAAATATTCTGAAAATGTTTATCGATAAGAGTGGCATCAGTCCACGAAAAAAAATTGTCAATCGATATTTTAGAAGCTCAGATTTTATGGCAAATACATCAGAAGCAAAACGCCCCCTAATGGCTAAATTATTTTTTACCAAAAATTTGAAATTATATGCAAAAGATTTTTCATCAGGAGATATAACCGCTGAAGAAAAAAATTTTCAAAGCGAAGTTTTAGAAGAAGAGTTATCGGGAAAAATGTAATTTATTTTTACGCCCCCTAGCGGAATATCTATGCGTAATTTAAAAAAGTAACTATATCTAAAATACTCTTCGACATAAATGAAATCCAAAGATAAAATAATTTTTTCAATCGGATTTTTAAAAGCAAATATGTGGAAGAAAACGTATTTTTGAATTCAACATCATCTGCATTTACGCCCCTAGCGGCGAAATTGTACATCATAAAAAAAAAAAACGAAATAAAGGAACATCATTCGCATGTTTTAAGTTTCCCAATGCAAAAGAATTTTTCAAATCGGACTAATAGTTGCAGAGATATCGTGCGTACAGACGGACTGACGGACAAACAGGTAACATAAGCCTTCCTACAGAAAAAATAAAATTGTGTTAAAAAAAAAAATCACTGCACAATTAGATTAACGTGCGTGTTGCTTACTAGAGTTTCTAGCATAGTTTTAAGACGCGAAGCTTGTGTACACCTAACCCAATTGAACTTGGTTCGATCCCAGATACCGGCGCGAAATAGTTATCTGCCGTACGGACTGAAAAAATCGAATCTTCGATTTTGGGAAAATTCTGCATAAATGTGAAAAAAACTTGAAACGGACGTTTCTGAAAAAGCAAAAACAAAAACGGAATTACTGACTACGGAAAATCTGTGAAAATACGGAAGTTAAAAAAAAACGGTCACTTTTAAAAAAGCAAATTTCTTTAAAAGCCGGACACTCCAGTAACTTTGCTGCACGTTATTTTCAGAAAATTTCAGTGAATTCACACCACTTATTTTTTACAGTGCACATGCGTATTAGATAGATAGATAGATAGAAAAAGAGCACTATGTAGATTTCTTTTTTTTTACAGCCTTAATTACATTTAATACTCCTTTACAATTAGAAATTAGTATCCGTTTTTTATTCTTTCTAACAAGAAGTTAAACTTTCGAGAGAATAAAAAAACAGCTTTACTTATAATTTCATGTACGCAACGCAATTTTCTAAACAATCAATGCATCGTCGCGATGATTTTTTTTCTTTTTCTGTTAGTGCGAGTTAATTGGGTAGATTTGTTATCTGTGAAAAATGAAAACAGCACAGTTGCTCTTCAATAAGTCGATGCAGGGATCCCGCCTCTTAGTAAATGAGAAATTCCTCCCACGGGATGCAATTCAGTTTTCCTTTGTGTCCGGAATATTTATCGATCTCTCATACGCAAGTTCTGGATTGCACATATCAGGTTCCGAGATTTTGTGCATCCATTGTTGAGAGTAGAAATTAATCAGCACTCTTCCGCGAACAAAATAGATGCGGAGCCACCAAAAAGAGCGCATAGTTTCGGAACAACCAATTTGTGAGGCCGCGTAGCTTGATGTAAACTTTGCATGAGAACGTCGGCACCATGGGAAAATGTTGGATGCAGTAACGAAAAAAAAAAGGGGGGGATGACTGGCTGGTCGTTCGCACAGCTCAGCGCCGCCGTCTAGCTCCTTGACAAAATGATAACGGTTTTTGAAAAGCAGAGATTAAATCTGTGAGCTCAAAAAATGTTGCAAAGTGATGAATGGAGTTGAACTATTTATTAATATTTTCCTGTTTACGAATTCCGAAAGCTTACATCTAAAGAAACTTTTGCCACGACAAAAATGCTACGTATTAAAATAAAAATTCTTGTTAGAAAAGTTGTTGACACAAAAGTGCTAGCCAGCTGAAGAACGGATTTGGAGGTTTTCCGGAATTGTGTTACGAAAATACCAGAAAAGTGGGAAAGAATAATATGTAAGCCAATTAACTCTAACGTGAAATGTTTCTTTTGCTTTCATTCCCGCAAAGTCGGAAAAACCTCAGTTCTTATTAAGTTTTTAATTAACGATGTTTAAGAATAAGGTCGAAGGAAGCAACTTACTTTTGCAACAAACAAAAGACCATCTACACACACATGCGCACCAGTAAAAAGATTTGCATAATATCCTCTGAAGTCTCAGTAAGCTATTTCATTCAGTCATGGCCGGTGTTACATGATTTATTTAGTACGTTCACATATTGTACTAATGAGCAATATTGCAAAGCGGCCAGGGGCGTATGTATAATTTTTTTTCGGAAGGGGCCGACGAAAAATGGTAATTTCTGAAATCCACCAGAACAAAATAAACGTTAATGAAAAAACAGAAGAAAAAAAAACTAAAGCATTTTTTTAATGTGTTGATGCATTTTTATTAAATTAAGGCATTCTTTTTCTAATGTAAGTCGCATTTTAACTAAAAACATAGAAAGCAAAACACCTTCGGGGGGAGGGGGCAAGGCTCTAGATATGTCCCTGCAAGCGTCCATTGCAGATTTTACGCAAGTTCACAGGGATGCCGCTTCTTTTAGCTTTTAATTATAAACTCGCTTTCTAAATGAAAAATTTGGACTTCTCGTTGCATAAGAAAAAAGTGCAAAAAAAGAAGGAGATAAATTGCAGGCATCATTATCAAGAGTTCTTTCCAAGTCCGGTGGTTATCAGTTGTTCTTCAGAAATTCTTCCATTCAGAAAAAGAAAATAAGTGACATTAAAATGGCTGTCTATATCGATAAAAGTTGATTATTATTGGCATCCCTCAGTAAAAAAAAATTACAATTTTTGTGCTTATCATTTTTCCTACTGATCATTTTCATCTTTCTTTCGCTTGCTTAATACTGGTATCTATCGTCGCCATATAATCTTCTCATGGATTTATTTAAAAGCGTAAGAAGACGGACTGATTGAAAAATTATGAATGGTGAGCACCAGTGCTCACTCGAAATTTTCACGGAAGAAACATCATGAAAGACAAGCTTCAATTTCACGCCTTTCGGAATAACTGTTTGATCAGAGAAAATGAAGGAAAGCTAAAGATCATTCTTTTAAACCTTAAAAAATATCAGTGTCGTAAGGTGACCTAAAATTTATCCCGGGGCTAAATATGTTTTAAATTGATCTCAACTTTCTTCCATACTGTGAAATATAATTTCAGTGGATTGTGAGGTTTCCAAACGCCGTACTTAACCATACAGAATGAAGTAGAAATTTTATTTACATATATGCAGTGCTGTATAACATAAAAAAAGAAACAGTAAAAAGAACACAAAGTACGTTCGCATTCGCTTCCGTTTAACCAGGATGTTTTGCTAACCCTCCACATTAAAAGTTCTAAATTGATTCTTATGGTTTTACACCAAGCAAATATTTGGTCGATGTGGACTCGAGTCTCTAAAGGTTTATTTTCTGTTCCTTTATTTTATGTATCATGCCCGAATTTAATAAAAGCCGACCATGAGGGATTCATAAAAACTAGTTAAGGTTTTTTTTCCTGAATCACATTTAAACCCATCTTTTACTCACTTTCATACCATTTACTTATTTTTAAAGTTGATTTAAGGATGCGGAATTTATTTAAGCTACTATTTGGCAGAATATATAGGTAAGGAGCACTGTAAACAAGTTCCAGGGTTCAAAAGCGAAGAACACCAAGTTAAAATAACTCTCACAGATATACTATTCAAACTAAATTTCATGTGGATCCAAGGGATGAAATCTCACAGTAAGTACTTATACATTATGGCAATATTATTTTACATCTTTCATACAGATCTGTCAAAACATCTTTGCGAGGGGTGCTTCCCTGGAAAATCCCGGAGCAAGTTCAATACAATTTATTTAGAATCATCCCATCAGGGAGCACTCTGAAGAGACCCATACTGAAGTGATTCTTTGGGAGAAAAGGAAAAAAACAAGAGAGCATCATAGCCACAGGAAGAGAAACAGTTTCCAACACATGAAAAATGAAAATTTGACTCTGGATCCTACTATGAATTTGTGACTTATTCAATATTATTTTATTCCAATATTTTATTAAGAATGTCATTACTGTTTCTATAAACTATTGGTTTTAATGCTATCCACTTTTAATTAGTTTTATTTGCACAATATTTCCTATTTTCAAATTTTAGAACTTTTCAAAAATCGCTAAGTACCATTTTGTGACATGAGAAAATACAATTTAACAGAATAAACTTAGGAAATCTAAGGACTTTTTTAATTTATAAAGATTATTGATCATTTCTGGACGAAGTTAAGAATTGCCATTAATGAAACAAGGTACAGTCCGAAAGGAGGAGCTTGAGAACATAATTGGCATTAAGCATTTTCTTTTTCCTTGAGAAAACACATTCTACCTAGAAAAGACTGATAAGTTTAAGCACGGTTTTTGTGTCATAAGAAATGGAGAATCTTGACGAATTTTAGCATTTACCATTCGTATGCCATAAGAAAACAGTCTTTCAGTAGGAGCTGGATGAAAAGGTAGCACCTCAAATATATCAGGAAATTCCTGTGCCAATGAAAAGGCAGAAACAGAGTTGATAAGAGGACCATACTGCACCAGAGTTACGTAGGAGAAAATAAGCGTAAGATGAAATAACGATTTGATTTTAAAAGTATGATCACGTTAAAACTTAAGCAGCACTCACTAACAACAACACACAGAATGAGAGTAGAAGCTTAACATGTACGCATAACAATAAACTTTATCTAGCAGAAGAATTACGAAGAAGTTGAGTATCCTACTTTGCTTTTTACAAATTCATAGTGAAAGAAAAATAAATACAAATGTTGTAGCTTGGGAAGAAAGCTGCACTGAATAAATATTGAAAGGCATATGGCGTTGTTATATGACGAACGTAAGTTCATTAGTTATTCAGCGCATAAATTAAGAAGCATATCAAAACACCATTATGTTAAATCTTCTAAAGATGAAAGAAATAAGTCTAATAAAAGAAAAAGGTTCAAACGCGGAGTACCTTTTAATCCTTCTTCTAAGTTGCATTGGTAGATGATCAACTACAATTAGCAAATGGCGTTTTCGTCTTACATTAACTGTTAAAATACATCATCATATTCTATTTTACCAGTCAAAGCGATATACCTAGCATATCAACCCACAAAGCTCTCTAGCGTGCTAAAGTATCATACTCTTTTCCTGATAAAGTATTTCCTCAGAGAGGAAGTTCCTAGAATTCATAGCTAGAATCCACTAGAATTCAGAGAGGAAGTTCCTAGAATTTAACACTAACCTCCGTCACTCAGACCAGTCATCTTCTCAACTTGCCGCATGATTACACAAACACCTGAAAAGGAAGTACTTACAGGCCATTCGAAATTTCATTAAACATTTTACGAAACGCACAGATAAAATGTTTTAAATGTTCAGACTGGGGAGTTGCAGATTAAAAATTATTCAATGACCATTTTTGACATTGAAGAGACTTCATAACGCAATGCTGGGAAGGGGGAAATTTGATATTTTAATCGGAAGAAGCCTCTAGAATGTGCTTGGAATTAGTAAAAATGAACCGTGTATATCAAAATGAAATGAAAGATATTGAATATACTTATGCCTTTTTATATGACGGTAGTGGAGGAGAAACACTTTCTGGTATCGCACTTTTGAATAAATTTTGAGTGCATGTCTACCATGGTAAATTTGCCAATTTATCAAGACATGCACGCGGTCCGGTATCATAATCTTTATTCATTCACCTTATTCGCCAAAAACAGTTCAAAATATTAAGCATCCTAGATGGGCCGGTCTTTAATTCTCGGATAAGACACCGGTGGTTTGTTTGCCTTACGAAGTGGAAGCAGGCTCTCTCTCTGCCTGCTTCCACTTCGTTCTCCTGAGATTTTTGCAGTTTCTGTGTGATATCTACCGTGCTCTGGCCCGACGAGAGAGGAGGGCAGAGGATGTAGTTATCCAGGGGCCCGAGCATCGCGGGACCCGATCCTCCAGGATCGGGTAGACGTTTGTCATGAATGGACGTGTGTAAGGGCGGAAACATTATGTATGCATGCGAATTAATTACTCGAACATTATGCCTTAATAATCAGGAAATTCACATCTTAATGGACTAAAGATGGAAGCAGTATGCCCACATAATATTAACTCAATGTGTGGTATATGGACTTATAATACGAACATCCATGTATATAATAATTAACAAAACTTAAAATGTGGTCCTGTGGACAAAGCAGAAATGGATGATTCTAGAACCATTTCGAAACTGTTTGTATAACACAATAGAGAACTGTTGTTCACACGCTCGGAGAAAGGGAAGCTCCCTTCCCGAGCAAGATAACCATCAGCCATTAAACTAACGACATCCGCCAGATATTGTCAGCGAAGAGCAGACGCCAAGATGTCTAGCAAGCTGACCATCAGTTATTGTTTGCATGTAGTAGTGTGTATTGTTCTTAATGTGTAGTTGTACTATGGGTAAGTTAAGTCTGCACAAAGAAGCGCCGCTAATGCAGGTACATCAAATGGGCCGGTTATCTAGTGAAGGACCGGTGAGTTCGTAAACAGGATGGGCGTGTCCAATGGATACGAAGAGAGAAAGACGCTGGTCACCGTATGACGTAGGCATCAGCAGATGAGAGGGAGAGTGGTACGCCCGGAGGGCAAGGAAGCGGAAGTGACGTACGCGCGGCGCAGGCGAAAGTGAGAGAGAGAGAGAGAAGCAAATGAGTTAGTTAGTCTGATTTTAGGTAAGCGGAGAAGTAAATTCTCTGGTAGGCGTAACTCGAAGGGGGTCGAGTACGGACGTACCCAGTCGGTAAGGGTCCCATAGTTCAGTCGCGTACTGAACGGTAACGAGATGTTTTCGTAAAATTAATGTACTCGTGATATAGGTCTCAGAGTCAGAGCCTTACACGAATATTCGAAAGGATTTTTTTCTAGGTAGCGAAGACGAAGGCCGGAGCTGAATTTTTGATACTGTGAGAAGGTTGAAGATCACCGGGAGATATAGGTCTCAGAGAAGAAAGTCTCTCTCCCAAGTTCTAGGGAATAGTGTTAGGAGATAGGTGCCACGTTTACAATTGGCAAGTTACGAACTTTTCACCGGATAGTGGACGTTTTGATCTGCCATCAAAGACGGCGATTCGACGGACAGACTGACTTTACAACCTCAGATCTATTCCAATAAACTTGTTAAGTTTGATCAAATCCTCATGTATTATTTTAGGACATTCGTAATTCTTGTTTGAATTACAGCGATCTCGATCATCCTCCTGATTCGCAGATTAATTATAGAAAAGCGGAGAGGATTTCGTCCATTCACCTAATCTTGCTTTTCGGAAAGTTCTTAGGAAAGAACCTCATATTTCTATTGGCTGTGAGGTGGGGGGGGGGGGGGGCTATAACGTGGACGGTCACCAAACATAATTTTGGGCGTTGCCACATAATTGGATGAGTATGGTCGCCCCTACAGACGTGTTTCACGAATTTTTAGAGAAAGGGTCCAGCAGAAAAGTAAAACATTTGCGCCTTCCTGAACAGCCGCTTTGGTTCCCACGCTTGCGTTCTCCCTTGTCACTAAAACTAAAAAAACCCCAAGAAACTGCCCTACTAATTCCGTTACTAATGGAAATAGGTCAATTTTTTACCCTTCCACAAAATAAATAAATAAAACTGGTGTCTTTGTACCCCAATGTGTGTATAGCCATCAGGCTATTCTGTACTCTTTCAGTGCCAGTGGCAGGAGCTGAGAGACCTTTCAATGTTTTAAAAAGGATCAAAATTTACGATGGATCAACCATGGAACAAGAAAGACTGTGTGGACTGACCACTCTTGCCACAGAGGCAGATCTTGCTGGTACTTTGAACTTTGATGAAGTAATTGACGACTTTGGATCTAAAAGAGCTATTTTATAGGTATTAGGTAACCAAATTTGTTTATTAAAAGTTTATTTTTTCAACTTTAATATTTAATTATAAATTTATTATTTCAACTTTGATATTTAATTATAAATTTATTTTTTCAACTTTGATATTTAATTATAATTTGACAAAAAAAGTTACCTTGTTTCAGTTTTCAAATATTGAGTTTTCAGCATTTCATAAAAAAGTTTTAGTTTTAAAATTATGTCAAATGATTCTATGTATAAGTTAAGAATGAATTTCAGAATTCTACCTAACCATAAAATAATTCTGATAAAATATTAGCAATGTGATAAGAGTTTGTTTTATCATGCACAGGGTTTTCTACCAGTGGTTATTCTAGAGTAAATTAATTCTGCACTCTTCTAAAATCTTTTTATCGGGAGGTTAGACTGACCAAAACTTCGGGGTCCCGACCTGCACATTGCCAGGGGACCTGAAATCCTGTCGTCGAATCTGACCGTGCTGTAGTCTCATTTCGGTTTTGATTTAACTATAAAGGCATAGTGCATACAATTCTTCCTTTCAAGTTGAACGACTTACGGCTAATTCTAAGTTTTGAACATTTTAAGCAACTGAACGAGTTAGTTTATCTTTTGCATTCGACTTCCCGGAGTGGACTGATCAAAATTTCACGTTCAGGGGTATATGGAACTACCTTCATTCTTCATTGCCTGACTTGCATAAGTATTGTTTCATCATCTGTATCCGTTTGCATTAGAAATAGACGGTAAGTGATTTCATGTACATATAACTTTATACGCGTACATTTTATTCTGGTGTTGCGCTCCGGAGGCTTTGCAAATAGAGGCTTCTGGCGCCACTACTCGTGTTCCTCTTGTAATGGATGTATGTAATCTTTTCTGCTGTTTCTCAAGATAAAGCTTATTGACTTGGCGGCCTGCCAGCGTCTGGCGCGCCGCAAGTCAATAAGCTTTATATACACTATATTGACAAAAGTCACCGGACACCTAGAAGAGAAACACAACATAGCATTTATTGACATACATTAGTACGGTGTCAGTCCACCTCTGGCTTTAATGCATGCACGGAGACATGCTTTAGACAATGTTTTGGAACACAGCAATAGGTATGCGCTTCCATTCAGTACATAACGCTGCTGTTAACTGTTGCTTTGTAGTAGGCCTTGGTTCCAAACTTCTTATGCGGCGCTCTAGTTCATCCCATAGGTGCTCTATGGTATTAAGATCAGGGCTCTGTGCTGGCCAGTCCACACACGATACGGAATTATCGTCAAACCACGCCGTAACAATGCTTGCTTTATGGCTCGGTACATTATCCTGCTGGTACCAAGAATGCTCGGTTCCATTGTATTATCACAGAGTTGGTAGGGCATAACTGTCCAGAATATCGAAGTGGACGTGCTGGTTAACAGGTTTGTCCACAATAACCACTGGTCCGGGACCATACCACGATAAACACGCCCACACGAGTACACTGCCAGCTCCAAACTTGACCGTAGGAACAGTACACTGTGCTAAATAGTGTTCCCCTGGCTGACGCCATACCCACACACGGCCATCAGACTGATGGATCGTGTATCTGGATTCATCAGTCCATAGGATCCGTTTCCATTGATCTACGGTCCACGATAAATGTTTGTTACACCATGCTAAACGACGAGTAGCATTCCGAGTGGAGATGTAAGGCTTATGCGCAGCCGCACGACCACGGTAACCCATGGAATGAAGTGCTCTGCGAATGGTACGTGTACATACCGATCCCGAGATTCCAGCATTTTCACTCACCTGTACACTGAGGTCTTGTGCAGTACTCCGTCGATTAGCTGTAACGACTCTCCTGAGGCTTCGACGTCCCCTAGCTCTGATTTTGTTTGGTCTGTCGGTACATTGGGATGCTTCAGGCACGCCATGTGTCTTCCATTTAGTCAGTACATCCAAAACAGTTGACTTGGATATGTTTAAGTGCCTCTCGGCTTCTCTTATGGACAACCGACTAATATAACGCCCAACAATCCTTCCTTCTCAAAGTCAGTTCTCTCCCGCCGCGGCATTTTCCTCAACCTCACAGTTCGATATGATTGCGATCAGCTGCTGGCTTGTTTTTATACCGTGTGCAGCTGTACCGCATATCTTAACAAAGCAGCGGATCCGTTCATTTGCTTTTGAAGGGGTGTCCGGAGACTTTTATCAATATAGTATATATCCGTTCGAGCTGTGTACTACTGCCCTGTATGAACGTCACAACTTCTTCTCTCTGCAGAGGTGGCTATATGCCCTTTCCAGCAGTTGGGGACAGTCCCTCCCGAGAGTAATTCTTGAACTTCTCTCACCCCTATGGATACTCTTCATCCTTCCAAGACGAACGAGAAACCCATGAATTCAACTACACCTTATGTAATTAGCAGATCACTCTGACCTTAGTGAGTTATCTGCTAACACTTGTTCAACTATGTCCGATGCTAAAAATTGTAATGTTGCATCTCATCCTGTGCGACATATCTTATCTAAATATGAGTCCTCCTCTTGCTCATCGTCAGCAATGGGCTAACCGTCGGGGTGTTTTAAGCAATGCTGTTACCTTATCTACGACTCTCTCAACATTCACTACATCTACTACTGCTGCATCTATTAGTTATGCAGCGATGTCTGAGATCCTCTGTCACTCAGACTAGTCGTCTTCTGAACCTGCCGCATCATTTTCACCCACCTCTACCTCAGCAATGCAAACCACCTATCTTTTCGATCGGAAAATTTACACTATCCACCAACAAGTAATTGGACACCTGTGATAGCAAAGGAAAACGAAGTTTATTCACCTTCAATAGTTGGTGGAGCCTAAACGAGCGGTGATTACAGCTGCGACCCTCCGGGGCATACTCTCAACCAGGCGTTGTACGACGGCTAGCGGTATTTTCTTCCACTCTGCTTGGAGAAGACAGGTCAGTTCTTTCACCGATTTCGGACGGTGGGAGCACCTCTTAAGTCAACGCTCCAACTCGTCCCAGAGGTGCGCGATAGGGTAAAGGTCCGGGCTCTGCGCAGGCCAGTCTATTCGATTAACCTCATTGTCACCGTACCAAGTCATGGTGGACCTCGCAACATGATAGGTGGCATTGTCATCCTGAAAGTAACATGGGTCCACCCCGTAAAACTGCCACAACGTAGGAAGCGCATGGTCATCCAAAATGGTGCAGTAGGTCTCGGCGTTTAGAATCCCAGGAATTGCGACCAAGCGTCCAGTGCCATACCAGGAGAAACACCCCCATAGCATAATTCTACCGCCGCCGAACTTCACAGTTGACACAACACATTCCGGCAGGAGGCGTTCTCCAGGTAGACGCCAAACCCAGGCCCTGCCATTCGAACGGTAGAGGGTGAACCTTGATTCGTCGCTCCAGAGAATCTGTTTCCACTGTTCAACGGTCCACTGTCGACGTTCTTTGCATCACGTTAGCCGAGCAGCGCTATTGAACTTGGTGATCAAAGGCTTGTGGGCGGCAGCACGTCCATGATAACCGTCCACAGCACGTCCATGCTTCCTTCAGGATGGTACTCATCGAAAGAACACTCCCGGATGCCTGTTGAAACACCTCGCGGATGTGGCCCATTGATTTGGTGCGGTTCTTTCGAATTTCTCAGGCCAGCACCCGTCGGTCTCTAACTCCCTGTTTTGTGGGTCTGCTGGGTCGGGGCACATTCCGACCGTCACCTCTGATCTTCCACTTGCCAATCACGTAGGCCACTATCGATTTTGGGTACTTCACCTTGCTGGATATGTCACGTATGGATCGGCCATTTATGTGATACCCGACGATTACACCTTTCTCGAAATCAGAGAGCTCCGAACTGCGTGGCATCTTGCATGCGACTGGTTGCGTTGTTGTTTCCCACACGATATTTAACGGCGGCGGTCGTGACGTGTATCAGGACCGCAGATATCGTCGATTGTAGGGGTGTCCAATTACTTGTTGGTAGATAGAATATATTTCGATTGCAGAAAACTCCACCTCTGGACGCTCCTTTATAACTAAGCATAATTAAGGAGTGCTGTTTCAACTTTTACCTTGCAACTTTAACTACCGACTACATGGATGCCTTGAGTAATTCCGTACCGAAAGATTCTATCTCAAGTGTTAGCCGCACCCCACAAGGGGTTGTGGCATATTTCTGCACTATCGCTGCTGTGGAACGCGTCCTACATGTTGGGATTGATATCGGGACACAACATCTAATGCCTTAGCATTTAACTCAGAAACCTGTGACAGTGTCTTTCTATCCCGTCCCACCAGAAGTGCTAGACGATGTTCTCTGCCTTGCGGTTTCCCATGTGTGAAAGATAGTCAGTCATGTTCACCGCCTACGAGCTACACCCAAGGCCTCCCGTTTTCCTAATATCAAGGGATTCTGTTGCCAGTTGAGAATAATCTTTAAGACTGATGAGGCGTTTGCTGTCTGCCACGTCGAGTTTGAGGTGGCTTGTGGCTCTCATCGTGCCACTTTTACTGTCACAGAAGGTGTTATATGCTTTCATTTCTCTGCTTTTAATGCCCACAACTATCCGGCACTACTTCTTGTCTAGACTCCACTCCAATGAATATTGAGCTTTCAAATACAACGAGTACTTCTCATTTATCGGACTCCTCATCAGAGTTCACTTCCTTCTTGAAATCATAGGCTTCCTTCGGTGGTTTTGTTTTACCATCACCTCCAGCTCGTACTGTTGTCGCTACTTCACCTACCTTGGCACAATTAACACAGCTATCTACCTCATCTACCACCATGACCACTATGTATTCATTATCTTATCCAGGTTATTTGCACAGTGGTTTCTTTATATTTCCGACTCTGTGCTTAATGACTCTCCAGATCCTGTTCATCACTCCGGACTTACTGAGGCATGGTCTTCCAGTGTAACTCAACACCCAGACCCTCCTGCTGGGTCCTCGTGTCAAAATGCTGCTACATCCCAGGATTCAGTTACAGCTCTTCTTCGCAGATGCTTCTGTTCATGTTCCTCTCCGCTAGTCAGCTGGACAACGAAATCATACGTTTGATCGTTGACGTCAGAGTTTTGATTCAGAAGGTAATTCTACATCTGGAGATGAAGTTTCCTCATGTTAAGATCGCTCTTTGTCTTTCAACCCGACTACACCAACACGAGTTCGGTCTCGTTCATCTCATAGTGATCCTGCAGCTGTTATACAACAAGTCCTTCGAGCTGTACTGACTAAGATGTGTTTTGGTGAAAAAAAAAAAATTAAATTTACTTTGTGAGTATATTGTTTTGATTATATTGAATTGATTGTTATTTATTAAAAGGCGTTATATTTATGCTGGTATTGAAATTCATATGGAAATTATAGAAAAATTAAACTTGGGAGATGGGTGGATGCATTTCGAAACAAAAATATTTTCTAAGTACTAGAAAAGGCCATGAACATCCTAAACAAAAATGCATCTGAAAATTTACATTCCACAAGAAGTTATTGGAAAGTTTGCGTTGTTTGTGTTCAAGCAGAGTTGAGTCACCTGAAAGTGCAAAAATAAGTGGATATTGTTGCATGTGTATGAAAATGTGTCACTATAAGTCATACGATAAAATGTACTCGTTCAATAACAACTTGTGGAGGCGGTGAAAGTCAATTAAAATGGATAGGACAAAAATTGCAGTTATGAAATACCTTAGAAAACCAGGATTCGGATCGATAGCCTTAGTCAAGCTAAGGGGAGTACATGGGACCAAGTCATGGAAGACAACAGCACACAAAAATTTTTCACACTGCACTCATTTTGAACTTTTTTTTGAAAGGCTACTGCCTGTATTTATTATTTTTCTTTAAAAACTTAATAAGTTAATTTAGTGGACAAACAGATGGTATTTCCTTTTTTTCTTGTTTGCTTAAACACAGCAGTATAAAAACAGAATCTCAATTTTCTTTCTATTTCTATTTGGCCACTGGCCCTATGAACAGCACAAACTTTACATATTTCAACACAGTTGGTTTGAACACTAGGCATGCATCCAAAATTATACCATGATTCACATAGCTTACAAAAAAAAATACTGGATTATTTTTAATTCTACAAGGTGGACAAATTCTGTTCTTTTGAAACGTACTCTCTTCTCTCTCACCCAGTTAGCTCAATGACCAATTTACAATTTTACACTTATTGATCTAAATTTAAACAATCTTAGCAAACTCCGCAATCTCCCAGACCAGATTCAAAGACTTCAATTAAATTTACAGTTATTTTAAGAGCCACAAATTATACTTTAACAAATCTACTATCAGCAAGTAAACAAACCAAGTAAATTATCCTCAAAACAGAATTTACACTGAGCACAAGCATTAATTAACATTACATAACCCATAGAACTATCCTGAATGAACCTACTTCACTTATAAAGAAACCTCACTAACTAATCTTAAAAATTATCACTATTCATAACATCAACATAATTCAGAAATTCAAACAATCTTCTTGCACTAGCTTGCTCATAAAAATCACCTCACTCTGCACTTCACATAATAGCTCAGGATACTTAATAACTCTATACTGTAAACAAAAGCTCAAAATACCAATTAACTAAATTTCCAAACTAAATATCAAGTTCACTAACACCAACAACCAAAATTTAGAATTTACATCCCTAGCACTACAGCAAATCATAAACAAATAAATTTAGATACTTTAAATCACCAAACAAACTTGAATTTAACACCTGCAGTGAATTACTGAGGTAGCGGTGAGGCAAATACTCTCAGTTCAGACACTACCCTGGGTTTTGAGAACCAACACAGGAAGAAAATACCAAGTCAGGCTGAAGGCGTGAAATTGGGTCGTGAATCCACTTTCAGCCTATGCAAAGGGAAAGGAAAAAATCCTCAAGTGTGACACATCATCATCAGGCACAGAATTTCCTCTAACATGATCTCACCACATTTCTTGAAGCAACGCTCGACCGACCCTCGCTGGCAGTACATATCTCCGTGAGCAGCGAAACTACTGGGGGGGGGTTGAAGACAAGTTTTTCCCCAAAAACCACGTCTTCAAGGATCTCCCCCTTTTCGAACTCAATGCATGATCCCACCTTGATCAACCACGCCTGCAAGAGCCTGTCGTACTTCAACCCTAAATACTCCAGGCACATCTGGCCCAGAACTAACACAACTATATCTCAGGAAAAATTCACTTATCTCTGTATATATCCCAAGAAATTCTAAATCACAATATCCACATATATCCCAGGAAAATTCACTTATCTCTCTATATCCCAAGAAATCCTAAATCACAGTATCCACATATATCCCAGGAAAATTCACTTATCTCTCTCCACATATATCCCAGGAAAAATCACTAGCAAGGAAATTCTTCTGCACCATGGCAATGCGCAGGTCCACTTCAGACAATAACACTGACCATTTGCATAACCCACTAAATATTTTCACCTTATTGAAAATTAAAATTACATTTAGACTTTTAACCTTATAGTAAAAACAAGAAAATTTAGGCCAAAGAAAAGAACAATTAATACTGGAACTGGTGAGCAAAAGTGTGTCTTCTCAACCCATGATGTTCATTCTTTTTGTGAAATACTAAACTTGAGAACAAAAAAAATACTTTAACTTCTATTCTGCACATATCGCATCCTGGTGAAAATTCCTACTCAGAGCTCCTCTGCCCTAGGACAAGTTCCCTGCTTGCCCTAAGATCACCCCTTTCCAATGGGAGACTAACACTCATCTGGAGCATGTAAAATACTGGTCCTCAATTAACACTCCTACCATCTCAATTTCGACACTCAACACTCCAAGAATGTAAACAGCACTTTAGGTTTCCAATTTCATCACACTATAATATGTTCCCAAAATTCCAATATAAATCATCCCATAATTTATCTTCACTCAAAAAAAAAATAACTCAACGCTGTAAAAAGGCTAGAGAAAAAATGTTTACAATTATTTTATCACCCACGACATCACAATAACACTGCTTTTCAATTATCACATGCCCAACTAAACTATTATCGATGCACCAAAATTCACTGTGCCCAACTATTAAACTAAATTTTTCCGATACATCAAAATTTACTGGCCTGGGAAGTTGCTAAAATACCAGTCATGACAGCACAAAAAAAACATAAATGAAAGCATTTTCAACTCCCTCTCTTTTTTTCTTTCTTTTTTCTGAATTCGTACCTGAGTAACTAATACATTTTAATTTTGAAAGCTGAACGACAACACAGCCATAATCAGAGGCAAAAAAAAAAAAAAACTTGCTCTTTTTCTTTTTGTTTCTTATGCTCAGCTCGAAGTTTAGGTAGCCTGCGTGGGATGTTATATATCAATACAAAAAGATATGAACTAAAACATTACCTTCGAGCTGGCGTTCTTTTTTTTCCTTTCTGTTTTCACCACAGTTTACAGTCCTGGCACAACCACATTCTCGTTAGAATTGCTTTCTTTGTTTTCTTCCTCCCAGTTCCCTTCCTTAAACGGTTAATAGCCGAGGTAACCATTTTCGAAACCTCGGGATGAGATGGAACCTTTGAGGCAGGCCTCCTTTTCGGAGTATCAGCCGAGGGTGAAGCTGTAGAGGCTGGGCCCATTCTTTCCGGAATTTCCATAAGGGAGAAGGCATGTCCCCCTTCAGCCAAGAACTTTTCCTTAGCGACATTGTCCCAGCCTGCCGCCATTTTGTTCCTCAGGGCGAGGTTCCCGGCCGGCGGAATGCCGCTTTAACTGCGTTCTACATCGTCAAAATTTTCAATTGGCAGCCCAGATCCAGAGTGTCCCCTTGTGGTGGACTGGTGGTCAGCAAAAAAAAAAATCAAGAAACCACTTTTTTTCTGTGGTTCTCTCCCGCCAAAAGGCGAGGAGAAAAAAAAACTCCGCCGTCCTCTCTTTCTCTGACTGCCAGCCAGAAGTACCAGAACAAAAGTGACTCTCAACGGATAAAAACTCTGGGGTGCTTGAAAACCGCTGACCCCTCTCATTGGTCGAAACTTCAGCCTAGCAACTCACGGCCTCCCAACGGAATCTTCACTCCCACGCCTCGAGTGACCTCTGACCTTCACACGTGTAGACCAGGCTCTTCTTGACCCTGAGGTTCTAAAAATAGATTTTGTTGCTGAATTCCCTACCCCAAAGGACGAAAAGATGTTACTTTTGGGCGACTTTCTCGACGTTTGGAAACAGGAACGCAAAAATGGCGGATTCTTGCTTTGCAGAAAATCACTAATTCTAATTTTCTTTTTCTCTCGTTCCGTGATGTTAAACCAAAATTAATTTTGATTCTCTGAGCCGCACACCTACTCGCCTTTTCCTATCGCGATAAAAGAACAGATAAAATAATTATTTTCAAAACTCCAAAGTCAGTTAAATCAAATATTATTCTTTTTTCTCTCTTTTTTCTTTCTCCAACATGAAATTTTGTTTTCCTGGTTGTGATTAAGACAAGCGAATTTTGCGCATGAATTCCCCTGCCTTTCAACCAGGAGTTTTCTTCTAACGTATGTCATGGAAGAAAATTTTTGCATTAATTAATCTCTGATAAACCAACAGAAAGATTGATCAGGTCTCTCTGAAATTCACCAGAGGTTAAAATTTTCGATATGACAGATGCCTCCTATTATAAGACCTCTTACCTCCAATAAGTTGTGTATGATTTCAGATCCCCAAAAGCGGGTTCACTTTCACTGGAGATTTCTTCCCTTATTTCAGGTTCCTTCACATCAAACTTTATCGCATGTTAACGCCGTTCTAGACTGTACTAAAAAAAACTCATGACTCTCGTTGGAAAGTATTGCTTCCTCGCCTCAAGGTGCGTATCAATGATCTTCGCTCTCTTGCAGAGCCACAACTTTTCAATTCTGTTTACGACGATCCGCTTGCCGAGGACAAATCATAACTAAGGGACTTTCACCATTCCCTTTTCGTATTAATACTATGTTTTTTCAGCATATCTTATATCATAAGTAAGTGTACTGTTCTCTTATTATAGTGTTAATGATACCTAATTATCTGTTTGTACGAGTATACACCCTTTCAGTTATTTCGTGCTTTTTGCTCTGATGAAATGTTTCGTCATCCTTTTTTTATTATTATATTTCACCTAATTTGTATCTTTTTTTTCTTTCGTGGACCATATCCTCATTTTTGTATCTTGTATGCTGTTCTCTTTGTTATACATGAAACAAATGCTATTCTGATTTCGTCTTCTGCCTGACGTTGCGCCACTATATGCTATTACCAAGCTGTTGAGTTTGCTCGGTATTTTGCACATAGCTTTTTGTATCGACCCTTCGTTATAATTTTGTTTTTCAAATAAACTCGTGTTCATACCACAAAACCTCTTCTTGGAATCATGGGCTCTAAAGGAACGGAATGACTGCATATACCTCATATAGGTAATCACGGTGGACGTTAAATCCAGAAACAAACAAAAAGAAATTATTGCTACAGTATTTCTGCTGATAATCGTCATATGTTAACACCTGAACCAGTAAGTACCAGACATTAACATCACACATTCTTTAATGTCCTATATTACTGTTGCCTTCGGTGGTTTAACGGCAATATGCTCGAACGGAAATTGGGGGATACGGGTTCGATTTCACAATGCCACAAGTTTTCGGAGAAGGCTTCATCATAAGATGGCAATATCTGCACCGGAAAAAAGAATACTGCAATATGATTTCCATGTATTTGCGAAGATCTGCGTGGCATTTTCATTTCTGATAGCTTACTTGCAGCAGTTTTATACACATATCATAAATAACACTTTTACACAGGGTCCAACTACATGCCACCCGGACCTAGCTACGAAGCAGGTGATTTACTAATTATGTCTCTCAGTTTTCTATCTTTCCTCGCCCGCTTTCTGCTATCACATGCTTCACGTTTCCCCGAAGCATGCATTCCTTTGAGCTACCTTGACTACAATAGCTGCGTTATTTCCTTGATTAGGATCAGTGTCTCTGAAACATAAAGAAGAATTGGAAGAAGTAATGTTGCACTGCGTTCACTAAAGTAAAACGTGGCAATAAAATGACTGACAGTTTATCCATAGCATTAGGACTTGTACACAGAGACACCACAAAATGAAAAACAAAGATGGTTTAACACGTGGATTGACATCGAAACAATATGACTAACGTGAGCATAGTAACAAAGGGCAGACCAGGTGGCGCAGTGGTCTAAGTGCTGGCCTCTGAACATTCTGCTCGAGAAGGGTCCGGACCTGAATCCGGAGTTAGACATGGATAAGGCGCTTGCTCCACGACCCCGCCATCCTCAACCAGAGTCCCCAAGTTAAAGACAGGACACTGCCAGCAGCCATTTGAGCTGCTAGCGGTGGTCGTTATACTCCCAAATAAAAAAAATTGAAAAGGGTTATTCAATATTTAACTTTAAAGGAAAGGTCATTCATTTAGAAGAATTTCGTTTAACTTGCAATTAATTTGTTAATCTAACTCTGAAGACACCTAACATCAGTTAACACATCTCACGTCTTGTTCATATCTCAGGCTGAATGATTTGCCTCCTGATTGCGAGTGATGCCAAATGAAACAAACACTCCTAGAGCTCCGATATGGCGTTAAGTCGGAAAGTATAACAAGTGATAACCACCGCTTTATGTAAAATACCGTAAAAGCCGCCCCGGTGGCGCAGTGGTCTAAGCGATGGTCTCTGATCATTCGTCCGAACGGTGTCCGGGTTCGAATCCCGGTGAGGCATGGACATTGTGTTTGTCTTACGGCACTGGCTCTCTCCCTTCCCTGGAACCAGTGACCCAAAATTAGGGACGGGCGACTGCTTATAGCCCATTGAGTTGCTCACGGTGGTCGTTAAACCTACAATAAAAAAAATACCGTAAAGAAAACCAGAAAATAAAATAGGTAATATATGTCACAAACGTTACTCCGATAAAATAATGATCGCCCCGAAATGCACTTTCTGCTTTCTTGAAAATTTATTTTTCTTCTAACAGAAGACTACAAGTTTTGTAGGTAGAATAGTTTGTTGTATTTTACCAGGATTGTGGTATATGGGGAGACCGCACAAATTGCAACAGGACACTTTTCTTTATTCACTAACTGGAAAGAAATAATACACTGCTCAAAACAATTAGAAGATATCGTAGTTTTTAATAAAACTGTGAGTGACGGAAAACTTCGGAGGTTGGAATAGGAACTAGAGACATAGTACAACACTATGTAAGGAGAAAAATATGGCCGAAACAATTAGTAATTAATTTAATAATTTTTGAGGAGACGAACGTAAAATGCATATTTATGAACATATCATAAAAATGAAAATAAAGATAAATTTTCTGCCAGAAAATTGGATTTAATAGGGGTATGGTTTCTCCAGACAGAAAGCAATGTTGCACTCCTGTGAGACATGGAGTCAGAGTATTAACGAATTCCAACCCCCTCCTGCAGAAGAGCACTTTCCAATTGCTGGATTGCTTGTGGAGGGATTAATCAAGCAGAAACCTTTTCTCCCGGAACGTCCCAGACATACTCGATGGGGTCATGTCTATGGAACATGCTGACCAGTCCATTCCGATGATTCCCTCGTCAAACAGGAAGTCGATCACACATCGAGCGCGATGTGACCTGCAATTATCGTCCACGCAAATGAATTCATCTCTGATTCCTGCAGCATAAGGGACGACTAAGCGTCTGAGGATCTCATCCCTATACCGCTGAGCAGTAAGTGTTCCATTTGTGATGATGTACAGGTCGGTTCGACCACTGATAAAGATACCGGCCCACATCATCATTCCGCCTCCACCAAATCGAACATTTACTTGCTCAAATAACGAGTTGTTATGAGAACCTCGTTCCCTTCAAATGATGAGTCGCTTATTGTCAGGATGTACAATAAAGCGCGACTCGTCTGAGAAGAGAACATTGCTCCATTCGTTTCTTCTCCAATCGGCATGGTCATGTGCCCAAAGTCTGTAGGCAGCACAGTGGCGTGCGGTTAAAGAAACCCATACTATAGGCCGTCGAGCAAACAGACCAATACTGTGGAGTCGGTTCCGAACAGTTTGAGTTGAAGCATTTGTGCCAGTAGCCGTACGGAGTTTGCGTTGCAGAAGAGTGGCGTTCATTCTCCGGTTTCTCCAGGCAGTCAGTTTTAAAAACCGATCCTCATTCCTTGATGTTGCTCTCCTACGACCTTGCCCTATTCTTTACCTTACATTTCCGGTATCTGAAAACTGATTCCAAAGTCTGAAAATCTGGCTTTGAGACACTCTTATTTCTTACCGATAGCCCTCCAGCAGGCTACAGATTCGGATAAATCACGTTGTTCGGACATCACGTTCATCAATAACACATATTCAAAGCATGTGAGTCGTTTTGATCCTGGACTAAACGATCGTACAATACATGCCGCTTTTCATTCGCTGACGGAAACACGCCCTTTTTAACTTCACACAAAACATTTTGCGTACTCAGATGTTTGTAAGAGTGCAAAAGTTTCATTCTAATTACTTTCCTTCAATTTCTCTTAGCATACAAACAGTTGATGTCAGTTGTTCATGTCAAAACCACGATATCCCTTAATTGTTTTGAGCAGAGTACATTACAGAGCTGAGTTCGGGCTCAATTTTAAGAGCCCGAAGTATATCAGCCTGAGGAAAAATTTTATATTGCAAGATAGAGCCCGGGCCCGAACGAGCCCGAAAACTAGGATTAACCTGTTTAAGCATAAAAAAAAAATCTTGTCTTCCAGACTTCCAGCACTGTTTCCTTCCCGCACAATCAACCGATGTCTATCTCTACTGCGGGGTGGTGAAGGACTGTCTATCTATTTCTATAATTTCTTGGACCATTCATTTCTTCCTGAAATGTTTCGGGTGGCCGGGCATCAGGAAAAATCGGGAGGCCCAACAATCTACGTCACACGTTGCTCAATAGAATTAGCAGGGAGCTGCAGCGTTCAGGTCAGTAGCAAAATTGCGTCAGCTTGCTGTTTACTATCCATAGTTTTTAAAGAAACTTTTCCTTTGTAGAAATTCAGTAATTCATGACCTATGGTATTTGTTACCGAAGTCTGGAATGAATACCACTGCCGATTTTCCGCTCCACATCCACGCCCAGTAGCCGAAGAATTCTATTTAACAAGTGGAAAGTGTAAACAAAAGTTTCGTGTACCAAAATCATACAAAATCACGTTAAAAAAAACGAAGAAAGTTATCTTCTTCTCCCAGAGCCCGGGCCCGAACTCCAGTAAGTATTATGCAGCCCGAGCCTGGTTCAGGCCTGGGCTCGACTTCTGGCTTTCGGACTCGGGCTCGGCCCGTCTCAGCACTGGTACATTACCTACCTAGTAATGGGGTAGGCCTAACTTTCGTCCGGATAAAAGCAGTCACGTGGTGAGGGATTGAATCCACTAGATCAAAAAAGCGTTCCAAATGTATATCCACCCAGGCTTGCTGCATCTCTGTCCATAATTCCATCGCATTCCTGTGTGGAGGATTTAACCCTTTAACTGGCCGATGTACCTGAACCAAAAGTTGCCCAAATTTCCCTGCGCTCGTCAAACAGAAGTGCTCTCGGCTATACGAACGCTACAGCAAAACAATCCCTTTCCTCTTTCATCTCAGGAGTATCGACTATAAATTTGTCGCTGGTTGTAAGTGCTCCCTTGCAGTCCTTAGTCTTACAGTATGTAGCCTGATTTCCTTATAGTCCTTTGTTCTTTGTTCCAACACCCAAGGAATGATTCGGAAGGAGTAGTCCTCTGGACATGGAAATCATGCCAAAGGATAGAAAAAAAGTTACTCAAACATCTTTTCTCTTCTTTCTTAGGTTCGTCACCCTCATTCTTAGCGGAAAAGATAATCAAACAGGGACGATTAATGACAATCATATCCTCAAATGACCACTTAGAATGGCAAACCTAAGGTAAAAACAACGCTTTCTGATGCGTAGGTTCACTCGTTTTTGTCACGTTCGGCCTACTTCTTAGAAAAGGAATATATTCGTTCGAGCTGATTTCAGCCTATTTTGTTAATCCCTAGTTAATTCGTTCCAGCTGGTTAACTAGTTAAAGCTCGAATAGACCTTTCCACATCCTCCCAAAGAGGATTTATGTATTTGGAACGAGGAGGCCATTCTAGGGTTGTAAAGTCTGCTGAATGCTCATCCGCCCATGTTCGAGTCATCCCGGCTATATGGGGAGGCTCACTGTTCTGATGAAAGACTCCATTGCCCAGTAGATGCATGATTTCCATGGGCAGTTCAGAGATGCATCTAGAAGTACCAGAGGTTCCAACGTGCGGCATTTGAATAGGACACCGATAGTAGCGGGGTCTCCACCAACATAAACCGTTCTTGACTGACATGTCGGGTCCATCGCTTTGTGCGTTTTCCGCCAGATCCTCACAGTTTCGCCAGCGTTAAATAACTGGAAGCAGGACTCATCGGATCACCAGACCGGCTCCAGGATCCGGTGCCGATGTTCTTTCTCCCAGTTGAGCCGGACGGTTTGGCGATGTGGCATTAGCAATGGGACTGTTGTATATCTGTGCCTTACAAAGCCCTCTGCGGTTAAGGTTAGCCTGATGATCTTGGTGGAATCGGTACTGGCGCCTTCCTTGTTGAATTCGGCGGTGATTTGTGCCACTGTTTCTCTCCAGTTGACTGCAACTATGCGAGAAAGACACAGACTGCCACGTCCGTCCTTTCTCTGCCCCTCAGCGCTGTCGACGATTCGATGTTATTCCGGAAAGGGCGTATTCATCATGCACTCTTGATATTATCGAACAAGGATACTGTACTTCCTGTAACATTTCTGCGATAGAGTGACCCATTCGTCGAGCACATACTATCATCCATCTTTCAAACTCTGTTAACTCGCAACGTTTATTGATATTGATATCGAAGTATCGTCTACTGGAATACAGTGTAAATGCTAAAAGTCTATCGTACGAAAGGTCACTAAAGTAATTCACCGATGCTGTCAGACGTACGGTCATTCACAAACATAATTTTCAAATTGTAGGTCAAGATTAAAAACACTTTATTTACAATTAAAAAAATTAATATTTACACGCGAGATCTTTCGGGGCTGAACATAGCACCCATCATCAGACTCAAGCGCCACGAAACACTGGAGCAGACATTATATACTGTCAAACACGACCCACAATTCACTCGGTTTCTCAATCACCAGTGATGCCATCAACAAATCGCTAAAGTTCAAAAAATCAAGTCTTAATATCTTATCCTATAAAGTCCTCTTCTTCAGAGTTGTGTGAGGAACGGGAAACCATCTTTCTCCACTGTCTTGGAACAAATGTCGGGAGTTCAATGTTACAGCATGTTTCCCCATATGCAAGAATGAAGAGGCTTTCCGTAAGGAAAACAGTACGTCTATTAACACTTAAGTTAAGTACCCTAACATTTGTCCAATCTGGGGAGTAACCTCCCTGGTTAACAGCTTGAGTGAAAGCTGTGGAAACCGTTCCAGAACGAAGAGCGTATTTATGTTCACCCATTCTGACATTAACGGTTCTTAGGGTAGAACCTATGTAGTATTTAACTGCAGTATCTGAATCCTCATGAATTAATGGTATGCAGTAGACGCCTGGTTTGTTAAGTGCTGGGACTCTATCTCTATCATTTCTTATCGTGGAAAAAGGTTTCTGGTGGACACTCCAAACGTTAGATTGTGTTTGTAACAGGCTTTTCTTAAGATAGACACAAGAGGTGGAATGAAATCAACTTTGCCGATGTGCTGAGTAGGTTTTTTTCTCTGTGGACAAAGTCGTGAATCTCAGTCTTTGAAATTGTTGTAATAGTCCTTGGAAGAGGTTGACAGAGAACCCAAACAATAAGGCCAAATTTTGAACTCTAGAAAGTTCATCACGTCGAGTTTTACTTGTCGAAGACTTTAACGATTTGTTGATGGCATCACCGGTGATTGAGAAAAGCGAGTGAATTGTGGGTCGTGTTTGACAGTATATAATGTCTGCTCCAGTGTTTCGTGGCGCTTGATCCTGATGATGGGTGCTATGTTCAGCCCCGAAAGATCTCGCGTGTAAATATTAATTTTTTAATTGTAAATAAAGTGTTTTTAATCTTAACCTACAATTTGAAAATTATGTTTGTGAATGACCGTACATGTGACAGCATCGGCGAATTACTTTAGTGACCTTTCGTACGATAGACTTTTAGCATTTACCATATCTTAGCTGCAAATTTCTTATGCTTTGTAAGGAACCTCTTCAAGTGGATACCTTACCTAAAGTGCACGAGGCATGGAGAGGGCTTTTAAAATCTGTGTTTTTCGCAGAAAAGTATCTGTCAACGAGTCCCACTTAAGCTTTTTAATTAATTGTCGCTCACTGAAAGTGATGCAAAGTTTCTTAGAATCAGATGTTTCGCAATATCTCAAAGAGATGCCTGGGTCATCGCCAATGTACAACAAAAAAGATTAACAGCTGAAATAAGGAGGAAACGAAGCTATGTGGACATGCTCAACCGTAAGTCATATAATGCATATGCCTACCTGACGAGACAGGCTCACCAAATTATCTTGTGTAAGCGTTTAATGATTTTCTTTTCTAATTTACAAAAAGGGGTGAATGTGGTTAATCAACGACATATACGGAAACTCTGTTACCTGGTTCTGGTATCAAACCGACCCTTACAAATTCATCTGCGAAGTCAAAATGTTGAACATGCTGATGAATACTCGCTACAAGAACCATTCCTTAACTACAGTTCTATAGAACTCTCGGACAGCCAACGTTCAGCCCTAATTCGAGGATTTAAATTTAGCTTTCCAGTGTCTTCTTTTCGAACTCTAAATACCTTCCCACAGGTTGAAAACATTATCAGTGCACTTCCCGAAGAAGTACGTGATTCTACTCGTTATACTTTGGCCAAGACTCTTGCAGGGCCTAATAGAGCATTACCAGCTCTGAAATACGAACGAGAACAGTTACTACAGCTAGCAAAAAACCCAAACTTGTCAATCATTTGTGCAGACAAAACGCAACAAATCATTATTCTGGACCGTGACAACTATTACGCTAGGATGAAAGAGGCCATCAATTTAGTTCCCTACCGTGTTCTCAAGTCTGACCCAACTTCAGCTACTATTGCAGAATTAAGTAAACTGAGAAACCAAGGTTTCCTACCAAAATCTATTTCTACAAAAATGAGACCTCCAGTAGGACCTAGGGTTCCCGAGGTCTTTGGAAAAATGAAAATTCACAAACCGGACCAACCTCTTAGGTTGCTTGTTTCAGGATATGCTAACCCCTACTCGCACACTCGAGACAGCGTTGGCTTCATTTTTAAAACCTCTCACCTCAAATTCCTCTGTATCCATTAAAAGTTCTATGCAGGCTATATCTCATATGAAAACCTTTGACTCTGGGGGAACCGAGTTCATAATGGCTTCGATGGATGTAGTATCACTATTTCCAAGTATACCACTCAACACCGTTCACTCAATTATTGAGGACAAATTACAAGAAGACAATTCCATCTCTCCACTTGAAGCTAATGCAATAATTTCTGGTCTCAAACTCGTAGCTAAGAGAACTTACTTTAAATTTGATGGTAAGTTCTATCAACAAAAGAAAGGGGCAGCAATGGGTTCCCCCCTCTCCCCGTTTTAGCCGAGATCCTCATGCAGCATCTAAAAATCAAGGTCATGTTGGACTTCCCTTATCAACCGTTACTGTTGATTAGGTACGTTGATGACATGTTGGTTTTTTGGCCCCATGCTTTACCCTTTACTGGACGAATTTGTAGATTGTCTTTCTACCCAGTTTCCAACAATAAAGTTTACCAAAGACCTTGAGAATGAGGGAAAATTGCCATTCCTGGACATTTTACTGTCTCGAGATTCGAATTCCAATAAAATCAAGCATTGTGTTTTCCGTAAACCGACGTTCATACCTTGTATGATCCCATTCATCTCTTCTCACCCTCCCGAACATAAAGCTTCAGCTTTACGCTTCTTAGTAAGACGTGCCTTTACCCATTCTTCGACAAGTAAAACTCGACGTGATGAACTTTCTAGAGTTCAAAATTTGGCCTTATTGCTTGGGTTCTCTGTCAACCTCTTCCAAGGACTATTACAACAATTTCAAAGACTGAGATTCACGACTTTGTTCACTGAGAAAAAACCTACTAAGTACTTCGGCAAAGTTGATTTCCTTGCACCTCTTGTGTCTAGCTTAAGAAAAGCCTGTTACATACACAATCTAACGTTTGGAATGTCCACCAGAAACCTTTTTTCCACGATAAGAAATGATAGAGATAGAGTCCCAGCACTTAACAAACCAGGCGTCTACTGCATACCATTAATTCATGAGGATTCAGATACTGCAGTTAAATACTATATAGGTTCTACCTAAGAACCGTTAATGTCAGAACGGGTGAACATAAATACGCTCTTCGTTCTGGAACGGTTTCCACAGCTTTCACTCAAGCTGTTAACCAGGGAGGTTAGTCCCCAGATTGGACAAATGTTAGGGTACTTAACTCAAGTGTTAATAGACGTACTGTCTTCCTTACGGAAAGCCTCTTCATTCTTGCATATGGGGAAACATGCTGTAACATTGAACTCCCGACATTTGTTCCAAGACAGTGGAGAAAGATGGTTGCCCCCTCCTCACACAACTCTGAAGAAGAGGACTTTATAGGATAAGATATTAAGACTTGATTTTTGGACTTTAACGATTTGTTGATGGCATCACCAGTGATTGAGAAAACCGAGTAAATTGTGTGTCGTGTTTGACAGTATATAATGTCTGCTCCAGTGTTTCGTGGCGCTTGAGCCTGATGATGGGTGCTATGTTCAGCCCCGAAAGATCTCGCGTGTAAATATTAATTTTTTAATTGTAAATAAAGTGGTTTTAATCTTGACCTACAATTGAAAATTATGTTTGTGAATGACCGTACGTGTGACAGCATCGGTGAATTACTTTAGGGAATACAGTGATATTCTACTACCCATGCACCTGTTGTGAAAACACAAATTTGTCCGTGACGTGAATCGAATCCAAGTCCCCTCACTCCAGAGTTGTTGCTCTCCCAACTACGCTACACGGAAGGAATGTATCACTGCAGATTTGTCGTCTTGATACGTATTTTTATCGCCTTAGTACGTCATACTGTCAAAAGGTGGGTTTGTCCACTTGCAAGAAGGGTGACAACGTCGCTCTTCTCGCAACCCACCCAGGAATCATGGGATATTGTCGGCATATAGATATTGGGTGTGGGCAAAAGTTCTTCCCGTTTTAGTAGGCTACAAAGAAAGGAGAAGAATGTAACAAATAACGTACCTAGGATTTCACATAATTGCCATCATTCTGCATGATCTCTTGCCATCTGTCTGTGAGTAGGTGAATCCCACGCAGGAAAAACTCCTGCGTTTTGGAGACAAAAGAGTCATGTAATGCCATTTTCACATCGTCCACATCACCAAAGGTTTGCAGAGCGAAGGCATTCTGTAATGATCGAGAAAGGTGGTAGTCCGTAGGTGCCAGGTCAGGGGAATATGCCGAGTGAGGTAACACTTCCCAACCAAAGTCCAGTAATTTTTGCCGAGTGATTAAAGCATAATGAGGTCTGGCGTTATCATGAAGAAGGATCACGCCTTTGCGATTTACGAGTGCTGGCCGCTTCGATGTCAGTTGGTTTCGCAATCTATCCAACTGTTAACAGAAGAGATCAGCATTTATCGCTCGGTTAGGTGCCAACACCTCCCCTGGATTATTTACTGGGCATCCCACCAAACACTTTACAAAACACTTTTGGGATACAGTCCTCCTTTTAAGGTTGATGGAGAAGGCTCCGCACCTTCACACGCAGTTCATCGACGCTTTATATTATGGTATAGTACCCATTTCTCAACACCCGTTACAATTCGTCCCAAAAACGCTTCATTTCTGTAACGAGAAAGCAAAGAAACACAGGTACGAATTTTCTCCTCTCGTTGCTTTGCAGAAAGCTGGTTCGGGACCCAGTTATCGAACTTGGTGATGAACCCAAACGCATGCATCCGTCCTTCGACTGTTGTTCTGTGTACCGACAACATTTCCGCTAATTCCTAAATGGTTGGATGTGGGTCATTTGTTATGGCTTGGTCCACATCCTCGTCAGAAACCAAGGATGGATGTCCAGGACGTGGTTGATCTTTACAGCTTCTGTCGCAGTCTCGGAATTTCCGAAACCAACGGCAGCATGTGCTATCATCAACTGCATCCTCCCCATACACTTGACAGATGTCGCGGCAAGCCACGGCTGTAGTACTGCCTTTATCGAACACGTACAGTAAACAATGTCTAATGTGCTCCTTATCACGTGTGATGTTACACCGTCCGTGATTTCCGTTACGAATGACTTACTCAGACAAACCTAGTGCCTCTATATGCTCTACTGCTCTACGCTTTATTGGCTGGAAATTCGGCATCGCAACGTCATCGGAGACATAACTACTCCGATCGCAATTTGTATCTATTGCAAAAACGGGTAGAACTTTTACACACACATTTAACTATTCCCGTGCATTAAACTATTTTCCATGTAGTAAATAAATAAATACATCGCTCTTTTCACGTTCCAGAAACACGTAGCATCCGAAAAATTGTTTTTCAGCCGCCACATGTAGTCATCTTTGAGAAAACTTGAAAATTTCATCTACCTTAAGCGGGAAATTTATTCCACAGCATATTGTATTAGATTAAAATTTTAAATTTTAAATACCTATCTAAAGTAAAGTATGTCTTCTCTTTAATAATAGTTTGTTGGAAATTTAAAGACGACGTGTAATTTCCCTTGAGGTGAATTTGAACACATATTTCTTAAAGCCTCTTCGAATTCATTTTAGAAATTACACGAGTCTATGCATAAGAAAGAAAACTGCCTTTTGACTGAGCAAATATAATTTTACGACTGTCTGAAGTTCAGATGCTTTTAAAAAGTCGGGTCACTTACCCTTAACACAAACAATCCTATTTTGCTTAAACTAACAACTACAGTGTTTGTCTAATAAACTAATCTAATATTTACAGCATTTCATTCTTTTAGTGAATAGCATATGCAGTGGAACCTCGGTTTTTAAGTTTTTCTTAGGGATGGCCTTAAAAACATGCAAATGTAAAAAAGTATGAATGAAATCTCAACATGTAAAATGCTATTGTAATTTTATTTTGCTTTGAGAGGTCACAAGAGATTCCTTAGATAATGATTTAATTCGAATTGGCGACGAAAGAATAGAAAACCCTTACTAACTGCAGTATATATTGTCGCATTGTTAAAATCATAAAGTTTATGAAAATCAATCTTCTGTTTTGACAGCTCTATTTTTGACGTAGCACTGCGTCTAACTCCGCGGATAGTATGCGGCGACTTACGGCCAACGGCCGGTAACAAAAATAGGTTTCAAATGAAATCCTTATAGCGTTAAAAATAGGTGTCACACACTAATTGTGTTAGCATATTCGGAAACAACATCGCGTAATGCGCAATACATTTCGTGCGCGCGACGCTCACTGAGGGCGGGGAAGATAATGTAATATTTCTGGGTGTGCCACCACGTTTGACTCAGTCGATGCCAGCGACCGTAAGCACAACACGACTGTGCGTGGTATCGTTTTAAAGCTCTCGACGAGATCTATTCGAATATGCAAAGAGCATTTCGCAGTGGTTTTTTTTTTTTTTTTTTTTTTTGATTGGAGGTTTAACGACCGCCGTGAGCAACTCAATGGGCTATAAGCAGTCGCCCGTCCCTAATTTAGGGTCACTGGTTCCAGGGAAGGGAGAGAGCCAGTGCCGTAAGACAATCACAACATCCATGCCTGACCGGGATTCGAACCCGGACCCCTTACGGACGAATGATCCGAGGCCAACGCCTTAGACCACTGTGCCACCGGGGCGGCTCGCAGTGGTTTGAACTGAACATTTAAAAAATTGTTTTCTTGTGAACCGGTGAACACGTTTGCCAATATCGCGGTTTATCTGGACAACCGTGAGTGCAAAACGAGTATGCGTGGTATCGTTTTGAAGCTCTCGACGAGATCTATTTAAATATATAAAGAACATATCGCAGTGGTTTAAACTAAAATTTAAAAAAATGTTTTCGTGCGAACGGGTTACCGTTTTCAACAATGCGGGGGGGGGGGGGGATGGGGGGAATTCGTAGAATGAACGCAAGCAAAAGTGGAGAAAATCAAAACGAGAGGCAAGAGCAATAGATGAGGAATGTAAAAATCCCAAGACAGAATACCACGTTGGGTAATTCGTGTATCGATCTGCTTTGTGTTCGCAATGTATCCAGCATTATTAGAAAAAAAATACGTAAGCAATTTTTCATATCATAGACCTGTACTGACTACAACAAATTAAATAAACGCTTTGAAACCGTACTCGACTAGCTCATTTCAGCTCTCCGATCTGCAAGTCATAGTCCTAAGTTCCAAACTGACGGCTCAATCAGAACTAAGCCTACCTGCATTTTTGTTTTATAAAAATCCTGGTTCTACGTTAAGTTAAAGTCTTAAAACTAAGACTCTGAGACTAGTGCTTCTATAAAGGATGTTCACACATGTTTAGAAGGACCTTCCATAAATATAATTAATGATTAAAATAAAATAAAATTAAATGTTCTATCTGATAGCCATTTCTCTGAACTATGAACCTACATCTAGATTTTCAAGATAACAGAGAATTTCTTAAAATTGGGTAGTGGTATTTCATTCTACTCCTTCCCCTGCTTACAGTAGTTCAAGCATTGTAGGTCTACATTTAGAAAGCGCCCTTTTTAGCAGTCCTAAGGCACAATAGTCTTTGTGACACATCAGAGGGCTTTGAAAGAATACGAGCGAAAGGTATAGAATTGATACCAGCCTCTTTTTATATTTTTTCAAGTGGTATATTTGGGTGTATGGCTGGTTACATTATCTTGATGAGGTTCTACTCTTTGAAGGCTCTGTGCATAAAGGAATGGTATTTCCTCTATAAATGTAGGAGTTAAAACATTATTTTGGTAATTTGTAGAATTAAGTTCAACATTCTTTTCAACTTCTCTTATCTTTCACTTCCCATTGTAAGAGGAACCAGAACGAATCATGAATCCTTTACCGAAACTTTCTTTGGATTCTTAAAACCAAGTTTTAATAAGTCTATCTCTGCTGTTTTGCGATAGTAAACAGACCTTGTTTTATTACAGTCGTTTAGGTAGGTCAATGCTTCATCAATAGTCACAATAAATTACCATCTGTCTCCCGCTAAGTGATTTTCATAAAGCAATCTACACCGTGTTATGCGCTCAGCCACGTTCCTGGGCAAAAAGTAGTGAACATTATGTTTTATTGTTTTTTTTTTTTTTGTGTTTTTTTTTTTTTTGGTTTCTTTCATATTCAAATCTTTGTTTATTACATTGTTTGCAGGTGATACAGAGATTTTTAACGACTTGATATTGCTCTTTAAGTCGGGTGAATTTCCTTAAGACCAGAGAACTTACTTTTGAAATAGACGTCCGTACCTTCTTTGGATACTCGTTTGGTGTTCGTTTTCCTGTAAAAGTGCTTGACGATTATTCCCTCTGTTATTAATAATATTGCTTAGCTTACATTTGGAAATGTTATTTCCATTATTTTCACAGCTCTTTTTAACGCTTTCCAAACGTAGGTTGAAGAAGCGTATATGATTCAGTTTGTCTGTCTGCCCGTCCGTACGATAACTCGCGTAAAAATGATTCGATTTCGATGAAAGTTTAGTATGTGGTAGGGAACCACCTGAGAACGAACCCTGTTGAAAATGGACAAACTGGGGTCAAGGGTCAGGACATAGGAGCGGAATCCATTCCACTGCCCTAATATATCATAACTTGCATAAAAATGGTTCGATTTCGATGAAATTTTAGTATGTAGTAGAGGACTACCTGGGGACGAACTCTGTTGAAAATTGATGAAATGGGGTCAAAAGGTCAGGCCATAGGAGCGGAATCCATTCCATTACTCTTATGCATCATAACTTGCGTAAAAATGGTTCGATTTCGATGAAATTTTAATGTGTGGTAGGAAAGCACCTGGGAACGAACCATATGGAAAATGCGGGAAATGGGGTCAAAGGTCAGGACATAGAAGTAGGATCCATTCCATTGCACTTATGCGTCATAATTTGCGTAAAGATGATT
This sequence comes from Macrothele yani, assembly GCA_039090855.1. Classification (NCBI taxonomy): domain Eukaryota; kingdom Metazoa; phylum Arthropoda; class Arachnida; order Araneae; family Macrothelidae; genus Macrothele; species Macrothele yani. The sequence goes on along the minus strand of CM076990.1, from coordinate 185,265,310 downwards.
CGAATGCGATGAAATTCTAGTATGTGGTAGGGAACCACCTGGGGACGAAGAATGGGCGAAATGGGGTCAAAGGTCAGGACATAGGAGCGGGATTCATTCCATCGCTCTTATGCGCCATAACTTATGTAAAAATGCTTCGATTGTAACAAAACGTTATGTTGTTCCGAAGGCATACTGAACTAATTCTGTTTAATATCATTGAAATGGGATCAAAGGTCATTGCATAGGAGCGAGATTTATTCCCCAGCCATCATCCTCATAACTTGAGAAATGATTTCTGGTACATTGAAAAGCGTATCATAATCAATGCAATGCATGATTTTACTAACTTGTTAATTACAGAATACGTGTATTTGTCTTCATAAAGAGCCACAACATAAGCTTATGTCCACAGCTTGGTTACGTGCGCCATTTTCTTACTGACGGTATTCAACTGCAGCAAATGTTTCTTTCGTGTTCACCTAACACGCTGTTTCCTGTTTCAATTATTTCCGCTTTCCAACCGTGGGTTGAAGAAGCGCATATGCTCCAGATTTTTCCGTCCGTCTGTCCGTCCGCCTGTCGGCACGATGACTCGCGTAAAAATGGTTCGATTTCGATGAAATTTTAGTGTGTGAGGGGACCACTTGGGAACAATCCCTATTGGAAACGGACGAAATGGGGTCAAAGGTCACGGCATAGGAGCGGGAGCCATTTCATTGCTGTGTTGCGTCATAAGTTGCGTAAATATGGTTCGATATCGATGAAATTTTAGTATATTGAAGGGGACCACCTGGGAATGAACCCTATTGAAAATGGGTGAAGTGGGGTCAAAGGTCAGGACATAGGTGCGGGGAGCATTCCATTGCCTTTTTGCGTCATAACGTACGTAAAAATGGTTCGAATTCGAAAATTCAGCAGAAAAAAATCTGCACTAGAATATTGGCAGTAACCCGGAATTTCGTATAAAATTGGAAAACTTATAACTGGAAAACCTACAGCCGAGGTTTCTGTGTATTTGCCTAACAGAAAATTAGGTCTTCATTATTTGAAGGGCTTTCCTAAAACAAATATTTTACAAGTTCTGATGAAATCTTTGAATGAGAGGTTTTACTTCTACAATATGCATCTAACAATTTAATATTAGAAAGTTTTCCTTTGGTTTTAAGAATCGTATGCGGAAGTTGAATGTTTGTGACCCTGCGAAGCTATTTATTAAAACTTCAGTTCTTTCGTCACCTTAAATTGCTAGTCAATCGAACTAACGGAGCTAACACGTACGTAAGATGTGAACATGATTTTTAAATTAATGCGTTTGGGAAATGACATCTGAGATAACATTCTTGGAGAGCAAAATGTTCTGTTAAAGAAAAGATCAAGCGCTAGCTGACTGGAAGCAAATATTCCAAGAACCCATTAGAGGATATATTTTAGCAAAGACATGAGTTAATAATATATCGTCTTAGTTCATGAACTGAGAATTCCTTTTGCTTTCTCAATATTTTTAATGATAAATTTTAACGAGTTAAAAACAACCATGAAATATGAAACTTATGCTTTGGAGAATAAGAGAGTCAGAAAAAGCTCACAAATTATACTAATTCCACTGGGGCTTCAGCACAAATTCTTTTGCAGTCGTAATAAATAAAATTAAGTAATACGTGCGATGTAAGGAAATTTAACGGATGACGTTCCTTTGGATGACTCATTTGCGTTTTGGGATTAGGGTAGATGCCTTTAAGAGCTGAATTTATTAGTTGTTTGAGGTATGCACATACCACATTTATTTTGTTTCCATTTTGCTTTTCAGTAAAATACCACGGCCGAAGAACTATAGACGGAAGGAAGAGCTGGTTAAGTATTGTGTATCGAGTATCCGGTGATACACATGACTTGGCTGCATAAAAATAAAGAAATAAAAATAAAAACCGCATTCCGCAAGAATTAACAATTCATCAGACAATTGTCACAGGACAAATGAATCGCTTCAAAGAAATTGGAAGTGTTTCGATAGACCTTGAAATGAAAAAAAAACGAAAAAGATGACACCAAATTTTTGTTTGTAATGAGCACGTCTTTTGAATTCCTTCCGACGCGAAGAAAAATATTTCAAAGCAGATTTTTACAAAACCTGAAAATTCAGCAGAAAAAGAAAATAAACTTCCACCACCTAAGGAAAAAATGCGCATAATTTAAAATATAAGCGGAATTAATTAAAATTGTGATTTAATTATTAATAGAGCTCACTCTTAATTTAAAGTGTGACAGGAGTTATTCGTAGTCAGTGGAACTGGTTAAGAAAAGAATCAACAGGATTTCTACAATCGGTAAAACATTCAGAAAGAGAAATAACAGATTGTGCGTAAAACGTTTCTAGTGGCGGAAAGAAACTACCACAGAAAAAGGTATTTTCCAATTAAACGATTTGAAGAAAAAATATATAGAAAAGCATTACATAACTTTACGCTCCCTATAAAAAAAGCAGTGCGTTGCGTCAAGAAAGAATTGAATGCAAACACTTTTCATAATCATTTAGCAGAAGCGTATCACTCTCATTAATGAAGAGTGCCATTCTATTCATTAATGAAAAGTACTTTGCTAAAAAAAAAAAGTTTTTTCATAAAAGTTTTGGAATCGAATAAACTCTGAAATAGAAATATGTGAGCGGTCTTAGAGAGATGGCTTTGCCTCTTCGGGGCGCTCCATGGGCAACAATGGCACACAGAACAGCAAGAAGAGCCTTTGTGAATTTTGGAGAGGTATCAGCTAGATCTCTGTTACATGTCAAAAAGACCCAATCTCACTGGGTTTTGTTATAGAATACTTAGGTTGAATGACTAACTGGAACTGTCAGCTGTGGGATAATCCCCCAAACTGATGTACTATCCTGATTAAAAAGATACAAAGCATTACTATTGTGGACTCTACCGTGCGATATGGTGGACCTACCACACTTGAGAATGATGGTCCACCACAGTAACGACCTGGAACTGGAAGAAGGAAAGTCAGAAAGAGATCTCGGTTGAGTGAGTGTAAGATTGGTGTTTGGAATATTAGAGGTGTAAATAAATGGCAAGATGAATGAGGTGATTGAAGAGATGAATAACTATAGATTGGATGTGCTGTGTGTAAGTGAAACCAAAAAGAAGGATATTGGGATAGAATAAGTGAATGGAATGGTGAGTGGGTGGTCTGTAGTATTGGATAATGTGAGGGGACAGGCTGTTGTAGGTGCGATTTTAAGTGAAAAGATGAAGAACAACTTGATTCACTGTAGCAGCATAAGTGAGAGAATTCTTTGGATTCGTTTTAAAGTGAAACTTCAGAGAGTAGTAATTGTTGTAGTTTATACTCCTTGGGACTCGGAACCTTCTGATAGGAAGGAAGATTTCTGGAATGAGCTAAAAGCTGTTTTCAGCCAGTTTAGGGTTACAGAGAAACTTATAATAGCTGGGTATTTTAATGCTAGAGTAGGTGTGCTGAATGCGATTTCTGATAATGTTCTAGGTAAGTTTAATGATCCTTGTGTGAATGATAATGTTGAACGATTAATTGAGCTCTGCATTGAGAATGGTTTATGTGTATCTAATACGTTTTTCAATCACAAATATATCCACACATGTACTTGGGAAAATCGTACTCTTGATCAAAAGTGTGCTACGATCAGCGTCTGAAACACTTTGTTAACACTCGTGTGATCAGAGCTGCGGATGTCGGCTGTCATCACTACTTGGTAGTGTCACGAGTGAAACTGGATGTTAGTTGCAGGAAAGAAAATAGGAAGAGGCCTAGGATGGAAAGAATAAAGGTTGAAATATCCCCTGAAGATCATCAGCGTTACTCTAACTTACTGAGAGAACGACTGAAGGAGTTGCAGTCCCGTGAGAGGGATGTAGAAAAGAAGTGGTGATGTTTTAAGGACTGTGTTGTCACTACTGCAGAAGAGATCTGTGGCACCACAATAGTGGGTAACAATAGAGGTGATGCTTGGTGGGATAGTGAGATTGAAGAGGCAGTAAAGAGAAAGAAGGAAGCATACTTGAGGATGTTGTAAGCTATAGTTTCTAAGGATGAATATCGCTGTAAGAAGTGTGAGGAAGCTAAGCTGGTTCGCCAGAGTAAGGCAAAAGACAGGAAGGAAAAGGTGGAAAGGCATGAACTGTTTTTTTTTTTTTTTGTTGTTGTTGTTTTTCTTGGAAAGAGAGTAAAACTTTGTGGAAGCACATGAGACTCAGAAAAAAACAGGAGATACATAGTTGTAAGTTGTGTGAAGAACATAATAGAAGAAATGATATGGGAGCCCAATGAGTTAAGTGAAAGGTGGGGTTAATATTTCTGTGAGTTATTAGATCAAAGAAGAAGATGGGATTCTGAGGCACAAGCAGATGATGTCACTGTGAAAGATGGAAGCACAGGAGGGATCTCAAGAGAAGAGGTGTGTATAACTCTAAAATCTCTTCAGAATGCTAAGGTTCGGGGAAGTTGATGGCATAACTGATGAGATGTTGAAATATGGTGGAGACTCTGAAATTTACTGGTTAATTAAAATTTGCCAGTTGTGCTGGGAGTTAGGAATGATCCCTCGGGTTTGGAAGAATGCGATCATTGTTCCGTTGTATAAGAGAAAAGGGGATTAGACTGACTGCAAGAACTACCATGGTATTAGCCTACTGAGTGTGTCAGGGAAAGTGTTTGGTAAGGTAATTATTGGAAAAGTATGAGGTCTTACATCAGAGAAAGTGTTGGATGTTCAGAGTAGTTTTATGGCTGGTAAAGGCTGCACTAACAGAATACTGTATTTGCATTTATCATGATGACCGTAAACCACACACGAAGGAAAGGACCCCAGTCGTGGGAAGATAAATACTTTTTGGATGAATCCCGCAGATGTAGGGCCGCGGACCGCGGGTGGTCTACTGGGCAACGTTCGTAACTGCCGCGGAAAGGACCTCAGGTTCGATCCCAGGCAGGCACGAACGCTCGATCCACCAAATATCCGCCGTGCGTCAGATGGGCACATTAAGCCGTCGGACCCCGGGTACTTCCTCCCACCACAGTAATAAATAAGGGCGTCTCCCTCCCTTTTTTACTTCGCTTCCGTGTCACTTTCCTATCGGGCACTCTAGCCCAAATCTCCTAGCTTCCTATTTCTAAGGGTTGTTTAAAACCTGGGATCAGACACTCCCTTCCTAAAATCCTCTACATATGATCATTTGATCCCCGCGGGTGAAAATTCTTCCCTCAGCAATTAACACCAATCAATTTCTTACGTCACGAGCATTTTCCTTTAAGCGGCAGAGAGTGAAAGAAAAAACTACACAGTGGTCATAAAAAGGGAGTTTTGCTTGGGACCAGGGAGAGAGAGGAATGATTTTTGCACAGACATGCAGACAAGAAGGAAGGATAACAGATTTTCGTGGGAAATACATAGAGAAAGGCATCCAAAATACTCACCTCCCGCTGGAAAGGTGTACTAATTATTATGACTAACCGATATCATGCCTTTCCCCCTCAATCTAAAGAATAAAGATTCGTGTGAGTGAAATTATCTGTCGCTAAGTTCATTTTGTTAAACTATTATTTATTTGCTTCCTTGCTCTAATGACACAGGAACCTGCAAACGATGATTCTTATGGTAATATGGCGTACACTTCAATACTTAAAAACAACCAAGCCAAAAGCATCTTCATTTACATCCTCTAGCGGCGAAGTTATGCGTTGGAGAAAGACAGAACAGAAAGAATCCCTGTTCTTGCATTTCTTGCTTTGCAATGCAAAAATAATTTTTTGAATCGGCCAATCAGAAATCAATTAAGGAGAACGCCATCCCAGACAAATACACAAACGGTGCATTTCTGAGATATTTTTGGGGGAATAATGGGTTTCGGGTTCTCTCCTGATGAGAACAGGACGGCTCTGACTTTCGAGAGTAAAACTGGATCAATCGGAGAAGAGGACATTGGCCCATTGATTTCCGTCCCAGTCTTGATGTTGTCTACACCACAGCATCCTGGCATTTCTTGCTGACGGAGTGAGTGGGATTCAAACTGTAGGTATTCTCGGGTTATAGTCCCTGTCCATTGAGCTATAAAGATGACATTGACCCATTGATTTCCGTCCCAGTCTTGATGTTGTCTACACCACAGCACTCTGGCATGTCTAGCAGACGGAGTGAGTGGGATTCAAACTGCTGGTCTTCTCGGGTATAGTTCTTGTCCATTGAGCCATAAAGAGGACATTGGCCCATTGATTTCCGTCCCAGTCTTGATGTTGTCTACACCACAGCACTCTGGCATGTCTAGCAGACGGAGTGAGTGGGATGCAAACTGCAGGTCTTCTCACGTATAGTCCTTGTTTTTTGAGCCGTCCGTATACTGTTTGCCTTGAAGCAGCTGGTCCACCGACCGCCGACAGCTATAAAGCACGGACTCTCTCTGACATCGACCTGTTAAGTCTCGCTGTTGGAGCCACACACCTATCATCACGAGCCGTTGTAATCCGTGGACGACCTGCAATTGGTTGACGATTAACGTCTCCGGTGTCCTGGTACCTTCTCCAAAGTTTTGATGCAATGGACTGATTCACTCCAGTGGCTCTGGCAACATTACTCTGCGTCTGACCGGATTGCAACATTCCGATAATGCGACCTCGTGTAACAATATCCACTTGCTGTGTTTCTGCCATACTGTTTTAGTAAAAAATAAATTCAACGACTAGCAGGGTGCGATGACGACAAAAAATGTCCCTTTTCGCAATTTTTCAGCTCTTCCTCAACTGAAAACACGGAGAAGATAAATATCGGAATGACAAAGGAATCCTTGGACACTAGATGTAAAAAGCACATGTGAAATGTCAACCAGGACATGCAGAATACAGCCGTCGCCACAGAAGTCATTCATTCATCGGCCTCTCCTCCATGCAATAGTATTAAAACAACTGCCCCTTACACGAACTTTTAAGAGACTGCCATCAGGGAAACAGTCGAAATCGTATCCAGCAAACTAGCATGCAATGATATAGTTTCTACTGAACTATAAAGGGTTTCGCATGCATTATTAAAAGATGGAAACACATCGCGTCACATCGTAGCATTTCGTGATAAAAATTCGTGTAATATGCTCGTGATGTCACCCACGTTATTTTCAAAAATCATCTTTGTTCCTTACCTGTTCCAATTCCTTGCATTTGTGCGTCTACCATTGCCTTGAAAAAAGCCTCCCAGTGGAGTGCGAAAGCTGAAGGCGAATCTTTGTGCTGAATACACCACAAAGGTAAACAGATTTAATGCGCTATATACGTCTCTTGAGTATTCAAGGTGTGGTGTATTTATAACTACGATACTGATTTGGCTTTTATGGCAATTATATTTCGTCACAAGGTATTGCTTCATGATTTCCACATTTGCGTATAAAATCAGATCATATGTAGAGGATTTTAGTAAGGGAGTGTATGATTCCAGGCCTTAAATACTTAAATAACCCTAAAGATTTGGAAAGTCTAACGGAATGTCTAATGGAAGTGAAGTAGAAAGGGGGAGTGAGACGCCCTTATTTATAACCGGGGGGGGGCAGTAGCCGGAGTACGACGGCTTAACGTGCCCATCCGACGCACGGCGGATATTTAGTGGTTCAAACGCTCGCACCTGCCTGAGATATCCCCGTAGCAGTCACGAACGTTGACCACTAAGCCAACCACGTGCCACATTTGCATATACCCATGTCATCTGTACTTATACCTTTTACTACTTTATTACTGCTCCTTTCGTTTGTTATGAGATGTTCTTTTTTAACTATGCTTACGTTTTTGACACCTGTGTAATTTCCTCCCTATTCCCTTTCCTCACAAGAACACATACAAAGCGTTTTGTGGTATAGTGGCTACGATTCAGGTGAGCCGTACTTCAAGTTACTGAGCCAGATAAAAGCCTACTGCAGAAAAGTCACAGACAGAATCAATAAATTTTAACATACTTATTCATACTCGTATACTGAATCTTCTCTTCATATCGTGTATGATTTTAGCAGTACAGGTACTGTTTTCCTTTAACGTAAGTGGATTAAAATAGTATTGTAACTAGGTAACTGAATGCTTAGCACAATATTCGGAGCGAAATTTCTTCATTTTTTTAACGAAATAATTTGCATTTCCTTCTTACAGTTCTTCGTTAACAAGATAACGCAAATTCTTATCATCTGAAGTTGCAATATGAAATAATAATCATTTAATAATTTTATTATCGCAATATTCTTTCTTGAAATATTGTGAAATCCTCATTTACTCTATTGCTCAAAAGCAAAATTCCAGTTTGGTTGCTATTGTGACTGCTAAATGAATAAGCACACAATCTGATAGTAAATTTCAAAATAAGAATGCGAAACAAAAGGAAAAGAAACTTAATTTTCTTAATTTGATTTGTTATCTGTCAAAACGGATACGTCAGATCTAGTGTCATGGGGAATAGCAACCAGGTATAACTAGAAACCTGTGTTCTCGAACTGTGAATCGAACGCGCCCCTCTAGCCTAAGAAATTATAATTTTGTCGGTGGTGGCATAATATTATAGAATATTTGAAATGGCTAATGCGAGATTTTTCCCACTGCACAGATTTTAAGGGATATCACCTCTAAATAATTAGGATTTTCACACGTCCAAGAGTCCTGTTTAGTGCATGTATAGTATTTTTGTTCAAAATAACAGGTAACGCCCGAGGCACAAAGCGCAATGCGCAGTTTTACAAAGCTACAGAATAAGACTTTTACATGACATGATTATTGAATAATGTTTAGAGTAATACAATTTTTCTATGTGTAATAAATTTTAACCGTGAACGTCTGAGGAAGCAACATGCAGAAAATAATGCAATAAGGGCCAATATCTCTACTTTTAACCGATTTGTTTTCCAGACCATGAAATTTGCGCAGGTCAGTTTTCGTGAGCAAAGGAATTAAATGCAAGGAACAAACAGAATTTTTTTAAAGATGAGTTATTGAATGAAAAGAAAGGTGGTCGTCCATTAGTAAAGGCAACGTATTAAAGGAACATTTCTGCCACAATTCTTCCCCAGACAAATGACGAGAACTCTCCGTTTAAGGTTTGGAATTGTCTAGACATCGAAGAGTGTAGACAAGTAATTGACGTCATTACGCGCGCTTGAGCAGATGTTATCAGTGAAATATTTCGCAGGCTTGAACTGGTTTTTGAACGCACACCGCACATATTCGATTCTTTTCCACTTTGAAAATCCTTTTAGTAAAACACTCTGGTCATTAAACTTAATCAAAAAATTTTACCGCCTTGCAGATAATGTGATCTAAAACTTTCCTTTTTCAGTGATTCGAATTTATTCCTCTCTTGTTCCTACCCGCTATCTTGTAATTATCGTGATCATTTGACGCAGAAGTTCTTAGCCGCTGTTTAAGGCAGAATGACTCAGAGTTTTAATTACTTCATGCGGTGTCTTACGAAAGTTTTAACGAAACGGCTGAGTATGTACTTACTGTAATGTATTTAATATTTAGCATACGGTGTCTCCGCTTGAACCCTATAAATGCTTGCTTAGTTAAAACCCCGAATACGTACTACAAAAACACTATGAACAGGCTAGTCGGGGTTTGAGCTAAGGCTAGTTTTGAAAGGAGCAGGCTTGTGTAATGCGGCGGCGGTCGCAATGTCGACAATCTAAATGTCGACAGGGTCAAAAGATAAAACTGTTGACAGTCACAATGTCTACGTGCATACATTTTTTTCAAAATATTTGGTTTTCGTTTTAATTTTAATTTACTTCAGTTTTTAGATGTGTTTCGTATGTAGGAAAGAACCTATTAGTAATGACATGCCACTTTCATTCAACGGATCTTCACGAAATTTGACAAATAACAGGGTTTCTCTGCTAGAACGAATATTCACGAAAATTAATATCTTAGTTTAACTGTTAAGATTGGAACCAAAATGTCAGAAATGGGTGACGTACCTACATTAAGGAAGGATGTAGGGGAGATTAAAATATATGGGGAGCAATGCTGAGAACCTGTTTTTTTTTTGTTTTTTTTTTTTGAGTTCGTTACAAAATGTGATACTGCATCCGTGTTCCACATTCAAAGAGTAAGCGCTGGGTTATTCAATAGCCCAGGAATTAAGTAAGGGCATCAAGTTTCAAGGACACTACGTAATTCCATTAACATACATATTTAGAAGTATGCGAATTTGCCACTACCGCATCAAGACATCTGACCGAGACCAACAATGAGGATTCACAGCCCACAAAAGTAGATTGTAATGATCCTCTTATAGGACTGACTTTAAATGGGGGAGTGGGGGTAGGAGAACAAGTTCTTTATCTGTTTGTCCGTTTAAGAAGCAACGAATGTCGACATCTGCGTTCTAATTAACAAAAAAGTAATATTTAGACTGTCGACATTTGGATTATGTCGACATTCTGACCATGTTGACATTATGACTGGGTTGATCATGACTGGGTTGATAGTTTGACTGCCGACATTTTGTTTGTTGATAGTTGGACTTTGTCGGCATTTTGGTATCAACATTTTAACTGTCGACATTTTGTACCACAACCGTGTAAAGCGAGCAGCCCTACTCAGTACCAACGACTTAGTGTGACTTCTGAATCACTCAGGAGCAGGATTTTTGATGCTAGGAATCTTTTTTTTTTTTTGATTGGAGGTTTAACAACCACCATGAGCAACTCAATGGGCTATAGCAGTCGTCCGTCCTTAATTTAGGGCCACTGGTTCCAGGGAAGGGAGAGAGCCAGCGCCGTAAGACAAAGACAACATTCATGCCTCACAGAGATTCGAACCCGGACCCATCTCGAACGAATGATCGGAAGCCATCGCTTAGACCACTGCGCCGGCAAGGAATCTTTCCCGTCAGTAGTAAAGTAAATCCTAAGTAAAAGTGTCCATGCAATGAAAAGCAATGAAAATAGGTAACGGTGCTTCATTGTCAGGACCATTATTGAAACCTGATCGTGCCGCATGCTGTCTCATGAGGATGACGTAAAAATGGTTAATTTCAGTGTTACCTAACAATAAATTTTTCTAAACTATCGCCGAACATTATAATTATGTTTTACATGAACGTAACAATATTTCATTGCTATCTGCATAAATTACAATAACCTGATGCTAAATGTGATGAAAGCCATTACAAAACTGCATTCTTGTTTCCATTAAAATCATGATTCGTAGCGAAACCTCTGCTTCAAGGGAGTTTTACCTGCTTTTTAAGGAGCTTTAAATTAATGTATAACAGGATGGGGCGTAACCTGTAAATATCCTAGACCAAAAGTTACCAATCCACCTCTTTAACACACTTCTGTTTCAGCTTTTCTTTTCAACTTGAGATCAGACTTCACCTGATGGGGAGCAGAGATGGGCAAACCAATTCTTTTGAAAGCACGGGTTCTTTCAATTCGACTCAATAAAAAGGTTCGTTCGGATCGATTCATTCGTTTCGGTCATTTGATTCTTCTAGTTTAATAAACGATTTGTATTTGTTTCTCGGAATCAGTTCTGAGTGAGATCCTTTGGCTTATTTCGGTCAGCGATTCTTCCGGTTTACAGAACGATTTTTATTTAGCGAAGCGATTCTGAGTCGGATCTTTTCGTCTGTTGAATTTCAGGATTAGTGGATGATTGTTAAATTTAAATTTGTTTTTTTATTCTTATCGAAACTCCTTCTTTCATTCTTATGGAAATTCTTACCGTTCCTCGAGGTTCTTGTAAGTACGTTTCGAAACGTTCACGTAATGTATTGCCTTTGTACACTTCTGAATAAGGTATGTGACGCATACCCTAATTTAACTTTCCTTTTTAGTTACTTTCTCTATGCAAATTTGAGTTCATTCACTTTTAGCGTTTTTCAAACTTAACGTTGCTACTCCGGTGGCGCAGTGGTCTAAGCGCTGGCGTCCGTGAAGGGTTCGGGTTCGAATCCCGGTGAGTAATGGATGTTGTGCTTTTCTTAATACACTGCCTCTCTCCTTTCCCTGGAACCAGTGGCCATAAATTAGGGACGGACGACTGCTCATAGACCATTGAGTTGCTCACCGTGATCGATAAACCTCCAATCACCAATCACCAGAACTTTGCTGGTGGTTTGTGACCTCCAAATTTTGCCAGGAATTGGGTTTGGCACGAATCGACAGACCCAGTTGTAAAATAGGTCAGAACCAGAAAAACAGGTTTTTCAATTGTGTACCGATTGATGTTTCAACGGAAACACGGAAACAAACCACAGCACTCCCATCTTCTAGGCGCATACGACCGTTGCGAATGCCAGACTGACCTTGGATGCGCGTCTTGCGTCTGCCGGTGAATGACGAACCTGGGATTCTGCAGCGCCACCTGTATTTGGATAGACCAACAGTCTCGCCCCTTACAGCGTTTGTTTCTCACGCTCTCCCGTCCCACTTCGCAGAATTTCTATTTCGTACGCGTATTCTGTCCAAAGTTACACGGAAAACTCCGGGGCCAATAGCCAGTGGGTCACCCTGTACTTAAGAACTGATACATGTAGTGTTCAGTCAGCCATATATACACGAACATTACAGGTAAGAGTTTTTGACAAGAACATGAACTTCACCGAGACACAGTGGTGAAATTTTTATGCCTAGTAAAAAGTGATTCCAAAGTCATTGGCTTTGAGTAGTTCTGACTGATTCATTCAGTGAATCGGGTCTTTTCCGAAATCGATTCTTTTCAGGGATGATTCGTCCGCCAACGACTCAGTTCCCTAATTCGTTCTTTTCGAACGAATCGTTCGCGAACAACACATCTTTAATTGGGAGGCTTTTGACAAAGAAAGATATTTGAGAAGCAAGCGTACCGCACCTCCGAACTGCCATATGAAAAGGATTGGAAAAGTTACGTAGGTTAGAGAAGTACGAAAGTGCGAGCAATTAAGAAAGTGAACAAATAGTGAGAAGAGTGAGAGCATTAAGATGTACAGAAGATGATACCGGGACAACCAGCATAATAAGCTACAGACAGTCCCCGGTTTATGAACGTCTGACGTACGCACAACCCATAGTTAGGAACCAACTCCCCGTAATGCCTACTCGTATTATATTAAAAATTGGCCTGCAGCCAGTCTTAGGACGGCTGCTTTTAAGCTTTAAATAAATATTCATATATTGTATAAGGGATGTTGCCCGACCTAGGACAGAGCGAAATGTCTAATTGAAGCAGATTGAAAACACGCGCCATATTTCTGTTAGCAAATACTGTATAGTAAAGACTCATTCACGTAAGAGCTGAAAATGTTTTTAGATGCGACTTTGCTCACTTTGAGATCTCAAAATTTCAGTTTTTATTGTAGGTTAGAGCTTCTCAAATAGATCTGCGTATTTATACATATATATATATATATGGGATGTAAGGTCAGGTGATGCGTAACATCACACCCTCTCCTTGACAAATGTCAACCCCGCCTTCTCGTGGTGCATCCTGTTCCTACTAAAGGGGCTCTGACGACCGCCAATAGCGGTATAACTATACCATTGGGATTAGAGGAAAGTCTATCCCACACTCACCAACCCGCTTGGCCAGCGTGGTGAGTTATGGCCAAACCCCTCCAAAATGACTCCACAACTTAAATCTTGGCCCTCAGTCTCCGGCAGCTGGAATGTGCCTGGCCAAGGCAGCGGCCAGTGCGACATGAAGGCAGAGGGGTGCTAAGAATCCCCGGAGGACCGGACTAGGCTGCCATCTGATGCTGACCTTGGCAACGTACAATGGACGCTCCCTATCTTCTGATTCAAGGCTTCTTGAATTGGAAGAGGAACTACAAAGGATCAAGTGGGACATCGTGGGGCTAAGTGAGGTAAGGAGAAAAGGAGAAGATCTCATCGAACTGAAAAGTGGACATCTCTTCTACTATCGTGGGACAGATACTGGCAGAACTAGTGGTGTTGGATTTATAATAAACAAGAAACTGAAGGATAAAGTTGTAGAAGTTGAAAGTTCCTCTGACAGAGCTGCACGGCTTGTTATCCAACTCTCGAAAAGATACCAGGCTCAGATTATTCAAACTTATGCACCCACCACAAGTCATCCTGAAGAAGAAATTGAAGAATTTTATGGAGGAAATTTGTCATCTAAATAATAAAGGTAAGCAGCACTTGAAAATAATTATGGGAGATTTCAATGCAAAAATTGGGCAACAGCAACAGAATGAAACTTCAGTAGGTAAATTCGGTCACGGCAACAGAAACCAGCGTGGAAATACTCTCGTTGAGTTTGCAGAGGCAGAAGGGTTTTTCATCTTGAACTCCTTCTTCAAGAAAAAGCCACACAGGAAATGGACATGGAGACATCCAAATGGGACAACAAGTGAAATTGATTTTATTATGTGTAACAAAAAATTCGTCATAGAAGACTGCAGTGTGCTAAACAAGTTCAACACAGGTAGTGACCATAGATTGGTGAGATGTAAGATGCACCTCAACACTAAACTTGAACGTGGCAAGCTCATAAGACAAACAAAATCTATTGACATAACCAACCTTAAAAAACACCATAATACCTTCAAGTTGGAACTGAAGAACAGGTTCTCTGCTTTAGAAGGCCTAACATCGGAAGAAGTGGACATCTCTGAAGTAACAGAAAAGTAACCAAAGCTCTTATGGAAACAGCAACAAAATTAGCTGGGTCTAAGAACAAGTTGCATGTAAATAAATTATCAGGAAAAACGAAAATGTTGATGCAAAAAAGAAAAGAGATGAGGACAACTAAAGAAGATGCGACTTCCAAAGTGGAATATATAGAGCTATGCAAGACAGTACGAAAAAGTATCACTGAAGACGTAAGAAAATTCAACTGTGAACTAGTGAGGAAAGCAATTGAAAACAATCAAAGCCTAAAGATAGCAAAGGGACATCTCAGTAAGGGAAGAAAACAGATTATGGCACTGAGAAAAGAAGATGGTTCTGTAACAAGAAATAGAGGCGAAATTTTGACAAGAGTGAAAGATTTCTACTCCAAATTATATGAAAGGGATGATACATGCACTCCAGACATCATGAAAGATACCAGTACCAGAGTTCCTCCAGTCCTTCCAGCAGAAGTTGCACATGCAATCAAGAACATGAAGCGGGGAAAAGCTCCAGGAGAAGATGGAATTACTGTAGACATCATACAAGAAGCAAGTGGAGAAATCGAAACAGTACTCGCCCAAATTTTCACTCGATGCCTTAATGAAGGAAAGATTCCTGAGGATTGGAACACCGCCACAATGATCCTGCTACATAAGAAAGGTGACATTGAGGATCTCGGAAACTACAGACCTATCAGCCTCCTATCAGTAGTTTATAAAATCTTCACTAAAGTTCTTTCACACCGCTTAAAGGTAACACTGGACATGGCTCAACCGAGAGAACAAGCTGGATTCAGGAGTGGCTACAGCACAATAGATCATATTCATGTGCTGAGAGAACTAATTGAAAGAGCGAGGGAATATGAACTTCCATTGTGCATGGCTTTTATCGATTATGAAAAAGCCTTTGATTCGGTGAAACCATCAGCAGTTACAATGGCTCTGAAAACCTGCGGTATTGAAGATGCATACATTAATATTATTAATAACATCTATGAAAATGCAAGTGCAAAGATTAGGCTGTTTGAAAATACAACACACATAAAAATTGGAAAGGGAGTGAGACAAGGTGACACCATATCTCCGAAGCTCTTTAATGCCACATTGGAGGGTGTTTTTCAGTCACTGAGCTGGGAAAACAAGGGGATAAAGATTAATGGAGATTATCTAACCCACCTTTGTTTTGCTGATGATGTAGTCATTTTTGCAACTAGCCCATCAGAGCTGCAGAGTATGATCCAGGAACTTGCTGACAAGAGTAAAGAAGTGGGATTAAAAATGAACTTTCAGAAGACAAAAGTGATGTTCAATGCTTTTACAAGAAATGAAGATTTATCGATTGATGGAGAAAAGCTGGAGATAACAGACACGTACGTTTATCTTGGACAGCAGATATCAAGTGAGGGTCACATTGATGAAGAAATTAATCGGCGTACAAAACTTGCCTGGAGAGCTTTTGGAAGAAACAGCATAATTTTCAAGAGCAATATGCCATTATGTCTTAAAAGAAAAGTGTTTGATCAATGCATCCTTCCAGTACTTACGTATGGTGCAGAGACATGGACCTTAACTAAAAGAGACATACAAAGGCTGCAGACAACTCAAAGCAGCATGGAGAGGTGCATACTTGGTGTAACCAGTAGAGATAAGAAGAAGAACTCGTGGATCCGAATGACAAGAGTGGAAGACATCATGATCAGAGTTAAATCCCTGAAATGGCAATGGGCTGGACATACTGCCAGAAGGACAGATCATCGATGGACAGCCGAAATTTTAGATTGGATTCCAAGGGACAGGAAAAGACCCAGAAGAAGACCACATGGGAGATGGGTGGATGAAATTCGAAAGTATGCAGGGGTGACATGGAGGAGACTGGCACAAGACAGACCGTTGTGGAGGAAACTTGGGGAGACCTTCGTCCAGCAGTGGATTGATAATGGTTGACAATGATGATGATGATGATGATATATATATAATAACCCAGATTCCTTTTTTATAAAATTACTCTGTAATTTTATTCCTTTTTAGGAAATTGCTCTGCAATTAATACAGGCATTTGACGTGGACTAGGAACATCAAACACAGGTCATTATAAGTGACACACGGAAAAATTATCTTTGGCCGCCATCGGGAATCGAACCCAGAGTCTTCCAGTTACGCGCCATATATGCTTCCACTGTACCACAGCGGCCTCGAATTCCTCCAGAATCACATACACTAACTGCCAAGCTATGTCCTCTGTTGATGTTCCTATTCCACGTCAAATGTCTGTATTAATTATTCATTCGCCTTCTAATTATTTGTTCCGTTGCTGCTTACCATCTTTGGTGAATCCCCAGCATTGTGCGTGACTCCAAGAAGCAATCTGCCAATTGGCTTGGCAGTTGGTGTGTGTGTGAGTCTGGAGAAATTCGAGGCCGCTGTGGTGCAGTGGAAGCATATCCGGCGCATATCCGACGCGTAACTGAAAGACACTGTGTTCGATTCCCGGTGGCGGTCAATGAGAATTTTTCCGTGACTCACTTATAAACGTGGAAAGAGCTGTGACCTCTGTTTGATAATACTCTGCAATGCGAAGAAAATGAAATAAATACTGCATAATACCTACGCAACAGAACAGACGTCGCAGACAGTTGTTCTAGCACGTGCGTGTTGCCACAAATGAACTCGTTTGTCTTACTATTTATATTTTATCTTCCAGTATTTCTCCTTGATTTTACGTATCGTGCGATGGCGATAAGCTTAGTTCCGATTTCGACCACCTAATAAAAGCGCTGCAAGTACTGAATGACGTCACAGCGTTAGGGACAGACAGACGTAGCCTATTACATATATTTTATTTAAGGTACATACAATGGTTCGCCGCCCCGGTGGCGCAGTGGTCTAAGCGGTGGCCTCTGATCATTCGTTCGAACGGGGTCCGGGTTCGAATCCCGGTGAGGCATGGATGTTGTGTTTGTCTTACGGCACTGGCTCTCTCCCTTCCCTGGAACCAGTGACCCTAAATTAGGGACGGGCGACTGCTTATAGCCCATTGAGTTGCTCACGGTGGTCGTTAAACCTCCAATCAAAAAAAAAAAAATACAATGGTTCATGATAACTTTGCGACGCGTAAAAAGATTGCGCGTCTACAGCGGTTCCTCGGCTCGTGAGCGCGTGGATCCGAGGTAAGACAAATACTTCGTTCTTTTCAGTCGAACAACGTTGCTTTTAACAATGTCTCGTGTATCTTACTGCATTTGGCTTCAATTTTGTTTTTCGTTCTTACTTTCACAACCATCGCACCAAAGCATGAATGTGATGCATCAAAGAAACGGAAAACGATCTCGATTGAGTGGAATTAATAAAGAGATCGGGAAAATGTGGAACGCCAATGAACATTGAAAAAGCATTATGCTACATTCGGTCAATAATCGGGTCAATTTTAAAGGACAAAGCGAAAATAACGGAGCATGTAAGAGGCTCTGTCCCGATGAAATCTACAATTATCACTAAGCAACACAGTGGTTTAATTATTCAAATGGAAGTGCTATTGATAATTTAGAGGACCAAAATCAACATAATATGCCTATTAGCTTTGCTTGAATGCAAGAAAAGGCTCGGCCTTTCCAGTGATTTAAAAAGCTGCCCATGCAGCAAGTGAAGAATTTGGGGCGAGTAAGGGTTCGCTCAGTCCTTTCAAAGATTTTTTCTTATTTGGTTGGAGGTTTAACGACCACCGTGAGCAACTCAATGGGCTATAAGCAGTCGCCCGTCCCTAATTTAAAGCCACTGGTTCCAGGAATGGGAGAAAACCAGTGCCGTAAGAGAAACACAACATCCATGGCTCACCGGGATTCGAACTTGGACAACTTTCGGACGAATGATCAGAGACCATCGCTTAGACCACTGCACCACCATTTCGAAGTTGGCAAACTGACGTTAGATATAAACCATGCTCAACTCTTCCAATTTACGCACAAATTCCACTTGAACACAGACTTAGAAAAGAAACTCGCTCGTAATATGGGGACTGTCTGTATCAATTGAAGCTGCAATTCTGTCATCCCCACCCATCTATTCTTTCATGGTGTATTTTCCATTTACTAAATGTTGCAATTAGACAATGATATCGAACCTAAACGGGAAGTAAAGCTCCTGTTAATACCAATTTTTGAGCAATATTCGAGCATCATGGTAGTTATCGAATTTTTATGGAATCTTGCGTAATTGCAAAACACAAGTTCCGAAAATGTTCCGTCAACACCACTACACTTCAGGATGCACCATAGAAAATTCTAGACGTGTTTCATTTTCTGTCATTCATCCACCTCTTAGAATGCCCTACACAACGGACGCCAAGAACTATTAAAGTTAGGCCTACAACTTACCAGGGAGAGTGTTCTTCAAGTTGATGTTGATGTGATGGATGATTGTCATACTATGTACAACGGCCTTTCCATAAAAACTGAGAGTAAAACCATACAAAAAGAAGAAATAGAGGTACAGCAAAATGTATGTTATTCTTTCTGAAGTATTTTCCCTCGGATGATATGCAACGGTACCATCGTTTAGTCCACTTTTCAAAGCATGTGGCGAAGGCATTTTGTGGAAGATGCTTTAGCGACCCCTGTACAGCTTGAATAACGTCATCATCTGTGTTGAATGTTGTACCACGGTACTTCACCTCCATTATTGGAAACAACCAGAAATCGCATGGGGTGAGGTCAGGATTGTAGGCAGGCTGTGGCATGATTTCAATACTGCATTTCGTAAGAAACTGTTGAAGA
The DNA here is from genome assembly GCA_039090855.1 of Macrothele yani. Lineage (NCBI taxonomy): Eukaryota > Metazoa > Arthropoda > Arachnida > Araneae > Macrothelidae > Macrothele > Macrothele yani. Next base: position 185,245,948 of record CM076990.1, on the reverse strand, counting down.
CAAGCAGCCACATATGGGCGGCCTTTGTCATGGTGTAGGGTCCACGTGCCCAACAGGTTTGATCGTTTAATCGATATGTGTCGTTGCAGACGCTTCTGAAATGTAATATTCGGTACTGACAGTAATGTGTAGAGGAACGACATGCTAGCAGGCTACACCTTTATGAAAAAAAATATATTCATCATCACCTTCCTAACTGATTTGGTTTGACGGACGCTTTTGTAGGAGGTGAGCCTGTGTGTTTCCAGACACTCGTAGCGCGCTCGAAATAGTGGACCCATGTTTCATCGACAGTTATTACTGTGTTTAGAGAGTTCGGATCCTTTGCAATCATTTCATTTCCACTTATGACACACCTGAACTCTGGCTAACAATTGTTCTCTCGTCAGGTGATGAGGTACCCATCTGGAACACACACGATGCAGAAGTAATTTGTGGCGTAGAATGCGAAATGCCGACGTATTTGAAATATTAGTTGACACCGCTATGTCTTCACACGCCATTCGTCGATCTTCTTGCAGAATTGCCCAAACAGTGTTAACAATACGCTCCGTAACAACACTTTCAGGTTGACCAGGACTAAGTGCGAGTTCTGTCGACAAACGCCCGTTTTTGAAATCATGGTGCCATTTGAAAATCGTTGACTCACCCAAATGTTTGTCTTTGTTATTTTGTATCTCACCCAAATGTTTATCAACTGTTTATGGAGCCGTTTTACCCAAACGATAGCATTATTTTATCACACAACGCATTTCACTTCTTAACTCTCAATCACTCACCTCCTTAGCTGTATGGCGAAATGCAGACGTACCTTAAACAGCTCCACAATAACAAAACCAGAATCGTCTGCCACGGCCAGTAACTCTTGCCTCCTCAATTCTGTTAGTCGTCAGCGTGGTTTAAAAAAAACTACCGTCAGTTTTTATGGGACGGCCTTTGTATATAATACAACTTTAAAATAGGAATTACTTTGACTACCTTTCATTTGACTAACTGAGAAATTAGTCGACAACCATTACAAGACTTTTTACAGTTTCAGTTGACGCTTAATGTGGTAAAGTTCCTTCCCTGCGGTGACACTGTGTTAGAGTTGTGGGAGTGACTGACTTTGTCATTTACAGGGCGCATTGAAATGATAGTACGGAAGAATAACTCTATGCTGGAGTTCTTATTTTTGACGTCAGGAACTCCTGTTTTGGGTCCTTACTTGAAGAAGGTCAAAAGTCTTGTGATCAGATGACAGCAGGTCAGGATTCAACACACCCGTATTGTGAATGCGTGCCATTTTTTTTTCCAAATCGGAATGAGAGGTTTCGGTTTGCTCTTAATCTCCGAGTCAGGGGGAATGACTTCCGGATGGCCATGAAGTTATGTGTGCATTAGAGAACTAAACTTCGGGTCAACATAAGACCGTACCTTTGTGGAAAGTAGGGTGGACAGCTCACAGCGTCTCCGAAGAACGCTCAATTACAGTACCAATCAGCGCTACATCCACTCCTATTGTATCCTTGCTTTTAGTATAATTCCCGCATTGACCTCAAATGTATGTCAGCATTTCAAAGAAATGTTTCCGCTACGGCTGCTTAAGTACACTCACTTAAGAATTCCCCGATTGTCAATTTATTTTCATTGCGTTACGAATGTTAGAAGTCTTCTATCCTCCCTGCAAAGTTTCCAGCAGGACAGTTAAATTATACTCACCCCAAAATATTCCCTTTGCTCATTCCAACACCATTCCTAGCAGCCGTGAGCCCGATATTAAATATTAAGTTCTGATCTTCCCCGTATGATAAGGATTAAAAACAGTTGTCAAGCCTAATACCTCTTTCTTTAATGACTAAAGCACAACTACGACTCTAAAACTCTAAATACTGAAGCTTGAATAAACAGTACAACCCATTTCCAATGCTAACTTGTTCGAAAGTGAAAGGTTCTTTATTGAGTGACTTGTGACGTGCCTGCACCGCAGGACGCACATGAGATAAAGGCAGATAGCAATGAGAGCACATGTCGGTGTTGCTCAGTTGGGAGAGCGACTTACTCCGGAGTGAGGGGACCCGGATTCGATGACCAGGGCGGACAAGACCGTGTTTTCACAGTCTTCTTATGCCAAATCTATTTCTAAAACTCCCTGCCACTTTAAAACCATTTGCTTTAAACGGCAGTTTTGCTTGATTAACTGCTGAATAAAAATAAATGCAGATTCTGAAAATTGATTCGCTGAAGATGACAATCCGATTTTTGGGTGTAAATGTGACAAGGATGGTAAGTCAGAGAATATCCGAAAACCTAGAAAATGTCATCGTCCTGGAGCGGTACTCGAATCCGCGTCTCCCAGACAGCGCCCAGATATGCTAACCACTACACCACCCAGAAAGATCAAGTCTCAAGTTTCCGATTAATTTGAATATAACTATCACAGGATTCGCTAGTCGAAACAACCGGCATTCATGTTTAACGAATCTGGAGGTTTAGAATCCTATCCCGTGATTTCCCGGAGGAGCAGATAAATCATGAAAGAAATACGGGATTACACCATATAATACAAATTTTGAAGATGACAATCCGATTTTTGGTGTAAATGTGACAAGGATGGTAAGTCAGATAATATCTGAATGGTTATATTGAAATTAATCGGAAACTTGAGACTTGGTCGTTCTGGATGGTGTAGTGGTTAGCATGCCCGGGCGATGTCTGCGAGACGCGGATTCGAGTCCCGCTCCAGGATGATGAAATTTTCAAAGTTTTCGGATATTATCTGATTTACCATACTTGTCACATTTACACCAAAAATCGGACTGTCATCTTCGAAATTTGTATTATATGCTGTAATCCCGTATTTCTTTCATGATTGATTCGCTGATTTGCGAAAAATGAAAATCAGCGAATCACTAATCACTAGGCACTACTTTTCGCTGCAGAAGTACCTGTTCTGTACTTTCCAGAATAGAACATTCTTAAGGTAACTTGGAGTATAAGAGCCTGCTTTTCTGTCTGGCGAACAGGAAGTACAGCTTGTTCGGAAAGATGCTCTTTGAGTGTCTTCATCTGACTGGCAAGAAGGACAGAGTATACCTGAGAATATTGGTCTATTTTCTGTGTCCGTTAACAAAAAGGGACCTTAAAGCCACGAAATGCTTGAAGCAAAAGGTAATTCGATGTTTTGTGGATGTTCCGGTGAATATTCCACTTGGTGCATTTAAATTGGATGTATATCCTCCAGTAATCTGAGACTTCTGTCGTTGAGAAAATTCTGTCATGTGGGTGGACCCGGATGGTAGTCATTTTTTTTTCTTTGTACTTATAACGAAGTAAATTTCTCCGTCATTTCTGTCCACGCCAGGTTTCGAACCCGGATCCCCTCATTCCGGAATAAGTCACTCTACCATTTGAGCTACACGGACGTTTTATTGTGATTCCTATCTGCCTTTATGTCGTGTGCGTCCTTCGGGCAGGTACGTCACATCTCCTGGTACGTTACATACTCAGTGGACAAATCGTTTAGATTCCCAGATCAAATTGTCGTTACCTGAATTGTTTGTTTGAACTTCTTAACTCGATGTAGGAAATCAAACTGACTTTCGTCTAAGGAATTTGCTGCATGTAGGTGTTGCACGTGTGAATATTATTGCAATGAAATGATGAAGTATAAATTGTAAATGAAAGGTGTACTTGGTTTTCCAGTAAACTGGAGTGATTCGTTCCGGCGGTAGCCTAATAAAAATGGAAGTAGCCCAATAAACATGGTTCTCCTACCAAGAAATTAAAAAAGAAAAAAAGCAAGTTGATGACGTTTTACACTGACTTTACGCACTTATCAGCCTTTACACTATTTCTTTTCTTGAAGACCGGATATTAAATATCATCAAGCCTTAAGAACGCATTTGAATGTAATGATAGAAGACCTCTCAGGGGCTGGTGAAAGGGGAAAATCTATTAATGTTAAAGACGTATTCATGTCAAAACATAACATGTAACATCCGGAAGTAGCCCAGTTACCGAAATCAAATCTTTACTAGCATAGGATAGAATTTTACCTCAACTGGAATAAGTGAAAATTTCGTTTTAGCTAGTGGAAGAAAAATGGTGAACATCTACATCATTGGAAGAAATACCTAAATAAAAATAAAATATCGAAAGATACAGCGCGTCACCGAGAATATGAGCTTTTAACTTGCGTAACGTACAGGGTGATCCATTTAAACCAGAACCCTGAAAAAACTTACATTTTTGCAAGGGATCGCGCAAGGAACTTCTTTTTTCAATAGAAGTAGCAACTCCTGGAGAATGAAAACCGCCACCGTGAAGAAGATTGTTAACCGTAACTGTAACTCAGCTCGTGATTTGTTTGTTGTTGCGTTGTCATTCACTTGCGTGCATTCGGAAACATGCAGTACTCTGTTCCAGAACGTGTTTTTTAGTGAAATCGAATTGGGTAACCAATTCTGTCATCAAAACGCAACGAGCATTTCGAAGAGAGTTTGGAGTTCGAAAAGTGCCAAGCAAGTCAACAATTCTGTCGATGGCAAAAAAAGTGGAGCAAACCGGTTCTCTTCTCAGCGGTAGCGGTAGACATTACCCTCCGATGCCTCAAACGCGTGTGAACGATGTTCGGCAACGTTTACTTCAATTTCCGACGAAATCGTTGCGCAGATTTAGCCAACAGACAGGATATTCATACGGAACTTGTCAAAGGGCAGCAAAAAAAGCGAATATTCGACCATTTAAAGTGCACGTAATCAATCAGCTGCAGGAACCGGACAAAGGAAAGAGAGTAAGTTACTGCAAATGGTTTCAAAATTTTTTTAATGTGCGATCTGATATTTTCTCCATCACATGGTTTACGGATGAAGCCTGGTTTCATCTGTCAGGCTACGTCAATTCGCAAAACAGCAGATACTGGGCTGCCGAAAACCCACACGTTATGTGTGAAACACCGATGCATTCACAAAAGGTTGGTGCATGGTGTGCGGTTTCGTCTACGAAAATTATTGGCCCCATTTTTTTCTCTGAGACTGTCAACACTGACGTTTATTGCCGTATATTCAATGAGTTTGTGGAACAACTTGATGACATTGAATTGACAGAGGGCTACTTTCAGCAGGATGGCGCTACGTGTTACACATCGAAAGTCTCAATGGAACTCATAACCAGCTTCATTGATGACAGATTAATTTCAAAAAACATATGGCCTCCCCGATATTCGGACTTAACTTCCCTGACTTTTTTTATGGGGCTACTTAAAGGATAGAGTTTACAAAACCCATCCAAAAACATTGGATGCATTGCTTGAAACCATCACGACTGAAATTGGCAATGTTACTGCTCGTACTCTACATGAGACACCACTGAATATGGTGCGGCGTGTTAAACTGTGTTTACAAGAAAATGGAAGACAATTCCAACATTTGCTTTGGTAAAATGATTCTCCAATACCGCATGTATAATTCTCAACTTACTGTATGATTTTGTTGTTATTTATAAAAAAAGTTATAAGTAAATCACATGGTACTGGTTTAAATGGATCACCCTGTATAAGTATAAGTGAAAAAGTGTAGAAAAGGCTACTTATCCTGTAGTCTATAACTACCAGAATATGCTCGTAAGAACCTTGAAGTCTCCTCGGTGGTGCAGTGGTCTTAGTGGTGGCTCCAAGTACGAATCCCGGTGAGGCATGGATGGGTCCGGGTACGAATCCAGGTGACACATGGATGTTGTGTTTGTCTTACGACGCTGGCTCTCCCCCTTCCCTGGAACCAGTGGAACTGAATATAAGACGGACGACTGTTTATAGCCCACTGAGTTGCTCACGGTGGTCGTTAAAACCACCAATCAAAAAAAAAAAAAAAAAAAAACCATTAAATGAGACGAAAGTAGGCAAGAAAAAAAATTGCTTAAGAAGGCATTTAATGAAATTTCCATTGTTCTTTCTGAAAAATTGAACACAATTCTAAGTAAAACGGTGTGCTATTTAGACTAGGAAAGCAGAAACACAAATCTATAAATGAAATAAATGAAAAAAACATTGGCAATCAGAAACAGGTAAAATGCAACTGACACAATGGGAAAACTACAGAAGGAGTAATTTAGTAATTTCTTTCCTTTGCAAATCATTGAAACTTGTAAAAACTTGGAGAATGAGGCGAAACGGAAAGCTCAGACGTTCTGGGCTGGTACTGGTAAGGTATAGTGATATACACGCATCGTCAAAAAAATAGTTGCATAAAGCAACTGACAGGAATGCAACTTGGTGGGTAGGTTTGACATCGTGAGACATGCAAATGATTCAAGTATCACGCTCGGCCGCGCATGTGACGCAAGCAAGGAGGAGTCGTAGCGCTGTTGGTTGGTTGGTGGATTATAATGGCGCAAGTCGTAGCACTGTGCGTGACCGGCTATATAAGGTCGTCCTGTTGCGCGTGCGTACCATTCTGACTCGTGCTGTTCCTTTGGTTGCATCCTTTGCAAGTAAAGTATGCCTCGGAGGAAAGTTCGGAAGCAGTTCGAGCAGTTGGAGAAGTTCGAGACGGGCCGCATCGTCAGGCTACAGGAAGCAGGGTGGTCTTAACGCCGTATTGCGCCATCCCGGTCGTGCGAATATAACCATAGCACGCTGTTGGCGGCAGTGGATAGCACAAGGCACGCAGCAGCCACAGGAAGGCTCTAGGAGACCTAAACGAACCACGGAGAGAGAGAGAGAGAGAGAGAGAGAGAGAGAGAGAGAGAGAGAGAGAGAGGTCCGACGGGTTGTCCGACATGCGCGGAGTGACCCAACAGCCACGGTTGCAGATATTCAGCGAGCAGTGGTGCCCTCCTTGCATCGTCCGATTAGTGCCAGCACTATTGGCAGACGGCTGCACGACGTAGAACTACACGCACGCAGGACGTTACGATGACTGCCCTTAACACCATTGCATCGTCACCAAAGACTGCAATGGTGTCGTGCCAGACTGTCATGGAGCCACTCAGAATGACAACTGGAAATCTTCAGTGACGAGTCCCGCTTTCGTCTTGGAGGAGACGACCAACGAAACCGTGTGTGGAGGCACCGTGGTCAGTGCCAAGATGAAAGATTTGACGTCGAGCGTCACATGTGCAGAAAGCCTGGTGTCACGGTGTGAGTTGCAATTGCCTACGACGCTCGATCACCTTTGGTGTTCATTACAGGAACTTTGGCAGCCATACATTACATTAATGAGGTCCTGCAACCAGTTGCCCTACCTTTGCTGACCGCTCACTCCGGTGCGATTTTCCAACAGGACAACGGTCGTCCGCATACTGCTGCTGTCTCGAGATCATTCCTTCAAGGGACTGACACTCTGCCATGGCCATCCGTATTGCCAGATCCATCGTCGATTGAAAATTTGTGGGATGCTATTGGATGAACTACCCATACCCCCCCCTACCACACAATCTGCAGGAACTGTGTGAGAAGGTTCAAGCTGCATGGGATGGCTTATCGCAGGACACCATTAGGAATCTGTACAACTCCATGCCGAGACGTCTGGCATGCTGTGTGAGCAACAATGGCAGCCCGACGCCATACTGAGAGACACTACTTATTGACGTGTAGCTCAATAAATATTGCCGATATCAGTCTGAATGTTAAATAATTTATTGTTCCTGGTCCCCTTTACCTTTCTCCCGAATAGCATTACAATCCGACATGTCTTTCTGGGTGCAACTATTTTTCTGACTATCAGTGTATAAAGAAAATTACGCTCATTTCTCGCAGAAGGAAAAATGACATAATTGAAGTCTTAACATATGCTCAAAAGACATGGCAATTTAGCACAAAACAATCCAGAAGAATTCAAGTTACATGGACCAAGTAAACACAACGTCAGGGTAAACACTGAAGGGTAGGAAATGGAATTCCCACATAACACAACCAACTAAAACAGTTCCGATGTAGTACTTCAGACTAATGAGATGGAAATGGGAATATCATCTAGTAAGAACGAAAAAAATGGTTTGGTAGAATGCTAAGTGGATCTCTAAATCAGGGCGGCGAAACGATAAAAAATAATACGTACAGAGAAATGACTGAGTGAGACACAAATAATTATCAGAAGGGAATGGAGATAAAAAGATAAAGACAGAAACAGTTAGGAAAGGCCTGGAAAGAAACAGGCCAATAAAGTAGGAGATAAAAAAGTGCGGAAAAAGTGTTGTCAGGCAAAGAAGGAGATAAAGAAAAGTGCGGAAAAAGTGTTGTCGGTAACTTGGAATTCTCCGAGGCAAATGTAAATCGACATAGAGAAAGGTCATTGATGTGAAATAAGATCCGACACAGTTCCTACAAAAAGAACACGAGACAGAATGGAGACGTTATTTAAATTATTAAAATCAACTTATTTAATAACAGGGGGGAAAATATTTCTAAAAATAAAAAAAAAACATGCAAAAACCCGTTAGTAGTAATTTACAATACGTTTTTCAAGTTTTTACATTTCATCAGGTCATCCCGGAAGTAATGTCGTTTTGCGCAAGCTCAACAGTAGTGAGTTCACTGGTGCCCAGACTATGACGTTGACCACGGTGAGTATAAGAGGGATCACGTGAGTAGAGTTTCAAGTCACTTGAGACCGTAAACGGGAGTTCTAGGTGCAGTCGTTTTGTACTTAAACCGCATAGGAAATAGCAGTGTCACAAGACCACATTAGGCACATTATGCTGTATGAGTTGCACCATCAAAATTCAGCGACGGTAGCAACACGAAACATCAATGCTGTATATGGGCCTGGTACCCTGGAGGTTAGGAAATCTCAACGCTGGTTCCAGAAATTTCGACAGGGGAACGCCAGCCTTAAGGATATGCAACCACCCGGACAGCCTGTTGAGCTGGATAACGACGTGCTGAAAGCTGCTGTTGAGGGAAATACAAAGACAACCGTCGAGGAATTTGATGAACTTGTTCATTAAACCCATTCCACTGTTCACCGGCATCTGCAGGACCTCGGTTATGCGTCGAAACTGGATAAGTGGGTACCCCATGATCTCACTCCACAACAGCTGCAACAGCGTGTGGATATTTGCACTTCTTTGCTCTTCTGTGAGAAAAGGGGAGCCGTTTTTGCACAGAATTGTCACGGGCGATGAAAAATGGATTATTTATCACAACATTAAGCGTAAACGGCAGTGGCTTTCCAAAGGGAATCTGCCTGCAGCAGTGGCGAAACCAGGGCGTTTCCCGCAAAAGGTTTTGATGTCTGTGTGGTATGATATGCAAGGCATAATCCATTACGAGCTGCTGTCACCCAACAAAACCATTAAGTGGAACTCTACTGTCAGCAGCTGCAGCGTCTACGCACTGCTTTGCAGGATAAACGTCCAGCGCTCGTGAATCGTAAAGGCGTGCTGCTGCAGGAGGACAACGGAAAACCACACACAGCGAAAATGACCAGTGCCACGTTGCTTAACTTCGGATGGTAAATACTTCCGCCTTCAGCATATTCCTTCGATATCGTCCCATCCTACTACCACTTCTTTCGCAGCCTGCAAAACCATCTTGCTGGGACTACACTTTGAAATATGGAGGAGGTACGAACCCTTTTTGCCTTTGCTGCATCGAAACCAATGAAATTCTACAATTCTGGGTTTCAAAACCTTGCTTGTCGATCTATGGGAGAAGGTTGTAACTATCGGGGGCACTTATTATATGGATTAAAACATGTGTTCCATGTACGTTTTTCTTTCTCGTCTTCACACGTTGGAAAAACGACAGTATGTTTGGGATTACCTGATATACACTCTTTACAAAAAAAAAAAAAAAAAAAAAACCCGAAGCACCCAGAAGAAATCATTTAATCGAAATGAAAATTGGGATGTGTAATGAATATGTATAGGAAAAGAAATCATTATAATTCCAGAGCAGTTCGGCGATTTATTCGGATAAAACAACTACACGAGTAAAACTAGTCAGTACGTTGTAGCGCCACCTCTGACTCAGATACAAGTGATTTCCTGGCATGGCATAGACACATACAGTCCACGGATACTGTCCTAAGGTATAGCATGCCATATGGTGTCCACATTGTGTGCCAATTCGCTGACATACTGAGATGGGCGTAGGTGGCGTATCATCATATCCCGAACATGTTCGATCGGTGAGAGTTCGGGCGATCGGGCTGGCCATGTAAGGGTGTCGACATTCCAGAGCGGGCCTCCGAGAGCCGTGGCGGGGCATTTTCCTGGTGAAAAATTGCTATGTAATGCTGCTGAGGCAGGAATGGCAACACAGCAGGTGGCAAAATGTGGTCGACGTACCGTTGAGCCGTGACGGTGGTACGGAGGACTACCAAGGGTGTCCCGATATCGTAGAAAATGACTCACCACACATTCACTCCGGGTATGCGAGCTGTGCGCCGTTCCACGATAAAGGTAGGATCCATGAGCTGGTCATCGGTGCCAATTGCAAACCGTGAAGCATCATCGAAGACAACATGACGCCACTGGACACGATCCCTCTTTGATCATATCCGGCAGCTCTGCTGCAACCAGTGTCGGCGATGCTCGCTGTTTGGCAGCGGAGTGGCCTTCTCTAATGTAGTTCGCGTGACCCAAGTAATTTCCCACGGCCTTCCACTTCCAGTATGCCTCTGGGTTGTGCGCTCTTCGACCCATTGGCGCTAAAATCATCCGATTCCCGCGTCGGCGCGATCCAACTGCCAGGCGATTTGGCGATTTAACCAACCGGCCTCTCTCAGCCTATTTATTCCTCCTCGCACAAACTTGCTCAACTGCTCGTATTGTTTACGGATACGACGTCGAGGCATCCTCACAGTCCGCCGAGTTTAAGGCAACCGCAATCCGCTGTCACAATTGTCCTTGCGTGCGAGCTTTGCTCTTGATATACCCTCCTCAATTCGCAGTTCCCATGCGTCGTGGGGGACAACTTTTTAGTCATTGGTCGTTATTTACGCTTTCGAACCGCAGGTTGAAGAAGCGTATATGGTCCAGCTTTGTCAGTCTATCTGATTGTCTGTCCCCCCGATAACGCGCGTAAAAATGGTTCGATTTCGATGAAATTTTAATATGTGGTAGAGGACAACCTGGGGACGAACACTATTGAAAATGGACGACATGGGATCAAAGGTCAGGACATAGTAGCATGATCCATTCCATCGCCCTTACGCGTCATAACTTACGTAAAAATGCTTCGATTGCGATAAAAACTTTAGTATATTGTTTAATTTCGATGATATTCAACTGAACCGGTTCTGTTTAATATAATCGAAATGGGGTCAAAGATCAGGGCACAAGAGCGACATTTATTCCACAGCCATTATCTTCATAATCTGACTAAAAATGCTTCTATGGCGACAAAACTTTAGTATCTTGTTCCGGAGGCATACTGAACCGGTTCTATTGAATATCATCGAAATGGGGTCAAAGGTCACGGCACAGCAGCGAGATTTATAACACAGCCATTATCCTCATAACTTGACTAAAATGCTTCTATTCGACAAAACTTTATCATGTTGTTCCGGAAGTATACTTAGCTGGTTCTGTTTAACATCATCAAAATGGGGTCAAATGTCAGGGCACAGGAGCGAGATTTATTCCACAGCCATTATCCTCATAACTTCAGTAATGATTTCTGGTATGCTGGAAAGCGTCTTATAATCAATGCATTGCATGATTTTACTAACTTGTTTTATTAATAATTTCATTTGCATATTCGGCCCTGAGGTACTTACTTGAATGCGCATTTTCATCAGGATCGAACGACTTTTTCGGGGTACTTATTTTTTTTTTTTTTTTTTTTTCGTTTTTTTGCGAAGAGTGTATAAACGTACTAGAAACTTATTAAAATCTGTCAACATGAAAGTCTCATCTTTCCGCATCGGAATACTAACCAGAATCGCTCAAGTTTCATAAATAGAACATACCAAATGAGGCAATGGGGAACGTACTCGCTTGATGCCAAAATTAACATATTCTTCAAAGAGTCAGATCAGGAGCGTATTTACAGAAAAGCGTACGAAGCCCAGGCGTGGGCCTCAGCGAAGCTGGAGGGCTCCAGAAATGCCGTTTCCCGTTTTCGTTTCTTCATTTGCTTTTCAAATAAACATAAAGGGCATAAAGTGAAGTACAAGTTCACTGTTCTATCTCTTGGGAGCATGCTACAGCCCGAACTCGAAGAACTTCATTTACAGGCGAAGAACTTCATTTAAATGTAGGCTAACTAAAATCATTTTTGACATTAATGTTACTTAACACTACATTAGAACTGAGCTCAGAGATTGGGGTGTTACTTCTGGCAGATTTAGTTAGAGTGTGATGAACATTTTGTACTTTAATTAAGTATTTTGTATGACCTCCCATCTTTCCCTTACTCCCCCCCCGCAATCAATCCATTTTAAGAAGCAATCACATGACTGTTCCATACTAGTAAAATGGCATAGGAAAAACTGGTTTTACAATACAGGCTAATCAATTTTATTCATGGCCGCGCTCTTCCGGGTAAATGTGAATTTAGTCGAATCTGATTATATGCGATAGCAGATCCTACACCGCATGTAACATAAATATCAGTTCTGTGGTTTAAGTGACTATGTCTTCTTCTGTGGGTGAATCATGATCTCTTGAAACATAAACGTCCTCTTTTATTTCGCTATCTGCATCTGACGAAACACTATCATTAATTTGAACGTGATCATCGTCTAAAACAGTGTTTAGAACTTCATTATCTGTTTGACGATCGCTTGAAGCAGTTATTGTGAAATATAGACAGTTTCTGTAACTACAACGGCCGTTCAATAGAAACTGAGAGTAAAATCACACAAAGTGAAGAAATATAGGTACAGCAAAATATATGTTATCCTTTCTCAAAGTATGTTCTCTCGGATGATACGCAATGGTCCCATTGTTAAGTTCACTTTTCAAAGCATGTTCTCTCGGATGATACGCAATGGTCCCATTGTTAAGTCCACTTTTCAAAGCATGTTCTCTCGGATGATACGCAATGGTCCCATTGTTAAGTCCACTTTTCAAAGCATGTTCTCTCGGATGATACGCAATGGTCCCATTGTTAAGTCCACTTTTCAAAGCATGTTCTCTCGGATGATACGCAATGGTCCCATCGTTAAGTCCACTTTTCAAAGCATGTTCTCTCGGATGATACGCAATGGTCCCATCGTTAAGTCCACTTTTCAAAGCATGTTCTCTCGGATGATACGCAATGGTCCCATCGTTAAGTCCACTTTTCAAAGCATGTTCTCTCGGATGATACGCAATGGTCCCATTGTTAAGTCCACTTTTCAAAGCATGTTCTCTCGGATGATACGCAATGGTCCCATTGTTAAGTCCACTTTTCAAAGCATGTTCTCTCGGATGATACGCAATGGTCCCATTGTTAAGTCCACTTTTCAAAGCATGTTCTCTCGGATGATACGCAATGGTCCCATCGTTAAGTCCACTTTTCAAAGCATGTTCTCTCGGATGATACGCAATGGTCCCATTGTTAAGTCCACTTTTCAAAGCATGTTCTCTCGGATGATACGCAATGGTCCCATCGTTAAGTCCACTTTTCAAAGCATGTGGCAAAGACATTTTGTGGAAGCTGCTTTAGCCGCCCCGGTGGCGCAGTGGTCTAAGGCGCTGGCCTCTGATCGTTCGTCCGTAAGGGGTCCGGGTTCGAATCCCGGTCAGGCATGGATGTTGTGTTTGTCTTACGGCACTGGCTCTCTCCCTTCCCTGGAACCAGTGACCCTAAATTAGGGACGGGCGACTGCTTATAGCCTATTGAGTTGCTCACGGTGGTCGTTAAACCTCCAATCAAAAAAAAAAAAAAAAAAAAAAAAAGAAGCTGCTTTAGCGACCCCTGTAGAGCTTGAATAACGTCAGCATCTGTGTTGAATATTAGGCCACGGCACTTCCTCTTCATTATTGGAAACAACCAGAAATCGCACGGTCCGATGTCAGGACTGTAGGCAGACTGTGGCATGATTTCAATACTGCATTTCGTAAGAAACTCTTGAACACAAGCAGCCATATGTGGGTTGCCGTTATCATAGTGGTGGGTCCACTTCCATAGCAGTTCCGGTCGCTTAATCGACATGTGTCGTCGCCGGCGCTTCAAGACTGAAATGCAAAACTCGGAATTGACAGTAATTTGTGGAGGAACGGCATGCTGGTAGATTATACCTTTTTGATCAAAGAAAACTATCATCATCACCTTTCCAGTTGATTTGGTTTGGAGGACTTTTTCGGAGGAGGCGAGCCTGTGTGTTTCCAGACACTCGTTGCGCTCTCCGTGATGGGGATCGAAATAGTGGACCCATGTTACCAATAATAGATGTCTCATTGGAGACATCTATTATTGGTATATAATTACCAATAAATACCAGTAATAGATGTCTCCAATGGTGAACAAGTAAGCAACTATGTAGGTTCTACAAAACGTAGCCTTGAAAGTCGAATGCAGGAACATAAATATGACATTCGCGTTGATCATAGTAACACAGCTCTCGCCAGATATGTGGCACAAGGAACTGTGTAACCGGATTGGGAAAACATTAAGTTGCTACATACACCTGCCTCTGTATACTCGTTGCATATAACTAAAAGTTTATACATCGAGGCCTTCGGGGACGGATGCTGTAACGACAATTCCCCAATTGAATTACACAGAATTTGGAAGAGACTCATTACAGCCATGAACTTACATAACATTCCTTGTTAAATATGTAAGTTGTAACAAATACATATATTTTGCACCCTGTTTATTGTATTTTCACATGGACATCATATAATTCGTGATTTAGCATTGAAATGATGGCAACAGAGTGACTCCTTTGCGAAGCTATTCCATACCTTGTACGTCATCATACTCGGACATATATATGGGAGCACATATGCAGCAGCGGCTCTCCTCCATCTGAAGATGGGTCGATTGTTGACCCGAAAGTACTAATGGGTAATCTTGTAAATATCTGTCGTTTTTTTAAATTAAACATATCGTGCAAAGACGGTGTAAGTTCTTTAAAGGTATTGTATATGCACGACATCTTCATTAAGACTATTAAATTTTATATTTTGCAGGTTTTTTTTTTTTTGTTATGCATCTTCACATCTCAGTTTATGTATGGGAAAGTCCAGTGGAGGCCAATACAGACTTTTTTAGCACGTCTTTTGTAAAAAAACAGATCGTGATAATGTTGTCGGTTCGTCCGTCTTTCTGTCTGTCCGTAAGTCTGTAGACACCATATCTCTGCAACTAATAGTCCGATTTGGAAACTTCCTTTCGCATTAGGAAGCTTGAAATGTGCGAATGATGATCCTTTATTTCGTTTTTTTTACGATGTACAACTTCGCCGCTAGAGGGCGTAAATGCAGATGATATCGAATTCAAAATATATATCATTCCATATATTTGCTTCTAAATATCCAATTCAAAAAAAATATTTTACCTTTCGATTCCATTCATGCAGAAGATTATTTTAGGTATAGTCACTTTTTCAAGTTACTCATAGATTCTCTGGTTGGGGCGTAAAAGTAAATTGCGTTTCCCTCGATATCTGTGCTTCTAAAATGTCGATTTGAAAATTTATTTCTGCAGTATATACAGCTCCTGATGAGAAATGTTTTGCATATAATTCTAATTTTAGTAATAAAATGGTTTGGCCACCAGAGGCCGTAAGTGCTATTTTCTGCTTCTGATGTATTTGCAGCAAAATATGAGCTTCTAAAATCTTGATGGAAAAAATTCTTTTGTGGACCGATACTGCTCACGTCGAGAAATCTTTTCGGAATATGTTCTTCTTAAAATAATGCATTGTTTTTCCGACAGGAGGCGTAGATGTATATCTTATTTTTGTCAATATCTTTGCTTCGAATGGTCCGATTTGAATAATTTCTTCTTTGCTGGATGGTTTACGGTGCGACATGTTTTTCATATAATTACAAAATTTTCAAGTAATTCATTGACTTTCCGCTAGGGGAAGTTAAGGTAAATTGCGCTTTCCCCGATATCTCTGCTTCTAAAACTACGATTTGAAAAATCCATGCTACATCGGATACAGCTCTTTGTGGGTAATGTTTTGATTCTAATTTCTAATTTTTTTATAAAATCAGATTTAGCCACCAGGGTACGTAAGCGTTAATTTCTGCTTCGTAGGTATTTGCAGCAAAATCTGAGCTTCTAAAAGCTAGATTGAAAAAAATATTTCGTGGACCTGTATCGCTCATATCGATAAACGTTTGAGAATATTTTCTTCTTAAAATAATGCATGGTTCTTCCGCAAGGTGGCCTAAATTTATGTCTTATTTCTGTCAATATCTGTGCTTCAAAGAGAAAGTTGAAAGTCTGCGGAACAGATTTTTCTGCGAGACAGATTTTTAACTGTAAATAAAATTTTTCTTAAGGACAATGATGCAGAACAAGCAAATTTAAATACTAACAACATATTTTATTACAAAACGTAATAAATTGAAATATGTGATAATTTTAATTAAAATCACCAGTTATTGCTCACCTCAGGGTATCCTCAAAATAAGTAGGGCCGTGGACACCCGGTAGCAGTGTTCTGGCCTCGAGTTCGACTGGATCACCAAAGATCCGCTGAGGCTCGGAAGTCTCATTAAGCCGTTGGTGCCGCGTGCCGGGGTAAAGAAACACCTCGTTATGAACAATTCTAACCCCCATCTTATTAGATTCGGCCTGGGCTATATAGCCTTCCGTGTATCACTTGAAATCATTTTTAGATTGGTTGATCAAAAACCAACCAACTAACCCCAAAATGAGGTTTGCAGGCCCATATATATATATATATATATATATATATATATATATATATATATATCATGGGATGTAAGGTCAGGTGATGCGTAACATCACAGCCTCTCCTTGACAAATGTCAACCCCGCCTTCTCGTGGTGCATCCTGTTCCCACTAAAGGGGCTCTGACGACCGCCCATAGCGGTATAACTATACCATCGGGATTAGAGGAAATTCTATCCCACACTCACCAACCCGCTTGGATAGCGTGGTGAGTTATGGCCAAACCCCTCCAAAATGACTCCACAACTTAAATCTTGGCCCTCAGTCTCCGGCAGCTGGAATGTACCTGGCCAAGGCAGCGGCCAGTGCGACATGAAGGCAGAGGGTGCTAAGAATCCCCGGAGGACCGGACTAGGCTGCCATCTGATGCTGACCTTGGCAACGTACAATGGACGCTCCCTATCTTCTGATTCAAGGCTTCTTGAATTGGAAGAGGAACTACAAAGGATCAAGTGGGACATCGTGGGGCTAAGTGAGGTAAGGAGAAAAGGAGAAGATCTCATTGAACTGAAAAGTGGACATCTCTTCTACTATCGTGGGACAGATACTGGCAGAACTAGTGGTGTTGGATTTATAATAAACAAGAAACTGAAGGATAAAGTGGTAGAAGTTGAAAGTTCCTCTGACAGAGCTGCACGACTCGTTATCCAACTATCGAGAAGATACCAGGCTCAGATTATTCAAACTTATGCACCCACCACAAGTCATCCTGAAGAAGAAATTGAAGAATTTTATGAGGAAATTTGTCATCTAAATAATAAAGGTAAGCAGCACTTGAAAATAATTATGGGAGATTTCAATGCAAAAATAGGGCAGCGGCAACAGAATGAAACTTCAGTAGGTAAATTCGGTCACGGCAACAGAAACCAGCGTGGAAATACTCTCGTTGAGTTTGCAGAGGCAGAAGGGTTTTTCATCTTGAACTCCTTTTTCAAGAAAACGCCACACAGGAAATGGACATGGAGACATCCAAATGGGACGACAAGTGAAATTGATTTTATTATGTGTAACAAAAAAATTCGTCATAGAAGACTGCAGTGTGCTAAACAAGTTCAACACAGGTAGTGACCATAGATTGGTGAGATGTAAGATGCACCTCAACACTAAACTTGAACGTGGCAAGCTCATAAGACAAACAAAATCTATTGACATAACCAACCTTAAAAAACACCATAATACCTTCAAGTTGGAACTGAAGAACAGGTTCTCTGCTTTAGAAGGCCTAACATCGGAAGAAGTGGACATCTCTGAAGTTAACAGAAAAGTAACCAAAGCTCTTATGGAAACAGCAACAAAATTAGCTGGGTCTAAGAACAAGTTGCATGTAAATAAATTATCAGGAAAAACGAAAATGTTGATGCAAAAAAGAAGAGAGATGAGGACAACTAAAGAAGATGTGACTTCCAAAGTGGAATATATAGAGCTATGCAAGACAGTACGAAAAAGTATCACTGAAGACGTAAGAAAATTCAACTGTGAACTAGTGAGGAAAGCAATTGAAAACAACCAAAGCCTAAAGATAGCAAAGGGACATCTCAGTAAGGGAAGAAAACAGATTATGGCACTGAGAAAAGAAGATGGTTCTGTAACAAGAAATAGAGGCGAAATTTTGACAAGAGTGAAAGATTTCTACTCCAAATTATATGAAAGGGATGATACATGCACTCCAGACATCATGAAAGATACCAGTACCAGAGTTCCTCCAGTCCTTCCAGCAGAAGTTGCACATGCAATCAAGAACATGAAGCGGGGAAAAGCTCCAGGAGAAGATGGAATTACTGTAGACATCATACAAGAAGCAAGTGGAGAAATCGAAACAGTACTCGCCCAAATTTTCACTCGATGCCTTAATGAAGGAAAGATTCCTGAGGATTGGAACACCGCTACAATGATCCTGCTACATAAGAAAGGTGACATTGAGGATCTCGGAAACTACAGACCTATCAGCCTCCTATCAGTAGTTTATAAAATCTTCACTAAAGTTCTTTCACACCGCTTGAAGGTAACACTGGACATGGCTCAACCGAGAGAACAAGCTGGATTCAGGAGTGGCTACAGCACAATAGATCATATCCATGTGCTGAGAGAACTAATTGAAAGAGCGAGGGAATATGAACTTCCATTGTGCATGGCTTTTATCGATTATGAAAAAGCCTTTGATTCGGTGAAACCATCAGCAGTTACAATGGCTCTGAAAACCTGCGGTATTGAAGATGCATACATTAATATTATTAATAACATCTATGAAAATGCAAGTGCAAAGATTAGGCTGTTTGAAAATACAACACACATAAAAATTGGAAAGGGAGTGAGACAAGGTGACACCATATCTCCGAAGCTCTTTAATGCCACATTGGAGGGTGTTTTTCAGTCACTGAGCTGGGAAAACAAGGGGATAAAGATTAATGGAGATTATCTAACCCACCTTCGTTTTGCTGATGACGTAGTCATTTTTGCAACTAGCCCATCAGAGCTGCAGAGTATGATCCAGGAACTTGCTGACAAGAGTAAAGAAGTGGGATTAAAAATGAACTTTCAGAAGACAAAAGTGATGTTCAATGCTTTTACAAGAAATGAAGATTTATCGATTGATGGAGAAAAGCTGGAGATAACAGACACGTACATTTATCTTGGACAGCAGATATCAAGTGAGGGTCACATTAATGAAGAAATTAATCGGCGCACAAAACTTGCCTGGAGAGCTTTTGGAAGAAACAGCATAATTTTCAAGAGCAATATGCCATTATGTCTTAAAAGAAAAGTGTTTGATCAATGCATCCTTCCAGTGCTTACGTATGGTGCAGAGACGTGGACCTTAACTAAAAGAGACATACAAAGGCTGCAGACAACTCAAAGAAGCATGGAGAGGTGCATACTTGGTGTAACCAGGAGAGATAAGAAGAGGAACTCGTGGATCCGAAAAATGACAAGAGTGGAAGACATCATGATCAGAGTCAAATCCCTGAAATGGCAATGGGCTGGACATACTGTTAGAAGGACAGATCATCGATGGACAGCCGAAATTTTAGATTGGATTCCAAGGGACAGGAAAAGACCCAGAAGAAGACCACATGGGAGATGGGTGGATTAAATTCGAAAGTATGCAGGGGTGACATGGAGGAGACTGGCACAAGACAGACCGTTGTGGAGGAAACTTGGGGAGACCTTCGTCCAGCAGTGGATTGATAATGGTTGACAATGATGATGATGATGATATTGTATGCAGGGGTGACATGGAGGAGACTGGCACAAGACAGACCGTTGTGGAGGAAACTTGGGGAGACCTTCGTCCAGCAGTGGATTGATAATGGTTGACAATGATGATGATGATGATAATATCATCATATTATCATCATCATCATCATCATTGTCATCATCATTGTCATCATCATGTATCATCATCATCATCATGATGATAATATCATCATCATCATCATTGTCAACCATTATCAATCCACTGCTGGACGAAGGTCTCCCCAAGTTTCCTCCACAACGGTCTGTCTTGATCATCATCATCATCATTGTCAACCATTATCAATCCACTGCTGGACGAAGGTCTCCCCAAGTTTCCTCCACAACGGTCTGTCTTGTGCCAGTCTCCTCCATGTCACCCCTGCATACTTTCGAATTTCATCCACCCATCTCCCATGTGGTCTTCTTCTGGGTCTTTTCCTGTCCCTTGGAATCCAATCTAAAATTTCGGCTGTCCATCGATGGTCTGTTCTTCTGGCAGTATGTCCAGCCCAATGCCATTTCAGGGATTTAACTCTGATCATGATGTCTTCCACTCTTGTCATTTTTCGGATCCACGTGTTCCTCTTCTTATCTCTCCTGGTTACACCAAGCATGCACCTCTCCATGCTTCTTTGAGTTGTCTGCAGCCTTTGTATGTCTCTTTTAGCTAAGGTCCACGTCTCTGCACCATACGTAAGCACTGGAAGGATGCATTGATCAAACACTTTTCTTTTAAGACATAATGGCATATTGCTCTTGAAAATTATGCTGTTTCTTCCAAAAGCTCTCCAGGCAAGTTTTGTACGCCGATTAATTTCTTCACCAATGTGACCCTCACTTGATATCTGCTGTCCAAGATAAATGTATGTGTCTGTTATCTCCAGCTTTTCTCCATCAATTGATAAATCTTCATTTCTTGTAAAAGCATTGAACATCACTTTTGTCTTCTGAAAGTTCATTTTTAATCCCACTTCTTTACTCTTGTCAGCAAGTTCCTGGATCATACTCTGTAGCTCTGATGGGGAGTTGCAAAAATGACTATGTCATCAGCAAAACGAAGGTGGGTTAGATAATCTCCATTAATCTTTATCCCCTTGTTTTCCCAGCTCAGCGACTGAAAAACACCCTCCAATGTGGCATTAAAGAGCTTCGGAGATATGGTGTCACCTTGTCTCACTCCCTTTCCAATTTTTACGTGTGTTGTATTTTCAAACAGCCTAATCTTTGCACTTGCATTTTCATAGATGTTATTAATAATATTAATGTATGCATCTTCAATACCGCAGGTTTTCAGAGCCATTGTAACTGCTGATGGTTTCACCGAATCAAAGGCTTTTTCATAATCGATAAAAGCCATGCACAATGGAAGTTCATATTCCCTCGCTCTTTCAATTAGTTCTCTCAGCACGTGGATATGATCTATTGTGCTGTAACTACTCCTGAATCCAGCTTGTTCTCTCGGTTGAGCCATGTCCAGTGTTACCTTCAAGCGGTGTGAAAGAACTTTAGTGAAGATTTTATAAACTACTGATAGGAGGCTGATAGGTCTGTAGTTTCCGAGATCCTCAATGTCACCTTTCTTATGTAGCAGGATCATTGTAGCAGTGTTCCAATCCTCAGGAATTTTTCCTTCATTAAGGCATCGAGTGAAAATTTGGGCGAGTACTGTTTCGATTTCTCCACTTGCTTCTTGTATGATGTCTACAGTAATTCCATCTTCTCCTTGAGCTTTTGCCCGCTTCATGTTCTTGATTGCATGTGTAACTTCTGCTGGAAGGACTGGAGGAACTCTGGTACTGGTATCTTTCATGATGTCTGGAGTGCATGTATCATCCCTTTCATATAATTTGGAGTAGAAATCTTTCACTCTTGTCAAAATTTCGCCTCTATTTCTTGTTACAGAACCATCTTCTTTTCTCAGTGCCATAATCTGTTTTCTTCCCTTACTGAGATGTCCCTTTGCTATCTTTAGGCTTTGGTTGTTTTCAATTGCTTTCCTCACTAGTTCACAGTTGAATTTTCTTACGTCTTCAGTGATACTTTTTCTTACTGTCTTGCATAGCTCTATATATTCCACTTTGGAAGTCACATCTTCTTTAGTTGTCCTCATCTCTCTTCTTTTTGCATCAACATTTTCGTTTTTCCTGATAATTTATTTACATGCAACTTGTTCTTAGACCCAGCTAATTTTGTTGCTGTTTCCATAAGAGCTTTGGTTACTTTTCTGTTAACTTCAGAGATGTCCACTTCTTCTGATGTTAGGCCTTCTAAAGCAGAGAACCTGTTCTTCAGTTCCAACTTGAAGGTATTATGGTGTTTTTTAAGGTTGGTTATGTCGATAGATTTTGTTTGTCTTATGAGCTTGCCACGTTCAAGTTTAGTGTTGAGGTGCATCTTACATCTCACCAATCTATGGTCACTACCTGTGTTGAACTTGTTTAGCACACTGCAGTCTTCTATGACGAATTTTTTGTTACACATAATAAAATCAATTTCACTTGTCGTCCCATTTGGATGTCTCCATGTCCATTTCCTGTGTGGCTTTTTCTTGAAGAAGGAGTTCAAGATGAAAAACCCTTCTGCCTCTGCAAACTCAACGAGAGTATTTCCACGCTGGTTTCTGTTGCCGTGACCGAATTTACCTACTGAAGTTTCATTCTGTTGCCGTTGCCCTATTTTTGCATTGAAATCTCCCATAATTATTTTCAAGTGCTGCTTACCTTTATTATTTAGATGACAAATTTCCTCATAAAATTCTTCAATTTCTTCTTCAGGATGACTTGTGGTGGGTGCATAAGTTTGAATAATCTGAGCCTGGTATCTTTTCGAGAGTTGGATAACAATTCGTGCAGCTCTGTCAGAGGAACTTTCAACGTCTACAACTTTATCCTTCAGTTTCTTGTTTATTATAAATCCAACACCACTAGTTCTGCCAGTATCTGTCCCACGATAGTAGAAGAGATGTCCACTTTTCAGTTCGACGAGATCTTCTCCTTTTCTATATATATATATATATATATATATAAAAACGATCTCCGTGTATTACTTGAAATCATTTTTAGATTGGTTGGTCAAAAACCAACCAACTAACCCCAAAATGAGGTTTGCAGGCCCATATATATATATATATATAAAAAAAACGGTCTCCGTGTATCACTTGAAATCATTTTTAGATTGGTTGATCAAAAACCAACCAACTAACCCCAAAATGAGGCTTGCAGGCCCATATATATATATAAAAAAAACGGTCTCCGTGTATCACTTGAAATCATTTTTAGATTGGTTAATCAAACACCAACCAACTAACCCCAAAATGAGGTTTGCAGGCCCATATATATATATATATATATATATATATATAAAAACGGTCTCCGTGTATCACTTGAAATCATTTTTAGATTGGTTGGTCAAAAACCAACCAACTAACCCCAAAATGAGGTTTGCAGGCCCATATATATATATATATATATATAAAAACGGTCTCCGTGTATCACTTGAAATCATTTTTAGATTGGTTGATCAAAAAATAACCAACTAACCCCAAAAATGAGGTTTGCAGGCCCATATATATATATAAAAAAAGAACGGTCTCCGTGTATCACTTGAAATCATTTTTAGATTGGTTGATCAAAAACCAACCAACTAACCCCAAAATGAGGTTTGCAGGCCCATATATATATATATAAAAAGAACGGTCTCCGTGTATCACTTGAAATCATTTTTAGATTGGTTGATCAAAAACCAACCAACTAACCCCAAAATGAGGTTTGCAGGCCCATATATATATATATATAAAAACGGTCTGCGTGTATCACTTGAAATCATTTTTAGATTGGTTGATCAAAAACCAACCAACTAACCCTAAAATGAGGTTTGCAGGCCCATATATATATATATATATATATATATATAAAAACGGTCTCCGTGTATCACTTGAAATCATTTTTAGATTGGTTGGTCAAAAACCAACCAACTAACCCCAAAATGAGGTTTGCAGGCCCATATATATATATATATATATATATATATAAAAACGGTCTCCGTGTATCACTTGAAATCATTTTTAGATTGGTTGGTCAAAAACCAACCAACTAACCCCAAAATGAGGTTTGCAGGCCCATATATATATATAAAAAAAAAACGGTCTCCGTGTATCACTTGAAATCATTTTTAGATTGGTTGATCAAAAACCAACCAACTAACCCCAAAATGAGGTTTGCAGGCCCATATATATATATATATATATA
This sequence comes from Macrothele yani, assembly GCA_039090855.1. NCBI lineage: Eukaryota > Metazoa > Arthropoda > Arachnida > Araneae > Macrothelidae > Macrothele > Macrothele yani. The sequence goes on along the minus strand of CM076990.1, from coordinate 185,221,681 downwards.
TATACGGTCTCCGTGTATCACTTGAAATCATTTTTAGATTGGTTGATCAAAAACCAACCAACTAACCCCAAAATGAGGTTTCCAGGCCCATATATATATATATAAAAAAAAAGCGGTCTGCGTGTATCACTTGAAACCCTTTTTAGATTGGTTGATCAAAAACCAACCAACTAACCCCAAAATGAGGTTTGCAGGCCCATATATATATATATATATATATAAAACGGTCTCCGTGTATCACTTGAAATCATTTTAGATTGGTTGGTCAAAAACCAACCAACTAACCCCAAAATGAGGTTTGCAGGCCCATATATATATATATAAAAAAACGGTCTCCGTGTATCACTTGAAATCATTTTAGGATTGGTTGGTCAAAAACCAACCAACTAACCCCAAAATAAGGTTTGCAGGCCCGTATAAAAAAAACGGTCTCCGTGTATCCCTTGCAATCATTTTGGGATTGGTTAGTCAAAAACCAACCAACTAACCCCACAATGAGGTTTGCAGGCCCATATAAAAAAAACGGTCACCGTGTATCAGTTGAAGTTTTTTTGGGATTGGTTGGTCAAAAACCAACCAACTAACCCCAAAATAAGGTTTGCAGGTCCATATAAAAAAAAAAAAAAAAAAACGGTCTCCCTGTATCACTTGAAATCGTTTTGGGATTGTATGGTCAAAAACCAACCAACTAACCCCAAAATACGGTTTGCAGGTCCATATAAAAAAAAAAAAAAAAAAAAAACAGGTTTGAAAGCCCATACACTAAATAAAAATTCACAAGCATTTCATGTTCCTTGCTCTGCTCACACGCTCAGTTTGATAGTTTATGATGCCGCAAAAGTAAATTATTGGATAATTGATTTCTTTTCTCTGATTGAACATCTGTTCACAAACTACTCTTGGTCGACTAAGAGATGGAGAATTTTAACCAAAAATGTGTCTCCGTTTACGCTGAAAGCAGTTGCGGACACTTGACGGGAAAGTCGAGTTGAAGCAGTAAAACCTTTACGATTCGGTTTATCGGAAGTTTGCGACAACTTATCAGAAATTATCGATGAAGAAAAAGTGAGCTACCTGCCAAGCATGCTGTTCAATGTACGTTAGAAAAATTGAAATCTTTAACGTTTATGTGTTCCATCGTTATATGGTATGAGGTGTTATCGAGAGAAAACGTTGTTTCCAAAATGATGCACAATCGAAACACAGATTTATAATCTTGCATTGAACATTTAGACCTCCTTAAAAAGTCTTGCAAACTACAATTTGAACATATGATACATACTACGTCTGAAATTGCCACCTCATGTAATGTGGAGCCACACTTTCCTTCTCAACAGTTTCACAGGAGAAAAGAAAAAACAACGTTCGAATATGAGCACGAAGATAAAACCATGACCAACCCTAAAGATAATTACAGCATAGATTTTTTTATGTTATCATTGACACGGCTGTTAGATCAATCGACCAAAGATTTTATTTGCTTCAAAAACACAGTGAAGTGTTCAATTTTTTGTAAGATTTTGAGAAAATGTCGGAACTGAGTAAGCAACAAATGTTGAAACATTGCATGGATCTTGGAATAAAGCTACCGATGAAACTGATGAAAACTGCCCGAAGGACATAAGAGCTACGGAACTTACAGATGAACTTAGTATCATTCCGAGGTTTCCCAAAACCGAAACTTCACCGAAAGATGTCTTGCAGTGCATATACACTGACGGGAACTTTCCCAAACATTACAATAACATTACGGATTTCGTTAACGCTCCCTTTGACAGTTGCTTCTGGAGAGAGTTCCTTCTCGAAATTAAAACTGATCAAAAACTATTTGAGATCAACAATGCTACAACGAAGACTTACTGACTTAGCTCTGATATCTATTGAAAGTGAGATGTTCGAGAAAATTGATTTGAAAAATGTTTTGGAAAATTTTGCTAGCTTGAAAGCTAGAAAGGTGAAATTCCTTTAGCTTATCTGTGGATAACAAACTGACCTACCTTTGATGTAGAAAATAAATTTCATTGCTTTAAGTTAGAAAGTGCAGTGACTGTAATCTTTTCTGAATCCTCTGAGTGTCCATGGACGAGTTAACTGGTCTTCTGTGAGCGTTTCTCAAAGTGGTAGAGACCAAATGTGGAAATTGTTTTGAAAGCCAACTCAGTGCTTAACGCTTTCAATAGTATTTTCACAGGAAGAATAATTTTGTCTCTGTCCCTTTGAGGAACGCTCACTGAGACTCTAGGAGGGTTAATGACATGTTCCCATCGTTTGAATTATTACGAGTATGTAAATACCGTAATGAGGAGCTTTCTGGCCTCAAGGATTAGTTGTGCTATGCTTATATGGGTTTTTAAAGCCACAGAAGGACTGCCATTTTCCATAAGGCCTGAACTTCCTGGAAGCTTTGACATACATATATTAGGTGTGCAACTTAATTCTCGGCCACAGGCACGACACATTGACAGCAAATTATGGCAAATCGAATAAGTACCTAATCAGGGAAATAATCCCCGTCGTGTTGGATACATTTGCGCTATCTGTCAGGGAGCTGCCGAATGCTACTGTGGAAAAATGGGGGCTATTTCAAGTTGATAAATTCATCAATACTTGTGTGGACCTCCTCGACAGAAGTGAAGTGCGTATCATTCAGGTGATGTTGCAGGGAGCGAAAGAGGTGATATTCCGACAGGGCGAAGACTGGAGAATACGCCGGATGGGACAAAATATCCCATCCCAGGTCGGTGATCGTGTTTAAATTCGTTTTCGTGGTGTGAGGACGCGCGTTGTCCTGAAGCAACACCACCGACTTTCTACCGTTGCCGAAGTATGGCCTTTTTGCCTCCATTGTGTCACTCACACGAATGAGTTGCTGACAATAACGCTCAGCATTGACCGTTTCACCAAGTTTGAGCAACTCATAGTATACGACACCGAGCCGATCCCACCATATGCACAGCAACAACTTCCTGGCATGGATATTCGGTTTGGCGGTACTGGTGGTAGGCTGACCTGGATAAACCCACGATTTGCGCCGCTTAGAATTATTGTAGAGGATCCACTTCTTGTCACAGGTCAAAATCTTGTGGAGGAAATCCTTCTTCTTGAATATGGAGAGCAAGGACACAGCAACATCGTATCACCTAGAATTGTTCGCAGCTGTGAGTTGATGGAGCACCCAATTGCCCTCCTTGTGAATCCGGCCAAATTTGTGCAGGCACTTTGCAATGGCTTGTCGTTTTACTCCGAGTTCCTGGACGTGTTCTGACTATGTGCGACAGGCATCTGCGTCCAACAGTTGTTCTAGTTCCTCATCGTCAACTTTCTGCGGCTGTCCGGGACGTTCTGCATCACGGAGATCGAAATTTCCCTGCTTAAGCCGCTGGAACCACTTCTTACACGTACACAGCAGCCTCACCCAAAGCAGCACAGATCATTTGCTGGGCTTCCGTGGCAGTTGAAACGCGAACAGGAGGCAGTGCCCCAAATGTTGCTTCTCGAACGACATTGCTTTCACCGTTAACTTTCGTCCCTTCTGTCACTAGAGCTGTGAGCGGTTACGGTTGCCTGGAAAGCTGTTGGATGGCGCTGCAATCAGCCATTATTGCACACAGCTATTTGCATTTGCCGACGTTCTATGATCGCTTGCGGTTAGGGGCCGATAATTAAATTGCACGCCTAATGTATATAAATACTGTATATACATATATAAAACCTCCTCATTCATTCGTACGTTCATTTCTGAAATATTGTGGATTGGAAGGGACGGCAAATTGTTTTCTGCACCAGGGCGGCAAGCGGTCTAGCTCCGGCCCTGCCTCTAGTGATTTGGTAGGCATAACAAAGAGGTAAAACTGCCTTGTTCTTCATCAGTTAAGAATGTAATCTGTTTGAAAAGTTTAAAGAAATATTCCTAATTTGTGTTTGGCAGCATTAAATGTTATTTGAGACACTCACCATAATCTTATGTGGTTGAAAATTATGGTTTACTTAGTAGACTTCATTTTTTTGTGAAAGTTGCCATAGCCATTCTATCCATTTTCTTTTTAAGATTCTCTTGTACGTTGACCCATCTGACTGTGGTCACCTTTAATGGAAACAGATAGATGTTCTATGTGATATTATAGAAGGTTATTGATGTTAACCTTGCGGAATTAATGAGCTGTTCAAAACTGGCTCCACGCAATCAAAGGGCATTGATAATTTTAAGGGGTGAAGCTTTGGACTTTCTCATCGGACTAAGGAGGTTGCGCCTCAAGGTTAAGATAACAGATAGTTCTCGAGGAGGAAGGAGTTCGGAACCGAATGACAGGAGGTGACAAAAGCAAGTGACATTCGAAACACTAGGGGAGAAATCAAAGGGACTTGGGGTGGAGGTGAAATGGAGATGAGATGTCTGTCGGAAAAGCTCATATGTTATAATACTCTCGAAATGGAAGGAATGTTACTAACAAAACAAGTTAGTAAAATCATGTAATGCATTGATTATAATGATACGCTTTCCAACATACCAGAAATCATTGCTCAAGTTATGAGGATAATGGCTGTGGTATAAAGCTCGCTCCTGTGCCTTCACCGTTGACCCCATTTCGATGATATTCAACAGAACCGGTTCAATATACCTCCGAAACAACATGATAAAGTTTTGTCGCAATCGAAGCATTTTTACGTAAGTTATGACGCATAAGGGCGATGGAATGAATCCCGCTCCTATGTCCTGACCTTTGACCGCATGTCGTCCATTTTCAATAGTGTTCGTCCCCAGGTTATCCCCCTACCACATACTAATATTTCTGCGAAATAGAACCATTTTTACGCGAGTTATCGTGCGGACAGGCAGACAGAGAGACGGACAAACCTGGAGCATATACGCTTCTTCAACCTACTGTTGGAAAGCGTAAATAAAAGCAATTCGAAACCTACTAGAATATTCTCTTTAATTTTGTCGGAATTGTTTTTACGTCGCAGCGCTGATAGAGACGGCAAAAAAAGTAATGAAGACCACAGTTGAATAAACTGGCAACAAAAATAAAATGTATATACTAACTCATATCGCAAGGAGGCATTACCGCCGAATGCAGTTTTATGACGATCAACAAAATACAGGGTGTCCATAAAGTCTTTCCCACATTACAAAAATTAATATAAAATATGTATTACAGGTACAAGAAAGGGATTTCACGACAGTGATGGTGCACAAGTAAAGTTTTTTTTCCAGTGTCAGTACACCTACACATGGGCGCTATTTGTGGCCCGGAGGACATTTAGGCGAAATTCGATTTCACGCCATGTTTTGTTTAACGCAGCAGAGACAGAATCAATGACGTCCGTTATTCTGCTGTTCAACGTCTCGACATCCGGAACACTGCTAGACTAAACTTGGTCTGTCACATAACCTCACAGGAAAAAGTCTGGAGGGGTTATATTGACGATCGAGGTGGCCATGCCATGGGACCGTCGCGGCTAATCCATCTGTCCAGAAATGCGGTATTCCGGAACTCACGAGCCATTATTGACCAATGTGGTGGATTTTCATATATTAATATGATTTTTCATATTAATACACTGAAGAGCAATTGAATTAGAGATACCTGTCTAGCAACGTGTAGCACCACCTTTCGCCCTGATGACGGCGGCGATTCGTCTCGGCATGGACTCGACAAGACAGCGGAAGCGTTGGGAAGCCATACGGATCCACGACCCCTGAACAAGCTCCCACATTTCACGAAGATTTGATGGAGGGGGTAAGAGCCTCGAACATCTCTCTCGATGGCATCCCAGATGTGCTCGATGGGATTGAGGTCAGGTGACCGAGCAGGCCAAGGAAGCGAGGTCACGTCGGTGGAGTGTTCATCCAACCATTCGGATACAATTCGGGAGCTGCATTTTCTTGTTGCAGGATGAGGTCCCCAGTGGGATGTTGAAGACTCACAAACGGGAGCAAATGGTCATTCAAAATATCCCGGTAACGTTGACTTGTGAGGGACGATGTCACACGTACCAGGGGTCCCATTTCAGTCCACGTAAACAGTCCACAGACGAGAATGCCATCCCCACCAGCTTGAAGAGTACCCTGCTGGCAAGAAGGATCCATCGCTTAATGTGGTTTGCGCCGTACTCCTATCCTGCCATCCGCATGTACCAACGTGAATCTTGACTCATCAGTCCAGGCAACATTTTCCCACATGTCTAGGGTCGAATGGCGATGTTCCCGAGCCCATGATACTTTTTGCACCCTGTGATGTGCGGTCAGCAGCGGTACCCTCGTGGGACGTTGGCTTCTGTACCCCATAGCGAGGAGATGGTTCTGGATGGTGTGGCTACTTACACGTTTTTTGTGCACCAGCGTTAAATTGCCGAGTTATTTCTTGCACTGTGGCCCGTCTATCCGCTGTTACATTGCGAGCTAGCCGACGATGACCCCGCTCATCCACACGCTGTTGTCCACGGCAGTTGGTCCTTGCAGGGATGGTTTTACCGGATTCGATGTACTCACGGTGCAACAGTGACACAGTGGTTCGTGAAAATCCCAGTGCCTGCACGACTTCCGAGATGGATTTATCCATTCGTCGTGCCCCGAGAATTTTCCCACGATCAAATGCGCTTAGATCCTTCGTCTTACCCATACTGCGTCCGACTCTTACTGATTCCCGTCGCATCACTCCTTATATTGTCGGATCGCTGCATACGTCATGTCGCTTCCGTTTACAGGGCAGACCACAGCGCCACATTTGCATAACGCCAGCTGTCTCTAATTCAATTTCTCTTCAGTGTATATTATCATTTTTCATTATTATTAATAATTAATACCAGTTCGTAACCTGTGCTGTTCACTGTTGAAAAAACTTTGACTGAAACTTTTCTTATCACATAACACGAATCGTAATAAAATGCATAACTATAACAAACGGTTGAGTTATTAAATGGCAGTCTTTTAGATGTGTCAATAACAACAAAATTTTCGTAATATTTCCATTAATTTTTAATTTTTCCAACTATTCGTATACGAATTTAACGATGACGTTCCTCATTATTGTATAAACATATGCTTACCCGTCGTTGACGGATTTGCATTGGAGATTTGAGACATTCTCTTATTGACCCGAAATGATATCGCATCTAGATAACTACACAATAGGGTTAAAAATGTCTTTTATTTTGCCAGTTTGGTTTTAACAATTTTTTTGGTATCATTATGTAATCTATACTAATATAGAAACAGATAAACTTTGTTTGTGTGTTTGTGGTAATCTCAAAAACAACTGAATTAATTTGCAGAATTCTTTTACCGCTGGGCAGCTTATTTCTTTCCGGCGGACATAGGCTGTTTTTTTTATTATTATTAATTTATATTATTTTTGGCTGTACTATCGAACGAAATCGCTTTCAAGTAGTTTCCGATTTCCCGTGTATCGTTCCGCTTTGTTTATATACAACCTGATCACACCCAACGTGAAAGAAAGTAGTTAACAAGAGTGTACGGATTTTTTTACTAATATCGACAACTACTGAACCGATTTGGATAATACTTTCATCGTTGGGAAGCTTACTTCTTTCCGGTGGACATAGACTATTACTTTTTTTATTATTTTTTTTAGCTGTACTACCGAATCAGAATGCTTTCAAGTAGTTCCCGATTTCCCGTGTATCATTCCGCTTAAGGCGGACTGTACAAAAAAATGCCATGGTAACATAAAAAAAAATTACTTGTGACAAAAAAAAATTGCGATGACAAATCTGTGGGTCAGTAGCTTTCATTTTAAAAAAAATCATGAAAATCGCTCCAGTGGGTGGCGCTGGCTGATTGTAGAAAGAAACGGCCTTGCGTTTTAAATATGTAGATATTAATTTTTATTATTATTTATATCTGGTGATTCTTTTGTTATTAATTTATAGATATTTTTATATTATTTTTTTATTTTTATATATTAATATTTTTTATATTTCAATATTATTATGTTGTGGATTCTTTATATTAATTTTGGTAATGTGGGAAAGACTTTATGTCGACACCCTGTATAACAAATTTCTTTAAAATCAACCGCCATTTGCTATTATATTTACTTTGATATCAATTAACAAATATATCAAATTTTATAATATCCATGTATGATTACTCTAAGGGCTTCTGCGTGGAGCGGGTTTTCTATTTTGTATTCATAGTCAGAAGCCCTTTTTCTCAGAGCCACGACGATGACACGCAAGAGCTAATCAAGTCCTTTTCCACTTACTCAGCATTCGTTCTTCCTTTGCCTGTGATGTCCACTCGGCAGAGGATGCCCCTCTCTAACTGAAGTCCGTAATTATCTGTCATGCTGCTGTCTTGGTTCTTGCACCGAAGACATATCGATCGATCCTCAGGTACTGCAAAGTTTTGTTACCTATATTCATACGTTGACGTGGAGCGACTGTCAGATAATATGTGCTGTAATTACACAGCTGAGAACCAGAAAGCTCCGCGAAACACAGTTTACAGAGGAACTCGAAACGTTACCAGCTCGAAATCTTAAACGCAAAAGTTTGAAAGTATCGACATATGACATTCGGTAAGAATGAAATGAATTCACGTTTGATGAGATGTTTAACTGACGTTAATGATTTTTCTACTTGCAATGAAAGCAAACAATTTGAATAATGCTTTTCAAGTCGCTCTATGTGTCGCACAGCTGTAGAAACGCCGCAAAGCGAAATATGTCGTCGTTGATGTCAATAATGAAAAGTATTTCACGCAGCAGAAAATTGTAGCTGTTTTTATTGCAATGGTAAACGCTATAAAGGCACATTGAATGCAGTACACTGAACATGTTTTCATTTGAATAAAGAAAGAGCAGATAACCTTATGCGATAACGAATTCGTTAATGTCAGTGAAATATAAGAATCAATGAATGCAGACATTTAAAAGTTCTTCTTTTTCCAACTCTTTTCATAGCCAATTGAGGCTATAAATTCCCTCATGTCTTTCCAAATGTTCATGTCATGGGCTTGTCTATTCCACAGCTTTCCTACAGTTTTGTTTATATCATCCACCCATCTTCCCTCTGGCCTCCCAACTTCCCTCTTTCCTTTGTATGGTCTCCATTCTGTTATTATTTTAGTCCATCTAATATTTCCATTTTCGCTATATGGCCAGCCGATTTCCATTTTAAATTGAGTATCTTTTAACCTATGTCTAAATATTTTTTCTGGATCTTATATCTGTATTCTTGAAGTCTTATATTTTATTATCTTCAAGTCTTTTATTTAGATCAGATCATATGTAGAAAGTTTTAGGAAGGGAGTGTCTGACCCCAGGTCTTAAACAACCCTTGGAAATAGGAAGCTAGGAGATATGAGCTAGAGTGCCCGATAGGAAAGTGACATGGAAACGAGGTAGAACGGGGGAGGAAGACGCCTTTATTTATTACCAGGGGGCCAGTACTCGGGTACCGACGTCTTAACGTGCGCAACCGACGCGCGGCGGATGCTTAGTGGTTCGAACGTTCATACCTGCTTGGGATCGAACCCGAGGTCTTCTCCGTGACAGTCACGAACGCTGACCACTAGGCCACCCGCGGTCAAGTCTTATATTTAAATGATCATATGAAGAGGATTTTAGGAAGGGAATGTCTGACCCCAGGTCTTAAACAACCCTTAGAAAGAGAAAGCTAGGAGATTTGGGCTAGAGTGCCCGATAGGAAAGTGACACGGAAGCGAAGTAGAAAGGGGGAAGAAGACGCCCTTATTTATTACCGGGGGTCAGTACCTGGAAGTCTTACATTTAGTACGAATCTTCCCATTTTACGTTGTGTTTTTTGCAATTTAAAACTACTGAGTATTTATTTTTTATTTCATTGTCAATTACATGTTGGCGGGATCGCCAACTTGGAGAGGACGCTAAGAGATTGAATAAAAATTGCATTAATCCAAGGGGATGTCAGAAGGATTGCATGTTCCTTACGTCTTTGGTGAAAGAAAGAAAACGCAAATGAATTAAAGTCGCACATAAAATATTTATTTCGCTGAATGGAAAAGTGTTAATATGGTAGAATATTTGCTCCTTCCTGTAGGGCATAGGGAATTTAGGATTCATTTTGTCTGTTTGATTCCCTCGTTTCATGATATTAGCAATAATAAAAAATATTCATATAGCACAGGCCAAATCTTTTCTCATCGGAATGATACAGCTTTCAACAGAACCTTATTTATTTTATTTTTTATTTTCGCTTTAACGGCACTGAAAATTATTACCTCTAAATTAGGTTCGGCAGGAATAAGCAACTCTAAACACATACATAAGCAAAACTTATCGTCCGGAATAAGATACTAAATGTGCTATTTAAAATGCAGTATGTTCCGGTTAATTGGGCCTCTGGTTAACGGTGCAGCCGTTTATGTAGGACAATTCTTTAAGGACATCAGAAATTAGCTCTTTGGGAAACAACTTTGCCTAATTGGGACAGTCGCTTTATTGGGCCAAAGTGTTCTAGTCCTGATGTATCCCAATTAACGGGAATCTACTGTATACTTCTCAAAAAAAAAAAAAAAAAAAATTAGAAGATATTGCGGTAACGGCCGTGCATGGACAGATACCTGACAGACTAGTATCGTAAACATGACTGTGAGGCAGTCGAAGCATGAAACATGAAACAACAAACAGCACACAATCCACTAGAGCAAATTAAAGGCACTATTTTAGCAACACGCAACACTTGAAGTCACATCTCAACAAAGAGAGATGCATACTGACCTCTAATAGGATGTACTGATTTCAGCAATAGCCAAAAGACCGCACATCGTTGATGCATTGAAAGGATGAGATTTTTCAATAGCTTATTCTCCGTCACTCTTCTTTGATGGCATACTTCAGCTGCTGAAGCATCATGAGAGGGGACAGGCGAGATTCAGCGCGTCTCACGAAGACTCAGTGGGGTTGAGGTCAGGAGAGCTCATAGCCATCTTCCTGAAACATGTTTCCTAACACGTCCGTTATCTCCCATGAAGAGGAACATATCCCCAACTGTTGAGGTTCAAAACAGAACACTAAGTTGCAGGATATCATCTCGATATCTTACTCCCATCAGGGATCCATTTCGGATAATGTAGAAGTCCGAAATGCAGATTCTAGTCGACACGAGGATTGCACCAGAACATCACTTTCCTGCATAAAGGTTGGGCTATTTCGTGTGCTTCGTTGATTCAGAAAGAGGGCGTGAAGATTATGAGACTGCAGCTTGAACTGTGACACATCCCCGAAATAATCGTTGTGCCACAACTCACGGTGTCAACCACGATAGTCCTTAGCTTATTATCTGGAAGTTCCGAGAGGGGCAAAAGGATCCTTGGTCTCTGGCCATACAATAGGCTCCATTAGTCGTCCGCTTTGTTGGAGCCAAGTGCGTTTGGTTTGTATGGATATGCGCCTTTTCTGTGGCTGCACTAAGCAGGCGATGCAGTTCATTTAAATTTCTTGAACTGTGACTCATCCCAGAAATGACGTAGTTACACTGCTCACGGTCTTAACCACGATAGGATTCAGCTTATTATCTAGCAGCTCCTAGAGGAGCAAAAGGACCATATGTCTCTGGTCATACAATAGGCTCCACTAGTCATCCGCTTTGGTTGACCCAAGTGTGTTTGGTTTGTATGGATATGCCCCTTTCCTGTGGCTGCACTAAGCAGGCGATGCAGTTCATTTAAATTTCTTGAACTTTGACTCATCCAAGAAATGATCGTAATGACACTGCTCACGGTCTCAACCACGATAGGATTCAGGTTATTATCTAGCAGCTCCGAGAGGAGCAAAAGGCCCATATGTCTCTGGTCATACAATAGGCTCCATTAGTCATCAGCTTTGGTGGACCCAAGTGCGTTTGGTTTGTATGGATGTGCCCCTTTCCTGTCGCTGCACTAAGCAGACGATGCAGTTCATTTAAATTCCTTAGGTGGCTCGTACGGATCAGTAAATTCAAATACCTGTCGTCCTGTATTTTTGCTGATGTTAGCCGACCCTGCTCTGTTCTTTGGCGTACTGTTCCAACCGCTTCGAAAAGTCTCCATAATCTTGTGATGACGCTTTGAGATACACCAACACCTTCTTTCACCATCGCCTGTGTGGTGTGTATGGGCAGCTTCCGGCCTTCTGATTATTCTACAGGTTGTTGATGTAAGCAAAAGGCGTTGCTGACACCTAGTTAGGGTGGTGGGGGGGGGGTAGAGAGAGAGAGAGAGAGATAGAATCGTACCTACATATACAATTTCTTACTAAATAAATGCTAACCAATGAGCGTGATACTTTTATTTCTTTGTTTTGTCTTTTTAAAGTGCATAAATGCGTCAGTGCTGCTCATTTCCATGATGTGGCCCGCTTCGTTATTGCTGACATGTGCCGCTGAGAGATAAACTTTCCACAGACTTGCAGCTCGTATATTTTTAATCGCCTTAACCCAATATCACAATATCCCCCAATTTTTTAAGCAGTGAATTTCAAAACTGCAAATAATTTAAGATAAGTCTAGCATTTCTTTCGGAGTGTTATAAACTTCTTTGTTTCGTAGGCTGTTTTACTGCGGGCGTGATAGTGCACATAGCGCCGATATATGTATATCCTTATATAACTGATTTTGCTGAGGGGCAGCCTGCTTTGGAAAGATCAAGCGTGTCCTTTGGGACATTTGGTACCTAATTTTCATTACAAAAAGAATACGACGAGTTATGAACGGGACTTTCTGCTGGGCGATGCAATTGTACATTCGGAAAGGGACTGTCTGCTGGGAGATGCAATTGTACATTCGGAACAGAGAATTTAAGCTGTTTAGTAGAAGTGAGTGGAGATGGTTGATGAGAAGGAAAAGAGAGGGGTTTCGAGGAGGTTAAAGGTTAAACGTCGATAAATGGATACATGTGGGAGACGGACAAAGGCTTTGGAATCGATGCGATGAGGAGCATGGAAAATGAGCAAAAGTTCGGGGTGGGGCGTAGACAGCCATAGGTAGCAGCCGAGAGTAGTTAACTTCGACGAGAGTCCCAATACTTGAGGATACAAGAAAAAGAAAAGGAAAGAAAGAAAGAAACCAACCTACGAGCAGTGAAAGGATAGTGCCGGTGGAATGAGCTCGATCCTTGTGATCCGCTGTTTAGAAACTTCTACAAATGGGAATAAAGATTGCTTAATGAACAGCGGGAAGGAAGTGGGTTTGTGTTGTTTTGCTTAGTTTAAATAATCTCTTCTGTTGTCTTAGTGCTGTTCAGAACTCGCCATAGAACAATCGAATCCCTTCTGACAAGTAATCGAACTTGTAAACTTTCCTAATTTAAATAGGGGGGAGGGCACATATTGCGCTGTGCAGTTGTTGGCATTCTCGATAAAGCTAATGACGCTTAACATTTAAATGTTTTAAGAAAAACTAAAGTCACGAACTATTAGTATAAATATAGCGCTAGTACTACCATTGGTCCACTTTACTTTTCTCTGGGGATAAACAGACTACCAACAGACTTAAAGACCGGAAGAGTAGAGCACTTCTTTCCGAAGTGGATGAAAAATGTACCCACTAAAAGTTGTCTTCCGAAAAATTTCATGATCGAAGCTTAGTGTGATTGATACCAAATTTACTAATTTATTCTATGTAAAACCGACAGCTGTCAAGATACCTGAAAGGTGCGCTATAAAAAGAATATAAATATTATCCAGTTGCTTACAAAGAACACACACCGTACATCCGTAAACACTTGATGGTCACTGTAACCGGGGCTTCCATATTTATCAGAAGCGAGATTCTGTAGCCATTTTTAGAGATAGTGAATTGTCGTCATTTTCTTTCAATTTCCGCCATTTGGATGGGAAGGGCAGCGACAAGCAAAGTACCTTTTTCCCCACGCGTCGCAGCAGTGGGGGTGTTAGATTATAATTTCGTCGATGTGAAAAGAATAAAACCGGACATTATTGCTTTTCAGCTGTCCCAAGAAAGCGGCAAAGCGAGTAGAGGAGGCCAGTGAGCCAATTTATGAAGCTTGCGTTTTCAGAGAGGAGGAATTCTTAGGGTGTGGATGAGTGAGCTCGGGGGCAGAAGGTCGACGAAGCAGGAGACCTTGTGTTACGGGGCTTGGTGCTGAGTTCTATCACAGCGCCCTGTGTGGAGGGTTCGTTGATGCTTCCTTTGCAGTAAGTTCGGTATCGGTGGTATAATCCGTAATTCTCCCAATTGGAGCAGATAAATCCAATACAAAGCATAAAAAAGTGAATCGACTGAGGCTAAATTTTGCAGTGAGGAAACCTTTTATTCAGATGTTACGGGGAATGTCATCAAGCTTTTATCCGTCATTTTCGTGCTTTCATTCTTTCAGTCGTCCCCTGGTGTCCTACTCGCCGCTATTCCTCTTATCTCTTCCCGGCCATCCAGACTTCTTTCTTCATCCGTTCCCACAAACCCCCGAGGTTTTTTTCTGCTTCCTAAAAATATTCACCTCCTCTCTCGTCTTTTCGCCACCGAGTCCCTCTCATGCCCGGAGAGAGAAAACCCCCTTGGTCCGTCAAATTCCAAGAAAGCGCAGCCACGCCTTCACCCTCAAAACTCTATGTTCTTAATTGCTTACACACTGCTGTGACCCGTGGGAAAGGAAATACTTTCTTTGCCTTTTGCTGGCCTTCCATCTAAATGGCGGGAAATGAAATAAAATGATTCCAACTCACTATCTCTGAAAATGGCTACAGAATCTCGCTTCTGATAAATATGGAAACCCCGGTTACACTTGAGCGGGGGTCTTCGGAACGAAGGGAAGTAGGGAGGAACGAGGCCGATAATGAGAGAGCCGGAAGGAGATTATGAGGTTAATATGTAGAATGAACGGAGATCAGGACAAGGCTTAAATACATTCCCCGTAACATCTGAATAAAAGTCTGCCTCACTGCAAAATTTGGCCTCAGTCGATTCACTTTTCTGTACTTTGTATTGCATTTATCTGCTCCAGTTGAGAGAATTACGGTTTAAACCACCGATACCGAACTAACTGCAAAGGAAGCATCAAACTAACCTTCCACACAGGGCGCTGTAATGGAACTCAGCACCAAGCCTTGTAACATCACAACACGTAATGGCTCCGTTAACACTTGATGGTCACAACACCTAATAGACCCGTTAACACTTGATGGTCGCAACACATTTGATATTCACTTCATGAATGTCCAATGTTGGGACGTGGCCTATAATTGTGATTTCTCCGAACATCGGAAGCATAGCAGGGAGTGGACTTTTCCCTTACCCTCATTTAAAAGGTATCCCACTAAGTTGAAAAGGTCGTTTTGGGCCAAATTTCACATTTTGTAAAAATGCGATCTTTTTAAAGCCACATTCTTTAGGATTCCAAAACTGCGTTTGTTTCTTGTCTACGATGAATAGGTACAGAGTTATAGCAATCGGAATATCTAAACCCAGGGGTCAAAGGAACGGGAAGTGACACTTGAAAGGCTGGAAGTTGGGAAATAATTAGGTTAGTCTTACGAATTGTGCATAAAATTGTAGTAGAAAATATTTTGTACAAAGTTTTACTGATCGGGCAATACGTTGGGTACAATTATGTGATGCAATTTATGTTTGCAAGAGTGGCAAACATAAACATACTTTTCATCCCATCAAAACTGTGTCTTTTAAACTTCAATCGCGTTTTTTGCAGGATGAGATTTTCATCACGAACTCTTTACGGAAAACCTGATAACTGCAAAAGGTATGTAAAGAAATTGATGAAACTTGGTATACATCTTTCTTACAATGTTTTGTGCATGCAGTGAACTAAAAGGTTTGCTGTTTGTCAGTTCAAAGTTAGGTTACAGCTATTTACATTCAACATAGTGAAGAAATTTGTCGAAAATTCACACTAATGCATGTAGGAATGAGTGTATCTCAGCAGTGTTTAGGAACATCACTTACCTTTTAGTTCACTGCATAGATAACAGTCATGCGCATGTACTCATGCAAAAAATGTCATCATATATCTGTAACTTTTTATTTACAGCGTTTACAGTAAACGACATATTTCCTTAAATTATTTCACAAATTTCTCAATTTCTTGAAAAATTATATTCATATCATTTTATTTTCAACATTTGTGGGATTTTGTGTGTTAGCCAAAATTATCCATTCTTGCATTTTTACTAAAAAAGTGCCCCCAACGTAGTGGGATACATTTTAACGCATGACTCAAAACTTGAAAAGTAGTCATCTCAATGCTTCCCCAAAAACTAACAAAGAATTAGGAAATAATTTAAATTTATGAGATGGTACTAAATGAGGACATTCATTCTCGCTAAATGAGCGCCCTTTTAATAATTATCCCAGGGAAACAGTTTCGAAATCACCAAAGTTGCACAGCTGCAAGGCCAAGAAGATATCACGAAGCTCAAAAGAAGCAGCGAGGATTTAAAATATGGAAGTTGAACAATTTTAAGTGCTATATGCAGTCGTCCGCTCTAATTTGGGGCCATTGGTTGCTGGGAGGGTTGAGAGCCAGCGCAGCAAGAAAATTACACCACCCGTACCTCAACTGGGAATGGAAATCTGGGTCACCTTCGACGACTATCCAGAAACCTGCACCTTTGAACACTCCGCCTCTGAAGCAGCTCGCAGTTTTAGCCAGTTTAGGGTTAGTCAGAACTAGAAGTTTCAGAAACATGAAAAGATTATTCACACAGAGGTCACTGAATTAGAAACCTTCATGCAGATGTACACAAACGCCACTTGCGCAGCGTGCCTGTGGTCACGAGTGTCACCAGGGGATCAAGGTAACTGTTTAAAACTGCTGCTCGTTAGTAATTGTCAGTCGTGTTAATCACAATGAGAAGAAAAAAAGGGTCTTTCGGAGGTGGGTAAAGAAAACAAATCGTGGATGCCCGTCTGGCTGTGGCGACGATTTTGAAAACTACAGCTGACTGGTTTCTCAAAAAGTGAGATATCCCGGTTCTTTAATCAGTGGAGAGGTAACTCATATTGCTTGTCCAAGAGGTGTAAATGGCACGACAACAATTTGTCACGAACGAGATCGCCGTCGTCTGAGAAAGCTTGTACGGAGAAACAGGACTTTTTTGTGTGCAGAAATTGATGTAAGTGTTCAATGAAGGTTCTTCTCGACCCATATCTTTGCGAAATATGCGTCTGGAATTGAAGAGGATTGGCATTGACAATCGCACGCCTATAGGGGAACCACTGATACCTGAGAAGAACCGGAAAGTTTGTTTACAGTGGTGTCAGGAACACCGTGACTGGACACTGGAAGACTGGTAAAACATCATGCTGTCCGGCGAGTCGCGATTCGCCTGGTTCTGAACCGACGGTAGGCGGATAGTTTGACGGGAGCCCCATGAAGATATGGACCCAGATTGTAAACACAACTGAAGTTGCTTGAGGTGGTTCAATTGTATGCGACGCATTATGTTGGTATTGATCCCGTGTTATGGTCGGTAGGTCGAATGTCCTCCAAGGATTATCTGGATATTGTTGGCGATTAAGTCATCGTTCAATGTTGACTTTTTATCCAATAGGTGACGGCTTGTTTCATTAACGACAATGCTATTGTTTACCGCGCAAGATATGATCAGCAGTCGTTAAGGGAGCATGACAGCGACATCCGCCATCTTTCCCGGCCGTCACAAAGCCTAGATATGAAGAACGCCATTGAGAATGTATGGAAAATGTTAGAAAGACAGATCGGGAGCAATCTCTTGTTCTGTCAAGTCTAAGCCAGTAAAAGAACTGTCTGGTGAACGCCTGATGTAGATGTAGAGGCACTCCAACACCTTGTGGTACCTATGCCAAACCACACACCTGCTGTATGAAGATGATAACAAAAGCTCTGCACACGTTAATCTAAAACGGAAGCGGATGATGCATTCGCGAAAATCATTGCGTCATGTTAAGGTCAGACTCTCAGCAACGCATTGGTGTCATAACGACGCGTTATCATCAGATTTGTGGGCGTAGGAGGGTTTGGAAATGGAAGAGTGCAGCTCCTCAGGTCGAGTCACAGTGTTAGACCAGCACTCGTACGTAAAAATAGAAACTCTGCGGGAAAAAACTCCGATTGAGATTCACACTGCCTTGCCAGAAGTCTGGGGTGAAGGAACTCTTGATCGAAGCAGAATTTCTTTCTGAGGAAAATCTAAAACCGAACATTCATCAAAATCGTCCCAAATTGTTGGAAGCGGGAAAGATCCTGCTCAGGGCCGGATTAAGACCTTAGTGAACACCTAGGCTAAATCTCAGTGGGACACCGAGGCTACGACATCTGAGCCAGACCCCAAAGAACTTATGACAGACAATCATTACTGAAGTTCGTTAAAATGGGAAACTCTAGCGATATGCTTGTGATAACTAATACGTAGTGCATTCTTCAAACTAATAAATTACCTGCAGATATTTCATAAAAAGTAATTGTATTTTCCACTAATCTTACAAGAACATGAGTTAAAAGTTTAAGATTCCAGATTTTGTCTTGGAATTTTTTAATAATTTAACATTGTATATATTTTTGGTGCATCTTTTTGTTATGCAATGTGAAGTCAGTGTATTTCGCCCATTATCGATTCCAAGTGCAAACAGGGAGGTGTGGGAGAATAGTAGTGAAAAATCTGAAACAGTTTCGTCGGCCCCGCTGTACATTCTCTCTTAAGTGAGTCACTGCCAAACATGGAACATTCACTCTTGAGTGAGTCACTGCCAAACATGGAACATTCACTCTTGAGTGAGTCACTGCCAAACATTGAACATTCACTCTTGAGTGAGTAACTGCCAAACATGAAACATGCACTCTTGAGTCAGTCACTGCCAAACATGAAACATGTACTCTTGAGTGAGCCACTGCCAAACATGGAACGTTCATTCTTGAGTGAGTCACTGCCAAACATGGAACGTTCATTCTTGAGTGAGTTACTGCCAAACATGGAACGTTCAATCTTGAGTGAGTCACTGCCAAAAATGGAACGTTCACTCTTGAGTGAGTCACTGCCAAACATGGAACGTTCACTTTTGAGTGAGTCACTGCCAAACATGGAACGTTCACTCTTGAGTGAGTCACTGCCAAACATGGAACGTACACTTTTGAGTGAGTCACTGCCAAACATGGAACTTTCACTCTTGAGTGAGTCCCTGCCAAACATGGAACATTCACTCTTGAGTGAACCCCTGCCAAACATGGGACATTCACTCTTGAGTGAGTCCCTGCCAAACATGGAACATTCACTCTTGAGTGAGTCCCTGCCAAACATGGAACATTCACTCTTGAGTGAGTCACCACCAAACATGGAACATTCACTCTTCAGTGAGTCACCGCCAAACATGGAACATTCACTCTTCAGTGAGTCACCGCCAAACTTGGAATATTCACTCTTGAGTGAGTCACTGCAAAAACATGGAACATTCACTCTTGAGTGAGTTCCTGCCAAACATGGAACATTTACTCTTGAGGGAGTCCCTGCCAAACATAGAACAATCACTCTTGAGGGAGTCCCTGCCAGACATGGAACATTCACTCTTGAGGAAGTCCCTGCGAAACATGGACCATTCACTCTTGAGTGAGTCCCTGCCAAACATGGACCATTCACTCTTGAGGGAATGCCTGCCAAACATGGAACATTCATTCTTGAGTGAATGTCACTGTCAAACATGGACCATTCTCGCTTGAGTGAATGTCACTGCCCAACACGGACCATTCTCGCTTGAGTGAATGTCACTGCCCAACATGGACCATTCTCGCTTGAGTGAATGTCACTGCCCAACATTGAAAATTCTCGCTTGAGTGAATGTCACTGCCAAACATGGACCATTCACGCTTGTGTAAATGTCACTGCCAAACATGGACCATTCACGCTTGAATGAATGTCACTGCCAAACATGAACCATTCACGCTTGAGTGAGTGTCACTGCCAAACATGGACGATTCTCGCTTGAGTGAATGTCATTGCCAAACATGGACCATTTACGCTTGAGTGAATGTCACTGCCAAACATGGACCATTCCCTCTTAAGTGAGTCACTGCCCAACATGGAACATTCACTCTTGAGTGAGCCCCTGCCCAACATGGAACATTCACTCTCAGTGAGTCACTGCCAAACATGGAACATTCACTCTTTAGTGAGTCACTGCCAAACATGGAACATTCACTCTTGAGTGAGTCACTGCCAAACATGGAGCATTCACTTTTGAGTGAGTCACTGCCCAACATGGAACATTCGCTCTTGAGGGAGTCACTGCCAAACATGGAACATTCACTCTTGAGGGAGTCCCTGCCAAACATGGAACATTCACTCTTGAAGGAGTCCCTGCCAAACATGGAACATTCACTCTTGGGTGAGACCCTGCCAAACATGGACCATTCACTCTTGAGTGAATGTCACTGCCCAACATGGACCATTCTCGCTTGAGTGAATATCACTGCCCAACATGGACCATTCTCGCTTGAGTGAATGTCACTGAGAGACATGGACCATTCACGCTTGTGTGAATGTCACTGCCAAACATGGCCCATTCACGCTTGAGTGAGTGTCACTGCCAAACATGGACCATTCTCCCTTGAGTGAATGTCACTGCCAAACATGGACCATTCACGCTTGTGTGAATGTCACTGCCAAACATGGACCATTCACTCTTGAGTGAATGTCACTGCCAAACATGGACCATTCACGCTTGAGTGAATGTCACTGCGAAACATGAACCATTCACGCTTGAGTGAATGTCACTGCCAAACATGGCCCATTCACGCTTGAGTGAGTGTCACTGCCAAACATGGACCATTCTCGCTTGAGTGAGTCACTTCCAAACATGGACCATTCACTCATGAGTGAGTCACTGTCCAACATGGAACATTCACTCTTGAGTGAGTACCTGCTCAACATGAAACATTCACTCTTGAGTGAGTCCCTGCCCAACATGGAACATTCACTCTTGAGTGAGTCCCTGCCCAACATGGAACATTCACTCTTGAGTGAGACCCTGCCCAATGAGGAACATTCTTTCTTGAGTGAATATCACTGCCCAACATGGAACATTCACTCTTGAGTGAATGTCCCTGCCATACATGGCACATTCACTCTTGAGTGAGTCACCACCAAACATGGAACATTCACTCTTCAGTGAGTTACCGCCAAACATGGAACATTCACTCTTCAGTGAGTCACCGCCAAACTTGGAACATTCACTCTTGAGTGAGTCACTGCAAAAACATGGAACATTCACTCTTGAGTGAGTTCCTGCCAAACATGGAACATTCATTCTTGAGGGAGTCCTAGCCAAACATGGACCATTTACTCTTGAGTGAATGTCACTGCCAAACATGGAACATTCATTCTTGAGTGAATGTCACTGCCAAACATGGACCATTCTCGCTTGAGTGAATGTCAGTGCCCAACACGGACCATTCTCGCTTAAGTGAATGTCACTGCCCAACATTGACCATTCTCGCTTGAGTGAATGTCACTGCCAAACATGGACCATTCACGCTTGTGTAAATGTCACTGCCAAACATGGACCATTCACGCTTGAATGAATGTCACTGCCAAACATGAACCATTCACGCTTGAGTGAGTGTCACTGCCAAACATGGACGATTCTCGCTTGAGTGAATGTCATTGCCAAACATGGACCATTTACGCTTGAGTGAATGTCACTGCCCAACGTGGAACATTCACTCTTGAGTGAGTCACTGCCCAACATGGAACATTCACTCTTGAGTGAGCCCCTGCCCAACATGGAACATTCACTCTTGAGTGAGCCCCTGCCCAACATGGAACATTCACTCTTTAGTGAGTCACTGCCAAACATGGAACATTCACTCTTGAGTGAGTCACTGCCCAACATGGAACATTACTACTTGAGGGAGTCACTGCCAAACATGGAACATTCACTCTTGAGTGAATGTCACTGCCAAACATGGAACATTCACTCTTGAGGGAGTCCCTGCCGAACATGGAACATTCACTCTTGAGTGAGACCCTGCCTAACATGGACCATTCACTCTTGAGTGAATGTCACTGCCAAACATGGACCATTCTCGCTTGAGTGAATGTCACTGCCCAACATGGAACATTCACTCTTGAGTGAGTCACTGCCCAACATGGAACATTCACTCTTGAGGGAGTCCCTGCCGAACATGGAACATTCACTCTTGAGTGAGACCCTGCCAAACATGGACCATTCACTCTTGAGTGAATATCACTGCCCAACATGGACCATTCTCGCTTGAGTGAATGTCACTGCCCAACATGGACCATTCTCGCTTGAGTGAATGTCACTGCCAAACATGGACCATTCTCCCTTGAGTGAATGTCACTGCCAAACATGGACCATTCACGCTTGTGTGAATGTCACTGCCAAACATGGACCATTCACGCTTGAGTGAATGTCACTGCCAAACATGGACCATTCACGCTTGAGTGAATGTCACTGCCAAACATGAACCATTCACGCTTGAGTGAATGTCACTGCCAAACATGGCCCATTCACGCTTGAGTGAGTGTCACTGCCAAACATGGACCATTCTTGCTTGAGTGAATGTCACTGGCAAACATGGACCATTCTCGCTTGAGTGAATATCATTGCCAAACATGGCCCATTCACGCTTGAGTGAGTCACTTCCAAACATGGACCATTCACTCTTGAGTGAGTCACTTCCAAACATGGACCATTCACTCTTGAGTGAGTCACTGCCCAACATGGAACATTCACTCTTGAGGGAGTCCCTGCCGAACATGGAACATTCACACTTGAGTGAGACCCTGCCAAACATAGACCATTCACTCTTGAGTGAATATCACTGCCCAACATGGACCATTCTTGCTTGAGTGAATGTCACTGCCCAACATGGACCATTCTCGCTTGAGTGAATGTCACTGCCAAACATGGACCATTCTCCCTTGAGTGACTGTCACTGCCAAACATGGACCATTCTCGCTTGAGTGACTGTCTCATCCAAACATGGACCATTCACTCTTGAGTGAGTCACTTCCAAACATGGACCATTCACTCTTGAGTGAGTCACTTCCAAACATGGACCATTCACTCTTGAGTGAGTCACTGCCCAACATGGAACATTCACTCTTGAGTGAGCACCTGCCCAACATGGAACATTCACTCTTGAGTGAGTACCTGCCCAACATGAAACATTCACTCTTGAGTGAGTCCCTGCCCATAATGGAACATTCACTCTTGTGTGAGTCCCTGCCCAACATGGAACATTCACTCTTGAGTGAGACCCTGCCCAATAAGGAACATTCACTCTTGAGTGAATATCACTGCCGAACATGGAACATTCACTCTTGAGTGAATGTCACCGCCCAACATGGAACATTCACTCTTGAGTGAGTCACTGACAAACATGGAACATTCACTCATTCTTGAGTGAATGTCACTTCCAAACATGGGCCATTCACGCTTGAGTGAATGTCACTGCCAAAAATGGACGATTCACGCTTGAGTGGATGTCACTGCCAAACATGGACCATTCACGCTTGAGTGAATGTCACTGCCAAACATGGAACTTTAACGCTTGAGTGAATGTCACTGCCAAACATGGAACGTTCAGGCTCGAATGAATGTCACTGCCAAACATCGAACGTTCCGTCTTGAGTGAGTTCTACCAAACATGGAACGTTCACTCTTGAGTGAATCCCTGCCAAACATGGAACGTTCACTCTTGAGTGAGTCCCTGCCAAACATGAAACGTTCAGTCCTGAGTGAGTCACTGCTAAACATGGAACGTTCACTCTTGACTAAGTCACTGCCAAACATGGAACGTTCACTGTTGAGTGAGTCCCTGCCAAACATGGAACGTTCACTCTTAAGTGAGTCCCTGCCAAACATGGAACGTTCACTCTTAAGTGATTCCCTGCCAAACATGGAACTTTCACTCTTAAGTGAGTCACTGCGAAACATGGAACGTTTACTCTTCAGTGAGTCACTGCCAAACATGGAACGTTCATCTTCAGTGAGTCACTGCCAAACATTGAACGTTCACTCTTAAGTGAGTCACTGCCAAACATGGAACGTTCACTCTTAAGTGAGTCCCTGCCAAACATGGAACGTTCCCTCTTAAGTGAGTAACTGCCTAACATGGAACGTTAACTCTTAAGTTTGTCCCTGCCAAACATTTAACGTTCACTCTTAAGTGAGTCCCTGCCAAACATGGAACGTTCACTCTTAAGTGAGTCACTGCCAAACATGGAACATTCACTCTTAAGTGAGTCACTGCCAAACATGGAACATTCACTCTTAAGGGAGTCACTACCTTGAAATCTGTTCGTCTTCTAGTCACTGTTTATTTATTTTTTTTTTTTTTTTTTTTTTTGATTCGAGGTTTAACGACCACCGTGAGCAAGTCAATGGGCTATAAGCAGTCGCCCGTCCCTAATTTGGGGTCACTGGTTCCAGGGAAGGGAGTCACTGGTTCCAGGGAATGCCTCACCGGGATTCGAACCCGGACCCCTTTCGGACGAATGATCAGAGGCCATCGCCTTAGACCACTGCGCCACCGGGGCGGCTCACTGTTTATGATCGAGTGGAAATCATATGAGGCAAAACTAAAACTATTTTACCTCTACATATAAATACCGTATATAAACTGATAATATTTTCAGTGTAGCGTCATGCCTTCTTGGCCCTTGGTGATGGTGGGGCCCTTGGCTAATAGCCCAGCTAGACCCCTCTCTCGTAATCCATCTCTGATCTTGCTGCGTGACAATGCAGCGTGTCAGTGCCGCGCCAGTACGGATACCTTTTTCGAAGTATGGCTGGGAAACTTTATCCCACCCACCATACAGCCCTGATCTTGGTCCACCCGACTTTGATCTCTTCCCAAATTTAAAAAATGGGCTCCGTGGCATCCGCTACGAATCGCTGGAGGAATTGTCATGGGACTTGACCCGAGTAATTCGACAGCTGAGCAAATATGGCGTTTTACAGGTAGTGGCGAATGCTTGCAGTATGGCTAGTTGTGCGCCACCAGACCACTGAAACTGTCGAAATAAAAAATAATGCCATTTCATAAAAGCTGGAATATCTGAAATTACATCTTATGTAAATGAAAAAAAAAATTTATTTCATGAAAAGCTGGTATGCTGAAATCAGTTGTAATACGCTCTGGATGCTGAGAGCTTACAGCCCTGCTGCGGTTCAGAATTATGCTTTAGCGCATGCGTAGGTTTCAACAGCCGAACCAAGAGACGAGGATGGGATACAGGTTCTGTTTGATTATCAAGTCATGTGGCAGTAAACACGCCATACGTTTTCTCGAAAGTGTTTTTCCGTTGAGTGCAGGCAGCAACCAAACAGCGTTTTTCTTCTTCGGGGTAGATTGCAGATTGTAGATTTTGAATTGTGTGCTATTCAGTAAGTGACTAAAGCAGTGATGATCCTTGTGTTTATTGCAAATTATGTAGTTTGTTTCTTTAAATCCTGAACAGTGTTTCTAGAATTTTAAAACTTTCTCACTGAACAATGAGTTTAGGCAATGTCCATAAAAGTACATGTTATTAAAGATTTGTTTAGAAAAACCTTTTTCAAGGAGGACTACAATGGAAGAGATGAAAATAATAAAGGACGGGAAACCATGCCCATCTTTACCTCCCTTACATATGTAAGGTTAAAACAAATACTTATACTCGAAATTTTTAGGTTTCTCAGTATGATTTGTATCCATGGTCGGCAGGCTGAAGAAATTTAAATAAACTATTTTGCTGGACGTGTGTGTTGTTTTCTAAAAGTGACAGTTCTTGAATCTCGGGTGGATTTGACAACCTCTACACACATTGCTGCGTTGTTGTTATTAAAACCCATATGGGGTTATTATATGGTTCAGTTGGTATTAGGCCGAGAATTGCTTACAATTTTGCATATTTCCGTCCTGCATGACCTCCATTCTATACCAGGATTCGCCACTGATTACAGGGCATCCAGGACCTACCTCACGGCTGGCAAGCTGTCAATAGCAGCAGAGGGGAGTACATTGAACGGCAATAAGGTAAGTTTTCTCACTTACTTCACACGTTTCTCGAAAATGGACACTGTGCAGAACTTTTGTTGGAACCCCGGTTTTCCGGCAATAGAATGACCAACCCTATAATGAATAAAAGTTTCGGATTCATTGGCCGGTACGGGTAGAAATGCGTAAAGGGCAGGTGACAGTTAATAGACTAGCCAACAAGATAATAATTATACATTTTCCCTTACGAATGTTCATGAAATATTTTCACTGAATGTTCTTGCAGCTGAAGAACATTCATTCGGCGACATAGACGCCGACTTTCGGGAAATCCAATGGGTGTTCGAGCTTTGCACATGAAGCTCAATCAGGGGCTGCTGAACTTCATGACGATAGCAAGGACCATCCCCACTTGAAGTTTAAAAACCAAAACTTTTCTTTTTTTTATAGAGATAGTCTCCTTAGATATCGCTCTCAGTCTACACTGACTTCTCTCTCATTCTTGCCTCGCGCCGTCAGTGAGTTTCCTTCGTCAAAGCAAGCAAGTTCCGCGCGCTTTTTCCACATAATTTGTTACAAGGGACGACCACCAATGATCACCAGATTCGTATGACGTAGTTGCAATGCAGCAATGAAGGATCCTCAGCGCTCGAGAATCCTGCATTAGCACGCATATGTAGAATGCCTCAGTGAATATAAGCTAAACGTCTCTTCGCCGCGCCGTCGCTTGACGATGACAGGTTTAGAGACGCAAGTGGTCAAAGTGCTGCTGATTTCCCCCGTATCTTCCGCATTTGCGTATTCTTGTTTCGCATGTTCCTGCTACATCGAAAGTTAATAGGTACCGCCATTTTAGGTGAGGAAATAATTCTTGATTCGCCTATTCCTGTCTCACCTAAAACTGTCACCTGCTACAGGGGAGTGATTCACCTGTAGCAAACTTCTTCTTCACCCTATTCTTGTTTCGCCTATTCCTGCTACGTCTAAAGTTAATGTAGCGTAAAATGCTATTACATTATTTCGCTTCAGCTCCGGCAGAGTGATTTTAAAAAGAGATACATCTTTAGCTCCCGTGAATTTTTTTATCGAAACACTAAATCTTTCGTGCAGTTAATGTAGGAGAAATCAAATGCTGAGTAAAAAGTAATAAACAGAAGGTAGTCGTCAGATGTAGTCGTCAGCGTGATTAAGGTATTAAATGTGTCGTCCAATCAAAATCGTGAGAAACTATAGTGATGGGTGGGGTAGGGGTTATGTAAGTGTACCACATAATTCAACAAAGCGTTGATAATGAAAGGTAAAGAAGAATAATTTGCCCAACAGGATACCCACCCGCCCAAATCATCCACTATGGATGATTTGCAGATAATACGTAACGTCGGAGGACGTTTCCGGTGTAGTCTAGGAAAATTGATCACACAAATGGACCCTATAAAAATTGAACTTTGTTTTATAAATGTTGAAATTTAAAGGGGTTACTCCCAAACCTAAACATATATATATATATATATATATTACCTTTGTTGTGGATTCAAAAAGCTCAAACTTAAATCACAAGACAACGCTATCAACAAACGAGCAGCACACTTTAAAAATATGGAAAATTTTAAATTTAAGGGGTGTTAACCCGCTAGTAGTAGAAAAGGACCGATTCTGGCTAAAACCGCAGCCCATAGACTTAACATTAGGCTGCGGCCGGGCGGACGCAGCCAGCCGCAACCAGCCGCAGCCGGGTGGATGGAGGGGGCGTGGTCAGTAGCAGTCTCCAATTCCCCGCTGCAATTTTTCCCCCTCGACCGAAGTGTGTGCTTATCTCCGAAGATAGTAGTATTTATTGGACTTTGTCGAATTTTGGGGGAAATCAATGAAGGTTTATTCCTTTTTTTTTATTTTAATGAAGGTTTATTCATTATTTCTTTTCCCTCTCTCGACCCCATCCCCTTAGGTTATTGTTATGTAAAACGTTTTTTCCCTCGTAATTTGTTGATGTATTTTTTTCAATTAATTTTCATGAATTCCTCATGTGTCTTCCCTAATGAAAATTATGTAGGGTAAGTATTAATTAATCATTTCTCTTTTATTTTCTCGAATAATACGGTCATGTCCTCATCTCAAGAAATGTTATTATATCTAATTTTTGTTCATAAATGTTTGATTTTGAGGGATGGCAACGCCCGAGTGGGAAAGGGGTTGGATATAGGGGGATGGCAACTCGATGTGTTGCCCCCTAGCGGTGCTTCTTGGAACTTTCGATTGATCTTTGATTTTGAGGGATGGCAACGCCCGAGTGGGAAAGGGGTTGGATATAGGGGGATGTCAACTCGATGTGCTGCCCCTAGCGGTGCTTCTTGGAACTTTCGATTGATCTTTGATTTTGAGGGATGGCAACGCCCGAGTGGGAAAGGGGTTGGATATAGGGGGATGGCAACTCGATGTGTTGCCCCCTAGCGGTGCGTCTTGGAACTTTCGATTGATCTTTGATTTTGAGGGATGGCAACGCCCAAGTGGGAAAGGGGTTGGATATAGGGGGATGGCAACTCAACGTGCTGCCCCCTAGCGGTGCTTCTTGGAACTTTCGATTGATCTTTGATTTTGAGGGATGGCAACGGCCGAGTGGGAAAGGTGTTGGATATAGGGGATGCCAACTCGATGTACTACCCCTAGCGATGCTTCTTGGAACTTTCGATGGACCTTTGATTTTGGGGGATGGCAACGACCGAGTGGGGAAAGGGCACTGCGTAGGTGTTAGATATGATGATGCATCTTGGAACTTTATTATTTCGATGGATCTTTGATTTTGAAGGATGGCAACGACTGAGTGGGGTCCGTTGGGAATTTTTGCATTTATTCCTGTGGTTTGCAAGCAAGATTTCCCCCTCTTCAATACTATTTTTCCCCCGGAGGAAATTTTTACGTAACGATGCTGGGGAATTTTCTTTCCAAGGGAATAAAAATGCTCTAAGGTCTTAGCGAGGTTCTAACTCACGATGATTTGGTTTCCAAAAATAGTCAGGGGGTCAAATGGTTTTCGTGTACTACGTATTCCCTATATATATATATTTTTAAATTACTTTTACGTTATTTCTTCATGTGTTTTTATATATTTTTCGTATGTTTTGAGGGAGTTTTTTCGTGTAGATGTAATGAATTTTCTGGGGAACTTTTCTTTTTCCTCCATTCAATTTTATTTCAGACCATGAGACGAGGAAATGCTTCTTTAGAAATTATTTCGTTCTTGTTCGCAGTAATTACTGGACATAGACTTCATGTTAATTCTGAGTCTTTCACCCCTGCAATAATATTTTCTCGTAATTTTTTCGTATGTTCAAGAACTCTACAGATCTTTCCCAGTTAAAATTCTGCTCAAACAATATTTTCGGTCTTTATTTCCTTATAGCTTCCCAATTTCCGATATTTTTCTTCCTCTATCTTTGAAATTTCATTAAACTTCTCAATAGGTCAGGATTCTTTTTTTTTCTTGGACAAACTTATGAGTCCTTTTATTTACACTATCTTTTTTTTTCCATTTCATTTCAGCAAACGATTATTTTAGATGCAAGAAATCGTCAGATTTTGGTTTCCTTATATAGCATATTTTCCAACTTGCTTAAAAATATTCCTCAAAACTTGCATGTATGTCAAATATACATTTTTTTATTCTTTCGTAGTTAGCCATACTTTTCGTGGACTGCCTCGACAGGAAAGCATTCAATGTCAAGACATACAATCTAAAACCTTTTTCTTTCGATAAAATTTGTATTCTTTGGGCTGAATATTTTTCCGTCTCGTCCGAAAAAACATTCATTCTAGAGGCAAAGCGACTAATTCCGTTCTTCCCATAAACATTATTTTTTATTTATTTGATATTCAGAGTTGTATACATTTACTATCCAAAAAAGAGATATATTTAATGTAAAGGTATATTCTTCCAAGCTGGGGAAATATATGTATATATTAGTTCATTTCCAGTTAAAGGAAATGCATCTTTATATTTCAATATGAAAAAAGAAGCCCTATAAGTGAAAGCTCAACCTAAAGACGGATAGATTGTTCCCACTCTCTCTACTCTATGACATTTCTTTACTGAATGAACCATGGCCTTTTTTTTTCATGAACTGCTTTAAAATCTTCGTTCTCACTTTACTATTGTCAGATTCCATGTCCCTCCAGTTCTTTACTTATTCAATTTTAATTTATTCAATTTTAATTTATTAAGAGAGCAGAACTCTTTTAGGCTTTCGAAGTACTTTCAAGTCTTTCATTACGAAAATGTTCATTGTCATGAAAGAAGCCATAATCGAGATGATTTACTATCGTTTCAATGAAAGTGTTTACGCATTCATTGCTATGATGTCAGATTTCATTTTCTTATACTTCGAACAGAAATGAGTTTGAATCATTCGTCGAGAAAACATTTCTTTCATATATATATATATATATTTTTGCCTCCGAATCAAACGAACTCAAAAAATAAGAGACGCACTTTAATATTTTTTCCTCTTATGAGAGGAATACGGGAATATGATACCAAAATTAAAGAATAAAGAATATCGACTTTCTTCTCAACACCTTACATCTACGTTTTTTTTTATTTTTTTTATTTTCAATAAGCTATTTCTATATTTTTACAACTGAATAGAATTATTTATTGAAAAATTCTAAGTAAGACGAAAAATGGTTTTGTTGATTTCCTAAGAGGATGATTTTGGAAATTTTCGTTTTCTGGTAATTGTAAAAATCTCATAGAATAACATGGGAAAACTAGCATGCATAAAAGACTGTTTTGGATCGAGTAAATTGAAAGAATTTTACAAAGTTCATTTCAGAAAAGTACATTCCTTCCTAGTGTCAAAAACGAATCACTTTTTTCTAAGATACACTTTGGAATCTTATAAAAGTGCATAGGGTCAAAAACGATTTTGATGATTTTACTAAGATGACAGATTTCGGATTTCTTATGATAGAAAATACAGTGAATTTCCCATTGAATAACATGGGAAACTGCGAAATTTAAGAAGCACGTTTTCGTTCAAGTAAAATATTTTAAAAGTCTTTTTTCGAATCAGTTGAAAACAGACAGGGTGTGTTTCTGAATAGTTCATTATTTCCTAAAATCAAAACGAATCACTTCGTTTTTTTTTTTTTGTTTTTTTTTCTTTCCTAATGTACGTTTCTGAAAGAAGTAAAAATAGTTTAGGTAGAAAATTGGAAAGATATTTTTATGAATCCTAGACTGTTTATTTACGTATAGCTAGAGGGGTCTTCAGTGAGAGCCCTTATTCTCTTTTCAAACTGAGAGAATGAAGTGTAGCCAGTTTGAAAAAAAAATTCAAACTCCCTAAATTTAGCCTTTTGTCCTGGTTTCGACTCAATACTGTAAAGCATTGCTCTCAGACCAGTTGAATTCCTGGCCCTTAATGAAATACATTAAGCCTTTCCCTTAAAAATAAGCAATCTCTTCTTCAATACCAGATCCCCAATAAATTTCTTTAAGAGTTATTCATTCCCACTTTTACTTTTAAAAACTTAAAATTCATTATTATTTAACTCATTACAAAAAATGAAACTCATTCATACAGAAAAAAATATAAATGAATAAAAATAAATAAAGTAGTCCTAAAAAGGACTGTTTTTCTGGGTCCCCTTCATACAGCTGCTCCATGATCTGTATAAGGAATTTTTTACCTGCTGATATCTCAGCACATTGACTTCACAGTCTCTAGCAAGTTCTTTACAATTATACTTTCCAAGAACGCTTTGGACGGGACATGGTCTCCAGTGACTGCAACAAAAGATTCTGCTAGAATCTTGGGGTTAAGCAATGCAACGGCATCATCGAAATACTTTTGCCACTTGGATTCGGGGGTGGCACATGCACAGCTGTGGGCCGTGATGTTTGCGAATATGCGATTTGGGGGTTGGTGGCACTCCATACAATAATATAAGTTATTGACATGTTCCTGAAGGCGATCCTTACCATGTCAGCAAGCATGATGAAAAACTCTTCATCTGAGATGGAAGCAACAGGGAAGAAGTCCTTGGATGGTGCAAAACAGCCTTTCTAAAGACAGGTCCAAATAGTAGTTGAGTAATACTGTCCCATATTTTTCCACATTGATCAATAAGAGTTCCAAATTGTTGACAAGTCAGCTTTATCGGAACAGGATTCAATCGACGAAAACCATGAATTCTGGGGGAAAGCACTTCTAACGTGTAACTGCCAGAAGCATCTAAAAGGGAAGGACAGCAGGAAACGATAAGTTCACGATTAATCAAGATGTCACAATTCATGCCTTGAATCCAGTGTGATTTTCCCATGAATTTTCGGAACGTTGAAGCTGACATTGTTATTCCATTCTTAGAAGGGTAGAAAGATTCCCCATCTTTCCTATAACTTCGAATATGAACTCGGACCGTGTTGTTAAAATCGCATACTCTTGCAAACGTGTTTTCACCTAAATGAAAATGATGAGGTGCAAGATTTTTCATAGAAATTCTTGGGAGGATAACTTCTCCACACGATTTGGGCTTTAAAGGAACGGACTCACATACCTTCTTAGCGAGAGTAGCAGAAATTTCAGCACTTTGCTTCATCGTGGAAATGGAATCGGTAGCGCTCAAAGCAACAGACAAAAATGAAATGACTCGTTTGAAGACTAAAGACAAACTGAAGGAACAGCTCTTATTCTAAGTCAAAACTGAGAAGAGGTTGGAGTTCGTCACTTGTTTACTGCTTGAGAGGGAAAAAGCAGAGTCATAGGGTAAAGAACACTCGGTTATCTTCTTTCTAAAGGTCAAATTCAATCTAATGTTTGGAGCATTCTTTTGTCGAGGCAGACCATGACTCCAATACGAATTAGTTGGTGGCAGGATCTGTAGTAACGTTCCAGATTTCAAAGATAAGGAAACTGGTTTAAACCCGTTTCGCTTGAAAACAAGAGTCTCTTTCCTGTCCGAGAGATACTGGTGTAATACAAGACAAAGGATCTAATTCAGCTTCGTCATCACGGCGATCACCGATTTGGTTATCACCATTTCTTATAAAAGTGCATGGGGATCAAAAAACGATTTTGATGATTTTACTAAGATGACAGATTTCGAATTTCTTATGATAGAAAATACAGTGAATTTCCCATTGAATAACATGGGAAACTACGAAATTTAAGAAGCACGTTTTCGTTCAAGTAAAATATTTTAAAAGGCAATCAGTTGAAAACAGACAGGGTGTGTTTCTGAACAGATCATTATTTCCTAAAATCAAAACGAGTCACTTCGTTTTTTCCTAACGTACGTTTCTGAAAGAAGTAAAAATAGTTTAGCTAGAAAATTGGAAAGAATTTTTTATGAATCCTAGACTGTTTATTTTTTTTTTATAACTAGAGGGGTCGTCAGTGAGAGCACTTATTCTCTTTACAAACTAAGAGAATGAAGTGTAGTCAGTTTGAAAAAAATTTCAAACTCCCCTAAATTTAGTCTTTTGTCCTGGTTTCGACTCAATACTGTAAAGCATTGCTCTCAGACCAGTTGAATTCCTGGCCCTTAATGAAATACATTAAGCCTTTCCCTTAAAAATAAGCAATCTCTTCTTCAATACCAGATCCCCAATAAATTTCTTTAAGAGTTATTCATTCATCCTTTTACTTTTAAAACTTGAAATTCGTTATTATTTAACTCCTTATAAAAATGAAACACATTCACACTTTTACTTTAAAAAACTTGAAATAACTTCATACAAAAATGAAACCCATTCACTTTTTTACTTTTAAAATTATAGAAAAAATAGATGATACAGAACATAGGTTCACTTTCTCATTCACACTCATGCATACAGAAAACAAAATTAAATAGTGCTATTTGAGCTTGCATGGAGGTGTCAAGATCGGTGGGAAAAACCTCCATCTATCATTCAATTGGACTAAAACTGTTGAAGGATGTGAGCTATTCTCACTAGCTCCTCCATGCAAGCTGTCTGTCTCGAGGTTGGCCATCCCAGTCGATGATTTTATTTCAATCATTTCCACTTCGGAATCTGAATCCCAAGTAAGATCAATAATTTCAACTTCGGAATCTGAATCCCAAGTAAGATCAATAATTTCCGGATCTTCAGAAGTTAAGTCAACAACCTCCGGTTCTTGGGTAGAGTCTTCCACAACCCAGAAATTTTCCCACTGTGAGGGGGAGGAAGAGACCTAATCCACTGATTAACGTAGAAATCGTCTCTAGATTCCTGGAGGAGAGAAAAATATATATATATATATATAATAAGAAATAAAAAAATAAAACCCTACATCCTAGATAAAGCAAAAGAGAAAAAATTAAAAATATTCTTACCGAGTCGAAGTCCAGGGGAGGTGTAGGGGAATTATTTCCTTTCAACATCTGTGATTCTAATAGCATGCGTTACTTCAAAGAAAACTTCGAGAAGCTGTGAGAATCTGATATCTCTCTTGCTACTATTATACTAGCAGAAGGATTGATAAGGAGGGATCATGTGATAACATACACGGAATAGAATGGTCTTTGAGGTCAACTTAAATCGACAGATCGCTCTATTTTATAAACTTTCCATTGTACAGGAAATAACATCTTTCTCAAACACCATAGTTCATGGGACCTTCTAAGGAGGTAAAAATATTCTAATGCGTATCTAATCAATGTTCTGTATACTTAAGACCAAGCGTAAATGGAATCGATAGCACTCTTCCTCCCTGAAGGAAATGACGTCTGCATACATCTCAAAATCCTTTGTTCCCTAAGTCAAACGCATGGAGGGAAAATCAAGTAATCTTATCTGTATTCCTTCGTTGAAAGTGTATGTTTGTTTAGAAAAGATACAAAACATTTCCTTTCTCAAGTTAAATTCGAATCAGCATTACACTTTCAACGAAGGAATACAGATAAGATTACTTGATTTTCCCTCCATGCGTTTGACTTAGGGAACAAAGGATTTTGAGATGTATGCAGACGTCATTTCCTTCAATGAGGAAGAGTGCTATCGATTCCATTTACGCTTGGTCTTAAGTATACAGAACATTGATTAGATACGCTTAGAATATTTTTACCTCCTTAGAAGGTCCCATGAACTATGGTGTTTGAGAAAGATGTTATTTCCTGTACAATGGAAAGTTTATAAAATAGAGCGATCTGTCGATTTAAGTTGACCTCAAAGACCATTCTATTCCGTGTATGTTATCACATGATCCCTCCTTATCAATCCTTCTTCTAGTATAATAGTAGCAAGAGAGATATCAGATTCTCACAGCTTCTCGAAGTTTTCTTTGAAGTAACGCATGCTATTAGAATCACAGATGTTGAAAGGAAATAATTCCCCTACACCTCCCCTGGACTTCGACTCGGTAAGAATAGTTTTAATTTTTCTCTTTGCTTTATCTAGGATGTAGGGTTTTATTTTTTTATTTCTTATTATATATATATATTTTTTTTTCTCTCCTCCAGGAATCTAGAGACGATTTCTACGTTAATCAGTGGATTAGGTCTCTTCCTCCCCCCTCACAGTGGGAAAACCTCTGGGTTGTGGAAGACTCTACCCAAGAACCGGAGGTTGTTGACTTAACTTCTGAAGATCCGGAAATTATTGATCTTACTTGGGATTCAGATTCCGAAGTTGAAATTATTGATCTTACTTGGGATTCAGATTCCGAAGTGGAAATGATTGAAATAAAATCATCGACTGGGATGGCCAACCTCGAGACAGACAGCTTGCATGGAGGAGCTAGTGAGAATAGCTCACATCCTTCAATAGTTTTAGTCCAATTGAATGATAGATGGAGGTTTTTCCCACCCATCTTGACACCTCCATGCAAGCTCAAATAGCACTATTTAATTTTGTTTTCTGTATGCATGAGTGTGAATGAGAAAGTGAACCTATGTTCTGTATCATCTATTTTTTCTATAATTTTAAAAGTAAAAAAGTGAATGGGTTTCATTTTTGTATGAAGTTATTTCAAGTTTTTTAAAGTAAAAGTGTGAATGTGTTTCATTTTTATAAGGAGTTAAATAATAACGAATTTCAAGTTTTAAAAGTAAAAGGATGAATGAATAACTCTTAAAGAAATTTATTGGGGATCTGGTATTGAAGAAGAGATTGCTTATTTTTAAGGGAAAGGCTTAATGTATTTCATTAAGGGCCAGGAATTCAACTGGTCTGAGAGCAATGCTTTACAGTATTGAGTCGAAACCAGGACAAAAGACTAAATTTAGGGGAGTTTGAAATTTTTTTTCAAACTGACTACACTTCATTCTCTTAGTTTGTAAAGAGAATAAGTGCTCTCACTGACGACCCTCTAGTTATAAAAAACAATAAACAGTCTAGGATTCATAAAAAATTCTTTCCAATGTTCTAGCTAAACTATTTTTACTTCTTTCAGAAACGTACGTTAGGAAAAAACGAAGTGACTCGTTTTGATTTTAGGAAATAAT
Source organism: Macrothele yani (assembly GCA_039090855.1). Taxonomy (NCBI): domain Eukaryota; kingdom Metazoa; phylum Arthropoda; class Arachnida; order Araneae; family Macrothelidae; genus Macrothele; species Macrothele yani. Next base: position 185,185,308 of record CM076990.1, on the reverse strand, counting down.
GATCTGTTCAGAAACACACCCTGTCTGTTTTCAACTGATTGCCTTTTAAAATATTTTACTTGAACGAAAACGTGCTTCTTAAATTTCGTAGTTTCCCATGTTATTCAATGGGAAATTCACTGTATTTTCTATCATAAGAAATTCGAAATCTGTCATCTTAGTAAAATCATCAAAATCGTTTTTTGATCCCCATGCACTTTTATAAGAAATGGTGATAACCAAATCGGTGATCGCCGTGATGACGAAGCTGAATTAGATCCTTTGTCTTGTATTACACCAGTATCTCTCGGACAGGAAAGAGACTCTTGTTTTCAAGCGAAACGGGTTTAAACCAGTTTCCTTATCTTTGAAATCTGGAACGTTACTACAGATCCTGCCACCAACTAATTCGTATTGGAGTCATGGTCTGCCTCGACAAAAGAATGCTCCAAACATTAGATTGAATTTGACCTTTAGAAAGAAGATAACCGAGTGTTCTTTACCCTATGACTCTGCTTTTTCCCTCTCAAGCAGTAAACAAGTGACGAACTCCAACCTCTTCTCAGTTTTGACTTAGAATAAGAGCTGTTCCTTCAGTTTGTCTTTAGTCTTCAAACGAGTCATTTCATTTTTGTCTGTTGCTTTGAGCGCTACCGATTCCATTTCCACGATGAAGCAAAGTGCTGAAATTTCTGCTACTCTCGCTAAGAAGGTATGTGAGTCCGTTCCTTTAAAGCCCAAATCGTGTGGAGAAGTTATCCTCCCAAGAATTTCTATGAAAAATCTTGCACCTCATCATTTTCATTTAGGTGAAAACACGTTTGCAAGAGTATGCGATTTTAACAACACGGTCCGAGTTCATATTCGAAGTTATAGGAAAGATGGGGAATCTTTCTACCCTTCTAAGAATGGAATAACAATGTCAGCTTCAACGTTCCGAAAATTCATGGGAAAATCACACTGGATTCAAGGCATGAATTGTGACATCTTGATTAATCGTGAACTTATCGTTTCCTGCTGTCCTTCCCTTTTAGATGCTTCTGGCAGTTACACGTTAGAAGTGCTTTCCCCAGAATTCATGGTTTTCGTCGATTGAATCCTGTTCCGATAAAGCTGACTTGTCAACAATTTGGAACTCTTATTGATCAATGTGGAAAAATATGGGACAGTATTACTCAACTACTATTTGGACCTGTCTTTAGAAAGGCTGTTTTGCACCATCCAAGGACTTCTTCCCCTGTTGCTTCCATCTCAGATGAAGAGTTTTTCATCATGCTTGCTGACATGGTAAGGGATCGCCTTCAGGAACATGTCAATAACTTATATTATTGTATGGAGTGCCACCAACCCCCAAATCGCATATTCGTAAACATCACGGCCCACAGCTGTGCATATGCCACCCCCGAATCCAAGTGGCAAAAGTATTTCGATGATGCCGTTGCATTGCTTAACCCCAAGATTCTAGCAGAATCTTTTGTTGCAGTCACTGGAGACCATGTCCCGTCCAAAGCGTTCTTGGAAAGTATAATTGTAAAGAACTTGCTAGAGACTGTGAAGTCAATGTGCTGAGATATCAGCAGGTAAAAAAATTCCTTATACAGATCATGGAGCAGCTGTATGAAGGGGACCCAGAAAAACAGTCCTTTTTAGGACTACTTTATTTATTTTTATTCATTTATATTTTTTCTGTATGAATGAGTTTCATTTTTTGTAATGAGTTAAATAATAATGAATTTTAAGTTTTTAAAAGTAAAAGTGGGAATGAATAACTCTTAAAGAAATTTATTGGGGATCTGGTATTGAAGAAGAGATTGCTTATTTTTAAGGGAAAGGCTTAATGTATTTCATTAAGGGCCAGGAATTCAACTGGTCTGAGAGCAATGCTTTACAGTATTGAGTCGAAACCAGGACAAAAGGCTAAATTTAGGGGAGTTTGAATTTTTTTTTCAAACTGGCTACACTTCATTCTCTTAGTTTGAAAAGAGAATAAGTGCTCTCACTGAAGACCCCTCTAGCTATACGTAAATAAACAGTCTAGGATTCATAAAAATATCTTTCCAATTTTCTACCTAAACTATTTTTACTTCTTTCAGAAACGTACATTAGGAAAGAAAAAAAAAAAAAAAAAAACGAAGTGATTCGTTTTGATTTTAGGAAATAATGAACTATTCAGAAACACACCCTGTCTGTTTTCAACTGATTCGAAAAAGACTTTTAAAATATTTTACTTGAACGAAAACGTGCTTCTTAAATTTCGCAGTTTCCCATGTTATTCAATGGGAAATTCACTGTATTTTCTATCATAAGAAATCCGAAATCTGTCATCTTAGTAAAATCATCAAAATCGTTTTTGACCCTATGCACTTTTATAAGATTCCAAAGTGTATCTTAGAAAAAAAGTGATTCGTTTTTGACACTAGGAAGGAATGTACTTTTCTGAAATGAACTTTGTAAAATTCTTTCAATTTACTCGATCCAAAACAGTCTTTTATGCATGCTAGTTTTCCCATGTTATTCTATGAGATTTTTACAATTACCAGAAAACGAAAATTTCCAAAATCATCCTCTTAGGAAATCAACAAAACCATTTTTCGTCTTACTTAGAATTTTTCAATAAATAATTCTATTCAGTTGTAAAAATATAGAAATAGCTTATTGAAAATAAAAAATAAAAAAAAACGTAGATGTAAGGTGTTGAGAAGAAAGTCGATATTCTTTATTATTAATTTTGGTATCATATTCCCGTATTCCTCTCATAAGAGGAAAAAAATATTAAAGTGCGTCTCTTATTTTTTGAGTTCGTTTGATTCGGAGGCAAAAAAATATATATATATATATATGAAAGAAATGTTTTCTCGACGAATGATTCAAACTCATTTCTGTTCGAAGTATAAGAAAATGAAATCTGACATCATAGCAATGAATGCGTAAACACTTTCATTGAAACGATAGTAAATCATCTCGATTATGGCTTCTTTCATGACAATGAACATTTTCGTAATGAAAGACTTGAAAGTACTTCGAAAGCCTAAAAGAGTTCTGCTCTCTTAATAAATTAAAATTGAATAAGTAAAGAACTGGAGGGACATGGAATCTGACAATAGTAAAGTGAGAACGAAGATTTTAAAGCAGTTCATGAAAAAAAGGCCATGGTTCATTCAGTAAAGAAATGTCATAGAGTAGAGAGAGTGGGAACAATCTATCCGTCTTTAGGTTGAGCTTTCACTTATAGGGCTTCTTTTTTCATATTGAAATATAAAGATGCATTTCCTTTAACTGGAAATGAACTAATATATACATATATTTCCCCAGCTTGGAAGAATATACCTTTACATTAAATATATCTCTTTTTTGGATAGTAAATGTATACAACTCTGAATATCAAATAAATAAAAAAATAATGTTTATGGGAAGAACGGAATTAGTCGCTTTGCCTCTAGAATGAATGTTTTTTCGGACGAGACGGAAAAATATTCAGCCCAAAGAATACAAATTTTATCGAAAGAAAAAGGTTTTAGATTGTATGTCTTGACATTGAATGCTTTCCTGTCGAGGCAGTCCACGAAAAGTATGGCTAACTACGAAAGAATAAAAAAAATGTATATTTGACATACATGCAAGTTTTGAGGAATATTTTTAAGCAAGTTGGAAAATATGCTATATAAGGAAACCAAAATCTGACGATTTCTTGCATCTAAAATAATCGTTTGCTGAAATGAAATGGAAAAAAAAAGATAGTGTAAATAAAAGGACTCATAAGTTTGTCCAAGAAAAAAGAATCCTGACCTATTGAGAAGTTTAATGAAATTTCAAAGATAGAGGAAGAAAAATATCGGAAATTGGGAAGCTATAAGGAAATAAAGACCGAAAATATTGTTTGAGCAGAATTTTAACTGGGAAAGATCTGTAGAGTTCTTGAACATACGAAAAAATTACGAGAAAATATTATTGCAGGGGTGAAAGACTCAGAATTAACATGAAGTCTATGTCCAGTAATTACTGCGAACAAGAACGAAATAATTTCTAAAGAAGCATTTCCTCGTCTCATGGTCTGAAATAAAATTGAATGGAGGAAAAAGAAAAGTTCCCCAGAAAATTCATTACATCTACACGAAAAAACTCCCTCAAAACATACGAAAAATATATAAAAACACATGAAGAAATAACGTAAAAGTAATTTAAAAATATATATATATAGGGAATACGTAGTACACGAAAACCATTTGACCGCCTGACTATTTTTGGAAACCAAATCATCGTGAGTTAGAACCTCGCTAAGACCTTAGGAGCATTTTTATTTCCTTGGAAAGAAAATTCCCCAGCATCGTTACGTAAAAATTTCCTCCGGGGGAAAAATAGTATTGAAGAGGGGGGAAATCTTGCTTGCAAACCACAGGAATAAATGCAAAAATTCCCAACGGACCCCACTCAGTCGTTGCCATCCTTCAAAATCAAAGATCCATCGAAATAATAAAGTTCCAAGAAGCATCATCATATCTAACACCTACGCAGTGCCCTTTCCCCACTAGGTCGTTGCCATCCCCCAAAATCAAAGATCCATCGAAAGTTCCAAGAAGCATCGCTAGGGGGTAGTACATCGAGTTGGCATCCCCCTATATCCAACACCTTTCCCACTCGGCCGTTGCCATCCCTCAAAATCAAAGATCAATCGAAAGTTCCAAGAAGCACCGCTAGGGGCAGCACGTTGAGTTGCCATCCCCTATATCCAACCCCTTTCCCACTTGGGCGTTGCCATCCCTCAAAATCAAAGATCAATCGAAAGTTCCAAGACGCACCGCTAGGGGGCAACACATCGAGTTGCCATCCCCCTATATCCAACCCCTTTCCCACTCGGGCGTTGCCATCCCTCAAAATCAAAGATCAATCGAAAGTTCCAAGAAGCACCGCTAGGGGCAGCACATCGAGTTGACATCCCCTATATCCAACCCCTTTCCCACTCGGGCGTTGCCATCCCTCAAAATCAAAGATCAATCGAAAGTTCCAAGAAGCACCGCTAGGGGGCAACACATCGAGTTGCCATCCCCCTATATCCAACCCCTTTCCCACTCGGGCGTTGCCATCCCTCAAAATCAAACATTTATGAACAAAAATAAGATATAATAACATTTCTTGAGATGAGGACATGACCGTATTATTCGAGAAAATAAAAGAGAAATGATTAATTAATACTTACCCTACATAATTTTCATTAGGGAAGACACATGAGGAATTCATGAAAATTAATTGAAAAAAAATACATCAACAAATTACGAGGGAAAAAACGTTTTACATAACAATAACCTAAGGGGATGGGGTCGAGAGAGGGGAAAAGAAATAATGAATAAACCTTCATTAAAATAAAAAAAAAAGGAATAAACCTTCATTGATTTCCCCCAAAATTCGACAAAGTCCAATAAATACTACTATCTTCGGAGATAAGCACACACTTCGGTCGAGGGGGAAAAATTGCAGCGGGGAATTGGAGACTGCTACTGACCACGCCCCCTCCATCCACCCGGCTGCGGCTGGTTGCGGCTGGCTGCGTCCGCCCGGCCGCAGCCTAATGTTAAGTCTATGGGCTGCGGTTTTAGCCAGAATCGGTCCTTTTCTACTACTCCCGCTAAATGTAAACTAACATATATAACCTTTTTCGTGGTCTCTAAAAAGCTCAAACTTAAATCACAAGACAACGCTACCAATTGACAAACAACGCACTTGAAAGTTTGGAAAAGTTTAAATTTAGGGGTGTTAATCCGCCAAATGTAAACTAGCATATATAATCTTTTAAATGGGATTTCTTGTGTTCACTCTTGTTTGCTTAACTTCAAAACCGTAGAAACAAATTTCTTATAATGGTAAACGACAAGCTTTTTACATTACAGACGAGAGCACATTATAATGCATCAAAAGTTTCTTCAAAAAATTAAACAGGATGCACATCGGTAATCAAATACAGATTTTTATTCGCCATCATGTCGTAACTCGAACATTTCGACCAAAAACGAAGAGAGTACATGACCTCATAGAACCAGGGGTCCAGACACGAGCCCAAATTCATTGACCGACTACGACATGAGCCCACTGGACATCAGCCACTTCCGAAAATGGCTGGTTTTATTGCTATTGAATGTTCACATGTGTATAATGAATAAAGATTTACGGCTGGACGTGTAGTGCAGGGAAGTTTTCGTTAAGTCACGTTAGGGTTATTGGAAGGTTACTTGAAAGTGTACCTAATCTTCAGAGAGCTAGAGTTTGTTTAGGTAAGACTAGCACGTGCAATAAATTCATTGAATATGGAACTTCTTTTTACTCAGCGTTCCTCATTATCTTGAATATCAGTACTATAACTTCGGTTTTAGTACATTAGTACCTTGAAGGCTCCTTATTAGAGCGGTAAACACAATATCATCATCATCATCATTGTCAACCATTATCAATCCACTGCTGGACGAAGGTCTCCCCAAGTTTCCTCCACAACGGTCTGTCTTGTGCCAGTCTCCTCCATGTCACCCCTGCATACTTTCGAATTTCATCCACCCATCTCCTATGTGGTCTTCTTCTGGGTCTTTTCCTGTCCCTTGGAATCCAATCTAAAATTTCGGCTGTCCATCGATGATCTGTCCTTCTGGCAGTATGTCCAGCCCATTGCCATTTCAGGGATTTAACTCTGATCATGATGTCTTCCACTCTTGTCATTTTTCGGATCCACGAGTTCCTCTTCTTATCTCTCCTGGTTACACCAAGCATGCACCTCTCCATGCTATTTTGAGTTGCCTGCAGCCTTTGTATGTCTCTTTTAGTTAAGGTCCACGTCTCTGCACCATACGTAAGCACTGGAAGGATGCATTGATCAAACACTTTTCTTTTAATACATAATGGCATATTGCTCTTGAAAATTATGCTGTTTCTTCCAAAAGCTCTCCAGGCAAGTTTTGTACGCCGATTAATTTCTTCATCAATGTGACCCTCACTTGATATCTGCTGTCCAAGATAAACGTACGTGTCTGTTATCTCCAGCTTTTCTCCATCAATCGATAAATCTTCATTTCTTGTAAAAGCATTGAACATCACTTTTGTCTTCTGAAAGTTCATTTTTAATCCCACTTCTTTACTCTTGTCAGCAAGTTCCTGGATCATACTCTGCAGCTCTGATGGGGTAGTTGCAAAAATGACTACGTCATCAGCAAAACGAAGGTGGGTTAGATAATCTCCATTAATCTTTATCCCCTTGTTTTCCCAGCTCAGCGACTGAAAAACACCCTCCAATGTGGCATTAAAGAGCTTCGGAGATATGGTGTCACCTTGTCTCACTCCCTTTCCAATTTTTACGTGTGTTGTATTTTCAAACAGCCTAATCTTTGCACTTGCATTTTCATAGATGTTATTAATAATATTAATGTATGCATCTTCAATACCGCAGGTTTTCAGAGCCATTGTAACTGCTGATGGTTTCACCGAATCAAAGGCTTTTTCATAATCGATAAAAGCCATGCACAATGGAAGTTCATATTCCCTCGCTCTTTCAATTAGTTCTCTCAGCACGTGGATATGATCTATTGTGCTGTAGCCACTCCTGAATCCAGCTTGTTCTCTCGGTTGAGCCATGTCCAGTGTTACCTTCAAGCGGTGTGAAAGAACTTTAGTGAAGATTTTATAAACTACTGATAGGAGGCTGATAGGTCTGTAGTTTCCGAGATCCTCAATGTCACCTTTCTTATGTAGCAGGATCATTGTAGCGGTGTTCCAATCCTCAGGAATCTTTCCTTCATTAAGGCATCGAGTGAAAATTTGGGCGAGTACTGTTTCGATTTCTCCACTTGCTTCTTGTATGATGTCTACAGTAATTCCATCTTCTCCTGGAGCTTTTCCTCGCTTCATGTTCTTGATTGCATGTGCAACTTCTGCTGGAAGGACTGGAGGAACTCTGGTACTGGTATCTTTCATGATATCTGGAGTGCATATATCATCCCTTTCATATAATTTGGAGTAGAAATCTTTCAGTCTTGTCAAAATTTCGCCTCTATTTCTTGTTACAGAACCATCTTCTTTTCTCAGTGCCATAATCTCTGAAGTTAACAGAAAAGTAAACAAAGCTCTTATGGAAACAGCAACAAAATTAGCTGGGTCTAAGAACAAGTTGCATGTGAACAAATTATCAGGAAAAACCAAAATGTTGATGCAAAAAAGAAGAGAGATGAGGACAACTAAAGAAGATGTGACTTCCAAAGTGGAATATATAGAGCTATGCAAGACAGTAAGAAAAAGTATCACTGAAGACGTAAGGAAATTCAACTGTGAACTAGTGAGTAAAGCAATTGAAAACAACCAAAGCCTAAAGATAGCAAAGGGACATCTCAGTAAGGGAAGAAAACACAATATACCCTGGACTTAATGGAGACACTTAATGAAAGAGACTTAACGGCCAGACAGAGGTCTGACAATATGAACTGAGAAAACGTACTCACTTTAAACCTTTTATTGGAGAACTCCTGGTATTATCAAACACACTCTCAACAAATCACACTACTACTGAATATCCGAACTTTCGTAGAATCGCATAACAATAATTAAGAAGAACCTATCACATAAAACGAAGCTCTCTTGGTATAGTTGAGCGCGCCTATATATACTGCATACCACCACGTCATGACTTACACTCGTTGCCCCATATCATTCAGCGGGAGAAATAACATCTCGTTAAGTGAGAAGATAATTTGCATAGGAAAATAAAATAACAAGAGATAGTATATTCAAAAGGAAACTGAATCTAGAGTATACGTTACATGTGCTAATCGTAGTAGCACAAATTTCCGGTCATAAAAATTCCCCATGTTGGAAAGATTCTTATCCGTTTATAAGAAAACAAAATTGTTACAAACGAAAGTAGGATATGGAGGAACTCTCCACTAGATATCAGTTTTCAGCCGTAACACTGGGAGTGCATTTTTGAAACCACATATTAAAATAAATGGCAGCACGTTATGCCCTAATGCTTACAAGGCATCTAGGCTAAAGAACGCTTTTCAAACTGGAAGCTATAAATTTTAAGTTAGACACATTAAGATGTATATAATTTAAAAATAAAATGAGACAAAAAATAAAATGAAACTATTAAAAGTAAAAGGAGACAGAATTAGACACAACATATTGATTCTGAGCAGCTTACAAATTACAAAGGGCATAAGCTTAGGTCTTATTTGTAGGTTTTAAGTGGTAAGCATAATACAGTATTTGGTCTGTGCATAGGAAATAATATTTGTAAAAATCTGAGGATATATCAGTTACATTATTATATTCCCCTCAGGCTACTGAAAACCTACTAGCATCATGATAGTAAAAAAACTCGTTAGAGTTGGACTCCCCTTTGTACACGGTGTGGCTCTTTTGACTCAACATGAAGTGGTAAAAAGCATTTAAGTCGCCATAAATTAAACTGTGGCTGCCATACATCAGCTTTTTTAGTGAATTTCGTTACGAGTGTCACAGAAATTTTAGTTATCCACCCACCCTCCGAACCAGAACTGGACAAGTAGCTGGCACATTAGGCTGAGATAATATTAAAGATGTAGAGCCACAACTTTACTAGCTTATTTCCCAGATAGTTCTGTACTCTTGGCCTTTGAACCGCAGAGCTAAACAATTATGTTATGGCCTCTTTTGCTTTTTACTCAGCATTTGATGTCTTATACATTAACGCACGAAAAATTTAGTGTTTCGACAAAAAAAAAATCACGGGAGGTAAACATGTATTTTTGTTTTTAAATCACTCCGTCAAAGCTTATGCAAAATAATGTAATAGCATCCCTTGCCCCTCTCTTTTTTTAAAATTATAAATGTTTCGCACATCTTTGTTTTCTACTTGACTTTTCTTTTTCGATTAAAGAAGTAAAACTAATTTCAAACCCTAGGGATAAAACTAGCTTTTTTTTTTTTTTTTTTTTTCACGGGAAAAATTTTCCTTTTTTTTAACACGCAAAAGATTTAGTGTTTCGATTAAAAAAAAAACACGTGAGGTAAAGATGTATCTTTTCTTAAAATCACTCCGTCAAAGCTTAAGCGAAATAATGAAATAATGTAACATTATTTTCTCGCCCCATTAACTTTCGACGTAGCAGGAATAGGCGAACCAAGAATAGGGGAAAAAGGAAGTTTGTTCCAGGTGAAAATTTTAGGCGAGGAATTGGCGAATCAACAATTCCTTCCTCGCCTAAAATGGCGGAACCCATTAACTTTCGACGTAGCAGGAATAGGCGAAACAAGAATAGGCGAATCAGGAAGTAACCGATTTCTCCACGTGACATCACCACTTCAGTTGTAAAAGGCATGCGGTATACGTGTCCACCTTGTGTTTCATTTGTGGCTGTGTAAAGTTGTGAAGCGTGAAACTTTCATTTTATTAAAATGAAGAAAGATAAAAAGATGCAGATATTTTCTACACCAAAAAGTTAGAAGTAAAACATTTTGGACCTCATCAACGTGTTGACTTTGTCCTTTTTAATGTTACAGGCGAACTAAACAAACCTTAAAGGCTACTTGATATTATTATTAGTCTACTATTAAAACAATTTTTATAAACTGCAATTATTAATTTTATTATCATTAAAAATAATTTACAGGACCTGTAATTATTATTAAAAACAATTTATGGAAACTGCAATTATTATTAAAACAATTTACAAGTCATGTAATGTGTTCGTTATGTACGGCATCTTCGTTTTAAATAACAGTTATGTTATGCGCGCTGCACACACGTTTGTGTATATATACACTCCAGTATACACTGAAGAGCAATTGAATTAGAGATACCTGTCTGGTAACGTGTAGCACCACCTTTCGCCCTGATGACGGCGGCGATTCGTCTGGGCATGGCCTCGACAAGACACCGGAAGCGTTTGGAAGCCATACGGATCCACGACCCCTGAACAAGCTCCCACAGTTCACGAAGATTTGATGGAGGAGGGTCAGATCCTCTAGCATCTCTCCCGATGGCATCTCAGATGTGCTCGATGGGACTGAGGTCATGTGGCCAAGGAAGCGAGGTCACGTCGGTGGAGTGTTCATCCAACGATTCGGATACAATTCGGGAATAATGGTGCATTGTCTTGTTGCAGGATGAGGTCTCCAGTGGGATGTTGAAGACGCACAAACGGGAGCAACTGGTCGTCCAGGATATCCCGGTAACGTTGAACTGTGAGGGACGATGTCACACGTTCCAGGGGTCCCATTTCAGTCCAGGTAAATAGTTCCCAGACGAGAATGCCACCCCACCAGCTTGAAGAGTACCCTGCTGTCAAGAAGGATTTATCGCTTCATGTGGTTTGCGCCGTACTCATATCCTGCCATCCGTATGTACCAACTTGAATCTCGACTCATCAGTCCAGGCAATATTTTTCCACATGTCTAGGGTTCAGTGGCGATGTTCCCACGCCCATGATAATCTTTGCACCCTGTGATGTGCGGTCAGCAGCGGTACCCTCGTGAGACGATGACTTCTGTACCCCATAGCGAGGAGATGGTTCTGGATGGTGTGGCTACCTACACGTTTTTGTGCACCAGCGTTAAATTGCCGAGTGATTTCTTGCACTGTGGCACGTCTATCCGCTGTTACAATGCGAGCTAGCCGACGATGACCCCGCTCATCCACACACTGTTGTCCACGGCAGTTGGCCCTTGCAAGGATGGTTTTACCGGATTCGATGTACTCACGGTGCACCCGTGACACAGTTACTCGTGAAAATCTCAGTGCCTGCACGACTTCCGAGATGGAGTGACCCATTCGTCGGGCCCCGACAGTTTGCCCACGATCAAATGCGCTTAGATCCTTCGTCTTACCCATACTGCGTCCGACTCTAACTGATTCCCGTCGCATCACTCCATATATTGTCGGATCGCTGCATACCTCATGTCGTTTCCGTCTACAGGGCAGCACACAGCGCCAGTTTTGCATAACGCCAACTGTCTCTAATTCAATTGCTCTTCAGTGTAGTACGCGCGAGTTGCTGTTTTTTTTATATCCCCACCTAACAAAATGTATTAGAGCCGCACTGAGCCCAGAGGTTGCTGTAGTTCTGAACTGGAAATCTAATGGATGCACGATCTCTTTGTTTATTTACACACACGTATATAAAACGTATTTTTCTTTTGTGTGTGTGATTGGGGATTTAACAACCGCCGTGAGGAACTCAATAGGCTATAAGCTGTCGCTCTTCCTAATTTAGGGCCACCGATTCCAGGAAAGGGGGAGATCCAATGCCGTAAGACAAACACAACATCCATGCCTCACCAGGATTCGAACTCGGATGAACAATAATAAGTGATCGCTTAGACCGTCCACGGTTTTGGTAAATTGCGGCGAGAGCCACGGGTGATCTACAACTCCATAGGTAAATTGCGGTATAGCCTTGGAGAAAGGCAGATGTCAGCTGCTTAGGATTTACCCACTACTTCATAGATAAATTGCGGCTAGATAAATAGATAAATTGCGGCTTAGGATTTACCCACTACTTCGTAGATAAATTGCGGATATAGCCTTAGAGAAGGGCAGATGACAGCGGCTTAGGATTTACCCACTACTCCATAGGTAACTTGCGGCTATAGCCTTAGAGAAGGGCGAATGACAGCGGCTTAGGATTTACCCATTACTCCATAGGTAAATTGCAGCTATAGCCTAAGAGAAGGGCAGATGACAGCGGCTTAGGATTTACCCGCAGCTCCATAGGTAAATTACGATTATATCCTTAGAGAAGGGAAGATAACAGGGGCTTAGAATTTGCCCGCTACTCCATAGGTAAATTACGGCTATAGCCTAAGAGAAGGGTAGATGAGAGCGGCTTAGGAGTTACCCGCTACTCCATAGGTAAATTGTGGCTATAGCCTAATAGAAGGGCAGATGAGAGCTGCTCAGGATTTACCCGCTCCTCCATAGGTAAATTGCGGCTATAGCCTAAGAGAAGGGCAGATGACAGCGGCTTAGGATTTACTCGCACATCCATAGGTAAATTGCGGCTATAGCCTAAGAGAAGGGCAGATGAGAGCGGATTAGGATTTACCCGCAGCTCCATAGGTAAATTGGGCTAAAGCTTACGGGCAAGAAAGACAACTGAAAATATACTAACCTAGATCTTTATAGCAATGCAAGTCAACTGATATTCCCAAGTTAAATATGTATTTATATTTTTTTTTTTGGAGGTTTAACGACCACCGTGAGCAACTCAATGGGCTATAAACAGTCGCCCGTCCCTAATTTAGGGTCACTGGTTCCAGGGAAGAGAGAGAGCCAGTGCCGTAAGACAAACACAACATCCATGCCAGACCGGGATTCGAACCCGGACCCCTTACGGACGAATGATCAGAGGCCAGCGCCTTAGACTATGGTTGCTATAAGATAAATAAAAAACCTCTCAAAGTTGCCTTGCCGATACTGAAGAGAGAAAACTGAGGTAGGCCGGCCCGGTGGCTCAGTGGTCTAAGCGATGGCCTCTGATCATTCGTCCGAAAGGGGTCCGGGTTCGAATCCCGCCGAGGAATGAATGTTGTGTTTGTCTTACGGCACGGGCTCTCTCCCTTCCCTGGAACCAGTGATCCTAAATTAGGGACAGGCGACTGCTTATAGCCCATCGAGTTACTCACAGTGGTCGTTAAACCTCCAATAAAAAAACTGAAGTAGCGCTGTCATCACATATGCAAAACTTGAATATGCATACTTTATTATGCTTTTGAGGAAAGCTGAATATAGATAATTTCATTTCTCTTTCAGAAGTCAACCTCAGCTTAGCCCAAAATTAATATCTTGAAAAATGTTATGCTAATTTCACCAATTCAAATCGGGTTATACTTCCACCTGTATAATCGCTTATTTCCTGAGTCAACATTTCTTTCCTTTGCATGTCAGTTTTGGATTTCCTTCTCCGAGAGACATCACTTAAACTTTTTTTTTTTTTTGATTGGAGGTTTAACGACCACCGTGAGCAACTCAATGGGCTATAAGCAGTCGCCCGTCCCTAATTTAGGGTCACTGGTTCCAGGGAAAGGAGAGAGCCAGTGCCATAAGACAAACACAACATCCATGCGTGACCGGGATTCGAACCCGGACCCCTTACGGCCGAATGATCAGAGGCCAACGCCTTAGACCACTGCGCCACCGGGGCGGCCACTTAAACTTTGGATTTTAATGTATGTTGAGTATGAAAAGATTCGCATGCATTTGTCTTGTGTTCTATTGATGTCTGGCATTAAGGATTTTTTAAACGCAAGAAATATCCTTATCTGTGAGGGTCTCCAAAGCGCCAGAATTTTCTTCCACAGCAGCGTTTATCTTTGACGGAAGATCAGAAATATCCTCTTTCGCTTTCCGCAGCAATTTTCTTGTGAGGTTGCAATGACCTAGAACGGCTAAGGATTAAAGGGGATTATTTAGCCGCAATTTACCTTGCCCTCCCCCCTACGCCACCACCGGGGCGGCGTACGTAAATCTACAGCAGAACGTCATTTATTCGCTAATTCGCCATACGATTTAATCGGTGATTAGTTCCTAAAATTGGAACTGATATGTAATTATATATGCTTTTAATTTTATTTCTGCGCATTTTACACTAATACACTTTTGCATGTTGTTTTATTTTTAGGGGGGGGGGGGGGGAGGACACCTTTTATATTTATCAATGATTTAATGGGTGCCAGATTCTCTGAGCACCAACGCAATCGGTGTCTGTAAAAACCAGTTTCACAGTATTTTTTCATAATCGGTGGGGTACTTCTGCGAAAATTCTGACATCGGAAGCTAACCTTCTAATCTAGCTAATCTTCAAAAAATTCCAAAAACGATGAATTAAAATACTTGTTTTTTTATTACTATGCTTTTTTAATAATTTTTCCATGGGAGCTGGAGCTCCGGACCACCCGTCCAGTCGGTATCTGTGCGTGACGATAATATTACATTTTGACCAATATGTTGTAAAAGCAGAGAAGAAATTTAATTAAAATCTCTAAACCCTCACTCCAATATCTATGAAACCGGAATATCACGGTCCATTGCGACCGCCTCATTCTTCCAGCATTTTAATAAACTGCTCCTAGAGGGCTAATAAGGAATGTCGTAATCTCATGGTGATACGCCACAGAACCATTCAAATGTTATATAGTTCTAGATTTACGGAGAGAAAGGGCAAAAGACAAAGCCACCACCTGTCAACGCATGGATTCCCCGCAACGTTGGGAAGAGCAGCACACGGTGGAGGAAAAGAAAATGAGTGGGGGCGCAGGTTATTTCAAAATACATCAAGGGGCTACTTCGGGGTCATGAGTAATGGGCCCGTCAGTGGCAGGAAAGACCCCCACCAACGCCACTCGGAATTCTGAAGTTCGGCCTACACTACAGAATGATAGGCAGGAGGTCAAGCAAGAGGTTTGGATGGACACAATTACTGTCTACTAAAGGCACTGTTGAGTCATAGTGTGGATAAATAAAGAGCTCCAAATGAGATATGATGGAGTCCCTGGGGTTAACGCTGTTGAGGTTACGATGACATAACCTCTCCTGCGTCCCTTAAACTGTCACAAATGAATTATAGCATCAGGACATTAATTCCAGCACGACTCCATTTGTCCTGTATTGTTTTTCCTGCTTTTCTTTTTTCATGCGTAAGGGGTGTGACGCTCTGTTAATCACGTATGAAGTTGTTTTACATGAAACATCATTAGCTACACCACTTCTCTTGTTACAAAAAATCCTAGTAAGTGACTGCGACTCCCATTTTTCAGTCGCCATAAAAAATGATGCGCAAAAAATTATCCCATTCTTTCATTTAGTGGCAGAACTTTAGCGACATTACTGTTTTTTTAAATGGACTTCAAAATAAAAGAAGTCACCACTTCTTTGGTGATTGTCATAAATGTTTACCATGATTCATCACGAAGGTTTTGTTTTGATGTCTGAAGGACGAAGAAAGCAGTTACAGCTTATTTTACTTCATCTATCTTCAGGCAGAAAACCAAGATTTTAAGCAATTTCAGAAACATTGTTTGTCCGTCTTTTTGAAGAAATGCGTATTGCCATGTGGTTTGTCATAGGTTCCATAATTTTGTGCCGCTTATTGGTTCACTATATTTTTCCAAAATTTTATTAAATAAGTATCTAGTACAGTGACACCTGTCTGAGACGCAATCCAAGGGATTGGAACTATTTTTCGTTTTATATTGACGGATCCTTAGAAGCCATTGTAATGTAAACATTTGAATTGTTCATCCTAAGAACAGATTCTACACACAAAGGGTGTGTGTGTGTGTGTGGTTGGAGGTTTAACGACCACCGTGAGCAACTTAATGGGCTATAAGCAGTCGCCCGTCCCTAATTTAGGGTCACTGGCTCCAGGGAAGGGAGAGAGTCAGTGCCGTAAGACAAACACAACATCCATGCCTCACCGGGATTCGAACCCGGACCCCTTTCGGACGAATGATCAGAGGCCATCGCTTAGAGCACTGCTCCACCGGGGCGGCACACAAAGGGTGAGTCGAACGTTTTGCAATATTTGGGTCACTTTATGCCGTAATACGCATCTGTTACAGGGCTTGGTGCTGAATTATATTACAGCACCCTGTGTGGAGGGTTCGTTTGATGTTTGCTCTGCAGTAAGTTCTGCATCGAGGGTTTAACCCGTAATACTCCCAACTGGAGCAGATAAATACAATACAAAGAATAGAAAAGTGAATCGACTGAGGCTAAATATTGCAGTGAGGAAAACTTTTATTCAGATCTTGCGGGGAATGTCATCAAGCTTTTGTCCATCATTTTCGTGTTTTCCTTCTTTTAGTTGTCCCCCGGTGTCCTACTCGCCGAAAATCTCCTTATCCCTTCCCGGCCATCCAAACGTTTTCCTTCATCCGTTCCGACAAACCCTCGAGATTTTTTTGAGCTTCCTAAAAATATTCACCTCCTCTCCCGACTTTTCACCACTGAGTCTCCCCTCTCATGCCCGGAGAGAGAAAACCCCCTTGGTCCATCTAATTCCAAGAAAACGCAGCCACGCCTTCACCCTCAAAACTCTATGTTCTTAATTGCTCTGCTGCGACGCGTGGGAAAGGAAATACTTTGCTTTTCGTCCACTTTCTTTGCCTTTTGCTGGCCTTCCATCCAAATGGCGGGAAATGAAAGAAAATGACTGCAATTCACTGTCTCTAAAAATGGCTACAGAATCTCTCTTCTGATAAATGTGGAAGCCCCGGTTACATAGCGATGTTAACTTAGGCCTAACTCCCGAACAACGGCTCCTCCCAACAACCGTCACTTTTCCCCGGTCCGAACAGCAACTGTTACTCCGAGTTTCCTCTCTCCAGTAAAGTAAATGATCTTCATAAAAATTAACAAGATCATTTGCGTTATTATGTTATTCATTTATTATTAGGTATACAAATAAGTTTTAAAGCGTTTGTTGTGTGGTGTAAAGCGCTAATTTACATATCCGACATTCCCCCGCGTGACCGTAACTGGTCCAAAATATAAAATGTGACACAGAAGTTTGCCCAACAGTCAAATGCAATTGCACATCGGTAGGTGAAAGATGGCAAGCGATACTGCATTTATTCGACACTGCATTCGTTACGAATTTCATCAAGGAAATAGTGCTGCAAAAGCATGTGCATCGATCTGTTCTAGGGAAGAATATTATATCGAAAAGCACGTGCGAGTTTTGGTTTAGACGGTTTAAAGGAGGTGATTTTGATGTTAGCGATCGAGGACGTAGCGGAAGGATGCACACGAGAAACTGCAAGCATTGCTAGATGAAGATTCGTCTCAAACGCAAAAAGAAATAGCTCAACAACTGTAGGTAAATCAACAAACCATTTCCAAACGTTTGCCCGCAATGAAAACGATTGAGAAGGAAGGAAAATGGGTGCCATATGAGCTGAGCCAGAGAAACAAGGATGAGCGTGTCATGAAGTGTTTTAATCTGTTGATTAAACAACTCAGAAAGTCTTTCCTGTGGAAAATCGTTACGGGTGATGAAAAGTGGATATGGCACGACAATCCCAAAAGCAAAACAAAACACTGGGTAGACCCCAGTGAAGCAACGACTTTGACACCGAAACGCAATATCCACTCCAAGGAAGTTATCCTGTGCATCTGATGGGATATGAAGGGTGTGCTCTATTATAAACTATTGGAACTGGTTCAAATTGTTACTGCTGATCGCTACAAGCAACAATTGCTGCGATTGAACCAGGGAATCTGTCGGAAACGTCCATTCACGGGCAAAGGATTGCGTCCCGGGAAATTACTGCATTACAACGCTAGGCCGCATGTCTCGAAATCGGTGCAGAAAATGTTATTGACACTTGGCTGGGAAGTTTTGGAGCATCCGGCGTATAGTCTTGACATAACCCCTTCAGACTATCATTTGTTCCGATCGATGCAACATGGTTTGTCTGCTGTACGTTTCCGGACATGTGACAAAGTTCAAAAATGGGTTGACGACTTCATCGCGTCACACGACGAAGTACTCTTCATGGCTGGAATCTGTCAGCTGTCCGACCGATGGCGGAAGGTGATGGAAAATGACGTCGCATATTTTGATTCGTAATGGTATTGTTATTTTCTCTCAAATTACATGTCGCGTTGTCTTAAAACTCTCTAAATCGTATTTGTGCACCTAATAATATTTAACCCTTCCGCACCACAACGCCCAACGCTTCCTTACCTGCTGGCAACCACAAGCGCTCGAGTGGCCCAGATCAATTCCTGTGCCATGGGTTCGTCAGACCTTTGCTTGTAAGGAAATTAAACGGTACTGGGTTTTAATTTAAATAAAAACTCGCTGTTCTGAAGAAGTACTCTTTGTTCAGTGCTGTATATTGAGGAATGCCAAGTTTCAGACTTCACCCTGCTTTCCTCACGTCATTTACACATTGATCTGTTTCCAAACTTATTCTCTTACTTGTTATTCTATCTTGGCATCAAAGAAATCTTCCCTGTCCTCGTGATATGGGGAGTCCTCTTCCAAACTTCTCTTCTTACCGCCTTCGATTCACTGATGAATCTCCCTTTTTTTTGTGCGTATTCTCCCTTTCTCGAGAAAAAGGGCTGGCTGCAGTCTACGTAGTCCAGTTTTACCAACCTTCTTACAATCTTTCGTCAGTAATTTGCTTTGCAAGTATGTATTTCCTCTTGCGGACCTTCGCCCAGTAACTGAATGTCGTTTAAAGCCAATTTGACCCATCGTGAGAATTTCCTCATTAAAACCTGAAGATGTAGGGAAACCTTGTGTTTGATACCCTCCCTACATGGGACATTGATGTTATAATACGATAAGATCATTGACCATTCGCTCGCAGAGCAATAAAGTGATATTCACTGGACTCCATGTACTCTCGAACAGTAAAAATGTTCACAGCACTCCAGGAAGTGTAGAGGGTCCGACAGAATGTCTTCCTTCTCAACAACATGGCTGGTAAAAAGCTAGGAAAAAGGGGACATCACAATCTCTCCTTAAAAGCACTAACGAAAAAAAATAATTTTTCGAACTATGAGGCGATATTAAATATGATTAATAATGTTCACTTCCGCTGAAATTAATTTCCCCAGGGGTGCACTACTCTGGGTAGTATAACTCTATCAAAAGTCGTTGTTTTAATTTCGAGCTTAACGACGCCCATGAGCATCAAAGATGTTTCCTATCTTTAATTTAGAGCCATGATTATAAAGAAGTGCGTAGAGTTAGCCTTAGTCAATTATTAATTTCAAAAAAAAAATAATATCTTGCGCTCGAAAGTCGGCAATATGTTTAGAACCTTCTTTGTTTCGTAGGATGCCATGTGCCGCTTTTC
Source organism: Macrothele yani (assembly GCA_039090855.1). Taxonomy (NCBI): domain Eukaryota; kingdom Metazoa; phylum Arthropoda; class Arachnida; order Araneae; family Macrothelidae; genus Macrothele; species Macrothele yani. The sequence goes on along the minus strand of CM076990.1, from coordinate 185,165,508 downwards.
TTTTCCTTATAGCATTTAATAGCATTTAAGGGAATTTATTGTTGTCGGTTCTTTTTAGCTGTCCCGGCGCAGACTTTTATGATCATCAATTTACTTCTTAAGTGTCTCATCGGAGAAGTGACGAAACCTTCAGTCCCTAGTTTTCTTTTTCTTTTTTTTTTTTTCTTGGAGGGAGTAGAGACTAAAGATTAGCAAGACAGGTAATAAGAAGTAGCTTCACTTGGGAACAGAGAAAAATTCGGATATATCTAGCGAGAGAGAGATTAGGATTTGGAAGACGAGAGCGGGCAGAAGCGATTTGAAATAGTCCGGCAAAAAAGTGCCTTCCATAGTGGATCTGTAATAGTGGTAATTGTAAATAAGCTTTTATTAATAACGTAATGAAACGGGAATGTTTATTTTATGAAATGTAATGTCATGTAAATACGTACAATATTTTAAATGTTGAATTTTAATGAATATGTAAATAAATAAGAACCCGCAGTTCTAGAATGCTTGAAAAGCAATCGTGTGCAACTTCTTAAGAATATATTTTTTGAGTTCTATTTAGTAGAGTTAGTAAGTCTCCGGAGACGATTGGTTCATCGGCAAACTTCCTGGAGATGAACAACGCCCAGGACGTTGGCGTAGGTAACTATATTATAAGATTGTTTTTTTTTTTTTTAGAACCATCCAGCAGGAAGTACTTCCGTTATGAGTAAGGGGTTTCCTTCGGGGTCATGGTATTAGGCAGTGGGCATTCTGAGACGCATGGGAAGAGAGTTTCCGGACGGGGTGCTGGAGGCTTGTGTTTGAGAAATAGTTGCAGAAAACAATAGGAGAAGGGGTATTCTGAAGAAGGAAGCTGAGGTGATCTTTGGGTCGGAATGTGACGGAGAGAAGAAGAGAGAGGTTGTTGAGATTTCGAAAGAAGGAGTAACAATTTGTGTACGGGAGCGTTGTCTCCACGTACGAGCGGCAAGAATGAATGTAGCTAGGAGTGAAGACATGGGCTTGATGTCTAATCGCACGGTGACCCGTAGTAATCATTAATTAAGCAATCACTCGGTAATCAGATGATGAGTCTTCGTCCTACCCCTTCCAAATGCGGACTTTGCAGGGTTAGGTGGAACTCATTATTCGCGTTTCCCAACGATAAACGCTGCGGTAATAGTCCCGATACCGGGACCGCAGACTCGGACACCCAGACAGGTGGCGCGAACCTGGAGAGGTCGTACACGATGGACCGTGTAACTAGAGAGACCTTTGGGAGATTGATTCGCCACGTGACCTACTCTTTTTTGGGCCGGAGCCTTTAATTCATTCAAACACAACACAGACAAGAGAATAGTAAAAAAAATAATAATAAACACACATTAATAGGTACAGACACCTTTATTTGAACCAACACAGACCAGGAAGCTCATTCAGCGTCTTACACGGTAATGGGGATCGCAGTTCAGGTACACATCCTTTTTGTCAGTTTAGTGGCCATAGTCGATTCTGTCTCTGAGTTTCTCAATTTCACGCATGAGACAAGGACAGTTCGCGTCCAGGCTGCGGCGGGAAGTGATGAGTTTAAGGTGGTACCGCATGTTGGCACCTTGGCAGTTGAAGCGCTTTGGTTCATTTAAGCAACTCCAATGCCTGTGGCCCACCTAGCGGCAACGGGCATAAGTCTCGGAAGTTGCCGGGCATTTAGTTTGATGGTGTCCATACCCGTTGCATTTGAAGCACCGGGTTCCTCTTAAAATTTCCCGGCAAGAGTGAGTATTACTCGATAATAAAGGATTTTATCAGAGACTAAATCGCTTCTATTGAACTACCTAGTACTTCTCAATTGATGTTTACAGTGCTCAAGTAACCTTGCAATCTTCTGATTATAACTTATTTCGGTAATTAAAGGACGAGTTAAAACAGCACACTGCCGCCCCGGTGGCGCAGTGGTCTAAGGCGTTGGCCTCTGATCATTCGTCCGTAAGGGGTCTGGGTTCGAATCCCGGTCAGGCATGGGTGTTGTGTTTGTCTTACGGCACTGGCTCTCTCCCTTCCCTGGAACCAGTGACCCTAAATTAGGGACGGGCGACTGCTTATAGCCCATTGATTTGCTCACGGTGGTCGTTAAACCTCCAATAAAAAAAATTAATAAATAAATAAAACAGCACTGTGACAGATCCTTTGAAGGGAGTCTGATAACTTGAATGAACAAAATTTCGATTAAAAACTTAAAGTCGCATTAACTTTATTTATTGGTATGATTAAACCTTTTGTGGTCGAAGCATGAAGTGGCGTTAACGAATCAGTAATGATCTTTGTAAGAAAATAACAAATAACACAATAAAAATAGTGCTGGGACATGGTGGAAAATCACAACATGTTTCTTTTTTTTTTTTTTTTTTTTTTATTGGAGGTTTAACGACCACCGTGAGCAACTCAATGGGCTATAAGCAGTCGCCCGTCCCTAATTTAGGGTCACCGGTTCCAGGGAAGGGTGAGAGCCAGTGCCGTAAGACAAACACAACATCCATGCCTGACGGGATTCGAACCCGGACCCCTTACGGACGAATGATCAGAGGCCAACGCCTTAGACCACTGCGCCACCGGGGCGGCAAACAACATGTTTTTCTCATTGAACTGGATCCCAGCCCTATCAGAAGCCAGCACCCCTAACCACTGACCACGTGATGCAAATATGTTGTGCAATTGAGGATGGTACAAATTTTAAAATTTTTGAGGAGGTGAAAATCGAAGACATGGAACTTTATTCCCCAAAATCGTGAGCATGTAAGCCGATGAGCCATTATATTACGACCACCCCCAGCCTAAAGAAATGAGCTCTCCTGGAGACCGAATGGTGGCGCAGGTGAATTTAATAGAGCAATATATAAACAACCCGAGGACCGGCTTTTGGTTAGTATAGTGATCGGAGTCAGAATGGGAAAAGCTGCCGATTTATCGAAGTTTAATAAAAGGCAAATTCTGATGGCATGGCGTCTCGCAACTACGAACTCTGAAACGGCGCTGCTTGTGGTTTGTTCACGTCCCGCTGTAGTGAGTACGTATCAAAAGTGGTGCACAGATGGCCAAGCGACGAACTGTGGTCCATCCGTGTGTCGTCCGCAGGTCACTGATTCCAGAAAGGAGCGGAGACTGCCGCGCATTGTTCACAGTGACCGCAGGGCCACAGTGCGACAAATCACCCGCAGCTGCAGCAGTGGTGATCAGGGCAATGTGTCACAGCACAAAGGTAATCGCAGCTTTCTGCGCATGGGCCAGCATAGCCGAAGACCCATCGGGGTCCCCAGTCTCACCTCACGTCATATCCAAGAACGCATGAAATGGGCCCAAGAATATCGAGACTGGACCCTGGATGATTGGAAGAAAGTGGCCTGGTCTGACGAATCAAGGTTTTCGGTACATCATGTAGACGGCCGGATGCGAATACGCCAATTACCAACGGAGGCTATTGCACTTGGACCCACTGTTGGGTGGAAACAGGACGGCGGCGGCGGTGTTATGCTGTGGGCGATGTTTTCTTGGAACATTTTAGGCCCCGTTATCTCAATAGCACAATCCCTGACAGCTGTCTGGTATCTGAATATTGTTGCGGAACAAGTTCACACATTCATGGCAACTGTGCTCCCTGCTGGTGATAGCCATTACAAACACGATAACGCGCCTTGCCACACTGCCAGAAGCTTCAAGGAATGGTTCGAGTAACATGCTGGTGACTTTCTGTTAATGCTCTGGCTTACAAATTCACCTGACATGAACTCAATCGAACATTTGTGGTTCGACTTAGAAAAGCGGGTTCACCCCGAAATGTACGGAAACTTGAGGACCTTCTATTGTCACTATGGTACCAGATACCCCAGGATACCTATCTCTACCTCATCGAATCAGTACCTCGCCGAGAAGCCGTTGTTTTGCGGGTCCTACAGCTTATTAGGTAGGTGGTCATAATGCAATGACCCATCGGTGTATACTGGCTATGCATTTGCGGAAATTAGCTCATTTATTTCTACGCATTGTATATATTATTCTGTTGTAGTTCGCTTAGATGTGAGAGGGAAGACCGTGATTGAAACCTTTAAAGAAAATTTGTGAATATTGTTTATCTGTACGGTATTTTTAACGATAAAGAAATAAAATATAAAAGGAAATGTTTAGATTTGTAGAAATATTCTCGCGGTCGATGTAAAGAGAAAATGAAAGAGACAACTCGCATCCGTTTTCCTAATGTTAAACGAGTGTCAAAAAACTTCGGTGGATGCACGGTAAAAAATAAGAGCATGTAATATTTAAGAAACTTACTTTATTGGCTTTCAAAACAATCTCCCTACAAAAGTATACTACACACTTCTGGCATATGCTGGAAGTTAATGGAAAAGTCAACTTCCCCTTCTTTATCGTCTGTAGATGGATTATCACGTTTTCTCGAATGTCCAATACATCTGAAAATATCTTTCCTTTCGGAACTAATTTCAGAATGGGAAACTAAAGGTGCCGCCAGTGTAGCTCAGTGGTATAAGCTTCTGACCACTCGCCCCAGATGAGTCTGGGTGCGAATCCTGGTGAGGCACGGATTTTGTGTTTGTCTTAAGGCACTGGCTGTCTCTCCTGGAACCAGTGACCCTAAATTGGGGATGGGCGCTTGCTTATACCCTATCAAGTTGATCAAGATGGTCGTTAAACTTTCAATTAAATTAAAAAAAAAAGAAGAGACAAAAGGTATTCAGCCGCGCGGTGCCAGATCAGGAGAACACAATAGTTTATTTAGCGCAGCAACTGGCTAATTTGAAGCAGAGTTTGGTATTGGTTCTTTGCTCCACTTTTTCGAGTTAACAACTTACACCTACGTAAGCTACCTCGCAACGTTCTCCTTGCCGCGTTCTTTCTCACAGCTCCGTGACGGTTGAGGGCATGTCGCTCATGTACTTGATTGCGTTGTGCAAGTTACAACAGCTTTCTTTTTACGCCTTACGACACCATTGCATAGAATTTTACTGACACAATTTGTAAAACACACAACCAAAGCCGAAAATGTAACGATTCAATGTGGAATTTTGTTTTCAGTCAAGAAGAATGAATGATCAATCTTTTTCTTTTTATTATGCACGTACCTGGATGGAATCAAATACATTTATTTTCACAAGCCACTATTTCTAATAGAAATTTCTGTGTACGTTTTCTAGTAATAACTTTCTTAAAAGTGCCAGATATATCCAAACAGAAGCCACATGTATTCCCACAAAACAAGAACTTTTCCGACTTTTCCGGGGTAACCATAAATTCTGTGTTTATTGGATAGAATTTTTCATCCTATGGCCACAAAGTACTTGACTCTGGAATTACTGAGAAACATTTTGTATTAATGCGTTATAATTGACCAGTGGACACTGGAGATCATTTTGTAAAATGTTTATTACAACTTTTTTCACAAAGATTTCTGTAGCTAACGGGCGATATTAAGATTTCTAATCTAAATTTTACTGTTTTTCAGTAGAGACTGCATCATTAAAATATCTTTTGAAACGTCTCGTCTTTGAAGAGACGTTTTATTCAATGCTGTCAGAAAGTAGCTCGCACGGTCAGTTAAAAGCACAGCATTTGTTTTTGTATCGTTTTTCACAACTTGAAAAGCAAACTTAGTTGATCTTGAGAAATTTAAATATATTCAAAAGATTCATATCTCAAGAAGAGCCCCATCTTTAAAAAGAAAAACGTCAGCACTTAGAGATCGCCCATATATTCTGATATGAATTTAGGTACAGCCAAATGCGATACAGCTCTTGCAGTTTATGGGTTTTGTTTAAAGCTTTTATTTCATCCAATCCTCTATTCAATATGTTTTTCCAACAAATATTCTTTTTTGTTTCTTTACGAATGTAATGCTACGTTTTGTGAATGCATTATTTTGTAGGTACTTGTAAGTATTTAGGCTTTGTATTTGGGAAAGCGCCCATTCCCCAAGTGGTGCAACAAAACCATCGGGGAAAATACGAATTGCATGAGGACATAGCTGCTCGCTGTGTTGTTCAAACTGGTAACTGCGAAAATAGAAGAAACTGTTAGGCTTTTGCAAGTTCAAATGCTGGTAGCCACAGAAAAACGCAACACGGGGAATAATATCCTTTAGGGAAGGACCGCAGATCTGAAGTCAGATAAAAGAAAGCAACTCCTTGAGCGAAGGAGACCCAATTTGAAATGAAAGCAAAAAAATATAGATCTGAAGATTCCTTTGGAGTAAGTAAGCCCATTTTAAATAAGAAAAAATTAGGGAAACTCCTTTGTAAAAAGAGGACAGCAGAAAAAAGTAAGAAATACATATGGAAAGAAACTCCTCTAGAGGAAGAAGAAACATTTGAAGTCAGAGGAAAACGGAAGAGAGTAGGAATTCTGGAAAGAATATCTTATATGAAATGAAAATCCATTTAAAGCCGAAAACAAAGAAAGAGCGAAATGAACTGCTGCATAAAAGGAAGACTAATTTGAAGTCAGAATAAATGAAGGAAAGGAGGAAACAAACACTTTTTATCAGTGAACAGAGAAGTGTGCGTTTTTTTTTAAAGGAGCAACGTATTTTTGTCACACATATAGCTAGTCCTTCTTTAAAAAGAACAAATTATTTTTGACATACGGTGAGCTTGTCGCTTTTTACGCTTTCCAACCGTAGGTTGAAGAAGCATATATGCTCCAGCTTTGTCCGTCTGTCTGTCTGTCTGTCCGTCCGTCCGCACAATAACTCGCGTCCAAATGGTTCGATTTCATTGAAGTTTTAGTATGTGGTAGGGGACAACCTGGGGAGGAACCCTATTGAAAATGGACTAAATGAATTCAAAGATCAGGACATAGGAGCGGGATCCATTCCATTGCCCTTATGCATAATAACTTAAGCTAAAATGATTCGATTGCAACAAAACTTTAGTATGTTGTTCCGGAGGTACACTGGACCAATTCTGTTTAATATCACCGAAAATGGGTCAAGGGTCAGGGCACAGGAGCGATATTTATGCCACAGTCATTATCTTCTTAAATCGAGTAATAAGTTGAGTAATGATTTCTGGTATGTTGAAAAGCGTATCATAATCAATACATTGCATGATTTTACTAACTTGTTCTTGAAGGAGCAACTTTTTCTTAACACACAATGCGCTGGTCATTTTTTCATAGGACATTTTTAGTCACACGACGAGATAATCGCTTTGCTTAAAGAAGGAACATATTTTTTTCACACGATGAGCTATCCGCTTTCTTTAAAGGAGACCTTAGTTTTATCACACGATGATACAGATCTTTTCTTAAAGGAGCCATTGATTTTAATCATAAGATCAGCTCATCGTTTTTTTAAAGAAGCAACTGATCTTTTTCACACGATAACTAGATCTCTTTAAAGGAAGAACGTATCTTTATCTCACGATAAATCAGTACCTTTTTTAAAAGGAGTAGCACATGACGAGCTAGTCCGTTTTTTAAGGAAGCAAATTATTTTTATAACACAATAAGCTAGTCATATTTTAGGTTATAGTTGGCCAGAGGAATCACAAGCAGAATTATGTTTGGGAAGAGAAAACTAGAAGAAGAATCTGCAAGAAATTATGAAAGCGAAAATATGAGAAAGTGAGACACAATCTCACAAAAAGATCAAATTGAAAAAGCCTAAATACGTGAAGAAAGAAGGGGAAACACTCAAAATTGTACTTACGTTAGATTTAGCGGTTTGGCCAAAAAAATGTGGACTTTAGGTGCTGAATTCGGAAAGAAAATAGGGAAGAAATTGTGTCTATAAGTAACATTGCCACTCATCACTGTCTGTAAAACAACCACAAACATTACGCAGAGCCGTGGCTAGGATACGGTGCGCTTGTGACCATATACTAGAATCACGTCTAAATAAAAAGAAATATTAATTTAAAATGCAATAATCGTGAAAACAAAATTTTAACTTCGAAAATCAACACTTATACAAAATATTTAATCGCAGTTTCCTCTTTAAACAATACTGTATATATTTTAGCCTTATTAAAAAAAACCCCACTTTATTGCGATTTTTAGTGTACATGACGGAAACAAGTACAAATTAAATTTACTTTTCGCGCTTTCAGTTTTGTACATATTTTTTAAAAAAATATCGCTAAAATCTGTTCCTGTTCACCGGTTTGTTGGGTAGTCATCAAAAAATCCTCCTTCTATCACTGTTACGTGCATAGCTTAAGCCCTGTCCACCAACCGTTTAAGTTGATTTCGTCCTCAGAGCTTGATCTTCCATCATACCAGCCTCCATATCAAGTAATACAAAACACATGATCGCGCCGCGGCCATAAACCGAGGATTATCCAGCTTGTTTAGATAATCAAGGAAATAACTAACATTTTTTTCCGTAGCTTTGCGGCCGAAAGACTCGCGTTCAAATTCTGGAGATATAACAACAGTTCATATCGCCGTTAAAGTGCAAAATTCAAGCATACATAAAAAAAATGAAAATATTCATACACACATTTGACGTGGACTAGGAACATCAAAAAGAAGTCACCGCTCTTTCCACGTTTTATAAGTGAGTCACGGATAAATTCTCATTGGCCGCCACCGGGAGTCGAACACAGGGTCTTCCAGTTATGCGCCGGACATGCTTACACTGCACCACAGTAGCCTCGAATTCCTCCAGACTCACATACACTAACTGCCAAGCCTGAATGCGCAGGTTGCTTCTTGGAGCCCCGTACAAAGCTACTTGATGTTCCTAGTCCACGTCAAATGTCTGTATTAATTATTCTTTCGCCTTGTAGTTATTTGTTCAGTTGCTGCTTACCATCTTTGGTGAATCCCCAGCATTGTGCGGGTCTCCAAGAAGCAACCTGCCAAGTGCCTTGGCAGTTAGTGTATGTAAGCCTGGAGGAATTCGAGGCCGCTGTGGTGCAGTGGAAGCATGTCCGGCGCGTAACTGGAAGATCCTGGGTTCGATTCCCAGTGGCGGCCATTGAGAATTTTTTCATGACTCACTTATAAAACCCGGAAAGAGCGATGACTTCTGTTTGATGAAAATATTCAAATACGTGCATTGAAAGTTCTTGCTTCCGCTGCGGTTTAAAACTTTACAGTTAATAATTCCTATTGATTTAACTATCATAAACTCCGTATGGCAGCTTTGTCTAACTAGAGGCTATGTCAGAAGCAATACCGTCCATATCCTAATTGCGTCCCTGACATTACACGAGGGCGAACAGAAAAACGACGAGGAAACTGCTTTCCTACACATTTTGCTAAGCTCATCACCGTGGTGATAAGGAGTGAAAAATTCTCTCAGGCAAGTCCTCGCAAAGGTCACATGGTTCAAGCTGGTGTTTAGTAAGGGATATCATTAACGGATGAGGGAAAACTATTTCTCCTGTCGAGATATTGAAAGTAGCAATACAAAGTGACAATATATCCTCCAAGAAAGGTTTAGAATGAAAGAAATAGAAGTTTAACAAGTAACAGTAAAGCCGCCGGTATAATCTCACAGGCTATGATTTCCCCTTCAAGGACAAGTCGGGGGCAAGTAGCAGTTAAATTGCACTGGTTATGACTTTGACGGACAATCACATACCAGTGGCGGCTTGTTACCCGATAAACGGGTGAGGTACTGAAAAATGAGAATTCATGAAAAAATTGCTTCTATTTCTTATAAAGAAGGTAAATTCTTCGATCTTTCAAGGAAGCATAGGGGTCAATGATGTCATCGTAAAGCGCGTGTTTAACTACAAGTTTGGAGAGAAGTTCTTTTTGTATCGCGATATCAGAAAACGATGATAGTCTTTGCTGCGAAATAGTGTTTCTTAAGTAATTTTTTTTATTCGTTCCAAACAGGAAAAACTTCTTTCTGCACAGTGGTTGAGGGTAAAACAAGAACTAGATAAAGCAATTTAAACACTTATTTGAATACATCCTTATGCATATTATATGTCTGCAACAATGTGCACACTGTATCATTTTCCGGGCTCATTTCTTTTAAACAAAGCATGAATCCAGAACACTCGGAGAATAACACGTTCGCAGTTAATGTGCATACATAACAGACCATAGGCGAAGCGTGACCTGATGTTTTGGGGGCCATTATGGGAAGTAATTTCTCTGGCAAATGCTATTTTTCAATTGCAATAACTTAGGTTTTAACTTGCCTAATATACCCAAAACTACGCTGACTTGGTTGTTTCACCCTAAAAAGGATAGAAAATAAAACAAAAAATGCCTTTCAAAGCACCTCATGCAGTCATCTGATGATGAAAACCACCATAAGATGATTGCGTGCTATTGTGTATGGAATGACTGTTGTAAAGCAGTCATAGCAATGTTCAAAATTGCGTAGCGTCACACTTTATAACATTTCAAAGACAAACGACTAGTTATTACTTTTTAAGTTGGGGGACCCGTGCCCCCCCTCCGACGCTACGCCTACGTAACAGATGAAACCAGAATAGTCTAAACTGAAATCGCACTGCAGGGTTTGTCACTTAACTTGATCAAGGTGAAGTGAAAACCAGTGGGGCGGGCTGTCCCTTCACATCGATCATTGACGTCATTGGTTGCCATAGCAACCCCCCCCCCATTTATTCTGTGAATTCCACGTTCCTACGTTAGCTTTCTTCACGGAGCTGGCATGAAATGATTTGGAACTGCGGTTAGTATCTCTTCAGATGGCTTATGCACTGTTACAAGGTCGTTTGTTCATCAGTTTGTAGTACCATTTGAAACTGTGTGCTCACACTTGTAGCCTGCTTTTAGAAATGGAAGAACTATATTTTCAAAGGAACATTTTCTAGAAATCATCCTTGTAAACGAAAAAATGAATAATTTTTAAGAATCCGCTAAATTATTCGAACATTTTTTTCATAAATTTTAGGTGAAGCAGCACTACACTTACTTCACCTGACTAGCCGCCACTGTCACATACCAATCCGTTTCATAATGAAAAAGTGTCATGTTCATGTGACCTGCGTTTTCCTCTCTCGCTCTGTGTTCTATTTATTTGCAGTCGACTAACAAATACGATAAGACGAGGCAATGGAGACGATTGCAGTGTTCGAATTACCCACTAGTCCACTGGCCATTGGCCAGTAAAATTTCTGTCGGGCCCCTTAACTATTGATTTTACTGACCCGGATGTCCACTAAGCATTTTTTTCTGATTTGTCACTAGTTAAAAAATGAATTTCTATTTCTTTTACTTTGCTGTATAGTTTTCCTTTTAGCCTGCAAATTAGTGATAGGTTCATGAAATATTATTGGATAACAGTTTTTTTATTCCTCGTGATTTGCAAAGAGTGGAAGTGTAACCGGGGCTTCTATATTTATCAGAAGCGAAATTCTGTAGCCATTTTTAGAGATAGGGAATTGCAGTCATTTTCTTTCAATTCCTGCCATTTGGATGGGAAGGGCAGCGACAGGCAAAGTACCTTTTTCCCATGCATCGCAGCAAAGGGGGTGTTAGATTTATACGTAGTTTCGTCAATGTGAAAAGAATGAAACCGGGCATTATTGCTTTTCAGCTGTCCCAAGCAAAGCGAGGAGAGGAGGCATCTTTAGGGTGTGGCTTTGCTTAGGAGGAATTTTCGACGGACTTGACACGGGGGAGAGTTTTGGTTCGGGGGTTCGGCTATCGGGGAAGAAAGGAGCAGAGAGAACTCGGTGGCAGAAGGTCGACGAAGCAGGAGATCTTTAGCGGGGGTGCTAGTATCTTCGGGACGAAGAGAAAGGAGGAAGGAATTGAGGCCGATGATGAGAGAGGTGGAAAGGGATAATGATGGGTTAATGGGTGGAATGAACGAAGATCAGGACAAGGCTTAAAGACATTTCCCCGTAACATCTGAATAAAAGTCTCCCTCACTGCAAAATTTAGCCTCAGTCGATTCACTTTTCTATACTTTGTATTGTATTTATCTGCTCCAGTTGGGAGAATTACGGATTAAACCACCGATACCGAACTTACTGCAAAGGAAGCATCAAACGAACCCTCCACACAGGGCGCTGTAATGGAACTCAGCACCAAGCCCTGTAACAGAAGAAACTACTTGGAAGGTAGTTTCGAAGTCCTTGTATTGTAATTGCAACAGCCATTTCTTATTACCTTTGCCCCCTCCCTTCGTAATGAACAGAAGTAAGCACACTAAATTTCCGGCTCTCCTTGGATTCGCACAGCCTAGTGAATGCAGCAGATACTGACACCAGACACAAGGTAGCATTTGTTTCTACCCCCAAGAAAAGACACTTGCGGAAGAGGTCAATTGAATGCGTAAGGGTAATTTTTGTAAAAGAGCAATTCACATGAAACAGTGTTCATTGGGGAAACTAAAACTAACTTCATGGGGAAAGTTGGAGGCATGAGCAATAAGATTAAGTAAGGAAAAGGAAGCTAAACCTTAACAAATAAAACATATAAAGAAAGGATGCTAATGTATGTGAATTTCTGTACCCTTGGAATCTCCTTATTTCCTTCTTAAAAACAGATTGGAATACACATACAATCTTACTCTGTTGTATCACCAATCCATTGGAATCTTATTCTGGAAACATTCTTTGTCCTGTGAGTTAGATGTTTTAAGAACAACTACTGGAGATAATTCCATTGAAATGATATATTATTTTCTACATGTATTGTAAATGTCTAAGTTTTTTTTATTATTGTTTTTACGGTCCAGTGGGTATTTTGGTCGACCACTGGTTTGCAAATTCTAGTGGTCCGCTTGGCCAGTAGAAGATTTGTTTCTAATTCTAACACTGCGATTGTAATTTTCTACTATGTTTATTTTCAATTGACTCTTATATTAAACTATCAAGGATTGTCCCAAGGATGTATCAGTTGTTGAACTGGTTTGCAATATTTTACTTCCTATTTTCTACTTGTTATTTTTTCATATATTCTTTTTATTTCCCGTGCCGAATCGAGTCCGAGTTTCCAGAGACTCAAAGTTTTTGTTCCTTGTTTTACTATTGTACTTCAGAGTCACTTCTCCCCGTCTTTCTTCTATGACTCGTAGAGTTGTGCATTTCCAAATTGGTGCTTTCTTAGGACGTTTAATCCGCGCTCCTTTATTCTGAAGGAATTTGGCTAGTGATGTCGTTGATATTTTAAAATCATGCTTTTTCACAGATTCTAACGCGCCTTCCTCGCCAACCGTAGTCTCAGGGGCTGGTAATGATTGCTCGTGGAATAAAAGTCTCAAGTGAAACCAGTTAAGATTAGCCGTGAAAGACTACTGAAGTATGTTCATTGCTCTGGAAATTGACCCTCTTATGCTTATCAGCTTTGCGGATGTATTTTTAATGGCGCTGTAAAGTTTCGTCTTAATCCACTGAAGATGGCAGGAAAGAAAAGCTACTTCATACAATGAAACTTCGGAATAAGGGCCATCGCCGGAACCGCTGAAAAGTGACCGCTGTATGGACGTGGCTGTTGTTCGGAGATTATCATTATTGATAATCCTACCGCAGTTGTTCTGTGCCAAGAAGCACTTCTTTGTTCGAAGGTTATCACTATTGTTAGTCCTACTGCTGTTGTTCTGTACCAGAGGCTTGCGGTTGTCAGGAGGTTACCGTTGTTAGGAGCTGTTCCTTAACGGAACCTTCATTCTATTGTAAACCCTGGTAATATTCGCTCTGCTTTATGATCACAAAACGAAAAATCATTTTCATATGTTATCTTGGTTTCCCACTAATCCACTAGCCGACCGTTACTGACTACAATAACTATTTAAACGGAAATATCACGGTTTATATTTCCTGAATGATTTACTGCAGGCTAATTTTCTGTTCAAAAGTGCGCATATGTTTTGTGCGTTGTGAGGTTTGTTCTGGCTTCGAGTTTGTTGAATTAAATATGGAAATATTTGTCTTCCATCTAAAATAACAAAACACAAACTATTTGATTTACACGCCTGCACTCACATCCTAGCCTATTCGATTCAACGGTTGATCCTTCGAAACGAAATCATTCCTAAAGGATTAGGCTTACAAGAAAACAATATTCAACTGTCTTAAAAGCATGTGGAATGGAAATATTAGGAAGTGAAATGAGCGTGAAATTCTCAGAAAGATATACTTCGGTAACTGGATAGTTCTGAATTCGAAACAAAGCATGTTATCGTTTTGTTAAGATCATAAGTAATATCTGTCTTATCCTATGGTTATTGCGCAAAGAGTTAATAGAGTGAGAAACAAATCATTAAATCATATTCACTTTGGAGGCGAATGGAGTTTAAAGATTGATGCTCTTCACCGGAAGCAGTTTTTAGCACGTCTTTTGTAAAAAAAGATCGTGCTTATGTTATCGGTTTGTCCGTCCGTCCGTCAGTCCGTCTGTACCCACGATATCTCTGCAACTATTAGTCCGATTTGAAAAAATCTTTTTGCATTGGGAAGCATGAAATATGCGAATGCTGATCCTTCATTTCGTTATTTTACGATGTACGATTTCGCCGCTACAGGGCGTAAATGCAGATGATGTCGAATTCAAAAATACGTTTTATTCCACATATTTGCTTCTAAAAATCCGATTGAAAACATTTTTTATCTTTCGATTCCATTTATGTAGAAGAATATTTTACATATAGTTACGTTTTCAAATTACGCATAGATTTTCAGCTAGGGGGCGTAAAAGTAAATTACATTTCCCCCGATAACTCTTCTTCTAAATCTCCGATTTGAAAATTTCTTTCTTCAGCGGATACACCTTCTGATGTAAATCTTTTGCATATAATTTCAAATTTTTGGTAAAGAATACTTTGGCCTCCAGGGGGTGTAAGTGTTAATTTTTGCTTCTGATGTATTTGCCATAAAATTTGTGCTTCTAAAATATCGATTGAAAAATTCCTTTTTTTTTTTGGATAGCGTTTCCAGTGTGACATGTGTTTCATATAATTTCGAAATTTTCCAGTAATTCATAGACTTTCCGCTAGGGGGCGTAAAGGTAAATTGCGTTTCCCCCTATATCTCTGCTTGTAAATCTCCGATTTGAAAAATTCGATCTTCACGGGATACAGCTCCTGTAGGGAAATCCTTTGCACATAATTTGTTTTTTTTTTTTTTTGTAAAAAATGGTTCTGCCACCAGGTGGCGTAAGTCTTAATTTCCGCTTCTGATGTATTTGCAGCATAATATGAGCTTCTAAATTCTCGATTGAAAAAAGTCGTTGACCGATACCACTCATGTCGACAAACCTTTTAGGAAAATTTTCTTCGTTAAATAATAATGGTTTCTACGCCAGGGGGCGTAGATATATATCTTATTTTTGTCAATATCTCTACTTCTAAGAGTCCGATTTGAAAAATTCCTTCTTTGTTGGGTAGTGTTTCCGATGCGAAATGCTTTTCCTGTAAATTCAAAATTTACAAGTAAGTCATAGACTTTCCGCTAGCGGGCACAACGGTAAATTGCGATTTCTGCGTTATTTCTGCTCCTAAAACTCCGATTTGAAAAATTCTTCCTGTATCGCATACAAGACCTAACGGAAAATATTTTTCACATAATTTATAATTTGTAATGTTTCGTAAAGAATGGTTTGGCCACCACCGGCCATAAGTGTTTATTTCCGCTTCTGATGCATTTGTAGCAAAATCTGGGCTCCTGAAAACTCGACAATTTTTTTTTTTTTTTTTGACCGATACCGCTTATATTGGTAAACCTTTTTGAGAATACTTTCTTCCTAAAATAATGCATTGTTTTCCCACTAGGGGACGTAAAGTCACATCTTATTTTTGTCGATATCTCTGTTTCTAAGAGTTCGTAAGCTCACGATTCCGTTTACAGCAATATCTGAGGGATTAAAAACCCAATTGAAAATCTTTCTTTCGTCAGATACTATTGTTTTCCATACCGGTTCCATTGACTTTGAATAGCTTTGATAAATTTAATTTGCGTCAGAACGGATTCAAAAGACGTGCTTATTACACCCTAAAATTTGGTGTCATCTTTCTTGTATTAATATTTGAGCATTATTCTTCTGCAATGTTCTGTAAATTACAATAGAACCGTTTACAAAAGAAGAACGGCTTTGCTTGCACAAGTAACTTATATTTCCTGCAAAGTATATCTCTACAGTAGACTACTCTAAGCTTTGAACTCTGTTTCTTGATAGTATCCTGCATTAGTGCTGTGCTTGTACATATTACTGGAAGTTGATTTTCCCAGCCGAGTAAAGAGTGCGACTGTGCAGACTCATAAAAGTGCTCATATGTTTTATGTCGATTATCTCACCGTGTCATTCTTTCCCAAAGAAATGAGCCAATCTCCTGGGCCACACGATGCATGCATTACTAATTATTTGTTCGATACCTTACTGTTTTTCCGTTGATCTGATTTGGTAATCTAAGCCAGCGAAAAAAATTTCTAACTGAAGTGAAATTAGTTTCCTTCACAAGAAATAATAGTCCCTGAAACGTCAGAAACGTCAACTACGTTCATATGCACGTCATTGCTCCTTCTGAGAGAGAGAGAGAGAGAAACAGAGAGAGAGACAGAGACAGGGACCGAGAGAGAGAGAGAGAAAGAGGGAGAGAGGGATTTTTTGTTAATGATGATGATCATCATAATTAACAGAACAACCATTACCAATCCACTGCTGGATGAAAGTCTCCGCAAGTTTCTATATTGTGGACCAGTCTCTTCTAGGTCTGTAATGCATGCTTTCGAATTTCATATACACATTTCCCATGTGGTCTTCATCCAGTTCTTTTCCTGAGCCTTGGTATCCAACTTAGTATTTCAGTTGTCCAACCGTGGTCAGCTCTAAAAATATGTCCAGTCAAGTGTCACTTAGGTACTTCCCTTTGATCATGATGTCATCAACTCCTGTAATTTCCCTAATCTATGAATTTCTCTTCCTGTCTTTCCTGATTACATCGAGCATTCATCTCGCCATGCTTCTTTGAGATGTTCGTAGCCTCTGAATATTACCATTAGTTCAGGTCCACGTCTCTGATTTATAAGTAAGAACTGGAAGGATGCGTTGATTAAACACTTTTCTTTTAAATCATAATGGAAAATTCTTCTTGAAAAGTGTACTGTTTCTTCCAAAATGCTCTCCAACCAAGTTTTATACGCCACTTATTTCTACTTCTATGTTGCTCTCGCTTGGTATTTGTTGTCCAAGGTAAATGCAGGCATCGGTTACTTCAAGATTTACCCCATCAACTTCTAGATCTTCAGTTCTTCTAAAAGCATTGTACATGAATTTTGTTTTCTGTAAGCTTATTTCTAAACTCATATCTCGGAGTTTGTCGGCAAGTTCCTGGATCACTGTCCAAAATAATGGAAACACCTCGCTGTGAACAGTGGCTTTGATATGTGCTGCTTTTTGAGTAAAACAACATTTAGCTACAATATTTTTTGTAAAAAAGTGTTGCTTATAGTCTCAAGGGTCTGTGTGATTGCATTGTAAATAGGTGTTTGCATTATTTTGTTCCTGGTGAAAGCACAATGAGTGACCTGTTGGGGTTCCAAAGAGGACAGATTGTAGGAGCCCGTCTGGTTGATGCGTCGGTAAGCACAGTGACACAGGTATTGGGGGTATTGAGAGGTACCGTGTCGAAGTTCATGACAGCGTACAATGTTCACGGCACAGCATCATCTGCGATGCACAACTGTGGAAGGAAAACTAAACTCAGTGCGAGAAACAGGAGGACTTTAAAGAGGATTGTGACTGCAAGGAGAAAGACCACGGAGACGAAAGTGACTGCTGAGCTTAATGCACATCTCCAAAACCCAGTGTCGATCCATACCGTGCGAAGGAAATTGCATCAGCACAATATTTACGGCAGAGCTGCGATTGCAAAACCACTGTTGTGTCACAGGTGAATATGAAATGGAGACTACAGTGGTGCCAGGAACATAAAACGTGGACGGCGTATCAATGGTAACATGTCTTGTTTTCTGATGAATCAAGTTTCTCATTATTCCCCACCGCAGTCCGGGTTTACGTGTGGAATACCCCCTCAGAAGCCTACAACTCAGACTGGCTCCTTCCTACAGTGAAGCATGAGGGTGGTTCCGTAATGGTTTGGACCATGATCTCGTGGTTTGCAGCAAGTCCCATTATCACCATACACGGACGGATCACTAGCGGTGGCTATGTCACTCTTTTGGCCGACCATGCGCATTCAATGGCACAGACATTGTTTCCGTCAGTGGATTGCACTTTTCAAGATGATAGTGCCCCGATTCACAGAAGTGTAACTGCTCAATCATGTTTTGAGGAACACGAAGACGAAGTTGCACACTTTTTCTGGCTTGCACAATCACCGGACTTAACCATCACTGATCCTCTGTGGTCTGTCTTGAAAAAAAGAGTGCGATCGCGTTATCCTCCTTCGGTGTCTCTCAAGGAATTGGAGCAGTTTCTGCAGGAAGAATGGTACAACATACCACTTACCACCATCCAGGACTTATATGCGTACATTATAAGGAGGATTCAAGCAGTTTTAAATGCCATGGGTGCTCCCACACCCAATTAGCTGCGTAACACCTATTGTTTCAAGGTGTTTCCATTATTTTGGACAACCCCTGCATATATATATGTTCGTTATAAATTAACATTTCCTTTTTTAATTGCAATGTAAAATTTGGATTTCTTTTTGCATTGTTTTTCAGGTTTAAATTCTCTCTCTAACGAACTTGGAATTTCGTTATAGCTGAAAATCATTTCTATTTTTTATGTCACTCTCACAGCTTGAGTTCTCTTTAATCTTCTTCTCTCTGTTTAATAGTAACAGATGAAGAGCATGGGTCGGGCCATGAAGGTTAATGGATGCAAGCGAAATTGTTAACTAGTGCTAGGTCATGCTACTCTACGGAGGACATGACTTATATATATATTTTTTAAACTATTTTAGGTGGGAATGTTACTTGCATCTATGGCCTTGCAGAAACCCATTTCCAACTAGGTCTTTGTGGAAGTGAGAAAATGCAGAGTTTTTGCTGGTCCTTGATAAAGCCAAGGCTCAGTATTCTCGACACCTTCTACATTCAGTTGTTTTATTTTATTTTTTTATCTTTTCTCCTTTTACTCACACAGGTAGATACATAACCTTTTCTATGTTGTACTAGGTGTGAGTCAAAATTATATATGTATTTTTTTGCTTAGGTATCTTCTTTATAGAATGTGAATTCTGAATTTTCAAAACTGCTGCGTTGCGCATTTTGATTTTCAGGTTATTTTGCACCCTTCGTTTTAAATTCTAAAATTTTTTTCCTTAGTCTTCAGTTTTGCTCTTAAGTATATATATATATATATATATATATATATATATATATATATATATATATATATCATCATCATCATCATCATTGTCAACCATTATCAATCCACTGCTGGACGAAGGTCTCCCCAAGTTTCCTCCACAACGGTCTGTCTTGTGCCAGTCTCCTCCATGTCACCCCTGCATACTTTCGAATTTCATCCACCCATCTCCCATGTGGTCTTCTTCTGGGTCTTTTCCTGTCCCTTGGAATCCAATCTAAAATTTCGGCTGTCCATCGATGATCTGTCCTTCTGGCAGTATGTCCAGCCCATTGCCATTTCAGGGATTTAACTCTGATCATGATGTCTTCCACTCTAGTCATTTTTCGGATCCACGAGTTCCTCTTCTTATCTCTCCTGGTTACACCAAGCATGCACCTCTCCATGCTTCTTTGAGTTGTCTGCAGCCTTTGTATGTCTCTTTTAGTTAAGGTCCACGTCTCTGCACCATACGTAAGCACTGGAAGGATGCATTGATCAAACACTTTTCTTTTAAGACATAATGGCATATTGCTCTTGAAAATTATGCTGTTTCTTCCAAAAGCTCTCCAGGCAAGTTTTGTACGCCGATTAATTTCTTCATCAATGTGACCCTCACTTGATATCTGCTGTCCAAGATAAACGTACGTGTCTGTTATCTCCAGCTTTTCTCCATCAATCGATAAATCTTCATTTCTTGTAAAAGCATTGAACATCACTTTTGTCTTCTGAAAGTTCATTTTTAATCCCACTTCTTTACTCTTGTCAGCAAGTTCCTGGATCATACTCTGCAGCTCTGATGGGGTAGTTGCAAAAATGACTACGTCATCAGCAAAACGAAGGTGGGTTAGATAATCTCCATTAATCTTTATCCCCTTGTTTTCCCAGCTCAGCGACTGAAAAACACCCTCCAATGTGGCATTAAAGAGCTTCGGAGATATGTTGTCACCTTGTCTCACTCCCTTTCCAATTTTTACGTGTGTTGTATTTTCAAACAGCCTAATCTTTGCACTTGCATTTTCATAGATGTTATTAATAATATTAATGTATGCATCTTCAATACCGCAGGTTTTCAGAGCCATTGTAACTGCTGATGGTTTCACCGAATCAAAGGCTTTTTCATAATCGATAAAAGCCATGCACAATGGAAGTTCATATTCCCTCGCTCTTTCAATTAGTTCTCTCAGCACGTGGATATGATCTATTGTGCTGTAGCCACTCCTGAATCCAGCTTGTTCTCTCGGTTGAGCCGTGTCCAGTGTTACCTTCAAGCGGTGTGAAAGAACTTTAGTGAAGATTTTATAAACTACTGATATGAGGCTGATAGGTCTGTAGTTTCCGAGATCCTCAATGTCACCTTTCTTATGTAGCAGGATCATTGTAGCGGTGTTCCAATCCTCAGGAATCTTTCCTTCATTAAGGCATCGAGTGAAAATTTGGGCGAGTACTGTTTCGATTTCTCCACTTGCTTCTTGTATGATGTCTACAGTAATTCCATCTTCTCCTGGAGCTTTTCCTCGCTTCATGTTCTTGATTGCATGTGCAACTTCTGCTGGAAGGACTGGAGGAACTCTGGTACTGGTATCTTTCATGATGTCTGGAGTGCATATATCATCCCTTTCATATAATTTGGAGTAGAAATCTTTCACTCTTGTCAAAATTTCGCCTCTATTTCTTGTTAGAGAACCATCTTCTTTTCTCAGTGCCATAATCTGTTTTCTTCCCTTACTGAGATGTCCCTTTGCTATCTTTAGGCTTTGGTTGTTTTCAATTGCTTTCCTCACTAGTTCACAGTTGAATTTCCTTACGTCTTCAGTGATACTTTTTCTTACTGTCTTGCATAGCTCTATATATTCCACTTTGGAAGTGACATCTTCTTTAGTTGTCCTCATCTCTCTTCTTTTTGCATCAACATTTTGGTTTTTCCTGATAATTTGTTCACATGCAACTTGTTCTTAGACCCAGCTAATTTTGTTGCTGTTTCCATAAGAGCTTTGGTTACTTTTCTGTTAACTTCAGAGATGTCCACTTCTTCCGATGTTAGGCCTTCCAAAGCAGAGAACCTGTTCTTCAGTTCTAACTTGAAGGTATTATGGTGTTTTTGAGGTTGGTTATGTCAATAGACTTTGTTTGTCTTATGAGCTTGCCACGTTCAAGTTTAGCGTTGAGGTGCATCTTACATCTCACCAATCTATGGTCACTACCTGTGTTGAACTTGTTTAGCACACTGCAGTCTTCTATGACAAATTTTTTGTTACACATAATAAAATCAATTTCATTTGTCGTCCCATTTGGATGTCTCCACGTCCATTTCCTGTGTGGCTTTTTCTTGAAGAAGGAGTTCAAGATGAAAAACCCTTCTGCCTCTGCAAACTCAACGAGAGTATTTCCACGCTGGTTTCTGTTGCCGTGACTGAATTTACCTACTGAAGTTTCATTCTGTTGCCGTTGCCCTATTTTTGCTTTGAAATCTCCCATAATTATTTTCAAGTGCTGCTTACCTTTATTATTTAGATGACAAATTTCCTCATAAAATTCTTCAATTTCTTCTTCAGGATGACTTGTGGTGGGTGCATAAGTTTGAATAATCTGAGCCTGGTATCTTTTCGAGAGTTGGATAACAAGTCGTGCAGCTCTGTCAGAGGAACTTTCAACTTCTACAACTTTATCCTTCAGTTTCTTGTTTATTATAAATCCAACACCACTAGTTCTGCCAGTATCTGTCCCACGATAGTAGAAGAGATGTCCACTTTTCAGTTCCATGAGATCTTCTCCTTTTCTCCTTACCTCACTTAGCCCCACGATGTCCCACTTGATCCTTTGTAATTCCTCTTCCAATTCAAGAAGCCTTGAATCAGAAGATAGGGAGCGTCCATTGTACGTTGCCAAGGTCAGCATCAGATGGCAGCCTAGTCCGGTCCTCCGGGGATTCTTAGCACCCTCTGCCTTCATGTCGCACTGGCCGCTGCCTTGGCCAGGTACATTCCAGCTGCCGGAGACTGAGGGCCAAGATTTAAGTTGTGGAATCATTTTGGAGGGGTTTGGCCATAACTCACCACGCTGGCCAAGCGGGTTGGTGAGTGTGGGATAGAATTTCCTCTAATCCCGATGGTATAGTTATACCGCTATGGGCGGTCGTCAGAGCCCCTTTAGTGGGAACAGGATGCACCACGAGAAGGCGGGGTTGACATTTGTCAAGGAGAGGCTGTGATGTTACGCATCACTTGACCTTACATCCCATATATATATATTCTATAAAGAGGATACCTAAGCAAAAAAATACAAATATAATTTTGACTCACACCTAGTACAACATAGAAAAGGTTATGTATCTACCTGTGTGAGTAAAAGGAGAAAAGATAAAAAAATAAAATAAAACAACTGAATGTAGAAGGTGTCGAGAATACTGAGCCTTGGCTTTATCAAGGACCAGCAAAAACTCTGCATTTTCTCACTTCCACAAAGACCTAGTTGGAAATGGGTTTCTGCAAGGCCATAGATGCAAGTAACATTCCCACCTAAAATTGTTTTAAAAAAAATATATATATATGTCATGTCCTCCGCAGAGTTGTATGACCTAGCACTAGTTAACAATTTCGCTTGCATCCATGAACCTTCCTGGCCCGACCCATGCTCTTCATCTGTTACTATTAAACAGAGAGAAGAAGATTAAAGAGAACTCAAGTTGTGAGAGTGACATAATAATTAGAAATGATTTTCAGCCATAACGAAATTCCAAGTTCGTTTGAGAGTGAATTTAAACCTGAAAATCAATGCAAAAAGAAATCCAAATTTTTACATTGCAATAAAAAAGGAAATATTAATTTTTAACGAACAGAATTTTGAAAGAAAAACTTGAGTCTAAAACCCCCTACTCTACAACTTATGACAGCACGAAAACGAGAATACGTTAAAGATAATAATTAACTAAAGAAAACTTTGTGAAAGTTATATACCTTAAACAGTTAGTTGCAATATGTACAAAGTATTTCAGCAGTGCTTTAAGTGCATAATTAATTAGTTATTAAGAACTTAACTACTTTGAAAAAACAGCGCATAGACAGCGCATAGAAAAGGAACAAGCTTAGCCATCTTCTGTTCCTAGGTACCCCAAAAGACGCACAAAGTTACAAAAGAAAAGAAAGAGTTAAAACCCGCAAAAATGTTAACAGACAAACCAATGCCTAAAAAGCTGAAAAGCTAAAAAACGACAGAGAAAAAGTACATGAAGTACAAACATTGAACTTATAAAACCTAGAACCCAAAAACAAGGAAGAGAGCTTACCTCTTGTGTGACAAAAACTTTTCTCCTCACAAGAGAAGAACATGGCTGACCTCTTCCGCCACTCCCTAGTTGCTGGGGGGCAGTGAGGGTGGGGCTGATGGCCTCCTCATACAGCAAGAAACCAACGCGCGGATATTTTAACCAGAGAAAAAATATATATAAACTTAAGACTGTGGATCTGTATGATCAGAAAGAGCAGAATTAACTCTCCAGAATACATGAGAAATATTATAAAATACACGAGCAGTGTATTTAATAATCTTTGCATGTATTAAATCACCTTAGTGAGCTTCTATAGATTAATCAGAATCTTATTAATTTTAATGTTGGTTTTACTATTTTTAGTATAGCTATCCTAGTGATGAATAACTAGTTTTCTTTTTTATTTGTTTTTATTTTCTTTTATAAACAGATTTTTAAGCTTTTTTTGTGATTTTGTTTATATTATTTAATTTTTTGTTTTAATAGGACCGTCATATCCATAGCACTAAGGTTCCTTTAGGTAGTTAATAGGCATCCTCTAGCCAACTTCCTTACGGCTTTGATTGGTCAGAATCATATTATTAACTGTGTAGAAAATTAAAGCAGATCTGCCAACCTTACTCTATTATTCAGAATAATTTTTCTTAAAGTTCTTTTGATGAAAGAAGAAGGAATTTCGTTCTCTAGAAAACTTTCTAATAGTATATTAATGTGGTAATTGAAGTCCAAATTGTTGCTGCAAATTCTTGAAATTCTTAGGACCTGAGAAATTAGTACATTCTCAATTACTTTGGTTGAAATGTTATTATTCCAGTGTAGATATTTAATTACTTTGAAAGGAAAATTAACTCTTTTATCAAAGAGGCTAATAGATGGGTTACCTCTGTTGAGCTTAATGCTTAAGTCTAGGAACTCAAGTTCCTGATTACTGTGGTTGGTTTTACATAAGTTAAGAGAGCTAGGATAGATATTATCAAAATCACTCTCTATAACTTCTGAATTATTGATACACAGCAGATCATCAATATATCTAAAAGTGTAAAGGTAGTTATCTGAGCAGGTGGGGTGATTTTTAATGAATTTATATTCCTTAAAGAACAGGAATAGATTAGCGATATTCGTGGACGTTGATGTTCCCATGGGAATACCGTTCACTTGCTTATAGAGAGTATTATTATATAAGATATGGTTATTTTCTATGCAGCAATTGAGATAAGAGTTCCAAGTTCCTACATTAACAAATTGGTTAAGTTTAAATTCTGCATACAGCTCTTTAAAGGTAGTGATTATATCTGATAGAGGCAGATTAGTATATAGGTTTTCAAAATCATAACTATTAATATCTAGGGGACAAACTTTGAGTATAGTAGAAATTACTTCTGCATTATTATTAATTATCCAAAAATCTCTGTACATCAAGTTAGAACAGTTTCTAATGTGTTTCAAAACCTTCTTTAAGACATCTTCAAAAGCAAGATCTATTTTCTTTTTATGACTCCTTACTCCACTAGCTATGAACCTGAACTTCACAGGATCCTTATGAAACTTAACCGTTGCAAAAAGAAATGGAAATTCAGGCTCATATCTTCTAGTTTGTGGAATTTTAAGTTTCTTGAAGAATGCCTTAAACCGATTTTCTAACTGCTTGGTAGAATAACTTACGGGCTCGTATGTTACTCTATTATTGAGTTCCATAGTTAACAATTCAAAATAGAACTTCTTACAGATAATTGCAAAATTATTGCTAGCTTTATCCGTAGTGGTAAAAATAAATTGGTCTTGTAGTTTGGAGAGTGACCTTTTAGCTTCTCCAGAGAAAAAGAGATTTCTGTCGAAACAAAAGTCCAGACCTGCCAACTCACCGGTGAAGCTATTGATTATATTATATTTCCATTCTGCGAAGGCCTCAATAGGCTGATTGTACGTTAAACTGGTTTTTACTATGTACCTATTAACATCTTGAGTGAAGCTCTCAAGAATCCTTTCTTTGGAAATTGTGAAGGAAGGTCTGAATTTAGAGCCATACTCTAATAAATTCCTAAGCTTTTCATTTTCAACAAAACTCAAGTTTCCGGTGATAATATGGTTGTAATTCTTATCATAGTGAACTGTTTCTTTATGTTCATCACAAGAACATGTAGTAATTACAGGAATGTAGCTCGAAGAGTTAAGTTTGTAGTTTTTAACTATTGACCCTAAGGTCTTAACATATTTAAAACTTACAATAGACTGGTGCCTGTGGATGGGAAAAAAAATTGCATTATTGTAGAACAGCTTCCTTACATTGAGATTATCGTAGGCTTTATTTAGAAACCTGATGGTAACAAAATTACTGGAAAATTCTTTAAGAGAAATTTTATCTTTAAGAATATGTTTAAGAATGTCCAGAACCAAAGCAAAAACATGCTTATCAACATGGTCAGCAGTTTCATTCCAGAATTTGAAAAAACTTTTAAGGACAGAGTGCTTGAAGGACTTGAGAATTTTGTAAGTATTTTTAACAAAATTAGTGTCAGTTTTAAAGCTTTCCAGAGTTTTTAGCAAGTTAGCAAAATCAACTTTGCTTGATGTGCGAAATAACCTCTGTCCTCTATTACCTCTAGAGCAGCTCTTATTATTAACAAGAAAGAAGAGTTCACGAATTGAAAATTTATGCTGATTATGCTTATTGTCAGATAGAGTGGAATTAAGGCCATAGGGATAAAGAGACTGATGCTGCAAAATTTCAAGGGATTCAGTTTCTAGCCGAGCATAGAGGTCAGGGATAATATGTAGTACCTCTATTTTCACTTTGTCAAAACCATGAGTATGGAAATGCTCTAATTCAAAGGTAGAGTACTGGTTGGCGTTTGTGGAGGGGTTCACTCCTGAATTAGAGAACTTGTTAACTAGAGACCTGTGACCATTAATCCTAAGATGAAGAGGATTTTTACTTTGGCCAATATAGCTAAGGTTGCAGACAGTACAGGTGAGCTTATAGATGGTATTGTAGGCTTTGCAAAACTTGTTGGAGCAATTATCCTCAACAGAAGAATACAGGTTAGGATCTGCAGATTTACATGTCAAACAACGTTTGTCATTTCATAACTTTAGATTACCTTTGCCAGCGAGTTCATACACTATGGGAAAGGGTGCTAGCCTAACCGAGCGGGAGGACTTAAAATATCTGAGCTGACCTCCAATCCTTTCATCGTCCTTAGAACTCCACTTGGGCCAAAACATACAAATTCTGAGCAAACCAACTAGGAAAAACTTTTTAGAAATAAGCAGTCCAAGAAAAGACCAAACTCGAGTATAAACTACACTCCAAAAAGCCGCATCCAAAACATACAAAAATAAAAATTAGAAAATAAAAAAAACCTCAAATAAAAAAATAGTAATAAAAAAATAATAATAAAACATTTCAACTAGAATTTGCGCATGAGCTGCTAAATAATAAATTGAAATTAGTTACTTAAGAGCAAAACTGAAGACTAAGGAAAAACTTTAGAATTTAAAACGAAGGTTGCAAAATAACCTGAAGATCAAAACGCGCAACGCAGCAGTTTTGAAAATTCAGAATTCACATTCTATAAAGAAGATAACTAAGCAAAAAAATACATATAAAATTTTGACTCACACCTAGTACAACATAGAAAAGGTTATGTATCTACCTGTGTGAGTAAAAGGAGAAAAGATAAAAAAATAAAATAAAACTACTGAATGTAGAAGGTGTCGAGAATACTGAGCCTTGGCTTTATCAAGGACCAGCAAAAACTCTGCATTTTCTCACTTCCACAAAGACCTAGTTGGAAATGGGTTTCTGCAAGGCCATAGATGCAAGTAACATTCCCACCTAAAATAGTTTAAAATATATATATAAGTCATGTCCTCCGTAGAGTTGCATGACCTAGCACTAGTTAACAATTTCGCTTGCATCCATTAACCTTCCTGGCCCGACCCATGCTCTTCATCTGTTACTATTAAACAGAGAGAAAGAAGATTAAAGAGAACTCAAGCTGTGAGAGTAACATAATAATTAGAAATGATTTTCAGCCATAACGAAATGCCAAGTTCGTTTGAGAGAGAATTTAAACCTGAAAATCAATGCAAAAGAAATCCAAATTTTTTACATTGCAATTAAAAAAGGAAATATTAATTTTTAACGAACAGATTTTTGAAAGAAAACTTGAGTCTAAAACCCCCTACTCTACAACTTATGACAGCACGAAAACGAGAATAAGTTAAAGATAATAATTAACTAAAGAAAACTTTGTGAAAGTTATATACCTTAAACAGTTAGTTGCAATATGTACAAAGTATTTCGGCAGTGCTTTAAGTGCATAATTAATTAGTTATTAAGAACTTAACTACTTTGAAAAAACAGCGCATAGAAAAGGAACAAGCTTAGCCATCTTCTGTTCCTAGGTACCCCAAAAGACGCTCAAAGTTACAAAGAAAAGAAAGAGTTAAAACCCGCAAAAATGTTAACAGACAAACCAATGCCTAAAAGCTGAAAAGCTAAAAAACAACAGAGAAAAAGTACATGAAGTACAAACATTGAACTTATAAAACCTAGAACCCAAAAACAAGGAAGAGAGCTTACCTCTTGTGTGACAAAAACTTTTCTCCTCACAAGAGAAGAACATGGCTGATCTCTTCCGCCACTCCCTAGACGCTGGGGGTCAGCGAGGGTGGGGCTGATGGCCTCCTCATACAGCAAGAAACCAACGCGCGGAGATTTTAACCAAAGAAAAAAATATATAAACTTAAGACTGTGGATCTGTATGATAAGAAAGAGCAGAATTAACTCTCCAGAATACATAAGAAATATTATAAAATACACGAGCAGTGTATTTAATAATCTTTGCATGTATTAAATCACCTTAGTGAGCTTCTATAGATTAATCAGAATCTTATTAATTTTAATGTTGGTTTTACTATTTTTAGTATAGCTATCCTAGTGATGAATAACTAGTTTTCTTTTTATTTGTTTTTATTTTCTTTTATAAACAGATTTTTAAGCTTTTTTTGTGATTTTGTTTATGTTATTTAATTTTTTTGTTTTAATAGGACCGTCATATCCATAGCACTAAGGTTCCTTTAGGTAGTTAATAGGCATCCTCTAGCCAACTTCCTTACGGCTTTGATTGGTCAGAATCATATTATTAACTGTGTAGAAAATTAAAGCAGATCTGCCAACCTTACTCTATTATTCAGAATAATTTTTCTTAAAGTTCTTTTGATGAAAGAAGAAGGAATTTCGTTCTCTAGAAAACTTTCTAACAGTATATTAATGTGGTAATTGAAGTCCAAATTGTTGCTGCAAATTCTTGAAATTCTTAGGACCTGAGAAATTAGTACATTCTCAATTACTTTGGTTGAAATGTTATTATTCCAGTGTAGATATTTAATTACTTTGAAAGGAAAATTAACTCTTTTATCAAAGAGGCTAATAGATGGGTTACCTCTGTTGAGCTTAATGCTTAACTCTAGGAACTCAAGTTCCTGATTACTGTGGTTGGTTTTACATAAGTTAAGAGAGCTAGGATAGATATTATCAAAATCACTCTCTATAACTTCTGAATTATTGATACACACCAGATCATCAATATATCTAAAAGTGTAAAGGTAGTTATCTGAGCAGGTGGGGTGATTTTTAATGAATTTAAATTCCTTAAAGAACAGGAATAGATTAGCGATATTCGTGGACGTTGATGTTCCCATGGGAATACCGTTCACTTGCTTATAGAGAGTATTATTATATAAGATATGGTTATTTTTTATGCAGCAATTGAGATAAGAGTTCCAAGTTCCAACATCAACAAATTGGTTAAGTTTAAATTCTGCATACAGCTCTTTAAAGGTAGTGATTATATCTGATAGAGGCAGATTAGTATATAGGTTTTCAAAATCATAACTATTAATATCTAGGGGACAAACTTTGAGTATAGTAGAAATTACTTCTGCATTATTATTAATTATCCAAAAATCTCTGTACATCAAGTTAGAACAGTTTCTAATGTGTTTCAAAACCTTCTTTAAGACATCTTCAAAAGCAAGATCTATTTTCTTTTTATGACTCCTTACTCCACTAGCTATGAACCTGAACTTCACAGGATCCTTATGAAACTTAACCGTTGCAAAAAGAAATGGAAATTCAGGCTCATATCTTCTAGTTTGTGGAATTTTGAGTTTCTTGAAGAATGCCTTAAACCGATTTTCTAACTGCTTGGTAGAATAACTTACGGGCTCGTATGTTACTCTATTATTGAGTTCCATAGTTAACAATTCAAAATAGAACTTCTTACAGATAATTGCAAAATTATTGCTAGCTTTATCCGTAGTGGTAAAAATAAATTGGTCTTGTAGTTTGGAGAGTGACCTTTTGGCTTCTCCAGAGAAAAAGAGATTTCTGTCGAAACAAAAGTCCAGACCTGCCAATCAATAGCTTCACCGGTGAGTTGGCAGGTCTGGACTTTTGTTTCGACAGAAATCTCTTTTTCTCTGGAGAAGCCAAAAGGTCACTCTCCAAACTACAAGACCAATTTATTTTTATCACTACGGATAAAGCTAGCAATAATTTTGCAATTATCTGTAAGAAGTTCTATTTTGAATTGTTAACTATGGAACTCAATAATAGAGTAACATACGAGCCCGTAAGTTATTCTACCAAGCAGTTAGAAAATCGGTTTAAGGCATTCTTCAAGAAACTTAAAATTCCACAAACTAGAAGATATGAGCCTGAATTTCCATTTCTTTGCAACGGTTAAGTTTCATGGATCCTGTGAAGTTCAGGTTCATAGCTAGTGGAAGTAAGGAGTCATAAAAAAGAAAATAGATCTTGCTTTTGAAGATGTCTTAAAGAAGGTTTTGAAACACATTAGAAACTGTTCTAACTTGATGTACAGAGATTTTGGATAATTAATAATAATGCAGAAGTAATTTCTACTATACTCAAAGTTTGTCCCCTAGATATTAATAGTTATGATTTTGAAAACCTATATACTAATCTGCCTCTATCAGATATAATCACTACCTTTAAAGAGCTGTATGCAGAATTTAAACTTAACCAATTTGTTGATGTTGGAACTTGGAACTCTTATCTCAATTGCTGCATAAAAATAACCATATCTTATATAATAATACTCTCTATAAGCAAGTGAACAGTATTCCCATGGGAACATCAACGTCCACGAATATCGCTAATCTATTCCTGTTCTTTAAGGAATTTAAATTCATTAAAAATCCCCGCACCTGCTCAGATAACTACCTTTACACTTTTAGATATATTGATGATCTGCTGTGTATCAATAATTCAGAAGTTATAGAGAGTGATTTTGATAATATCTATCTAGCTCTCTTAACTTATGTAAAACCAACCGCAGTAATCAGGAACTTGAGTTCCTAGACTTAAACATTAAGCTCAGCAGAGGTAACCCATCTATTAGCCTCTTTGATAAAGAGTTAATTTTCCTTTCAAAGTAATTAAATATCTACACTGGAATAATAACATTTCAAGCCAAAGTAATTGAGAATGTACTAATTTCTCAGGTCCTAAAATTTCAAGAATTTGCAACAACAATTTGGACTTCAATTACCACATTAATATACTATTAGAAAGTTTTCTAGAAAACGAAATTCCTTCTTCTTTCATCAAAAGAACTTTAAGAAAAATTATTCTGAATAATAGAGTAAGGTTGGCAGATCTGCTTTAATTTTCTACACAGTTAATAATATGATTCTGACCAATCAAAGCCGTAAGGAAGTTGGCTAGAGGATGCCTATTAACTACCTAAAGGAACCTTAGTGCTATGGATATATGACGGTCCTATTAAAACAAAAAAATTAAATAACATAAACAAAATCACAAAAGCTAAAAATCTGTTTATAAAAGAAAATAAAAACAAATAAAAAAGAAAACTAGTTATTCATCACTAGGATAACTATACTAAAAATAGTAAAACCAACATTAAAATTAATAAGATTCTGATTAATCTATAAACTCACTAAGGTG
The DNA here is from genome assembly GCA_039090855.1 of Macrothele yani. Lineage (NCBI taxonomy): Eukaryota > Metazoa > Arthropoda > Arachnida > Araneae > Macrothelidae > Macrothele > Macrothele yani. The sequence continues at coordinate 185,134,021 of CM076990.1, read as the reverse complement.
ATTTAATACATGCAAAGATTATTAAATACACTGCTCGTGTATTTTATAATATTTCTCATGTATTCTGGAGAGTTAATTCTGCTCTTTCTTATCATACAGATCCACAGTCTTAAGTTTATATATTTTTCTCTGGTTAAAATCTCCGCGCGTTAATTTCTTGCTGTATGAGGAGGCCATCAGCAACACCCTCACTGCCCCCAGCGTCTAGGAGTGGCGGAAGAGGTCAGCCATGTTCTTCTCTTGTGAGGAGAAAGTTTTTTGTCACACAAGAGGTAAGCTCTCTTCCTTGTTTTTAGGTTCTAGGTTTTATAAGTTCAATGTTTGTACTTCATGTACTTTTTCTCTGTCGTTTTTGGCTTTTCAGCTTTTAGGCATTGAATTTGTCTGTTAACATTTTGCGGGTTTTAACTCTTTCTTTTCTTTGTAACTTTTATGCGTCTTTTGGGGTACCTAGGAACAGAAGATGGCTAAGCTTGTTCCTTTTCTATGCGCTGTCTATGCGCTGTTTTTCCAAAGTAGTTAAGTTCTTAATAACTAATTAATTATGCGCTTAAAGCACTGCTGAAATACTTTGTACATATTGCAACTAACTGTTTAAGGTATATAACTTTCAAAGTTTTCTTTAGTTAATTATTATCTTTAACGTATTCTCGTTTTCGTCATAAATTGTAGAGTAGGGGTTTTAGACTCAAGTTTTCTTTCAAAATTCTGTTCGTTAAAAATTAATATTTCCTTTTTTATTGCAATGTAAAAATTTGGATTTCTTTGCATTGATTTTCAGGTTTAAATTCTCTCTCAAACGAACTTGAATTTCGTTATGGCTGAAAATCATTTCTAATTATTATGTCACTCTCACAGCTTGAGTTCTCTTTAATCTTCTTCTCTCTGTTTAATAGTAACAGATGAAAGAGCATGGGTCAGGCCAGAAGATTCATGGATGCAAGCAGAAATTATTAACTAGTGCTAGGTCATACAACTCTGCGGAGGACATGACATATATATATATTTTTTTTAAAACAATTTTAGGTGGGAATATTACTGCATCTATGGCCTTGCAGAAACCCATTTCCAACTAGATCTTTGTGGAAGTGAGAAAATGCAGAGTTTTTGCTGGTCCTTGATAAAGCCAAGGCTCAGTATTCTCGACACCTTCTACATTCAGTTGTTTTATTTTATTTTTTTATCTTTTCTCCTTTTACTCACACAGGTAGATACATAACCTTTTCTATGTTGTACTAGGTGTGAGTCAAAATTATATTTGTATTTTTTTTTTGCTTAGGTATCCTCTTTATAGAATGTGAATTCTGAATTTTCAAAACTGCTGCGTTGCGCGTTTTGATTTTCAGGTTATTTTGCAACCTTCGGTTTAAATTCTAAAGTTTTCCTTAGTCTTCAGTTTTGCTCTTAAGTATATATATATATATATATATATATATATATATACTTAAGAGCAAAACTGAAGACTAAGGAAAAACTTTAGAATTTAAAACGAAGGTTGCAAAATAACCTGAAGATCAAAACGCGCAACGCAGCAGTTTTGAAAATTCAGAATTCACATTCTATAAAGAAGATACCTAAGCAAAAAAATACATATAAAATTTTGACTCACACCTAGTACAACATAGAAAAGGTTATGTATCTACCTGTGTGAGTAAAAGGAGAAAAGATAAAAAAATAAAATAAAACTACTGAATGTAGAAGGTGTCGAGAATACTGAGCCTTGGCTTTATCAAGGACCAGCAAAAACTCTGCATTTTCTCACTTCCACAAAGACCTAGTTGGAAATGGGTTTCTGCAAGGCCATAGATGCAAGTAACATTCCCACCTAAAATAGTTTAAAATATATATATATGTCATGTCCTCCGTAGAGTTGCATGACCTAGCACTAGTTAACAATTTCGCTTGCATCCATTAACCTTCCTGGCCCGACCCATGCTCTTCATCTGTTACTATTAAACAGAGAGAAGAAGATTAAAGAGAACTCAAGCTGTGAGAGTGACATAATAATTAGAAATGATTTTCAGCCATGACGAAATGCCAAGTTCGTTTGAGAGAGAATTTAAACCTGAAAATCAATGCAAAAGAAATCCAAATTTTTTACATTGCAATTAAAAAAGGAAATATTAATTTTTAACGAACAGATTTTTTGAAAGAAAACTTGAGTCTAAAACCCCCTACTCTACAACTTATGACAGCACGAAAACGAGAATAAGTTAAAGATAATAATTAACTAAAGAAAACTTTGTGAAAGTTATATACCTTAAACAGTTAGTTGCAATATGTACAAAGTATTTCGGCAGTGCTTTAAGTGCATAATTAATTAGTTATTAAGAACTTAACTACTTTGAAAAAACAGCGCATAGAAAAGGAACAAGCTTAGCCATCTTCTGTTCCTAGGTACCCCAAAAGACGCTCAAAGTTACAAAGAAAAGAAAGAGTTAAAACCCGCAAAAATGTTAACAGACAAACCAATGCCTAAAAGCTGAAAAGCTAAAAAACAACAGAGAAAAAGTACATGAAGTACAAACATTGAACTTATAAAACCTAGAACCCAAAAACAAGGAAGAGAGCTTACCTCTTGTGTGACAAAAACTTTTCTCCTCACAAGAGAAGAACATGGCTGACCTCTTCCGCCACTCCCTAGTTGCTGGGGGGCAGTGAGGGTGGGGCTGATGGCCTCCTCATACAGCAAGAAACCAACGCGCGGATATTTTAACCAGAGAAAAAAATATATATAAACTTAAGACTGTGGATCTGTATGATCAGAAAGAGCAGAATTAACTCTCCAGAATACATGAGAAATATTATAAAATACACGAGCAGTGTATTTAATAATCTTTGCATGTATTAAATCACCTTAGTGAGCTTCTATAGATTAATCAGAATCTTATTAATTTTAATGTTGGTTTTACTATTTTTAGTATAGCTATCCTAGTGATGAATAACTAGTTTTCTTTTTTATTTGTTTTTATTTTCTTTTATAAACAGATTTTTAAGCTTTTTGTGATTTTGTTTATATTATTTAATTTTTTGTTTTAATAGGACCGTCATATCCATAGCACTAAGGTTCCTTTAGGTAGTTAATAGGCATCCTCTAGCCAACTTCCTTACGGCTTTGATTGGTCAGAATCATATTATTAACTGTGTAGAAAATTAAAGCAGATCTGCCAACCTTACTCTATTATTCAGAATAATTTTTCTTAAAGTTCTTTTGATGAAAGAAGAAGGAATTTCGTTCTCTAGAAAACTTTCTAATAGTATATTAATGTGGTAATTGAAGTCCAAATTGTTGCTGCAAATTCTTGAAATTCTTAGGACCTGAGAAATTAGTACATTCTCAATTACTTTGGTTGAAATGTTATTATTCCAGTGTAGATATTTAATTACTTTGAAAGGAAAATTAACTCTTTTATCAAAGAGGCTAATAGATGGGTTACCTCTGTTGAGCTTAATGCTTAAGTCTAGGAACTCAAGTTCCTGATTACTGTGGTTGGTTTTACATAAGTTAAGAGAGCTAGGATAGATATTATCAAAATCACTCTCTATAACTTCTGAATTATTGATACACAGCAGATCATCAATATATCTAAAAGTGTAAAGGTAGTTATCTGAGCAGGTGGGGTGATTTTTAATGAATTTATATTCCTTAAAGAACAGGAATAGATTAGCGATATTCGTGGACGTTGATGTTCCCATGGGAATACCGTTCACTTGCTTATAGAGAGTATTATTATATAAGATATGGTTATTTTCTATGCAGCAATTGAGATAAGAGTTCCAAGTTCCTACATTAACAAATTGGTTAAGTTTAAATTCTGCATACAGCTCTTTAAAGGTAGTGATTATATCTGATAGAGGCAGATTAGTATATAGGTTTTCAAAATCATAACTATTAATATCTAGGGGACAAACTTTGAGTATAGTAGAAATTACTTCTGCATTATTATTAATTATCCAAAAATCTCTGTACATCAAGTTAGAACAGTTTCTAATGTGTTTCAAAACCTTCTTTAAGACATCTTCAAAAGCAAGATCTATTTTCTTTTTATGACTCCTTACTCCACTAGCTATGAACCTGAACTTCACAGGATCCTTATGAAACTTAACCGTTGCAAAAAGAAATGGAAATTCAGGCTCATATCTTCTAGTTTGTGGAATTTTAAGTTTCTTGAAGAATGCCTTAAACCGATTTTCTAACTGCTTGGTAGAATAACTTACGGGCTCGTATGTTACTCTATTATTGAGTTCCATAGTTAACAATTCAAAATAGAACTTCTTACAGATAATTGCAAAATTATTGCTAGCTTTATCCGTAGTGGTAAAAATAAATTGGTCTTGTAGTTTGGAGAGTGACCTTTTAGCTTCTCCAGAGAAAAAGAGATTTCTGTCGAAACAAAAGTCCAGACCTGCCAACTCACCGGTGAAGCTATTGATTATATTATATTTCCATTCTGCAGAAGGCCTCAATAGGCTGATTGTAGGTTAAACTGGTTTTTACTATGTACCTATTAACATCTTGAGTGAAGCTCTCAAGAATCCTTTCTTTGGAAATTGTGAAGGAAGGTCTGAATTTAGAGCCATACTCTAATAAATTCCTAAGCTTTTCATTTTCAACAAAACTCAAGTTTCCGGTGATAATATGGTTGTAATTCTTATCATAGTGAACTGTTTCTTTATGTTCATCACAAGAACATGTAGTAATTACAGGAATGTAGCTCGAAGAGTTAAGTTTGTAGTTTTTAACTATTGACCCTAAGGTCTTAACATATTTAAAACTTACAATAGACTGGTGCCTGTGGATGGGAAAAAAAATTGCATTATTGTAGAACAGCTTCCTTACATTGAGATTATCGTAGGCTTTATTTAGAAACCTGATGGTAACAAAATTACTGGAAAATTCTTTAAGAGAAATTTTATCTTTAAGAATATGTTTAAGAATGTCCAGAACCAAAGCAAAAACATGCTTATCAACATGGTCAGCAGTTTCATTCCAGAATTTGAAAAAAACTTTTAAGGACAGAGTGCTTGAAGGACTTGAGAATTTTGTAAGTATTTTTAACAAAATTAGTGCCAGTTTTAAAGCTTTCCAGAGTTTTTAGCAAGTTAGCAAAATCAACTTTGCTTGATGTGCGAAATAACCTCTGTCCTCTATTACCTCTAGAGCAGCTCTTATTATTAACAAGAAAGAAGAGTTCACGAATTGAAAATTTATGCTGATTATGCTTATTGTCAGATAGAGTGGAATTAAGGCCATAGGGATAAAAGAGACTGATGCTGCAAAATTTCAAGGGATTCAGTTTCTAGCCGAGCATAGAGGTCAGGGATAATATGTAGTACCTCTATTTTCACTTTGTCAAAACCATGAGTATGGAAATGCTCTAATTCAAAGGTAGAGTACTGGTTGGCGTTTGTGGAGGGTTCACTCCTGAATTAGAGAACTTGTTAACTAGAGACCTGTGACCATTAATCCTAAGATGAAGAGGATTTTTACTTTGGCCAATATAGCTAAGGTTGCAGACAGTACAGGTGAGCTTATAGATGGTATTGTAGGCTTTGCAAAACTTGTTGGAGCAATTATCCTCAACAGAAGAATACAGGTTAGGATCTGCAGATTTACATGTCAAACAACGTTTGTCATTTCATAACTTTAGATTACCTTTGCCAGCGAGTTCATACACTATGGGAAAGGGTGCTAGCCTAACCGAGCGGGAGGACTTAAAATATCTGAGCTGACCTCCAATCCTTTCATCGTCCTTAGAACTCCACTTGGGCCAAAACATACAAATTCTGAGCAAACCAACTAGGAAAAACTTTTTAGAAATAAGCAGTCCAAGAAAAGACCAAACTCGAGTATAAACTACACTCCAAAAAGCCGCATCCAAAACATACAAAAATAAAAATTAGAAAATGAAAAAAACCTCAAATAAAAAAATAGTAATAAAAAAATAATAATAAAACATTTCAACTAGAATTTGCGCATGAGCTGCTAAATAATAAATTGAAATTAGTTACTTAAGAGCAAAACTGAAGACTAAGGAAAAACTTTAGAATTTAAAACGAAGGTTGCAAAATAACCTGAAGATCAAAACGCGCAACGCAGCAGTTTTGAAAATTCAGAATTCACATTCTATAAAGAAGATACCTAAGCAAAAAAATACATATAAAATTTTGACTCACACCTAGTACAACATAGAAAAGGTTATGTATCTACCTGTGTGAGTAAAAAGGAGAAAAGATAAAAAAATAAAATAAAACTACTGAATGTAGAAGGTGTCGAGAATACTGAGCCTTGGCTTTATCAAGGACCAGCAAAAACTCTGCATTTTCTCACTTCCACAAAGACCTAGTTGGAAATGGGTTTCTGCAAGGCCATAGATGCAAGTAACATTCCCACCTAAAATAGTTTAAAATATATATATTTGTCATGTCCTCCGTAGAGTTGCATGACCTAGCACTAGTTAACAATTTCGCTTGCATCCATTAACCTTCCTGGCCCGACCCATGCTCTTCATCTGTTACTATTAAACAGAGAGAAGAAGATTAAAGAGAACTCAAGCTGTGAGAGTGACATAATAATTAGAAATGATTTTTCAGCCATAACGAAATGCCATGTTCGTTTGAGAGAGAATTTAAACCTGAAAATCAATGCAAAAGAAATCCAAATTTTTTACATTGCAATTAAAAAAGGAAATATTAATTTTTAACGAACAGATTTTTTGAAAGAAAACTTGAGTCTAAAACCCCCTACTCTACAACTTATGACAGCACGAAAACGAGAATAAGTTAAAGATAATAATTAACTAAAGAAAACTTTGTGAAAGTTATATACCTTAAACAGTTAGTTGCAATATGTGTACAAAGTATTTCGGCAGTGCTTTAAGTGCATAATTAATTAGTTATTAAGAACTTAACTACTTTGAAAAAACAGCGCATAGAAAAGGAACAAGCTTAGCCATCTTCTGTTCCTAGGTACCCCAAAAGACGCTCAAAGTTACAAAGAAAAGAAAGAGTTAAAACCCGCAAAAATGTTAACAGACAAACCAATGCCTAAAAGCTGAAAAGCTAAAAAACAACAGAGAAAAAAGTACATGAAGTACAAACATTGAACTTATAAAACCTAGAACCCAAAAACAAGGAAGAGAGCTTACCTCTTGTGTGACAAAAACTTTTCTCCTCACAAGAGAAGAACATGGCTGACCTCTTCCGCCACTCCCTAGTTGCTGGGGGGCAGTGAGGGTGGGGCTGATGGCCTCCTCATACAGCAAGAAACCAACGCGCGGATATTTTAACCAGAGAAAAAAATATATATAAACTTAAGACTGTGGATCTGTATGATCAGAAAGAGCAGAATTAACTCTCCAGAATACATGAGAAATATTATAAAATACACGAGCAGTGTATTTAATAATCTTTGCATGTATTAAATCACCTTAGTGAGCTTCTATAGATTAATCAGAATCTTATTAATTTTAATGTTGGTTTTACTATTTTTAGTATAGCTATCCTAGTGATGAATAACTAGTTTTCTTTTTTATTTGTTTCCACAACTTAAATCTTGGGAACAATGCTACAATGATCTTGCTCCATAAAAAAGGTGACATTTAGGATCTCAGGAACTATGGGCCCATCAGCATCCTTGCAGTGGTTTCTAAAATCTTCACGAAGGTTCTTTTACATCGCTTGAAGGTAACACTAGACATGGCCCAACCAAGAGAACAAGCTGGATTCATGAGTGGCTACAGCACTATAGATCATATCCATGTACTGAAAGAACTAATTGAAAGAACAAGAGAATATGAACTCCCATTATGAATGGCTTTTATTGACTATGAAAATGCCTTCGATTCCGTGAAACCAGTAACAATGGCTTTGAAGTCCTGCGGTATTGAAGATGCATACATTAGCATTATTAATAACATCTATGAAAATGCAAGTGCAAAGGTTGTGATATTTGAGGATACAGCACAAATAAGAATTGGAAAGGGAGTGGGACAAGTTGACACCATATTTCCCAAGCTCTTTAACAATACATTACAAAATGTCTTTCAATCATTGAACTGGGATAGCAAAGGGATAAAGATTAATGGAGATTACTTAACTCATCTTCGTTTTGCTAATGACGTAGTCATCTTTGCAACTACCCCTTCAGATCTGCAGAGTATGATACAATAACTTGCTGAGAAGAGTAAAGAAGTGGGATTAAAAATGAACTTTCAGAAGACAAAAGTGATGTACAATGCTTTTACAAGAAACGAAGATTTAGCGATTCATGGAGGCAACTGATTCCTACATTTATCTTAGACAGAAGATATCGAGTGAGGGTCACATTGATGAAGAAATTAATCGGCGTATAAAACTTGGATGGAGAGCTTTTGGAAGAAACAGTACAATTTTTAAGAGCAGTATGCCAGTATGTATCAACAGAAAAGTGTTGAATCAATGCATCCAGCCAATGCTTACGTATGGAGCCGAGACATGGCCCTTAACTAAAAAAGACATACATTGACTGCAGACAACTCAAAGACGCATGGAGAGATGCATGCTTGGTGTGACCAGGAAAGATAAGAAGAGGAACTTGTGAATAAGGAAAATGACAGGAGTGGACGACATCATGACCAGAGTGACATCACTGAAATGGCAATGGGCTGGACACGTTGCCAGAAGAACGGACCACCGATGGACAACCGAAATTTTAGACTGGATTCCGAGGGACAGGAAAAGACCCAGAAGAAGACCCCATGGGAGATGGAAGGATGAAATTCGAAAGTATGCTGGAGTGACATGGAGGAGATAGGCCCAAGACAGACAATTGTTGAAAAAATTTGGGAGACCTTCATCCAGCAGTGGATTGATAATGGTTGATGATGATGATGATGATGACATCAACTTCTGGATTAAAAAACAAGATAAAACGAAAAAACATCAATGAATATTTCGGAGGTCAGTCACCATTTTTGGTGTCTTTGTGCTCGTATGGACGTATATATCTTGAATGGATTAGGTGCTGTCCATAAAAGTTCTGGGAAGCTCCTACTTGTGACAACGCAAGCAAGTAGTTGAAGTTACGGTGTCTGGAATGCATCCCGTCATCCCTCCCATCCGCAGTCAGATGGTTTAACCCATGGAAAGTGATTGGAATGCGCGCGCAGACGTTTGCTGCTGTGGTTAGCCGTCTGTCTTCTGCGATGCGAGAAACATGCCTTTTGAAGAGCAACGTTGTAACATTAAATTTTGTCAGCGTTTGGGTAAAACAGCTGCAAAGACCCGAGGAACGCTTTGGAAGGTGTACGGTTACTCTACGATGACGGGATCGAAGGTGTACGAGTGGTATTGGCGTTTCAAAGATGGCCGAAAATCCATCGAAGATAATGAGCGTTAAGATCGACCTGTGACTGCGCGGAGTGAGGAAAACATTACGATGGTGGCGCAGTGTGTTCGTAAGGTTCGTCGCCGAATCATCGAGGAAATCGCTAAAGCAACTAACTTGTCGGATATCACGTGCCAGCTCATTTTAACGTTGGATCTTAACATACACCGTGTGTGTCAGCACATTGTCCCTCGCATTTTGACCTCCGAACAAAAGAATGAACGGATGCGGATAACGGGAGAATTAATCGACAAAACCGATAGCGATCCTACGTTTTTGGATAACATCATCCCAGGTAATGAAACGTGGTGCTACTTGTTTGATATTCAGCCAAAGCGTGTTTCTTCAACATGAAAATCACCGTCTTCACCGCGATCAAAGAAATTCAGGCAGGATCGCAGCAAAGAGAAAGTCATGCTTCACGGTTTTTTTTTATTATCACGGCATTTTGCACTCCAAATTTATTCCTGAGGGCATGTCTAATAACAAGGAACGGTATCTGAAGATTGTACACCACATGCGGGAGCCAATCCGTCGCAAACGGCCGAAGATGTGGCGAAGTGGACAATGGTACTTTCTCAATGACAATGCGTCTGCACATCGGTTTCTACTGGTCACGGAGTTTCTCTCCAGAAATTGCACAAATGTGCTTCAACATCTTGCCTAATCAGCTGACTTAGCCCCCTGCGATTTTACCTGTTTCCACTGATGAAACAAAATTTGCAGGGACGTCGTTTTGTGTCAACAAATGAGGTAAAAACAGCAACACCTGAGACATTACGAGGGGTTGTAAAGCATGGCTTTTAACAGTGCTTCCAGAAGCTTTACAGCACTGTCAAAAGTGAATCGCAGCCCAAGGGGATTATTTTGAAGGTGGTCGGGAATCGGTGTTTTAAAGTATCCAAGGTAAGGAACTACACGCCATGTCCCCGAACTTTTGGATCCTTCCTCGTATATATGTATATACTGTACATGCACTGAGTGGCCACTTTATTATGACCACCTGGCAGTTTTAAGCAAATGAGCTATGGCTGCACGCTGTTGCCGCCAGAGGACGAGGCTAGTATAAAAAAGGAAAGCTTAGTGCTTGTGACAGTAGTAGAAGTGATTTTTGAGTGACGAGATGGATAAAAAATGTGATTTGACGGACTTTCAACGTTGGATGATTGTAGAAGCTCAGAGCCATGGAGTTAGTATCACCGAAACCGCTGCATTGGTGAAATGTTCCAGAGCAGCTGTTGCTAAAGTATTTAAAGACTGGACTCTCAGCCAAAAAACTGGGTGTCTACGTGCAACGTGTGGTCCTCATCGACTAGTGACTACTCGTGCGGAACGGAAAGTGCCCAGACAGGTAACAGACAACAGAAGGGCAACAGTGCAGCAAATTACAGACCATCTTAATCAAGGGTCCCCTCAAATGATCTCTGCACGCACTGTTTTCCGTACCCTGCATCGGATGGGATATGGCAGCCAAAGGCCTGTTCGAACACCTTTGCTGTCTTCAGTTAACAACAGAAAACGTCTCCAGTTCGCACAGGAGCACAAGGATTGGACAGTCGATAATTGCAAACAAGTTATATGGTCCGGTAAATCCCGTTTTCAATTGCACCATGCCGTTGGCCGAGTGAGAATTTGGCGGAAACAGCACGAAAGCATGGACTCCAAATGCATTGCTACAATCCTTCAAGCTGGTGGAGGCAACGTTATGGTTTGGAGAATGTTTTCCTGGCATACTTTGGGCTCTTTAATTCGTGTTGATCAACGTCTGACTGGCACATCATATCTAAACATCGTTGCGGACCAAGTGCATCCTGTCATGTGGATGGTTTATCCCAATGGCGATGGCTACTTTCAACAAGATAATGCGCCCTGCCATAGTGCTCGTATTGTACAAGATTGGTTTCGGGAACATGCCGGTGAGTTTACTTTGCTTAGGTGGCTCCCACAATCTCCAGATCTCAACCCCATTGAGAATTTGTGGGATGAAGTTGAACGAGCCATCAGACAGCTGAATCCACAACACTGCTATCTCACACTTGTGGTAAGTGCTATTCATCAAGCATGGTCTCAGATTCCACACATCACGTATCAACATCTGGTGGAGTCCATGCTACAAAGAATCGACGCAGTATTAAAGGCAAAAGGTGGCCCAAAGAAGTACTGAGGGGTTGGTCATAATAAAGTGGCCACTCAGTGTATATAAGAGTTAACACAATGAAGCTGTGAAACAAGAACAAGAGATCAACGCCCAGCTGCGCAATTGCAGCACACCGGAACATGTCTCAATATAGTCCAAGGTATCGTATATACAAATACAGTGTAAGCCTAAAACACGAAAAACAAACCCAGCCCATGGAAATTCTGACCACCAAAGAAAAATTCAAACAAATCATAATAATATTAGGCAACCCATTTAATACAAAAAACACGCACTCAAAATCCAGATTAAAACTAAGCAATTAATGCTCAGGCCAGCAGAACATTCATGTCAAAAAAGTATAAAAACAGCAATCAAAAATAATAAAAGACATGTTCCCGAAACCACGTAAATGCAAAACATGAAACATGAAAGATAAAAAAGTCAAAATATCATAGCATGAAGCACATAAATAGCCCTAAAACGAAAGAAGTAAAAATGGACAAATTATCACAATGCCAACCTGAAAAGTCATGAAGCCATCCGTTATCGTCAGACATTATCTATGGGCTTCAGATTGGGAGATACCGCGGGCTATGTCATCCTGTGAATATCCTCACTCTCCAGCTATTCGTCAACTAGCTGAGCCCTATAGCGTCGGAAGTTATCGTCTATAAAAAGAAACTGGAGCCCATTAGCTCCCCTCGAAAAGCCGTACATAGGTCTGCTGTAGGACATCATCAGTGAAACGCACAGCGATCAGCGTGGCTCCTGAAAACACGTGCAGCGGAGTTGCGTGCCTGCCAGCTCGATGACGTATGGTCGTCATTTGCATATTTTCATAGGAGCTCGCACAATGTTGCTTGGGTACGTAAACTTAGTGATTTTCCACATGTCTGTAAAAAATCTTTACAGTAGGGCGTCTGTATATGTATTTACACTACCTGGCAGAGAAAAAATGCCACACCACGAAGACGTGAAAGCAGTGCCATGCTAATTGCAAAGTGAGTGCACACGTACAAGTTATGCAAATGATGGCATTTGCAGTCCTATCGCACGAACGACGCGCTTGATGTAAGCGGACAACCATCCCGTGAGGCCATCACTCGAGTCGTCGTCACTTCTACGAGAAGCGAGTGGTTCTGCTGTAACCGTGTCTGCAGAATGAACAAGGGGTGCCAGTGCCGTTAAGACTCCGTCGTACGCGATTTTGTCAAACGTATGAGTTCAGGATAGGTGTCATCGTAGGCCTCCGTACCGCCGGATGGTCCTTGCGTCGTATTACGGAACAAACGAATCGTGATGCCACAACCGTCCATCGCATTTGGAGACAGTGGTCCCAGGAAGCATCTGTGCAACGTCGTAGAGGGACCGGAGCACGGAAACGGACATCCGAGTTCACCGATAGTCGCATCCGATGTCATGTCGCAGCGGACCCACAGGCCACAATGGGCGACATTTTGCGGAGTGTACGGGAAGGCTTGGATGCTCCGATATCGACGCGGAAAATGTCGCTCCACTGGCTGGGTCTGGTTTGTTGTCCAGCAGTTCGTTGCGAAGGCTACCCTTAACAGCGAGCCATCGTCGTCAGCGCTTGGCGTGGTGTCGCTCTAGAACTACGTGGGGTGCCGAGTGGAACAGTGTGGTGTTCAGCGACGAATCGCGGTTCTGTCTCACCATGGATGATCGCCGTGTGAGAGTCTGGAGGCGACGTGTGCAACGGGGGGGGGGTTCATCCGCCATTGTGGAGAGCCAGACTACGCGGCAACGTGGAAAAATAGTGTGGGGGCTATCAGCCCCAACAGCCGCTCACCGCTACTACGCATTACGTGACATTGTCCGCACGCCGCTATGTTGATGAGATGCTGCGGCCCGTGGCACTACCGTATCTACAGGGTATCCCCAACGCCGTTTTTCAACAGGATAACGCCCGGCGCATACCGCTCGGATCAACCTGAATGCTTTACACGGTCTGCGGATGCTTCCGTGGCCAGCATGATCTCCCGAATTCTTGCCCATCGAGCATCTGTGGGACACGATTGGACGTCGGTTGAGTACCCTCCTACCCCCGCGAAATGACGATGAACTGTGGACTCGGATCAACACGAAATGGTCCACGATACTCCAGGAGTTTATTCGGACAGTCATTGACTTGATGCCACGTCGGATTCAACGTTGTATCGCCCAAAATCGGGCCACACTCCTTATTGATCATCCTGTATATTCAGCCACTGGAACCTAGTTTGTATATGACAATTAAATCATATGTTCAGGATTTACTTGGCTATCTGTGTGTGCAGTTTGGTCTGTTGTCAAGCATTCCTTCATGGTGTGGCGTTTTCTCTGGCTCAGTCTAGCGAAGCCTGTTTGGCTTTATATATTTTTAAAAGGTTTGATCAACTGGCAGACCCGTTCTCTATGTTTGCTTCTGAGATCGAAATGTGCAGGAGTGTTCCTTCTGCACGAAACACATGTTACGCAAAATGGAATGGATAGTTTAATTTGCCTGCGCAAAGGATCTTCCTGAATAGTTTTAAAATGCGTATATGTTTATTTTACAAAGAAAGTGTGTTCTCTTAAAGCATCATACATTATGCGCTAAAACAAGGTGTGTATCATCCACAAGGGTTATTTTAACTTTTCCGTAGGAGCTAAGTCGCAGAAAAACGAATTAAACTCTTACGATTTTTGAAATATTAAATTTCTTAGAATACACTGCCGTTCTATTTGTTTTCAAACCTTTAGAAAACTCTGAGAGAAATATTTTAGAACGCTTTTTTCAGATACGTACACTTTAAGACACATTGTAAGCACCTACGAAACACCTTCGCACCGTTTTGTGATAAAGGGATTAGACGTCACTCATCTCGAAACGAAACGCAGAATTGAATTTTTGGGAATTTTCTTCAAAATCATTCGTGCTGCCGTGTTTCTATTATACTGTTACCTCACTTGAGTTCGAAGTACCTCACGGTCTTTTTAGATCCCACGCCGTCTTTCATGTGCTCATGAAAAATGTCGCCTAATGTAATTCCACCTTTATTAGATATTGAAAAGACCCAATTCCCTAACGGTATGTTAAAACATTTCTTCGATGAAAGCGCTTTTAAAGCTGTGGGTTATCAGGAACTCAAACTGTCTGTCTGTTCCACAGCATTTTTCAATGCTATTTAATTTAAATTCCATTTGCCTCCAGAATATAAAAGCTTTTCAAATTATCTTTGCTTTGCAGTTTTGTTATGATACTAACCGAAGTACGTTAAGGTGCCTGTTTATTAGGAACACCTTCCCTTGCCATAAAGATGATTCACTTCAACGCGTAAGTGAATCATGCTTATGGCGAGGGAAGAGTGTTCCTAATCAGCGAGGAAGGTGTTCCTAATGGCGAGGGAAGGAGTTCCTAACGCCGTGTAAATCGGGAAAATCAGCTCGCCAAGCATCAGCTCAATAGAGAGTCAAAACGGGCAAATAGAATGACCTGAGCGGCGTGATATGACAGTTGGTGCCAATCGTGCCATTTCGAGCATCTCTCAAGAGGTTGCCTTCAAGTTTAACAATATTTCACCGTAAGTGGTTTGACACAGGGATTTATCCACATAACACCCCTCCAACACTCCCCTAAATTTCCTCGACACCGCTGCATTTAGAAGAATGAAACCCACACACGGATGTATATATAAACTGAGTAGCCACTTTATTATGACCACCCCCTCAGTACTTCGTTGGGCCTCCTTTTGCCTTTAATGCTGCGTCGATTCTTTGTGACATGGACTCCAAGAGATGTTGATAGGTGGTTTGTGGAATTTGAGACCATGCTTGATGAATAGCACTTTCCAGGAGTGTGAGATTGCACGGTTGTGGATCCAGCTGTCTGATGGCTCGTTCAACTTCATCCCACAAATTCTCAATGGGTTTGAGATCCGGAGGTTGTGGGGGCCATCCAAGCAAAGTAAACTCACCGGCATGGTCCTGAAACCAATCCTGTACAATAAGAGCACTTTGGCAGGACGCATTGTCTTGCTGAAAGTAGCCATCGCCATTGGGATAAACCATCCACATGACTGGATGCACTTGGTCCGCAACGATGTTTAGATATGATCTGCCTGTCAGACGTTGATCAACACGAATTAAAGGGCCCAAAGCATGCCAGGAAAACATTCCCCAAACCATAACGTTGCCTACACCAGCTTGAAGGGTTGTAGCAATGCATCTGGGGTCCATGCTTTCGTGCTGTTTCCGCCAAATTCTCACTCGGCCTTCGGCATGGTGCAACTGTAAACGTGATTCACCGGACCACATAATTTGTTTCCAATTATCGACTGCTCAATCCTTGTGTTCCTGTGCGAACTGGAGTCGTTTTCTGTTGTTAACTGCAGACAGCAAATGTGTTCGAACAGGCCTTCGGCTGCAATATCGCATCCGATGCAATGTAAGACGAACAGTGCGTGCAGAAATCATTTGAGGGATCCTTGATTAAGATAGTCTGTAATTTTCTAGACACTATCCGTCCCGCACGAGCAGTCACTAGTTGATGACGACCACACGTTGCACGTAGAGACCCAGTTTTTTGGCTGACAGTCCAGTCTTTAAACACTTTGACAACAGCTGCTCTGGAACATTTCACGAATGCGGCAGGTTTCGGTGATACTCGCTCCATGGCTCCGAGCTCCTACAATCATCCCACGTTGAAAGTCCGTCAAATCGCATTTTTTACCCCATCTCGTCACCCAAAAATCACTTCTACCACTGTCGCAAGCACTAAGCTTTCACTTTTTAAAATAGCATCGCCCTCTGGCGACAACAGCGTGCAGCCATCGCTCATTTGCTTAAAACTGTCAGGTGGTCATATTAGAGTGGCCACTCAGTGTATATATTTATAGAACAGTGAAAAACTAATAAGGCAGCAGAAGGAATTTCAAAATTGGCTTAAAATACAATAAATCAAAATACGAACGTATTTAAAAAAATCCAAATGGCGAATTGAAGAATGAAAAAGAAGCATTAGAACGAGAATCAGAAAAACCAGTTTGCTTACATCAGGAGAGCATCAACCTGTGGCAGTGGCTTTTCTAGTAACAGTAAGCGACATGGAAAAATACCAAATGTCCACTGATAATGTTCCCGAAGCCACTGGGACCAAATAAATGAAATTAGAAACATCGCCAAATTGCAAAACTGCGTTTAAGTAAGGAATGAAGAACTTACCAGATAGCTGCATGAAATGCTGCAAACACAACTGCGACTGACGTTTCAATAGGAAGGAATACGAAATAAATGACATGGAATTAATGTAAATAATTAAAGTTTAAACAACTCACTTCTAATTTGTTTTAAAAAAATTACGCAAATTCCATGTTATTCATTTCGGATTCCTTCTGGTTGAAATATCTGTCTCTCAGTTGTACTTGCAGTATTTCATGCAGCTATCCGGGAAGTTGTTGCAATTTGGGGATGTTTCTAATTTAATTTATTTGCTCCCAGTGGCTACGGCAGCATTATCAGTCGACATTTGTTTTTTTCCTTGACGCTTACTGGTACTAGAAAAGCCACTGCCCCCCAGGCTGATGCTCTCCTGATGAAAGCAAACTGAGTTTTCTAATTCTCGTTCTTATGTTTCTTTTACGTCCTTCTATTCACCATTTGCATTTTTTTTAAAAAACGTTCGTATTTTAATTTATTGTGTTAAACAAATTTTGACATTCCTTCTGCTTCCTTATTAGTTTTTCACTATTCTATATGTTTGCTAATTTCTTTGGCATGCGCTACAGAGATTATTGGCCTCGCTTTTTAGATATTTCTGTATTTGATGTATTTACATCCGTGTGTTCTTTCAAGCTCCTACATAAAAACTATATTGACAAAAGTCACCGGACACCCCTTCAAAAGCAAATGAACGGATCCGCTGCGTTGTTAAGATGCGCGGTACAGCTGCAAACGGTATAAAAACAAGCCTGCAGCTGACCGCGATCATATCGCACTGTGAGGTGGGGTGAAAATGGGGCCGCGGGAGAGAACTGGCTTTGAGAAAGGATAGATTGTTGGGAGTTATATTAGTAGGTTGTCCATAAGAGCAACCGAGAGGCGTTTAAACATACCCACAGTCAACTGTTTTGGATGTACTGAATAAATGGAAGACACATGGCGTGCCTGAAGCAGCAAAACCTACCGGCAGACCAAAGAAAATCAGTGATAGAGGACGTTGAAGCCTCAGGAGAGTCGTTACAGCTAATCTATGGATTACTACTGCCCAAGACCTCAGTGTAAAGGTGAGTAAAAATTGCTGGGACCTCAGTATGTACACGTGCCATTCGCAAAAAACCTGATTCCATGAGTTACCGTGGTCGTGCGGCTGCTCATAAGACTTTCATCCACACTCGGAATGCTACTCGTCGTTTAGCACGGTGTAAAGAAAATTTAATGTGGACCGCAGATCAATGGAAACGGGTCCTATGGACTGATGAATCCAGATACACGATCTATCAGACTGATGGCCGTGCGTGGGTATGGTGGCAGCCATGGCAACGCTATTTACCACTGTTCCTACGGTCAAGTTTGGAGCTGGCAGTGTACTCGTGTGGTGTTGATTTTCGTGGTATGGTCCCGACCCATTGGTTATCGTGGAGAAACCTACCGTTCTTTCTCCTCATAGAACCGGGGAGGTTCTAGTTACTTCTCTCTCCTCCTCTTCTCTTTATTGGCTTCTTCTTTCCCCTCCCGCACTTCCACTTTCTGTTCATTCTGCTCCTCCTTCTCTTCTCCCAGCCATCTGGACAGCGTCTACCTCTGCCCTTTCCTCCCCTCTTGAACTCAATGTCCATTGGCAATTTCTTCACCTTCGTCTCCCCGCCCCATCAGTACTGTTTCGCATGACCCTTCTCACCTCTCCGCAGTGCTCCTTTTGCCCTGAAGTCAGCGACGTCCAACATCAATACCTATTCTGCCCCGTTCTCCTGCCAGTCCTAAACACAGCATTTCGTCTTGCTGATCGAATTTGTGCTCGATCGTTACCATTTCTTGCATATGCTTGGCTACTCCAAACTAAGCATCCACCTACTCACTTGCCTCCTGTGTGCCGTTACATTTTTCTTCTTGTGAAGTTCACTGTCTATGCTTTCCATCTTCAACAACGCTTCCCCGCTCTTATTCCACCTCCTCAGGAGGCAAGTGCTATCATTCGGAGACGCTTCCTAGCACGGTTAACCACTCGCCTCCAAATGGAGCACTCTCGTGCTGCCTCAACAAACACCGATAGCGTTTTTCAATCCACTTGGGCCCAATCGGCTGGGTGGTTCCATATCCACAATTTGCAGTTACATCTCAAATTATAAGTGGGATTTTTGTTGTCGCCCACGTTCACTGTAACAAATCATGTTTTTACGTATTAATTTTGGTGCTTCGCTATTTGTGATTTTTCTGTTTTAATGTGCCATTGAAGATAGCTCACCATGTTTCCCATGTTCTCTTCGATGATGTTGGGTTTTATGTTGTTGTATATAATTCTTCCTTCTGCACAGTTTACTGCCCACGCAATGTCCCCTTCATTATGTTGAATATTTTTTTAAAATATTAGTCACTGTGTGTATAATATAATGTAACAAGATGCCCTTCTGAGTACATTTAGCGTTATTTCCCCTTGTCACTGAATACGTCTGTACATATGTTGTAAATTTTGAATGTAGCATCACTGTTGCATTTCTGTGAATTAGTACCTAATGTTTAATCTTTAGTATGGTAGTAATGCTTAATTGGAATTTGTGCATAGTATAGAATCATGTCTTGCCCTGTCTACAATACTGTAGGTAAACATTTTCGTTTGTATCGCTCGTGCTTTATTGTCTGCCTCTTCTTCGCCCTACGTGGCGAAATAATTTTTTTATGATTTTAACAATATTTTGTTTTACGTTTCACTGGAACTTTCCAGCTGATGTATATACCGCTGTATTTATTGGCAGAATTCCATTGTCATGTACATAGAAATGTTATTTTACTGAAGAATAAAGGCAATTTTGAAATGTGACAATACCAAGCCTTTTTGGTACCAGCAGGATAATGCACCGAGCCATAAAGCAAGAACTGTTACGGCGTGGTTTGACGATAATTCCGTATCGTGTGTGAACTGGCCAGCACATAGCCCTAATCTTAATCCCATAGAACACATATGGGATGAATTAGAGCGCCGCATAAAAAGTTTGGAGTCAAGGCCTGCTACTAAGCAACAGGTAGCGGCAGCATTATGTACTGAATGGAAGCACATACCTATCGCTGTGTTCCAAAACCTTGTCGAAAGCATGTCTCGAAGGGTTAGTGCATGCATTAAGACCAAAGGTGGACTGACACCGTACTAATGCATATCAATAAATGCTATGTCGTGTTTCTCTTCTATGTGTCCGGTGACTTTTGTCAATATAGTGTATATAATGACTAAGCAGCAGCTGTGTGAGTAGTTTGCAGGTGAAACTCGCTGTTGTATGTGTTGGACGTTTTAGTATTCTGCTGTATAGAGTTATATGATTTCGTAAATCGACTCGTAGTGGTGTTGTCGAAAATTGTTTAAGGTGAAAGTGTCGTGCGGGACTAATAAAAGAAAAGTTTCCGTAACTGATTCTGTTTCCGTCTATGTTTTGTCAGGCCCTAAAAAGCCTTATGTGTCGCTAATTTAAAGTGAGCTATGCGCTGCAACGAGTGCGTCACTTAGTTCAACATTTCTTCAGCCGGAAATTTTGAACTTATCGTGACACCAATCTCACATAGCGAAAAGTGTTACGTTTATAACACCGAAAATAATTGCTAATCTAGGATAATCAATTAATAATTAAGCGCTAATTATCAATAATTTATCGTTTAGAATAATTATATAAATTCATTAATAAATTAACGATTTTTACCGATAATTAAAATAAATACTGATTTACCAAATTTTGATACAAAGCCTTATGTAATGTGGAGGACTATATATTTATTAAATGTGATTAATGTAAAATAGAGTACTTCTCTCTCAGTATTCAGTTTCTCGGAGTTACTTACAAATTCGCGATTTTAAAATTAGTTATTTTGTTAATTAAATAATAGTGCAGAATATTTAAAATGTAACGTTTTGCTTGTACTTTAATAAAATTGTACTTATATACTTTAGCATCATTGCACAAGGTAACTGCACCTCGCCCCCAGGGCCTTCAAAATGTGGATCCCGTGTTTACTTCTACTTCTCGATGAATGTTCAGTAATTCAATTCCAGAAAGTAGAGAATTAGACATTGAATTTTGAAGATACATTTTCTGGCCCCTGAGAGTAGAAAATGTTTTTTCCGGAGTGGCAGTTGAGACAGGAAGCTTTGATAAAATTTTTAGATATCTCTTTACACTGAAGAGCAATTGAATTAAAGATACGTGTCTAGTAACGTGTAGCACCCCCTTTCGTCCTGATGACGGCGGCGATTCCACTCGGCGAGGACTCTACAAGACACCGGAAGCGTTGGGAAGCCATACGGATCCATGACCCCTGAACAAGCTCCCACAGTTTACGAAGATTTGAAGGAGGGGTCAAGAGCCTCGAACATCTCTCTCGATGGCATCCCAGATGTGCTCGATGGGACTGAGGTCAGGTGACCTAGCTGGCCAAGGAAGCGAGGTCACATCGGTGGAGTGTTCATCCAACCATTCGGATACAATTCGGGAGCTGCATTGTCTTGTTGCAGGATGAGGTCCCTAGTGGGATGTTGAAGACGCACAAACGGGAGCAAATGGTTGTCCAGGATATCCCGGTAACGTTGACATGTTAGGCACGATGTCACACGTACCAGGGGGACCCATTTCAGTTCACGTAAACAGTCCACAGACGAGAATGCCACCCCCACCAGCTTGAAGAGTACCCTGCTAACAAGAAGGATCCATCACTTCATGTGGTTCGCGCCGTACTCGTATCCTGCCATCCGCATGTACCAACGTGAATCTCGACTCATCAGTCCAGGCAACATTTTTCCACATGTCTAGGGTCCAGTGGCGATGTTCCAGCGCCCATGCTAATCTTTGCACCCTGTGATGTCCGGTCAGCAGCGGTTCACTCGTGGGACGATGTCTTCTGTACCTCATAGCGAGGAGATGGTTCTGGATGGTGTGGCTGCTTACACGTTTTTGTGTGACAGCGTTAAATTGCCGAGTGATTGCTTGCACTGTGGCCCACCTATCTGCTGTTACAATGCGAGCTAGCCGACGATGACCCCGCTCATCCAAACGCTGTTGTCCACGGCAGTTGGCCCTTGCCCCTATGGTTTTACCGGATTCGATGTACTCACGGTGGAGCCGTGACACAGTGGCTCGTGAAAATCCCAGTGCCTGCAGGACTTCCGAGATGGAGTGACCCATTCGTCGGGCCACGACAATTTGCCCACGATCAAATGCGCTTAGATTCTTCGTCTTACCCATACTGCGTCCTACTCTTACTGATTCCCGTCGCATTACTCCTTTTATTGTCGAATCGCTGCATACGTCATGTCGTTTCCGTATATAGGGCCGCCCACAGCGCCACATTTGCATAACGTCAGCTGTCTAATTTAATTGCTCTTCAGTGTATATTGGAGAAATAAAAAAAAGAGAGCTTCACGACTTGATGAGGATTCCATCGCAGTGGATGGTCTTTCCTCTTGTCTTATAGTTAATAAAAACATCTTCCAGGAGTGTGAGGGACAGCGAGTGTACACTATTGGTGTTTTGCTTGCACGTGAAAAATTGCGCCAATGAAACGAATTGAAAGGGATTTCGAAAGATCAGCGACTTGTTTGGAAAAAAATGTGATTTAAAACAGTTTTTTATCGGTTTTCCAAATTCATTTGATATTGTTAATGAACAAGGTTTAAAATTCGGCTTTAAAAGAGAAAAAGAAACCATGTGATTCGGTGTTCAAGAGAAAAGTGTACCTTGATATCCAATGGGGGGGGTCAGCCCCTGAGCCCCTCCCTTTCCTACGCCAATGCCATAATCGTAAACAAAATCTTGTGCAAAAGTTCAGCATTGTGGTCGAAGATAAGAGATAAATGTTACAGTTCAAGTTGTTAAATGAAGAAAGATTTGAGTCAGAAACGTAAATAACAGATGAAACGATAAATGTAACAAACAAAGCTTAAACAAAAGATCTCTGTTCAGGTCCTGTTCATGGGAAAAAACATCAGGCGGTTTGAGACGAAGGAGAGTTCAGAACAGAATATTCGTGTTCAAGTTAGGAACAGAAAAAATAAAAATGAACAAAATTTCTGCGTCCAAACTTTTGCCGGAAGACAGACTTGAGCAAGTACCTTACAAGAACGGGTTGTTTATACTTTTGTCAAACTTGGACACAGATCCAAAATGCAATAGTTTTACTTGGTTTTAATTTGAGAAAGACGGATGGAAGCCGGGTAATATGAAAAGCGAAATTTTAGATGGAAAATAACTGTTTGAAAATTTAAGTGTCACTTTTCCTAGAGAGTACACTGTAGTACCTCCTTTGAATGATATGCCACACATGTAGCAATAGTATTGCGTGCCTTTGAGTCCAACTGTAAAGTTCAAAATATACAGATGCTGTGAAGAACAACACATTAAGCCGAAAGGTTGAAGTTTGAACACCAACATTGTACATGGAGAATTGGTTGAGTGAAACTTAAAATGTTTGAGTTCTCCTGTGTTCGCTGATATTGAAAAAACACAGGAAACGCAATTTGTAAACACAATTTGTTTTTTGAGATGTAGGGATTATTTTGCATTAATAGAGCAGCATTTTAGAGGACAGACAGATATGAACAAAACAAAAACATCCAAGTTTTAGTAGATAGATTTGAGCAAAATTTTGAACACAATTTATTTTAAATGGGAGATAGATTTGTGGAAAATTTAGGGAAATAAATTTTAAACGGAATACAGATCCGAAACAGAACTTTTTAAATTTTAGGCTGAGTTTAATGTTAAGTAAAAATTAAAATCCAAAATTCTAAACAAGACACAGCTTTTAATTAATTTTAAGCATGAGAAATGTCTACGAAAAAGTTTAGATCGCTTTGTCTGTTTTCTCTCTTTCCATTTTCATTCTTCTTTTTTCTCCAAAAGACAGCCTGGCATGATCAAAAATTAAAGTTACATTTTTAGGCTGAATACAGATTCGAGCAATACTTGAAAGAGCCATCGGTCTTTACGCCTACTCGGACTCAGACCTGAAACTGAAATTGTTGGGTGTTTCCTATAAAAATAAAAGCTGCAAGGATTTCTTTTATAGCTTGTGTTTTATTTAAATAAAGAAAAAAAAATAATTCTTTTCTTTTACATTTCTTCTTCGTAATATCTTAAAAGAAACAACTGAAACCGAGAGATAAAATCCGTTTTTACATACACGCTTTACAATATAATGATTACTGTAAAAGAAGAAATCATGAATTTCTAATTTACAGAACTGAATTTTGACGCCGTAATCAACAAAAAGCGTAGCATCGTTTTTGAACTATGCTATACTTCCTATTATTTTTTTCACATCGCAGAGTGCTTAAAAAAAGTTACAGTTTTCTGTATGATGACTGTAAAAAAAACGCGAAGGGCTGTTTTATTTTTATTTCTGTTTTTTTTAAGTGCCGTAAAGAAATGCTTTTGAGACAGAAGCAGACTAAGATGTGCGATGCCTTAAAAATAAACCGACAAATATGTTTCATCTTTTTTAATCTAGCTGTTCTTGAGAGCTAATGGATGCCAATTAATGGCAAAACAGGCCCACTTCCGAAAAAAGGAAACTACGTTAAACATTTCCGCGTAATAAAAAATAATGCACGCAGTAGAGGCTACATTTTTAAATGAAATATTTCTGATCACCTTAAAACTCGGGCACGCTGATCGCACTGACTTTCGTCGATATGAAAAAAAAAATACATAAAGCCAAGATATCTACAAAAAAAAATAAGAAAGTAATAATAAAAAATGATTTCGTGAGAAAGTACATTCGATTGCACTGGATCTGATTTCTTCGGAAGAGGCAATTAAACTAAAGCCATTACAGAACAAATATGATTTAAATTGATTTGCAAAACAAACACCATCTTTCCCATAATTTTTTCCTAGATTAACAGTTCCAACAAAAATTGGTGATCAACTGAATTTAAAAGAAAAGAAAGTTAGGCTATAAAAGAAAGGGGATTATTTAATCAAATGAGAAATTCAAGCTATTTCAATGAAGCGGAATAAAAAATGTCGTAAAACCACTAGTGTGCAAGTACGTACATCGAATATATACATATAAATCATCACCAAATCTTATGGATTTTTTTAAGTTCTAGCAAGAACAGGTGTTTTTTTTTTTGTGTGGGCATTCTGTTTTTCTTTTTTTCGCATGTACATTTTTTACTCGAGCGTTTCTTGCATTATTACATGTACCGAGTACCACGATCTTCTTTTTTCCATCGCTGAAATTCAAGAAGAAAAAAAAATGCAATTATTACGAACATTTCTTACGCCGACAACGCTGATTGAATATGGGAATAATTTATTTTCTAATTTCCTCCTTCCCCATTCTTACGATAGAAAAATTATGAAAGAAAATTATAACCTAAATTCATTTTTTCCAGCATTCTTTGAGTGTCAATTTACTTAAATGGCTTTTATAAGTTAAAAAATGTTAGAAATTAGGCCGAATTAAGAACGAGACATTTTTATATACATTTTTTTTCCAGTTTCTCTGAATAGATGTGCCGTAAACTGTGTATAATAAGACGTTGTTTGCGTGTCTGGGAAGCTAATTTCGATGTCAGCGAGCTGCATGTCTGGATTTTCTACAGGAAAAGGTTTATGATCAATTACCTGATTGCAGTTTCAGTATAGCCCTGTGCAGTACTCGAAATGAGCCGGAATACGCAGGTATGGCATAACGGTACTTTATTTTTCCTAATGAACTGCCAGTACGTAATCTTAAGCGCGGGTATGAAATTTTTTATTTCATATAAGCCCCAAATCATTACACTGAAGATGTCTGTAATTTTTATTGAATCATTAATTTAATATATTCAATTTGAAGAGCTTCTTCATAGAATGAAGAATTGGGGACAATACGCTAAACACAACTTTTAGTTTCGCAGCAATAAGTATAAACTTTTTCTACTTTGGCCCCCCCTTTTTTTTTTTTTTTTTTTTTTTTAGGGTTGTGAGATTGCTGTTAATTTAAGATTGAATATTCATTCTGGTTGCGGAGATTCTGATTGCCAGACTTCCTGCTTCGTGAAAGTCTCTATTGTCAGGGGGCGTTCTCAGAAAGTATCTCTATTGTTTGCTTTATGGAAGTCTATTGTCAGGGGGCTGCTTTCTCGGAAATTCTCTATTGTCTGCTTCACGAAAGACAAGACAATGAAGACAATATAGAGACGATAAAGACATTATTTGCTTCATGAAGACAATAGACAATAAAGATAATAGAGACTTTCATGAAGCAGACAATAGAGAGACTTTCTCGGAAAATCTCTCTATTGTTTGCATGAAAGTCTCTATTGTCAGGGGGCTGCTTTCTCAGACCTTAAAGTTCTAGGTTCAAATCCAGCTGAATCGCTAATGATTAGCCGAGGTTCAAAAGTCTTGTAAATTCGTTGGTCCCGGGTATAGGCACCTCGTTATAAAGAAGTCCAATGTAACCGGGGTTTCCATATTTATCAGAAGCGAAATTCAGTAGCCATTTTTAGATATAGTGAATGGTAGTCATTTTCTTTCAATTCCCGCCATTTGGATGGGCTGGGCAGCGAACAGGCAAGGTACTTCCTTTCCCACGCGTCGCAGCAGAGGGGGTGTTTGATTTATAGTTTCGTCGATGTGAGAAGAATGAAACTGGACATTATTGCTTTTCCGCAGTCCCAAGTAGCATGATGAAGAGGGGGCCAGCAAGCCAATGAATGAATCTAACGTTTTTCGAAGAGGAGGCACCTTAAGGTGTGACTTTTCTTAGAAGAAATTCGTCGGACTTCACACGGGGGGAGAGTTTTCGTTCGGGGGTCGGTTATCGGAGCAAGAAAGAGCAGAGGGAACTCGGTGGCATAAAGTCGACGAAGCAGGAGATCTTTAGCGGGTGTGCTAGTATCGTCCGGACAAAGGGAAGTAGGGAGGAATGAGGCCGATGATGAGAGAGACGGAAGGAGATTATGAGGGGTAACATGCAGAAAGAACGGAGATCATGACAAGGCTTAAAAACATTCCCCGTAACATCAGAATGAAAGTCTTCCTCACTGCAAAATTTAGCCTCAGTAGATTCACTTTTCTGTACTTTGTATTGTATTTATCTGCTCCAGTTGGGAGAATTACGGATTATACCACCGATACAGAACTTACTGCAAAGGAAGCATCAAACGTACCCTCCACACAGGGCGCTGTAATAGAACTCCGCACCAAGCCCTGTAACACCAACCCCAGTCCTCCGTGTAGCATAAGTAGTGTCCGCTGGATCCACAAGTCAACCAACTGAAATCGACCGCCATCGTTTATGTCTTACGGTGCAATAGTATTCAACGGAATGGTCAATCACATTTTCAAACGAAGGAGTTTTTCTTTTAGGATTTTTTTTTTCGCTTTCAGTTTCGGAAATTTTTTGGCGAAGGTATTTTTTTCAGGATGATGTTTAGCTAAATATAAGCATACAGTCACTTCAAAAGTTTCATTTCGAGCACTGGCCCTGTGGCTAGAAAAACTGTTCCTTAAAATTAAGTAAAAATAATATTTCACTTATGCTTTTCATATGGCTTTCTGTATTCCAGTTTTAGCACACATCAAGGGATCTAACTCCTTTGGCCTGCGTTCTTACTTCTCTAAATGGTTGTCTGACGTATACTTCTAATTTAACCTTCATTTTTATCATGAGCTCCCGTATTGGGAAGCAAGGAGCTGCATATTGCCTTCTCTAGAAATTGGATCATCTCCCTTGTGTTCTGTGGATATAATATACAGATTTTCGTGATAACATTAATTCTGATTGCTATTTACACTGCCTCAGAGAGAAAATGCCACACCATGAAGGAATGCTCGAAAACAGACCAAAGAGCACACACAGATAGCCAAGTAGGTCCTGAACAAATGATTTAATTGTCATATACGGACTAGGCTCCAGTGGCTGAATATACAGGATGATCAATAAGGAGTGTGGCCCCCATTTTGGGCGATATAACGTTGAATCCGACGTGGCATTGAAACAGTGAGAGTACGAATAGACTCCTGGGGTATCGTGGATCATGTCGTTTTGATCCGAGTCAACAGTTCATCTTCATTTTGTGGGAATGAAAGGGTACTCAATCGACGTCTAATCATGTCCCACAGATGCTCGATGGGCGAGAGGTCGGGGGATCGTGCTGGCGAAGGAAGCATCAGCATATCGTTTAAAGCACTCAGGCTGATCCGAGAGGTAGGCGGGCGGGCACTATCCTGTTGAAAAAGAGCGTTTGGGATGCCCTGAAGAGACGGTAGTGCAACGGGACGTTGCACCTCGTCAACATAGCAGTGTGCCGTCAATGTGACCGCAATGCGCACCAGCGGTGGTGCGGCTGTTGGCGCTGATAGCACCCCACACCATGATTCCACGTTACCAGGCCGTGTAGCACCCCAACGCCATGATTCCATGTTGCCAGGCCGTGTAGCACTCCACAATGGCAGAGGAATCCACCCGTCTGCCACGTCGCCTCCAGACTCCCACTTGGCGATCATCCGTGGTGAGACAGAACCGCGATTCGTCGCTGAACACCACACTGTTCTATTCGACACCCCACTGAGCTCTGGAGCGACACCACGCCAAGTGGTGACGACGATGGCTCGCTGTTAAGGGTAGCCTGCGCGCAACGGACGGCTGGACAACAAATCAGACCCAGCCAATCGGAGCGACACTTTCCTCGTCGATATCGGAGCATCCAAAGCCTTCCCGTACACTCCGCAAAATGTCGCCCGTTGTGGCCTGTGGGTCCGCTGCGACATAACATCGGTGCGACGAACGATGCACTCGGATGTCCGTTTCCGTGATCCGGTCCCTCTACGACGTTGCACAGATCCTTCCCGTGACCACTTTCTCCAAATGCGACCGACGGTTGTGGCATCACGTTGCGTTTCTTCCGTAATACTACGCAAGAACCATCCACCACTTGTGAAGTCGTTCATTTGATGAAATCGCGTACGAGGGCGTTTTAACGGCATTGGCACCCTTTGTTCGTTCTCCAGACACGGTTACAGCAGAACCACTCTCTTCTCGCGGCAGTGATGACGTCTCGAGTGATGGCCTCACGGGCTGGTTGTCCGCTTATATTCCGCGTGCCGTTCGTGCGATTGGCCTGCAAATGCAATCGTTTGCATAACTTCTACGTGTGCACCCACCCTGCAATTTGCATGCCACTGTATTCACGTCTTCGTGGTGTGGCATTTTCTCTGTCAGGCAGTGTATTTTATAGAACTTCTGGAGGCGTGTGTATTCCCTAAAAATAAGAAAAACGTTGAAAATCTCCAGTAGGAGAAGCGGAATTTTACAATAGAAGGTAATAATGAAATTTCCCATGCTTGGTGGAGGACAGTGTACTTGCGTACGCTGTTCTCCTTTGAAATTTTCATCATTATCTCGCCAAGCATCCGGGGTGGAGGGGATCTCTGTGCACAACGACAAAACTACATTCATACACGAATATAGATCCAAGTTTTGTTCCTATTTTCGTTCCTATTGTTAATTTTCTTCACTAGTGAATAATTTCTCCATGCTGAAGAGTAAGAAAAAAATAAATTTAAAATATGAAAAATGGAGGAGTGGTAAAGAAAACTGAATTCTCTTGAAATATACAAAAATCACATTTTCAAAATTTGTTTTACGGTGACTGAGTTGCAGGATCATTATAGCTGGAGGAATGATAACGCTCAACAATTTCTATTTTTTTTTTTTTTTTACTGTCCTGGACTTGTTTTCGGGGATCAACGCAATGGCATCGCGGACTTATTTATGCCGAATTTTGGATTTTTCTTCTCCATCTTTAATTGCACATTCTCCTTCTCTGGTGCTAGGAAACAGCCTTTTTACCGTAACAAACAACAAAGCCTCCCTTCCCCACTCAGTCACCCAAACCCTCATATTTCCGCCAATGACCACTTCTTCATCCTCACATACGCAGCAAAAATCACTCCTACTGACAGCAAAACTAGGAACAGGAAGAAGTTGAAGGCTTCCTCTCTCACACGCACAAAGATTTCTCTTCATCACTCTTTAGAGGGATACATTTATTTAAAAGTTCCCACTTCAGCAATGTTCTTTTACATTTTACGCTTCTCAAAAAAAAAAAAAAAAAAACAGGAATTCTCTCTTTCCTGACCCTTAGCAGCAATATGCCCGGTGCCCATGTGGCAGAGAATCATTGGCTAAGCTATTCCTACTGCTTCACCATAAGAAGTAGTTTCTTTTGAGTTATCCATGTTGCTGCAAAGGGTCAGGAAACAGAGAATTCCTGTTTTTTTTTAGTTGTTTTTTTTCCGAACCCAGTGTCCGAAAGGAAAGAAACTCTATCATTTGAATTTTGCACGTTTCTTTTCTTTTTATTTTCTTCCTTTTTTTTTTTTTTTTTTTTTTTTTTGAGGAAGTGCAATACACAAATAAATGAGGTAAAGTATTTCTGCTTATAATGAAGTACAAACAAAATTTTTATAAGCCACAGAAAATATTAATAAAAGTATTTACATCGTCCATTTCCCAGGGGGGATGGACGATGTAAATACAATATATATATATATAATATAATATATTTTCAATGGAGAAATATGAAAGGCCGAAGAAATAAAAAATATAACATCCTCTGCATAAGCTATTCTTTACTGGACAAAGATATTTCGATATTTTCCTTAGAAATTTGTACTGAGGGTATTTTTTCTTTCTTGGTGGGAAGTTCCGTGATTTGTGGTAGTT
The DNA here is from genome assembly GCA_039090855.1 of Macrothele yani. Lineage (NCBI taxonomy): Eukaryota > Metazoa > Arthropoda > Arachnida > Araneae > Macrothelidae > Macrothele > Macrothele yani. The sequence continues at coordinate 185,103,617 of CM076990.1, read as the reverse complement.
CGTTAAGAATATAAACCAAGTGTCCGAAAGGATCAAAAGAACTACAAAAAATGTCCTTATTGTACCAACATGCTGTCTAATTTCAATTACCCATCACTTTTATGTAGTTTTTTTTTAGCTATCTGGTTTCCAGTTAAATTTATGTGTAGAGACTGTGGCAAAAACGGTTAGATAACACGAAGACACAGGATGTTTGTATATCTTATCCATGGTAAAAATTTCTGTTTGCCTGCTCCCGAAAAATAAGTTGCGTCCCTGACTAAAGAGGTCATCAAGGAATGATGAAAAGAGCAAAAACAGAATAAGAGTGCAAGAATTTTGCGAATCATCCTAACTGGCCCGGGGATATTGACTTCGCAATACGACGAAACATGCTTTGAGCCTCAAAATTTGCCGTACAAAATTTCTGACGACGAAAGAAGAAAAATGGAACAGAAAGGAAATAAGAACATAAAGGAAAATTGTTCATTTCTGACTAATCACGACATTTTATTGGCATTTTGTTTTTACTTTTGCTTAATATCATAGTGAAAAAAAAAGCGAAAAGCATTAAATTAATCTGACTAATTTCTTTTTACGAAATAGGTTTTTATTTTCATTCACGGGAGAATACCGTCTGCATTTATTTTTTATTCCTCTTTTGTCTACGCGTATTCACGAAGTTACGTCTATTTTAGCGAGTCTAAGTGAGATTTAATTCCATGCAACCCTTTGTCAAGAAACAGCTTTCAGAGGAATAAAATAAACATTTTATTCGCTTGCGCATTATTTTCGCAAGATAGCAAATGCTGTCATCTTAAAAAAAAATAAAGCTTACAAAGAAGTGAATTTAAGAAGAGGCAAGAAAAGTGCTGAAATCGTGTGCAACTCTGGTGCTGGGGTTTCGTAATATTAAGCGTAATATCCGGAAGCGTAACAAACGCATTTGGGATTTGCTTATTGAGCAGATGGGGAGCTTTTCTGGAAGCATGTTTGTGTGGTTTACGGGTGCTCTTCTGCATTCGAATATGTTTAGATATCGCCGTCTTCACTAGGAGGATAACACCCACGAGTACCGGAGGCAGCTGGGGAAGAGCTCCTAAAGTGGTCATAACTGACTACGGGCAGATGTTGCGGTCCGGAACTAGAGGGTGAGCATAAACAAACAAACACACTGGGGGTATCCTCGAGCGTGGGCGGTTGCCTTTTCCGAAGACCCGCTTTTAGACCCAAAGCTCAAAAAAATCAACATTCCGCTGATGTTTACATCGCCTCGTTGCCTAGCACAGTTTTGTGACCCCTTTCATTGCAGGTTTATTTGCTTTATGAGTTCCTTTCTCCCAACCGTTTATGCTGTTTTATTTCTTCCTATGCAGTTTTTTTTCCTTTTTTTTTCTCGTTTCCTTGAAAGCAAGAATCATTAGTACAGCGCCATCTAGCGTTAACGAAAGCAGTCCGAAAAGAAGAAAAGTTGCGTAGATCTCAATTATACACCGCCGGCCCATATTTTAGGTTCAAACACGTCAGGAGCGCATGTGCAACCTGGATAGCGTTTTAGGGGTGAAATTACCGTTCAGAACGAGTTATTTTTTTTCAAGGATTCGCATAAGCTGTGCTATTTTATTATCCCCTATCAGCGTTGTATTCTGACAGTTTCTTCCGGGGGGGGGGGGCAATTACAGATTTTGAGGGGGCTCAAACTTGTTGGTTGATTATATGTACATATATGTACATATAATCACAATTATATATACATATAATCACAATTTTGTTATTTATAACGTGGACCTTAGCTAAAAGAGACATACAAAGGCTGCAGACAACTCAAAGTAGCATGGAGAGGTGCATGCTTGGTGTAACCAGGAGAGATAAGAAGAGGAACACGTGGATCCGAAAAAATGACAAGAGTGGAAGACATCATGATCAGAGTTAAATCCCTGAAATGGCAATGGGCTGGACATACTGCCAGAAGGACAGACCATCGATGGACAGCCGAAATTTTAGATTGGATTCCAAGGGACAGGAAAAGACCCAGAAGAAGACCACATAGAAGATGGATGGATGAAATTCGAAAGTATGCGGGAGTGACATGGAGGAGACTGGCACGAGACAGACCGTTGTGGAGGAAACTTGGAAAGACCTTCGTCCAGCAGTGGATTGATAATGGTTGACAATGATGATGACATGCATTATACGTCTAAAAATTTTCTTATGCTCGTACACCGCAAAGGCGAATTCCAAGAAATCTAAACGTACAAGTGATTAAAAATGTTATACTTTTGTTTTAATTCAGTGATGCAGCATAGATTTCGCGATGGGTGGGTGTAAAATATTGAGGATACTAGTAAGATAATGCTGTGCAGGAGAAATCCCTCCCCCCCCCAAAAAAAAAAAACAAAGAAACTTTAGGAGTGGTAAAAATGTCCTCGCCTTAAAACAAGCGTGTTTCTGATTATTAAGGAATCATTAAAGCGTTAGCTGAAAACGTATGGTTTTAATCATTCCCTTGGGACAGCACCTTTAGATTATTTCGATCAGCACATAGTAGTGAAAAAAAAAAAAACTAACCTAACCATTTTGATGCCAGTGTGATCTGCCTCGATTTTTTTTTTTTTTTTTTGACACAGAGTGTAAACCACCAACTGCACGGGAATTTTTTTATGGGAACTATTTGCTATTGTTAAAAATTAGGTAGCAAATATTTTTGGTATTGGAAGCACTACCCTCACGTTAGCTACACTAAGGCTTAATTGCATATAAGGAAAATAGGCATCCAGAAGACTGAAATAAAGCTGAATGCCAGCTTTCAAAATATGACGAGGTATTGCAGTGCAAACATCTCTAATCTGTGGAATTAGGTTTTCATTGCGGAAGTAGTCCGAATTGTCAGTGCTTGAAAAATTGCCCCTTCAGCGAGGACTGTTTAATGTTTTGTTGAAGGATGATAGAAATTTCAGATTGAAGTCCACGTGGATGTTTCTTTTTCTATTGTTATAATATTTTCCATCCTTTTCTTATTTTTTTTAACTAATTTCTCTAAATATTCAGCTATGAACCAAAACAATTGGACTAAATATAAGAGGAAATCACCCTATAACCTACGGCGGGGCTTTCATGGATTTTCGAGGGGCTAAGCACCCCCGAGAAGATGCCTGAACACATCACTGTCCACTATGTATCCAGTGGAGTACCGGAAAAACAAGGACACCTCCCCCCCCAATAATAATTTCGAGGCCCTTTTGCGAAAATATAGCTTTTAATTAATAAAAGTTTTGGATATATAGAGCTTTCAATTATTGAAATTTTGAAATTCCATATTTTAACTAGGTTTTATCAATATTTCAATAGTTCAAATTCATTGGAACTTACAAGAACTTTTTCGTAAAATTAAAATTATTGCGTTTCATTGCATGTAACACAAATGTGCACGCTGTAATTAAAATGATTGCTCTAGTTTAAAAAAAAATTGCCGCAAACAGTTGCGCCAAATTTATTCATTTAATGCAAATTTCATTTTGTTAGAGAGCTGAGGACAGCCTCTTTGCTATGACTCACGATCACACACACAAAACAAATACATTTCCTTGTGACGGTGTCAAATGAGATTTTCTGATTTATACGAATATGAACTAAGTAAGCAAATGAATCAGTAACAATTAAGAATTGCGCCCTCTCCCCCCCACAAAAAAAGAAGATTTAAATTACGTAAATTATTTTCACTTGAATACAGAAAACACGCTTACAATAATGCCACAATGTTTTGCACATAATCAAAGTTTTTTCGTTTGACTCTCTTATAAAAAAACTGACAAAGGTCAAAATGTCCCTTGTTATTTCACATTGTCATGTTAATATGCATGCATGATAACTATTGCCATGGCTATTAAAAGGGGCCTCAAGCCCTGTGGAATAGCTGTCTTCTCCTAATGCAAGTTTTATCAATTAAAACCGTGGAAAAAAAAAAAAAAACTTGCTTTCTTTATATTGCTTAAAGCTGCAGTCAAAAATTCCTGACTATTTCTTTAGCCAGTTTCATATGAAGTTTCCGCAAAATATTTTGTAAAATCTTTTTGCAGAAGCCCTGAAGGTTTCCTTCAATGCGGGGGTTGCGGGGGGCTGTCAGTACGCCCCTGTATTTATCTGTATCAGTTTGATCCAGTTTTCGTCTCCATGAGCGGCAGTTTTGTTGTTGTTGTTGTTTATTTTCAGTATTCATAACTGGGGATGTGGCTAATCATCATACGGGGGCAAAGATTTTGAGTTATTTGTAAGAAATTTTGGCAAAAGATTCCGTTTATGTCGATTTTTTCCGACGTTGATGTTTTCTCCAATAAAAATAAATAAATAAATAATTCAGGTACATATGTAGCATTTATTTGATGTATGTGGTATTGGGAAATATGAATACGAATTTTTATGGCCTAACAAGTAACAGTTTCTTCGTAATTTTTGCTTATTTATGTCGTTTTTTTTAATCTGTTTTTAACTATTTGCTGGCATAAGGCTGTTTATGTTTTTTAGTTTGTTACCTGACAAGGAATATTTCTCTCTCTCTCTCTCTTTCTAGGTAGTTAGAATGAGAGAGGTTCGTCAAAGATTGTAAACAAACAGCGGGTGGTCTTCCCTGGCGGATGCCTGTGACGTAGTTGGTCCCCAGCAGTCTTCTGTCGTGGTGATAAAGAATGATTAAATGCGTGATTCTTAGTTCAAATTAGAAGCTTTTAAGAATGCATAGGCAGGATTTTTTAAAATAGGAATTACAGAATTAAAACTTGGAACTTTCCTTATGTTGTTTCCTTTTCTTAACTCCCTGGAATTCAATGCATGTGCTTGGTTTTTTCTCTTCATTAAGTTATGTTGGTTGACGTCGTTAATATATTTAATACGAAAAATGTTCTTGCTCTCGCATAGGTTTTAATGACACCCCCGTCAAATTCGGAAAAATTTAATTTCAATTTCGATAAAAGTTTGTTTATGGTCCCTTTGGATTTATATATGCTCTAGCTCCATAAAATTCTGAAAAAACTGATTCAAACTGTTTGACAGTTTCCATTCAAATGTTGTTTGGTATCATTAGCCCACCTCTTGATAAGGTCTCAATCCAGATTTTGTTTGATTCCCCATTAAGTAGGAAAACGTTTCCAAATCCTTATCCCTGTGACGAAAGGCTAAATATCCAGCAAAATAGCATATGGCTTCTTCCTCTTCAGGATTAGTAAAATTGCAAGTGTTAATAGACACATTGTCCATCTCACAGGCGTTCGAATTTTCTGCTTCGTTTTGTGTTTCCATTTTAATTAAAAAATAAATAAGCCCTTATTATTTTGTCTTCGTCGCATAGAGAGCGTAGGACAGCTCTAAGAGGGCTCCACTGACGTCACTGATTCCTTTAACCCTAAGCCGGAGTGGGTTGAGCGAATTCATTGACCTACCTTCTCTCATTCTAACTACCTTCTCTCTCTCTCTCTCTCTCATCAATTTAAACTATAATTACCAAAATAGTATCTTTCAACTTAGCTCTTAGGGATTTATCCAGAAGACAGCCCTTTATTTTCCAGAAGTAAAAACACTTAATTTTATAAAAACATCATTTTATATAACCAAATTTTTGGGAATTTGAAAAAATTACGTACGTTTATCCAAGTTCCCAACAATCATAGATGACTGCAATCACCATGTGATCTAACTGTTTAAAGGGTGGGCTGAAACTAACCCTAACCCACCCGTAGCCCCTGTAGTGTTGCCCCTGTTGAGTGCTTCTAAGACAAAATTCTATAAGAGCTTTGCTTTCCAACATATTGTCAGATTGTATGTCTCTCCATAGGTCTCCATGCTGGTATTGCCTCGTCGAGCCCCGTTTGGGAACTTGAGGGCATAAATTTGTTATTCAATTAAGGTCGTCTAAAGTAGCAACAATGACATTGGGTTTCCTAGGTTTGGCAACCCAGTCTCATATTTGGGACCTGTGAGCATTGTGTTTTCATACGAGATCGTACGCGGTTGTCGCAAGAACTCCTGTGCAGCAATGAAGTTAAACTTAAACTAATGTTCCTGTGTCATGTATGTTCTAACTTAGTACCTCCTGAAAAAGAAAATTACTTACCTGAAATTTAACATGCATCAGACACTCAATACTAATCTGCAGAGCTGCAAGGGAAGAAAGACACGTCTGTTTAAAAATCAACCAGAAATTTTATTGTGGTATATTTCTTAACTTATTTACAGTTTAATAGTGGGGCCAGATAAATTATACTGAAGCCCATCACTTCAATTACAGTTGAATTAAGCATGCTAACCTCTCCCTCAGTATACTGTTCATAGAACCCTTCCCTAACAATCCGATTCATACGGGGTGAGCAATATTACTTCATTCTCAATTTTCGTAATATGTTACTTAAACATGCAAGGGATTGAAATGTTTGAATGATATCTTACCCTTAGTCGTCTACTTCTCGTGTCTTCTGTCCAATGGTGCTTCTCTAGGATGCCCACGTCGTCGGTCTTTCAGTCCACTGTTAACGTGCCCTTCATCCACGCTTAGGCGCTGATATCCTGCATGGATAAAACTCAGTCAAAGTTCGTTTTTAAGCACTTTCTACTCACATTTTACTACTTACAAATATAAATATTAAATATGTGATAGGTAATATGATCAATACAGAATACACAACATTGTAACAAATCAAGGTATAAATTATTTACAGAGACTGTAGGCAGTGAGTGAAGCAAGCGGTTGTGAATGCCAATGGCAACACCACCGGATTGCAACCGTCTATATGCATGGAAGAACTTAAAAGGCCAACTACGCCAACGATGGAATGGCGTTGTAGGAGAGGATTTCGTTTCTTGAACGAGAAGAACGTCAGCGTTCTCTGCCGACAAGTCTTCATACACTTTTGCGTTTGCGTCAGGGGTGCCAAACCCCCGACAGTTCAGCGAAACTACCTTGAAAGTGGTAGGTCACTTGTAGGTGTCATAGCTTTTGTGACAGTTGTTTGAAGTAGATGGATGTGCTGCCGGATGTGTTTGCCAGCCGCACTCAGGTGGCCAGACGGTTTGGCATAGACATCAAGAAATCTATCCAAAGAGGTAAGTTGCTGAAGAATATTTGGCAAATCATTCTCATGTCACTTGACAAAGGTATGTGCTGTAGAAGGATATTGTTTGACACACATGAGAGAATAAAGTTCCTTGTATGACAATGGTGTAGGCGATAATTCAAGGCTAGACATTTGGGCAGCAAACTCGTCAAACGGCACCACTCCATCGGTGGGGTCCGGTAACGTTTCAAAATCAACGACTCGTGCGGGTGAAGTACGGGCCCGGGGGGAAGATCGAGTAGGGCTCACGCGAGCTCGTCCCCTCTTGGCGGGGGCACAAGGTGGTTTCGGGGCTTGACGCTTTTCCAGTCGTACTTGGCGTTCAGGCTCCGAGCTATCGCTCATGGTTTGATCCGCACTGAAATATGCAATTTCATTATCCGGAATAGAGAGATCTGCCTCTGACGTCACACTCCCTTCAGCTGACTCCACTGGTAGATCGGGAGCACGAAAGTGAGTCTGAGCAAGTATAAGAGGGAAATTTGTTTCATCCACTGGTGGCGGGAGAACAGCAGACGAAAGAACATTGTCTAGGCTTGGTGGAACAGCAGTCGGACGCACTGGAGCGGAAACCATCTCCTGGGTCCGGTTGGGAGTCTCCGCTGGAACCGCAGACTTGAGAGACGAGGAAACTTTGGTACAATCTTTGTAAAAGTGTCCAAATGCTTTGCAGGTGCTGCAATGAAATTCAGTTAGGAGATCAACATAACGCACCTGCCCAGAACACTTTACTTTAAACTGCACTCTGATCGTGCGAATGCTGTCAGGAGTTGTGAAGAGGACCCGCGCAACGCGACGTAACCTACAAATAGATTTGTCGTCGGGATCCTTTGGAGCTGCTGAGAATGTCTTCACCGTGCCTACAACACGACCAAGAGTAGAAAGGACGGCATACAACATTGTATCAGTGACTTCCGGTGGCACTGGATAGAATGACACGTTGATAGGTCGCTGCGCTACAGGAGTAGGCTCTAAGAACTGATCACCGAGAGTGAGACCTGTACGTAGGATGGTGGTAGCATATTCAGCTTTACTGAAGTACACCACAACTGTCCCTACCCGCCGGAACATATGAGAAATGGCTTGTGGGTTGAACCTGTTCTTCAGGGCAGTGGAGTACACCTTTAACGGCGTCACCGGTAAGGCAACAAACACTACACCTTTATCCAAGGCAGAATGAAAGTTAGCACTAACTGCAGTATCATCAGGAATGTCGAGAGTGATGGTGTTTTCTTCTCGGCGAATATAGGACGCCATGCCCGCCGCTCCGGCGTACTGTGTTGGAGTGGAGTGGATAGGAATAGAAGTAGTGACTGCCTTAGAGTAGGTGGTGTTGGATGACTGTTGTGCGGGAATAGAAGGAATGCCATCAGAATCGATGACGTCCATAGCAACTTCAGTAGTAGCAAAGTCAGTAGAAGTTGACGTATTAGGAGAAGTTAGCGAATCGACGTGAGAAGAATGTATGGACGTACCGCTAGATGAGGGGAGTGCATCACCGCCAGTTGGATCGGACAGCGTAGCGACGCCTCTGGAAGAAGGAGTGGAGTGCTTCCCGGAAGTGAGGTCGTTGCTTAGTCCCCCACCACCGGAAGACGCCATTTGTATGGCACCTCAGTGATAAGCAATGACCAGCTCGGTCGGAAATAAACACAACGTAAAAACTCAACTAAAAAAAGCACTCACTGGCTCAGGAGTCAAACGGAAAGAAGCACGGTACCTTTATACTTCGTACACACACAGAATTAGAGAACTTAAAGCGCTATATACGTGACTTTAGACACAAAAATGAGGAGCGAAACAAACGAGCTCATGTGGTACCCACATGTCGAGCTTACTAAGGTATCCCAGTTGCTTTAAATGGATTTTAACAATCGATTTTGATATGTTCAAACTTACAGCAATCTCTTGCGTCGTTAAACGCTGATTGGATCCGATCAATGCCTTTATTTGGCGTCATCAACTTCGATTTGCCTTCCTGAGCGTGGTGCATCTTTCACATCAAAATCTCCAGACCGAAATTTTGCAAACCAATTCTGATACTTCCGTAGTTTTAAGGAATATTCACCATACACATCACATAACTTTTTATGAGCTTGCACAGTGTTTTTTGTTAGGATTTTATACAGCAAAACATGACGAATATGTTCCTTTTGTTTGTCCATTTTGAAATCGACGCCAAACAAACAATTTTCAGCGAAATCCCACACTTTATGTTCCTAAAACAAGCTTGAACTGTCAGCTATCACTTCGCATAATGAACTTGTGGTTTCAAAAGATGTTAGTTACATTTCAAGACATGTTTCTTCATCTAAGTGTAAAAAACGCAATGACTTTTTGGCCAACCCAATATCACCTTGTTTTGGAGTTCTATTATTTGGGTAATCTGGAATACGGTTCTAAGCCTTTACGAACGATCAAATGCACGTACGAAACGCATGAGTTATGTTCCTCAACACAGAGACTGGATGACAGTTATTACATAACTTTTACTTCTTGTCCAGGTCTTTTATTTCTGATCCACACAGCATAGCAGACGCTGTAGCCCATTGTCAGCAAAAGCTGAAGCAGCTAATACTTAAGTTACACCGCCGCGCTTGTTTTTTCTTCGCAAATGCCTGGCATGAAAATATCTTTTATTTCGTTTTCGAGAAATTCGTACCTGGCCAGGCGTCCACGTTCCGCTTTTAAATAATATTGACAATTAAAATAATTAATTAGATAATTGATTCTCGAATTTGGGCATTTATTATTCTGAAGCACTGTGCCTGAAATTAGAAGTATTTCCGCGACAATACAAGGGCGCGGGCATGGAGGTTACTCACGGGGTTTGAGGCCTTTCTTGGGAACAGTATTTTGCGTTCAACTTCTTTGTTCCTAGCATTGAACTTAACACCCAGTAGAGCAACTCTTTACCCAAATCTATATCTAAAAATGATCAGCAAGTATTTATACTTAGCTTACTGTTTGTATTCTTTCAAACAGCTTCTTTTTTTCTATCTTCCACACCCCCATCCCCATGCGTTGGTGTTTATTGCTGTGTTCGTAGGCAAGGATGATAAAGATTAAAACAAAAAGATGTAAAATCTAGCTGTGGATGCCTCCCAATTCGCAGGAAGGCAAGTTGATAAACTGCACTGTCCCTAATTAGCAGAGAATTTTGTGAAAAGTATGTTGTTAAATTTATCTCGGAAGCGCGTGCTGAAAATAAATCAGATATCCTGTGCGTCAAAAGTTAATCTTGTTCCAGGGACACAGGCACATCTTTTTTCTTTGTTCTTCTTCTTTTTTTCAATTGTTGGATGCTAGGTGGGACACTGCTCTCGCGTTTTTTGAGGATTATTTCGTAGCGTAGCAAAAATAGAATATTGACTTCAGCGTGGCTCGTTATTTATTTTTTATGCGTTCATGATATCAGCATTATTATTATTATTATTATTATTTATCTCTTTTCGGTTCAGGATTTATCGACCACCGTGAGCAACTTGAGGGTCCTAAGAAGTCGCCACTGAGCAGTCTAAGACATTGTCTTCAGATCATTCGTCCGAGCTGGTCCCCAGTTCAAGAACCGATAATATTTTCTTTTTTCTTTCGAGTTTAATTTCCACGATGAGCAACTCAGAGAGATTTCATCAGGCGCCAGGCACAGTGGACACTGGATAAGGCCACTGGTTCAAGGAAGGGGAGAGGCCCAGTGCCAGAAAACAAACTTTACACCCATGCCTAAGTAAGGACCCAAACCCTATTCCACTTGAAGAAACAAATCGAAGCTGGAGGTTTGAACGCATCGAAGCTGGCGGTTTGAAAGGAACGAAGTTGGTGGTTCAGCCAGGACCCGAACCGTATTCCACTCGAACAAAAGAAGTGAAGCTGGTGGTTTGACTTGAATGAACGGATTGAAACCGGTGGTTTGACTTGAATGAACGGATTGAAACACTTTTTCGAACGAATGGATCGAAGCTAGCACTCGACCTAAATTACGTACAACGAGTTGCTCATCGTTAAACACTGAAACTTAAAAAAAATGCAATACGTCACCTATATAAGCAAAGTCCAAGGTAGTCGTCATTGATGCACGATGTCAAATAAAAGATGACCGTAGTGTAGATTAACGTGTGAAACATGAAGCACAGTAGGTTTATTAATGCACGTAACAAGTTAAAACTAGAAGAAATATTAAAATCAGATAAAACACATTAGATCTTTCTGGCCCACTTTGGACCTGTCCTCAGATGTATGAACATTCGTGTAAAAGATGGAGCCGTATATATAGAGACGATAGACATTGACAGCGACACTTCAGGTGTGAAAAAATGGTTGCGCAGCAAAAATATAAGTAACTTATCTTTTTGCTTTAAAAACAGATAAAACACATGAGATCTTTCTGGTCCCCTTTGGGCCCGTTCTCAGATGCATGAACATTCGTGTAAAAGATGGAGCCGTATATATAGAGACGATAGACATTGACAGCGACACTGTGAGTGTGCAAAAAGGGTTGCGCAGCAAAAATATAAGTTACTTATCTTTGTGAGCAACTTGAGGGTCCTAAACACACCAAATACACACAAAAATATAATTTACTTCTCTTTCAAGATAAGTTACTTATCTTTGTGAGCAACTTGAGGGTCCTAAACACACCAAATACACACAAAAATATAATTTACTTCTCTTTTTGATGCAACCATTTTTGCACACCCTCAGTGCCGCTGTCAATGTCTATCGTCTCTATATATACGGCTACATCGTTTACTCGAATCTTCGTACATCTGAGAACGTGTCCAAAGTGGACCAGAAAGATCTAATGTGTTTTATCTGTTTTTAGCACGCCTTTTGCAAAACAAGTTAGTAAAATCATGCAATGCATTGATTATAATACGCTTTCCAACATTACAGAAATCCTTACTCAAGTTATAAGAATAATGTCTGTGGAATAAATCTCGGTCCTGTGCCCTAACCTTTGATCCCATTTCGATGATATTCAACAGAACCGGCTTGGTGTACCTCCGAAATAACATGATAAAGTTTTGTCGCAATCGAAGCATTTTTACGTAAGTTATATTGCATAAGGACTGTGAAATAGATCCCGCTTCTGTGTCCTAACCTTTGACCCCATTTCGCCCATTATTAATAACGTTTGTCGCCAAGTGGTCCCCTACCACATACTAAAATTTCATCGAAATCGAACCTTTTTTACATTAGTTATGACGCATAACAGCAGTGGAATGGATCCCTCTCCTGTGAACTGACATTTGACCCCATTTCGTTCACTTTAAATAGGGTTCCTCTCCAGTTGATCCCCTACCAGATACTAAAATTTCATCGAAATCCAACGGTTTTTAAGCGAGTGATCGTGCTGACGGACATACGCACACAACGCGTGACGTAATGAGGCAGATGGGAATCGCGACCATCTGCTAGCAAGGTGTGACGTCATAAATCTTTAATAGGATCCACAAACAACGCGTGACGTATTGAGATAGATGGCATGACCGCATGCCAACATTCTCAAACGCGAGTTGTGACGTCATAAGATTTCTAAGCATTGGTAACATTAATGGAACAACGCCATCACTAAAAACGTTATAATTCGGGGAGGTTATTTAACCCACTAAACGAATTCTTCTAAAGTCGAGATCAAGCTAAATCGATTTCTAGTACCAGAAAACGGTAGGTTAACGACTTTCATCAAAATTCTTAGAGCCGCTTTCAAAATAAAATGTACATACATACATACAAGAATTGCTAATTTAAGGTGGACGTCAAGTAACTTTGCTTCCTATACTTCCAATGAAAAAACTTTTGTAAACATTTATTTCACAATTAATGCGTTTCCAAGGATGAAAATTTGAACATCGATTAAAATATCTTTATTTTATAACTTGCAATACTTAATATTTCCTAAAACATAACCATAATTATGCAATTCAACATTTGTTTGTGTACATGACGTCATTAAATTACAGGTCGCGCCATCTTTTTTCTGGACAATTAATGCGTTCACAAGGATGAAAATTTTAACATCGATTAAAATAACTTGATTTCATAACTTGGAATACTTAATATTTTCTAAACCATAGCCGTAATTATGCAATCCAACATTTTTTTGTCCACTGACGTCATCAAAGTACAGGTTGAGCCATCTTTTCTCTGGTTTCAACACCACCAAAGGAAAAGTTATTGATTTTTAATATAATTATGGTTATGTTTTAGAAAATATTAAGTTTTCCAAGTTATAATATGAAGTTATTTTAATCGATGTTCAACTTCTCATCCTTGGGAACACATTAATTGTGAAGGAAATGTGTACAAAAGTTTTTCCATTGGAAGTATAGGAAGCAAAACTACTTGATGTCCACCTTAATAATATGGGATAAGGACAATGGAATGGATCGCAATCCCATGTCCTGACCTTTGACCACATTTCGTCCATTTTCAATAGGGTTCGTCCCCAGTGGTCCCCTACTACATACTGAAATTTCATCGAAATCGAACCATTTTTACGCACGTTATGACGCATAAGGGAAATGGAATGCATTCCGGTTTAATGTCCTGACCTTTGACCCCACTTCACCCATTTTGAATAAGGTTCGTCCCCAGGCGGTCTCCTACCACATAGTAAACTTTCATTGAAATCGAACCATATTTACGCAAGTTATGACGCATAAGGGTAATGGAATGATCCTGCTCCTACGTCGTGACCTTTGACCCCATTTGTCCCATTTTCAATAGGGTTCGTTCCCGGGTGGTCCCCTACCACATACTAAAGTTTCATCGAAATCGACCCATTTTTACGCCAGTTATCGTGCGGACAGACGGACGGACGGACGGACAAAGCTGGAGTATATACGCTTTTTCAACCTACGGTTGGAAAGCGTAAAAAAATCGTGCTTCTGTTATCGGTTTGTCTGTCCGCCCGTTTCTACCCACGGTATCTCTGCAACTATTAGTCTGATTTGAAAAATTCTTTTTGCACTCGGAAGCTTGAAATATGCGAATGATGATCCTTCATTTCTTTTTTTTTTACGATGCACAATTTTGCCGCTAGTGGGCGTAAAGGCAGATGATGTCAAGTTCAAAATTATGCTTTAATCCACATGTTTGCTTCTAAACATCCGATTGATAAAATTCTTTTATCTTTCGATTCCATTTATGTCGAGTAGTGTTTTAGATATAGTTTCATTTTCAAATAACGCAAGATTTTCCGCTAGGTGGCGTAAAAATAAATTACATTTTTTCCGATAACTCTTCTCCTAAATCTCCGATTTGAAAAATCTTTTTCAGCGGATACATCTCCTAATGGAAAAACTTTTGCATATAATTTCGAATTTTCGATAATAATTACTTTGGCCACCAGGGGGCGAAAGTGTTAATTTTTGCTTCTGATGCATTTGCCATAAAATCTGAGCTTCTAAAATATCTATTGAAAAATTATTTCGTGGGCTGATGCCACTCACATCGATAAACCTTTTCGGAATATTTTCTTTCTAAAATATCCCACAGTTTCTCCACCAGGAGGCGTAGATGTAAATCGTATTTTTGTCAATATCTCTGCTTCTAGGAGTCCGATTTGAAAAATTCCTTCTTTGTTGGATAGTGTTTTCCGTGTGACATGTTTTTCATATAATTTCAAAATTTTCAAGTAATTCATAGACTTTCCGCTAGGGGTCGTAAAGTTAAATTGCGTTTCTCCCTATATCTCGGCTTCTAAATCTCCGATTTGAAAAATTCTTTCTGCACCGGATACAGCTCCTGATGGGAAATCGTTTGCACACAATTTCTAATTTTTGTAAAAGAAAATGGTTTGGCCACCAGGGGGCGTAAACCTTAATTTCCGCTTCTGATGTATTTGCAGCAAAATATGACCTAAATTCTCGATTGAAAAAAACGTCATTTGTAGACCAAACTACTCGTGTCGACAAACCTTTTAGAACTATTTTCTTTTTGAAATAGTGCATGGTTTCTGCGCCAGGGGGCGTAGACGTATATCTTATTTTTGTCAATATCTCTACTTCGAAAAGTCCAATTTGAAAAATTCCTTCGTTGTTGGATAGTGTTTCCGATGCGAAATGTTTTTTCTATAAATTCAAAATTTTCACGTAAATTATTTAAGACTTTCCGCTAGGGCGCATAAAGGTAAATTGCGTTTTCTGCTCCGAAAACTGCGATTTGAAAAATTCTTCCTATATCGCGTACAAGACCTGTTGGAAAATATTTTTCACACATAATTTCTAATGTTTTGTAAAGAATGGTTTGGCCACCATGGGTCATAAGTGCTAATTTCTGTTTCTGATGTATTTATAGCAAAATATGGGCTTCTGAAAACTCGACTAAATTTTTTTTCTTGGACCAATACCGCTCATATGGATAACCCTTTTGAGAATATTTTCTACCTAAAATGATGCATGGTTTTCCCACCAGGTGACGTAAAGTCACATCTTATTTTTGTCGATAACTCTGTTTCTAAGAGTTCGTTCATATGGATAACCCTTTTGAAAATATCTTCTACCTAAAATGATGCATGGTTTTCCCACAAGGTGACGTAAAGTCACATCTTATTTTGGTAGATAACTCTGTTTCTAAGAGTTCGTAAGCCCGAGATTCCTTTTACAGCAATATCTGAGGGATTAAAGACCCGACTGAAAAACTTCTTTCTTCCGTCAGATACTATTGTTTTTCATACCGGTTCCATTGCCTTTGAATTGCTTTGATAAATTTAATTTGCGTCACAACGGATTCAAAAGACGTGCTTATTACACCCGAAAATTCGGTGTCATCTTTCTTGTTAATATTTCTTCTAGTTTTAACTTGTGTCGTACATTAATAAACCTGCTGTGCTCCATGGTTCACGAGCTAATCTAGAGTATACGGTCATCTTTTATTTGATATCGTGCATCAATGACAACTACCTTGGACTTTGATTATACGTCTGCTGCACAAATATATTTTGTATACAATACGTCACCATTGAAATCAACGTACAATGGAACCTCGGTTATACGTTTTCGAGATGATGGCCTAAAGACCTCCAAAAAATAGGGGGCTGGGGGGCTTTCGTAAATTTAGATTACGCTAATTTATAACGTAAGACATACATACTTGAATACTTTGTTTGTTACTTAAGCCTACGGCTATTTTGACTTGGTATTAATTTTTTACTCTATTAGGTTAAGAGATTTCTGCCGCCCCGGTGGCGCAGTGGTCTCGGGATAAAGATTTGGAAAGGTTTTCCTACTTAACGGGGAATCAAAGGCTGGATTGAGACCTTATCAAGAGGTGGGCTAATGATACCAAACAACATTTGGCCGCCCCGGTGTCGCAGTGGTCGTTGAACAGACAGTCGCATTTTTTTCGGCTCCTGCGTAGAAGTCAACGTTCGTTTGTTTACTTGTTTTTTTTGTGGTATTTCGTCGTTTTGTGTTTTTGTTACAGTGTTTCGTACCCTTGCTTCAAGAGCAGAGAGGCTGAGTGCCAAGTGGGTGCTCATTTTTTTTTTCATTTTCGTGTGTCGTCAGTTACGACGCATGAGTTTTGGTGTGCCAGTGGTCGAGAATGTCCACTACCACTGTGAATAAGTCACTGTCGTCTACAGCTGCTTCGTCGATTGCTGATATGTCTTCGCTTCTTAGTTCTGTGTCTTCTTCGGGGAATGTTGCGTCGACTAGTGCTGCTGGACTTCCAGAGACTGTGCTTCTGGCCACCCGTGTGCCGGCTGCGTTTAATATTCCTGGTTCTGCTAGTTCTATTTCAACGTCGTTCGCACAAGCTGTGGGAAGTACCTATTGTATTTCTAGTGATTCTGCACCACATTTCAAACGTGTAGCTTCGGCGTTGAAAATTATTCTTCCAAGTGATTCACCGCAAGGTAAGCAATTGTCGTCTGCCTTATTATTAAGTGTTTTCATTCCTGCTTTGCGTGACACCCCCTCCCACAGTATCTGCATGCTGTGTCGAAGGTCGTTCCAGCCGAAAGCATTGTGTCCATTATTCGCTTGGGTGGAGGGGTGGTTGTTCACTTCACCCACCAGCAAGCAGTGGATTTAATTATAGTTCATGGGATTGATATTGGGTCCTTTCATCTACAACCTGTGGCTGCAGCCCAAAGACCAGTTACGGTGACCCTCTCTCCTGTACCAACGGCTGTTCCTGATTCTCTGTTGATTGATGCCCTCAACACAATGGGTCATATTGTGGGAGTGACCAAGATTCTTCCAGCTACAGCCTGTGATTCCCCCTGAAACATGTGCAAGGTGGGCGCCGCCAGTACCGGGCTATTTTTCCACCTTCTCAGTCAATTGCGGAACGCCCAGCATCTCTGGAATTAGTCACTGATACCCGGACGTACATTTTTAATATTTTTGCAGGGGTTCAGTGCTTCCGCTGTAAAGGGGAAGGTCATCTCGCTTCTGCTTGTCCTCATGCTACTCCTGGTGCTAGATCTGATTCTTCATTGGCTACTACAGTTCCGGTGGCCGCTGCCCCTGCGGATGTTGTGCAGGCCGCTGAGGCACCTGCTCACAGTCTACCTTCATCAATTTTGCCTGCTGTTTCTCCTGTCGTTCCTTCCCTCCCGGTTCCTGTCGTCGTACTGGATGGTTTGGAGCCCTCCAATAAGGATTTTCCATCGCTGGAAGTGTCTGCACCTAAATCACAGCGTAAACGCCCCAGCTCACCTGGTGTTTCTACTCGCTCTTCCCGTTCGTCTCAACGTCTACGGTCCAAGAAACCAGCCCATTCTACCTCGGGTTCACCTAGCCATCATGAGCCAAATTCTGAATTACTAGTTTCGAACCGATTCGCATGTCTCCAGGATGATGATGTTATGAACACCGTCGCCCCTGATCCTGATGACACTGCAACGGTTGACTCTGACGATGATTCTCCTCCTCCTACACTTCTTGACATTTCTACTATGTTTGAAGAACTTGCGGTGCCTTTGCACCCTCTTACCTTATCTGATCTGTATGCATTGACCACTCGCCCGCGTAAGGCGAAGTTGATCACACTACCTGGCATTAAGAGTAAGCTTCACTTGCTGCCTGAAATGATTGCACAGCTAAACCAGTTCCATGCATTTATAACTAATGTTACTTTGCCTGGCGGGACTGAGCAATATGCTCGCCGTCTAGGCTACTTACTCAAGATTTTGAGGGCTGAACTGGAAGGCTGGATGCAACCTACCAGTGATGTCCTAGTTAACACTACTTAGCTTTAATTGTAGAGGGCTTGCGTCTTCTGCGGCGAATGTTTTGGTTTTTGAGGACGTTCGTTACCTGGGGGCTAATATCCTCCTTCTCCAGGAGACGAACTGTTCCTTGGATGCCGGGTGTTCCCGCTGGAGACGCTGGCCGTACATTTTTTATTATAATTACCGGACCAAATCTCAGGTCTGGTACCCCTATAACATTTCATGTGCGTTTTCATTCTTCCCTTTCTGATCTTGTTGAGTCACAGAGTCTGCTGGGTTCTTTTCAACATATTTCTTTTTGTTTTTGTTCTAAACGTATTCATGTTTTCAATATCCATATTCCGCAGTCTGCTACGGATGCAGAAACTCTCCTCTAACATCTTTCTTCTATCCTTTCGACCCTCCTTCCAAATGATACAGTCATTGTTGCAGGCGATTTCAATTGCACTTTGCAACCCGGTTTTGACCGAGATGGTTCAACCGAAAGCCGTTCCGACCTTGTTTCCAATCTCACTCAACTCGTTGTTAATTTTGATTTGATTGATGCATTCCGTTCCCTCCATCACCGGTCCAAGGAATTTTCCTGGTTCCCCCCGGCTGCTTCACGCTGTGTCGCAGCACGCCTAGATAGATTCTATGTTTCCAGTTTTCTCCATTCATCTCTAGTTGAAGTTACTCATCATCTTTCTGTTTCGTCAGATCATCGCCCCGTTCTTTTAAAACTTTTTTTGCATTCTTCCTCTGTTCCCCCTTCCCCAGTCTGGTCGCTCGACGATTCAGTTTTAACTGATCCTGTTTTCTGCGCTGAAATTCGCTCTATGATCTCGTCTTCTGTGCAACAACTTTCTTCGTCTGACGACCCAGTGGCTCTGTGGCTTTCCACGAAAATTTCGATTATTTCTTTCGCACGTCTGTTTTCTTTTTCTTCCCGTACTTCTCGCTTTCAAGATATTGATGTTCTCCGTCGTAAATTGCAGACTATTTCTCCTTCTGATCCTTCTTTTCCCGTGTTTCAAGCTCAACTTCGTCGTATTCTGTTTACTTTTGCTTCATCAGCCCTTACTCGTCTGAAATTCACTCACTTGCGGTTTCACGACGACCCCTTTTCTAGTTTGAAATCCCTTGAGGAGTATCATGTTAAAAGCAACACAATTTCTTTTCGTTCACTATCTGACGGATCTACAGTTACCGAACCTTATCGTATCTGTGAACTTACTTTTTCCCATTATTCTGATCGTTTTCAACACCGACTCCTTTCTCCTGCAGATACCTCCCCTCTTCTTCATGTCCTCCCTCAGGTTCCAGATTGTTTTTTTGATTCTCTTGTTTCTCCTATCTCTCCTTCTGAAGTCCGCCTTGCAATTTCCAGTCTGAATGACCGTTCTTCCCCTGGCGCGGACGGTCTTCCGCTCTCATTTTATAAGAAGTTTCTTCCTTCTCTCCTCCCGCTTCTAGTTGCTTGGTTTAATGCCGTTTTTACTTCTTCAAATTTTCAGTCTTCTGATTTCACTTTTGCTATTCTCTGTCTCATCCCCAAAACCGGAAACCTTGGTCTTTTTTCTAACTGGTGTCCTATCTCTATTCTTAATACTGACTACAAAACCTTTGTTAAAATTCTCGCTTTTCGCCTCAATCCCGTCTTGCAGCATTTAATCCACCCCGATCAAACTTACACTATTCCCTCCCGTTCGATTACTACCAACATTTCCACCATTCGCAACTTATATTTTCTTGCTTCCCATCTTTCCGAACCTCTCGCAATTTTTAATATTGTTCCGAAACAAGCTTTTGACTCCATTAATCATTCTTATCTCTTTGCTGTTCTTCGTCATTTTGGCTTTCCTACTCTTTTCTGTCAAGCTCTTATTAATTTTTACTCTCACTCTTCTTTCCGTATTCGCACTTTCACATTCATGACAGCTACCATCCCCTTTGACAACGGGATCCGGCAGGGTTGTCCCCTTTCGGGTCAACTTTTTACGCTTGCATTTGAACCTCTCTTATATTGTCTGCGTTCTCGTTTGTTTTCTGTGATTCCTCGCAGTATTGCTCCTACTCGTCAACACCGCATAGTGTTGTCTGCATATGCTGATGACCTCACTTTCTTTCTTCGCACTGAACGTTCTTTCGGTGTTGTCCTTCCCGCTTATCGTGAGTATGCTTCAATTTCCGGTTCCGAACTTAATATGTCTAAATCTGTCGGTCTGTGGGCCGGATCGTGGGTGTCACACGGTGATCGCCCTTGGGGTGCCCGTTGGTCATCCTCGGTCATTAAACTTCTTGGTGTGTACGTTGGAAATCCCGTTGCGGTTGCTGATGCCACATGGATTCCTTTGGTTCAGCAGCTCAATCGCCGTTTTGCTCCTTTTTGCCGGTTAAAACCTTTTTTGTCCTTTTTTAGCAGAGCACATCTGGTTTCTTCCTTTCTTCTTCCCATTCTGACACATTCGTGGTTCACTTATTTTCCCTCGCCCATTTTTCTCCAATCCGCTCAACGTTTGATTGCTGATTTCATCTGGAATAAAGTTCACTGGGTTCATCGTTCTACTCTCGTCCTTCCTCTGTCCTTTGGAGGTCTTGCCCTCTCAGATCTTTTTCAAAATTCTAATGCTATTCATCTTCAGACCTTTCTCCGTTCTTTTTCTCATCCTCAGATTTCATCGATTACTATTGTTGATACTTTACTTTTCCCTCGCAGTCCGTTTCTCACTCTCGCTACTTTCCTCCGTATGGATCTGTTCCCCCTCATTCCAGATCACTTTCCCGATACTTATCGCACCGTTTTTTCCCTCTGGCATTCCTTATGTCCCATCCGTCTCCCACCTACCTCAACTAATGATCTGCTTGCGGAACCTCTCTTTTACTCTTCTGCACTCCGTTCTCCCTCTTCACCGTACTTGTTCTTCTCCACCTAGTTCGCCAGTGGCGTGGTACAGGTATCCCAACTTGTAGATGCTTCTCTCCGCTGGAAGTCTCTTTCCCAAATCGACCCCCTCTTGCTGACACTCCCTTACATCGCGCCCAGCTCCGGTTGCTTCATATTCAGCTTCAACGCCTTTACCCGTCCCTCGTGAATTCTTTCGGGTTAATTGTTTCTTCTTAAGCGTCCCCTTGCCTTCCTTTTCTGGTTTATTTGAATAATGTTCCCTTTCTGGCGCATCAAGTTACTGCAAAACTCTTGTACCGCTACTTTCTTACTTATTTTAGAGCACCTCTCGCTATTCCTTTTGTTCCTCCTGATGAAACCTCTCAGACATGGATCGATTCACACACTTCTCTAGCTTCCCCAAAAACAACTGATATTCATTGGCTACATCTTCATCGTCGCTTGCTCACACCACGAATTCTTCATCGTTTTGGTCGCCTGTCTTCTCCCTTGTGTTTTTTCTGTTCAACGCTCGGTGATGTTCATCACGCATATGACTCCTGTTTAGTTTTACAGCCTCTTTTTTCATTGATGTTTGCTCTTCTCTCCAAGGTCTGTCCTTCCTTTCACTTTGTTTCACATTACTATTTTCTTCGCCGTCATCATCCTTCCGCTGCTGTTCACAATCCAGTTTGCGCGTTTTTAATTTTGCAGGCCAAACTGACTATTTATTTATACTATCATACCAGTGTTAATCGGGCTGCTCTTCGTCGATATCATCCTGCGAGAGTTTTTCTGTGCCGTAGGTTTCGTTCCTCGATCAAGTCCGTCATCCAACTTGAGTACGAGGTAGCTCTGGCCCGGCAGGCAGTTCCTGCTTTCTTCTCGATCTGGTCCCCACCTTCCATGGTTTCGGGTTGAGCATGGGTTGATTCAATTCGTTTGATCAGTTTTGTTTTCTTGTTTTTGTTTTGGTGTACTGGTTTCTTCACTTTGTTTGTTTTTGCTTTTCCGGGTTGTTGTCTTTTTGATTGAGCTGCAGGTTTTTTTCCCTCGTATTCATTCTTTTCCTCTGATCCTGTTGTTTTTCCTTTTAAATTTTTTACCGTTTTCCTTTTCTTGTTTTTGATGGCACTTTGGCAATGTTGTACTGTTTTGCTTCCTTGAGATTCCGGTCTTTTTGTTGTTTCTTCCCCTGTGCTTTGTTAGCTCATTCTACTGGTCGGTATATTCTTTCTTGGATAGTGCTTTTCTATACTTTTCCTCTTACTAGTGGCCTCGGCCTCTTTGTCGGAATTTTCTTGCCGTTTTGCGCTGTGATTGGATGTTTTACAGCTAGTTGCTTTGACTTTTTTTTCTGTCCGGAGTCCGTGGGCATTTGTGTTCCTGTGTTCTGTGTGTATTCTTTTTCTGGTTCTTGGTGGTGCTGTGCAACCGGTTATTATTTTTTTCTGTCGGTATTTTTGTTGAGTTGTTTGTCTATGTTTTTTTGTGTGCTTGCTTTCTATGTTTTCGTCGGCTACAGTGGTTGGTCGACGCATTTCTTGTTGTGGTGTTTTGTTGTACTTGTTGGCCACCAATTGTTGGTGATCAGTGTTATTGTTTGGTATAGTGTAATGCTTGTTGGGTGTTGTTGTTTTCCGTTGGGCTAGTCTGTGTTGTCTAGTTTTGCAAAGTTTTTTTGGCGTGTTGTGTTTCTTTTGTGCTTGTTTCTTTGTTGTTGTTCCTGATCTTCTTTTTTGTTCTGTGTTTCCTGTATGTGGTATTCCCGTGTATTTGTAATTGCCCTTGCTTTTTGCACGTGTTTTGTTTAGTTGTTCGGATAGCGACTGTCCTACTCGCTCTCCTCCTGTGTGAGTTTTTTAATACTGTGATTGCATTTTACCTATACTGCTAATGTGATAATCTTGTTTTTTACTTGTTTGTGCATGTTCTACTTTCGTGTTTCAGTTGGCTCTCCTCAGTTTAGGGAGCCTTTTTTTTTCTCATGCCCTGTGTTTCATGTTCACTTGTTTTGCTTTGTTTTTTTTATGAACTTTGAACTACTTAGTGTGGCCCTGCTGGTCTCGTTGTGTTTTTTCATTGAGTACTCAGCCTTATCTCTCGTTTTCTATACAGTGTGCTTCTCGTGCGTATCTTGTCTATTGGGTTACGTTGACCCAAGGAGTTGGTCAACGCACTATTTGCCTTGTGCTTTTTTTTACTGTGCCTCTTGTGTTTTTTTCTTGACTGTATGTGACTACATGTGTAGTGAAGTAGTCAGTTGAGGCAGTTTTGTCTTTGATTATGTTTTAAGTGCACTTTTTGTGTTTTCGTTTTTCTTTGCACTCAAGCTAGGGTTCTACGTCTTGCTTCGCGTTTCTCCTGTCTGGGTTTTTCCTGTAATACTGTATTTTTTCTCGGCACAGCCTTCTGTTGCCGTGCACGACAGGACGTACTTTGTGTTGTTTTTATGATGCTATGCGATCCGTTTTCCGCGTGATTCTCTCTATAGCGCCACGTCGACTTCCGGGGTTTGTCAACGCGCGACTTCCTGTTTTGAGTATGAAATTTGAATTGAGTGCGATTTTTTTGTGAACCTCGTGTGCCTGTTTGGCTACATTTATTTTGTGTGATACAGCGGTTTTTCCCCTTATTATCATGTTTTCTTCTGTACAGTGTTCCTTCTGACACACATGCGTCACTTCGTATTTCGTTTTTAGTTATAGCGGTTG
The DNA here is from genome assembly GCA_039090855.1 of Macrothele yani. Taxonomy (NCBI): domain Eukaryota; kingdom Metazoa; phylum Arthropoda; class Arachnida; order Araneae; family Macrothelidae; genus Macrothele; species Macrothele yani. The sequence continues at coordinate 185,079,773 of CM076990.1, read as the reverse complement.
GTTAACACCCCTCTTTATGTGCACGGTTTTTTGTTTTTTATGTTCTTCTTGTACTAATGTTTTGGCCGCTGCTGCATGTTTTCAGAAGTACAGTTCTGTTTCTCCTGTCACTGTCTTGCAGTGTCAGACAATTTGTGTTGTGTTGTATTGTTGTTGTGTTTTTTACCTGTCACTTTTGTGTTCGCGCTGCTATGTACTAGTCTTTGGAATGTGTTTTCTTCCCTCACTCTGGGGTTTGGGTTTTGTATTGTGTGTGTTTTTTGTTTTTGTTTTCTGTGTTCCTTTTTTATCTGTATATATTTTAATCTTGTTCTGATGTTACCAGTTTTCTTTCCTCCTTTCTTTTGTGTTGAGACTTCTTGGCCTCGTCTCTTTTAATACAGTCTCATGTGACTGAAGCGTATCACATGTACCTTGCTTTTAGACTAATAAAGGTTTATTTTGAAGGCAGTGGTCTAAGCGATGGCTTCTGAACATTAGTCCAAAAGGGGTCCGGGTTCATATCCCAGTGAGGCATGGCATTGTGTTTGTCGTACGGCACTGGCTCTCTGCCTTCCCTGGAACCAGTGACCCTAAATTAGCGACGGGCGACTGCTTATAGCACATTAAGTTGCTCACGGTGGTCGTTTAACCTCCAACAAAAATAAAAGAAATTCCGTATGATTTCATATTTTCATTAAAAAAAGAACCCTTACCTTTGAAATACTATTTAGTAAATCCAAATGTTATTTGTTTAATATTCAATACACCTAGTACAATTTTTCAGCTCGTCTTTTGCAATACAGATCGTGGTAATGCTACCCGTTTGTCCGCCGTTCCGTCCGTCCGTTTGTGGATACCATATCTCTGCAACTGTTCGGCCGATTTGAAATTTGTTTTTTACGTTGGGAAGCCAAAAATGTGCCATTCATGATCAGTGCATTACGGTTGTTTCATGATGCTCAATTTTGCCGCTAGAGGGCGTAAATGCAGCTGATATTGAATTCAAAATACATTTTATTCCATATATTTGCTTCTAAACATAAGCTTGAAAAAATTAATTTCTTTCGTTTCCATTTCTGTCGAAAAGTGTTTTAGGGATAGTCCTTTTTTCACGTTACGCATAGATTTTCCTATAGGGGGAGTTAAAGTAAATTTCGTTTTTCCCGATATCTCTGCTTCTAAAACTCCGATTGGGAAAATTATTCCCGCCCTGGATATAACTCCTGATAGGAATTGCTTCGCAAATAAATTCAAAATTTTGGTAAAAAAATGGTTTGGCCACCAGGGAGCGTAAAGGTTGATTTCTACTTCTGATGAATTTGCCACAAAATCTGAGCTTTTAAAATCTCGATTGAAAAAATCGCTTTGTAGACCGATACCACTCAGGTCGATAAAAGTTGTTGGAATATTTTTTTCTTAAAATAGTGCATGGTTTCTTTTCCAGGAAGCGTAGATGTCAATATTCTTATTTTTGTCAATATCTCTGCTTCTAAAAGTCCTATTTGGAATATTTCTTCTTTGTTAGATAACGCTTCTGGTGCGAAATGTCTTTCATAATTTCAAAATTTTCAAGTAATTCATGGAGTTTCCGCTAGGTGTCGTAAATAAAAATTTCGTTTTCCTCGGTACCTCTGCTTCTAAAACTCCGATTTGAAATTTTCCCCCGGTATCCGATACTGCTCCTGCTGCGAAATGTTTCGGATATAATTTTTAGTAATTGGCAAAGAAAATGTTACCCAACAGGGTGCGCGTAAGTGTATATTTCTGCTTCTCGTGCATTTGCAGCAAAATCTGAGCTTCTGAAATTTGGATAAAAAAATTATTTCGTGGACTGAAACCGCTCGGAAAACCTGTTGAGAATACTTCCTGCTTAGAGTAGGACATAGTTTTATTCCCAGGGGGCGTAGATGTATTTCTTATTTTTGTCGATATGTCTGCTTCTAAGAGTACGATTTGAAAAATTATTTCTTTGTTGGAAAGAATTTCTGCTGCGAAATGTTTCTCACATAATTTCAAAATTTTCAAAACGCACAAGTTTGCCACTAGAGGACGTAAGTTCATGTTAGAGTTTACAGCAATATCTGAGGCACTAAAAATCTGATTGAAAAAATCCTTTCTTCGGTCAGATACTACTAACTACACAAACTCTGTGTGCGTATTTTCTTCCCAAAATAATGCCTAATTTCACCGCTAGGGGAACAAATATTTAATCTGTTTTTCTCAATAGCTCTGCTTCTAACATGTGCGATTTGGGGTTAATAGACTTTTAAAAAATCTATCAACACCGAATGCCATTTACCCTGCAGAAACTTTAGGCTAGTATATGCGGGGAATTTTGCAGTTCACAGCTCTGTCACTAGGTGGTTATTGTGTACTTCAGTTGGCAGCTGTATCGCCGCTTCTAAAACTACTGCATACCATTCGTTGCAATAGAGATGTGGAGCATTATCCTCTTTAAATAATGCAAATATTTCCCGCAAGGGGCGTAAAGGACGACACCTTTTTTCCCTATCTCTGTTTCCGGGAGACTTATTTGAAAAGTGCTTTTTCCTTAGCATAGATTTTTCCATGAAGAATATTTTTCGCCTATTTTAAACTCTTCCATTATACAAAATCCTTCCTCTAGCAGGCGTACACTTATATCATCTTCCCTTTCTATATTTCCTTTTTTTTAAACTGTTCGATTTAAAAATCTCTTTGGCCCTCATATCTTCCTTATGCTATGAGAAACTCTTTGTTCGCCATTTGTTTAGTTTCGTAACATGCTTTTTAGCCGCTGTTGGAACCAAATAGATGTTTCTATTTCTGGATGTTTTAAAGATTGTAGAAACGGATTGATTGTTTTAATAAACGGTTTCATTCACCTTGAATTGCTCTGATAAATTTAATTCGCGCCAGGAAGGATTCAAAAGACATGCTCATTAGAACAGAAAATTCGGTGCAATCTTTCTGATTTACTTATGATCATCCTCGCTTTCAAAGCAGTTTGTCCACTAGTTGATTTATCTTAATGCCTAGTAAAATATTCCTGTTACAGGGCTTGGTGCTGAGTTATATTTTAGTGCCCTGTGAGAAGGGTTCGTTGCTGCTTAGCTTGCAGAGTGCTTTTATATCGGGAGTTTAACCCATATTTTACCCGACTGGATTAGATAAATAAAATATAAGTAAAATATAAACTAAACTTTAATTTGCTCTTGCAGTGAGGAAAGTGCTCTTGCAAATGATATGGGGAGCGTCTCTAATCATTGTCTTGATTTCTATCCGTTCTCTTACTTACTAACACCTTGAATCCCCTTCCCTCGCGCGGTCAGTATTCAACTCCCTTATCATCAGCGCTCATTGATTTTTGCTTATCTCAGTTCACACCTACTAGAGAGAATCTAGCATCTCCTTCTCCGGTCACTTCCAACCGAGACCCCTACAGAAGAGTGAAACGTCCTCTTGCTGAGAAACACCCCCAAAGAGCGTCCCCTCGTTAGAAGGCGCAGATGCTTCTTCAAATGCCTCCTCTTTGTCATACATCTAGATTATTAACAAGTTCCACCTCACACACCCACAAACCCATAAACCTAACTTTCCTCCTGTTGTGACGCTGAGAAGCGAAAGCCAGTACACTGACCAATGCATAGAAAATAGCGAGAAAACGATTACAATTCACTGTCCTTAAAATGGTTCCTAACTTCACTCTTGACAGACGTTGATTCCCATGTTACATTCCCTATTCTTTGTTTGCTTCAAATTTCTTGAATTCTGAGAAAATACGTATCTGTGAACATTATTAAGTATTAAAAAAAAAAAAAAACTTAAGAACCACGAATTTTTGATAAACTGAAGTTCAAAATTTAAGATATAATTGCTAAAAATGAATAAATACATTACGTACAATGAAGAGCAATTGAATTAGAGATACCTGTCAAGTAACGTGTAGCACCCTCTTTCGCTCTGATGACGGCGGCGATCCGTCTCGGCATGGACTCTACAAGACACCGGAAGCGTTGGGAAGCCATACGTATCCACGACCCCTGGACAAGCTCCCACAGTTCACGAAGATGTGATCGAAGGGCGTCAGAGCCTCGAATATCTCTCTCGATGGCATCCCAGATGTGCTCGATGGGATTGAGGTCAGGTGACCTACCTGGCCAAGGAAGCGAGGTCACGTCGGTGGAGTGTTCATCCAACCATTCGGATACAATTCGGGAGCGATGGCACGGTGCATTGTTTTGTTGCAGGATGAGGTCCCCAGTGGGAACATCCCACTGGGGATGGCACAAACGGGAGCACATGGTCGTCCAGGATATCCCGGTAACGTTGACCTGTGAGGGACGATGTCACACGTACCAGGGGTCCCATTTCAGTCCACGTAAACAGTCCCCAGACGAGAATGCTGCCCCCACCAGCTTATAGAGCACCCTGCTGGCAAGAAGGATCCATCGCTTCATGTGGTTTGCGCTACACTCGTATCCTGCCATTCACATGTACCAACGTGAATCTCGACTCATCAGTCCAGGCAACATTTTCCCACATGTTAGGGTCCAGTGGAGATGTTCCCGCGTCCATGCTAATTTTTGCACCCTGTGATGTGCGGTTAGCAGCGGTACCCTATTGTGACGATGGCTTCTGTACCCCATAGCGAGGAGATGATTCTGGATGGTGTGGCTGCTTACACGTTTTTGTGCACCAGCGTTAAATTACCGAGTGATTTCTTACACTGTGGCCCGTCTATGCTGCTGTTACAATGGGAGCTAGCCGACGATGACCCCGCTCATCCACACCCTGTTGTCCACAGCAGTTGGCCTTTGTAGGGATGGATTTACCGGATTCGATGAACTCAGGGTGCACCCCTGATTCAGTGGCTCGGGAAAATCCCAGTGCCTGCACGACTTCCGAGATGGAGTGACCCATTCGTCGGGCCCCGACAATATGCCCACGATCAAATGCGCTTAGATCCTTCGTCTTACCCATACTGCGATCGACTCTTACTGATTCCCATTGCATCACTTCTTATATTGTCGGATCACTGCATACGTCATGTCGTTTCCGTTTACAGGGCTGCCCAAAGCGCCACATTTGCATAACGCCAGCTGTGTCTAATTCAATTGCTCATCAGTGTATAACCAAACTGAAAAAGAAGTAGAAACTAAAGTAAAATGCCAGAACTAGATTAGATTTACGTAAAAAGTAGTATAACTGAGGTTTTACTGTATTACTTTCGGAATGTCACGAAAGCATTTCCTACGAACGCGACAGTAATGCTCCAGGTACTGTCTGTGCGGGAGAAAAACAACACAATGTGTTTGTTTGGGAGCGTTTAACGACTACCGTGAGGACATAACGACTGCTGTGAGGACAAGCTTAACGACTACAGTACATGCTTAACGACTACAATACATGCTTAACGACTACAATACATGCTGAACGACTACCGTGAGGACATTAGCAACTATTGTGAGGACAACCCCTGTCCTTCCGGTAGTCAGGACAATCTGAAAGGAGTTGTCCTCACAGTAATCAGGACAACCTGTAAGGGATTTTCCTCACAGTAGTCAGGACAACCTGCAAGGAGATTTCCTACGACCCCTTACAGCCCATGCTTAACGACTGCGGTGGGCTGTAAGGGGTCGCCCGTCCATAATTTTGAGTCATAGCTTCAAAGAAGAGAGTGGGCCATTGTGCAGTTAGACAAACACACCATCCATGCCCCACGCGGGGTTCGAATTCTGACCCTTCTCGGACGAGCAGTCAGAGATCAGTGCATCGGGACGGCTACCGCGTCTTTCCCATCGGACATGCAACAAGCTCGCAGTTTTGATGACGTCATGTACTGCTTAAAATGGCTGATGTTATCGTAGAAAGTCTGCTAACATGATCTAAGTTTTGTTCCAAGAAGCAGGGCAGGATAAAAGACTTAGTGGGTTCTTAGGCTAAGACACTTGAGTGAGCTTTCAAAGAATTATGACGGGGATTCATTATGAAATCCGTTAAAACACTAAACTCAAGCAATATGCGTGTGATAATACGTAGTGCATTCTTTAAACTAATAAATTATCTGTAGAGTCTTTATAAAAAGTTGCCGTATTTTCCATTGTTATCGTAAGAACATGAATTAAAAACTCAAGATTTTGTCTTGGATTTTCTAATGATTTAACACTGTATACTTTTCTTAGTGCATCTTTTTAGCACGTCTTTTGTAAAAAAAGATCGTACTTATGTTATCGGTTTGTCCGTCCGTCCGTCCGTCTGTACCCACGATACCTCGGCAACTATTGGTCCGATTTAAAAAATTCTTTTTGCACTGGGAAGCTTGAAATGTGCGAATGATGATCCTTTACTTCGTTTTTTTTAGATGCACAATTTCGACGCTAGAGGGCGTAAATGCAGATGATGCCGAATTCAAAAATACGTTTTATTTCACATATTTACTTCTAAACATCCGATTGAAAAAAATATTTTATCTTTCGATTCCATTTATGCCGAAGAGTGTTTTAGATATAGTTACTTTTTCAGATTACTCATATATTTTCCGATAGGGGGCGTAAAAGTAAATTACATTTTCTCCGATAACTCTTCTTCTAAAACTCCGATTTTAAAAAAAATTCTTCAGCGGATACATCTCCAGATGGAAAATTTTCTGCATATAATTTCAAATTTTTGGTAAAGAATACTTTGGCCACCAAGGGGCGTAAGTGTTAATTTTTGCTTCTGATGCATTTGCCATAAAATCTGAGATTCTAAAATATCGATTAAAAAATTCTTTCGTGAACTAGTGCCACTCACATCGATAAACCTTTTTGGAATATTTTTTTCCTAAAATATCCCACTGTTTCTCCGCCAGAGGGCGTAGAGGTAGATCTTATATTTGTCAATATCTCTACTTCTAGGAGTCCGATTTTAAAAATTCCTTCTTTGTTGGATAGTGTTTTCTGCGTGACATGTTTTTCATATAATTTCTAAAGTTTGGCCACCAGGGGTCATAAGTTTTAATTTCTGCTTTTGATGTATTTGTAGCAAAAATCTGGGCGCCTGAAAACTCGACTAATTTTTTTCTTGGACCGATACCGCTTATATGGATAAACCTTTTGAGAATACTTTCTTCCTAAAATAACGCATGGTTTTCCCACCAGGGGACGTAAAGTCACATCTTATTTTTGTCGACATCTCTGTTTTTAAGAGTTTGTAAGCTCACGATTACGTTTACAGCAATATCTGAGGGATTAAAAACCCGATTGAAAAACTTCTTTCTTCCGTCAGATACTACTGTTTTCCATAACGGTTCCATTGACTTTGAATAGCTTCGATAAATTTAATTTGCGTCAGAACGGATTCAAAAGACGTGCTTATTACACCCGAAAATTCGGTGTCATTTTTCTTGTTTTGTTATGCAAATGAAGTCACAGTGGATTTCACCAAGGCCAGTTCAACCATTAGGCGAACTAGGCAGCAGCCTAGGGCGCCAAAATTTGACGGGCGCTAGGATTTAGAGTTGATGAAATCGAATGAGTTAATAAATGTGAAAAAGAAAAGTGAAGACAAAAACACTTTTATTTTCTGTTTTCCATTCGATATAACTTGCGAATTCTTTCTCATTGAGAAATGGGGGCCTGCTCTTATGGACTGGGTAAGGACTTATAGACTCGGTGATTTCTTTTGTCCATTCCATATAAGTTGAGAATTCTTATTCAATCAGAACCTGCTCTTATAGGATGTGGAAGTCAGCTTACCGCAACCCCCCTCCCACACACACACAGACACCCAAGGGCGCACCCAGAAATTCGGAATGTGGTGGGGGGCGGCCCTGCAAGTAAAAATGCTCATGTATGTGTACTCACGCGACGTTACTCTTATAATAAATGTTTTGGTCTATAAAAGAAGTTAATACATTGTATTCATGAATTATCCAGCTGCAAATGGTGTTTTCATTGTTGTTTTTACTTTTAATAAGAATACATATTTCAGAAAAGGAGTTAACCACAAGTGTAATTATTTTATCTATTGCTATATTATAGTTTCAGAGAATGTAATTTAGAACAAATTCTATAATCCGTGATTTCAGCAATTATGAAAATTGGAGAACAGTTAGTAGGTTAGGAATCTCTGATGTCGGACAACGATGGTGTCGGAATCAGTATTACAGACACTTGGCCTCATGGGGGTCAGAACCAGGGACCCCCCTAGGGTGCGCCCCTGCACACACCCTTTTATCACGCCAAGAAAGCACGCATCTATCGAAAAACTGCCATAAACCAAGATCGTCTCCATGCAGCAGGAAAGTCAGGCGACGCCGGAGGGCGGCACATTTTTTTTTTTTTTTTAAGAAAATGGATTCTGTATTATCCGGCTTCCAATGGAAATGTCTAGACCGTCCACTTCTATCACAGATAGAAGCAATCCTCAACGTCTAAAGTTCTTTGGGAGCGAAGGGTAGCGGGGATTTGTTTTTATTTTTTTTATTTTTTTATTAGAACTCTTTTGCTGTACAATATCCCAATACAACACCCAAAAGAACGAACAATATGTCACATAATCTAAGGTTAATAATAACAAGAATATACATAATACACCAATGAAACCAATATCAGTAACGCAATTTTCCAGTTTTTAACAATATAATTCCCATGTTACGAAGATAAATACTTTACAACATAAAGTACATGAACAAATTCTCACTCAAATGTTGTCAATATGACTAAAACACCTTCAGTATCAATTTAAAATGTACAGCAAGGAGCCAGGGGAAAGGCTAAATTATTAGCCTGACAAGCTCCCTGACCTCCTCTGAAATTTTCAGAAAAAACAATTTTTTTAAGTCCAGTCGAGACAACGAATATAATATTAAAGTACGCACTAAATAACATCCAGAAAGCCCAAGACAGCAAAACTCTCTTTCCCTCCCCCTCCCCTCCCCTTTTTATATACAATTTTCAATAAAAAAACTCCTCAACAGTCGCCTAAAAACAGGGTATCGGATCTCAGATCTAATGGTCAATGGAAGTCTGTTCCATTCTCGAGAGAAAATTAGGGACATTGCCCGCCCCTAATTTAAAGTCACTTGTTCCAATGAAAAGGGAGAACTAGTGTTATAAGATAAACACAACATACACGACTCGTCGGGATTCGAACCGGAACCCATCTCGGACAAATCGTCAAAAGCCGACGCTTAGACCACTGCGTTACCGAAGCGGTTTGCCCAGAGGTTTGTAATTGTCAGAAATACTATTTTCTAGTAATAACAGGGGCAAGAGTAAGAGAGGCTCTGCTACTATTGTTGGCTTGATTTCTTTAAAGTATTATGGTAGACGCCAACTTATCAGAAGAATCGTTTGCAGGTTCCTGTCGTTGGAGCAGGGAAGCAAATAAACAAGTAGTTAAAATTGAACATTATGACAGATGTTTCCTTTTGCACATATCTTTATTCATCAGATGGGGGGAAGTGGAAATATTGGAATAATAGTTGGTCAGATCGGGTAGTAAATACTTCCAGCGGGAATTGGATGTTATGGATGGCCTTCTCTACGCTTTTCCCACCAAATCTGTTCCTATCTTATGTGGCTGGCTACAAGCCCGCGTGAAAATCTCTTTCTACCTCGTCGTTTGTCCTGCTTTGCTTCCGAGCAAAATCCTTCCTACTTTTTCCTCGAGATCGCAATGAAAGCTCCTCTCTGTCTCATTCCCTCACACGTTCTGTTCTTGACGTAAGAAGAAATTCTTAATTGCTTGGTCCTTTGTACCCGTCGGCTAGAGATTCTGGCAACCGCTGGGGAAAGAATGGGGCTATCGTTTTGTCCGTGGGAGGGGTCCGGCGAGAGAATGACCTTTCTCCGAAATGGATCTGCGCTGGGCGTCTTTCTAACTGGGGAGGAAATTCCTCACTGTCGTTGGCCCACAAAATGATAAAAGTTACAATTTAAATATAGTTTAAAAATTTCCATATAACACTATATTTATTCCGCTAGAATTATTTTCTCTTTTCCCTTTTTTTTTTACTCTCTCCATCGGGAGACGCAGGAGGAAAGACCCTTATTGTGTTGTATGCATTATCGATCGAATAAGAAATTGCCCGTGACATAGATTTGAAGACACTTGTAGATAATTTTGCAAAAAATAGAGCACGCACAATGAAATTTTAATTTCATTTTTATGGGAGCAGTAAGTAAATTAATGTAGTTTCCATTAGTTTATTTCTATTTAGTTTGCAGTGCATTTTTGCATCTTGAAATAATTATTGAATAAATGCAATATCTTTGGCCACACAAAGAATAAAAAATGTTTGGAGGCACAAAGCTGGTGGCCTGCCTATGACGCCAGCACGGGCCCTGGATTTCACTCATTAACAGTTCGAGGTCCAAACAGGGAAGTGTGGGTGGATGGCAGTGATAAAGCTGAAACTGTCTCGCCGACCACACTGCACACAGTGACATGAAACCTTTTTTTTTTTATTGGAGGTTTAACGACCACCGTGAGCAACTCAATGGGCTATAAGCAGTCGCTCGTCCCTAATTTAGGGTCACTGGTTCCAGGGAATAGAGAAAGCCAGTGCCGTAAGACAAACACAACACCCATGCCTCACCGGGATTCGAACCCGGACCCCTTTCGAACGAATGATCAGAGGCCATCGCTTAGATCACTGCGCCACCGGGGTGGCCCCTTTCCTTTGTAAGTCACTGCCTTGAAATCTTGTTCGTCTATCAGTCTGTGTTTCTGACCAAGTGAAAATCATACGAGACAAAAGAAACTATTTTACAAACCTCACTCTCTTTCCATTTGCCTATGTATCTATTGGCTCGAGCATATCTCCCTGGCCTTTGGTAATGGTAGGCTCCAAGGCTATAGCACATATAGACCACCCCCCCCCCATTAATCCTGCCCTGCTAAGAAGTAAGGAGTTGAGCAACATGTACTGAACATTTTCAATCTCCATTTGGTATGTGTGTATGAAGCTTGAGTTCTCTGCATCAGTCTCAAGAAATCACGGAGACAGACGGCTTCTTTTATCATTACAAACTTATAAAGCCTTTCTTTCTATTTAGTTTCATTTATAAGACATGGCAATTTATCGATTTGCAGGAACAAAAACGAAAAAAAAACCCACCTTTTTTTTTTTTTAAAGTAACACTAGGAAACTGAAAACACCAGTAAAATTAGGCAGATTTTTCTCATCTGCAATCGGAGAAAAATAAATAAGTGAATGAAAGTGTAAAAGGAAAGGAAAAAAATCAGCAAATACTGATGACTGGCGCTTCGTTGTCAAAGGCTTCTCATTTCGAACGGCATGGATAGAGCAAGCATTTCTTTTTCTATGGGATGCATTAGATTTACCAATGTCAATTATGCATACATAACCATCAGGTGTACTGCCAATTAGGATGATTTCGTTCTGCGCTTTTTATTTATTAAAAGAAAGGTAAAATAAAAGGGGAAATAGAAAAAAAATCAGGTATGAAATAAAAAAAAAACAAAAACTGGGGAGATATCGACGAATCTGGAAGTTTTAGTAATGACCTCGTTTTTAATTGGATGCTTTTCTCGATTTTTCTGGTTTCCTCACCTAATTGGAGATACATAATTGCTACTAATTGTCATTGCAATCGCAAGATTATCATTAGGTGGCATATCATTCAAAATGCATTTGAATTGCACTACCTACAAAAAACCGTGGACGAGAAGGCAAAAAATATCAAAGTGTGAATCCCCTTCTGAATAGCACGTAAAAAAAGAGAGAGAGAGAATATAAATGATTGAAATACATTACTTTCCGGTCTTTTTTTTTTTTTTTTTGGTACATTATTTTACCCGTTTAAAAAAGTGGTACACATTAGTAACATTCTGTAAATCCGTAAGCACGCAGCTCATCAACCAATTGGTTTTACTTCTTTTTACATTGCCAGTGATTTGGCAGACCTTTTTGAAAACTTAAACACAAAAACATACGAGGGGTATCTGTGACGTACTACATAGGTGAAAACATGTGTCAAGACGACAAATCTGCAGCGAGACATTAGCTCCGCGTAGCTCAGTTGGGAGAGCTACTTCCTCTGGAGGGAGGGGAGGCTTCGATATCCGTCGCGGACGAACTTGTGTTTTCACATTGGCGCCCGATTGGGGAAAATGGATCCACTGGCCGTTGGGTTGTTCGAAAAATGTTTGATGTTTATTCCACACATTGTTTGGAATTAATGAAATATTCCTACTTCGCTTCAAAAGAAAAAAAAATTAAGAGGGAGATGGTGTCACGTACACTACAGTGGTGAAAACCAGAGATGGGAACAGCTCAACAATTTCTTGCGGGTCCAATGGGCCGTGTCGAGGTATTCTTGACATGAATTTATTCCCGTTTTATTTTTGAAAAAAGAAAGATATATTCCAAAAAAAAAAAAAAAAAAAAATGCGCGTTGTGGAATTCTGTAGTCTATACTGGTGCCCACGGAGTGAATAATGATATGCCATGCAAAAATATTGTCGTCTCTTTCTTAAAGCAGCGAAGATTTCCACCGACCGACGTTAGACACACCGACACCGTATCGTAAAAAGATACTTCCTTTTACGTTCTTTTACAGTGCGATTGTCCAGGGCAAGGTACAGGCAAACGCCATTCGCCTGCTTCTCAGCTGATTCACTCTCTCCGTGCAAAGTTCACTGTATGACTAAGAGTTACTTTTCACATCGCATCTTTTACATTGAGCATTCAGAGATTATCGATTGATGTGCTAACATCCCATTCCCATGACATGTCATGTCGAAATGAACTCCTCATTTGTTAATATGGATGTATTTAATATTAAGGAGGTTGAGAAAGTAGTCAAGGCCAACAAATACGTGCTTGTTAAAGGCCACAAGGGGAAGAGTGAATGCTGGAAATTGTTTCGTCTCATTAAGGAACCGCTGAATAATACTGCGTTGTTTGCTCTTGCTTCTTGTTCGAAATGTGGAAAGTGTATAATTACAAAGAAAGATGTCGACGGTGTAATAAGAGGTTATGGAACCAAAAATCTAACAGACCATATGTAAGTATACGCACCTCCATCAAAGCGTGGAAAGAGTGAACAATCTAAATACATTTAAAAAAATACATTTGTGTAATCATGCATAATGATTCCCATTTGTAATGTACTCACGGTCACGGTCATAATCAGCCATTATTTCTGGATTACGCAAAATAGTGGCACTAAAAATGGCAATGAAATTTAGGAAGTAACCAAATTTTACTATTAAAAAAGGATTTCAGTTATTAAATATCAAGCAATTATTGGGATGATTATATCATCATCATCATCATTGTAATATATATATAAATATAAATTCACCGAATCAAAGGCTTTTTCATAATCGATAAAAGCTATGCACAATGGAAGTTTATATCCCTGCGGTATTGAAGATGCATACATTAATATTACTTATAACATCTATGAAAATGAAAGTGCGCCGCCCCGGTGGCGCAGTGGTATAAGGCGTTGGCCTCTGATCATTCGTCCGTAAGGGGTCCGGGTTCGAATCCCGGTGAGGCATGGATGTTGTGTTTGTTTTACGGCACTGGCTCTCTCCCTTCCCTGGAACCAGTGACCCTAAATTAGGGACGGGCGACTGCTTATAGCCCATTGAGTTGCTCACGGTGGTCGTTAAACCTCCAATAAAAAAAAAGAAAAAAAAATGAAAGTGCAAAGATTCGGCTGTTTGAAAATACAACACACATAAAAATTGGAAAGGGAGTGAGACAAGGTGACACCATATCTCCCAAGCTCTTTAATGCCACATTGGAAAATGTCTTTCAATCACTGAACTGGGAAAACAAAGGGATAAAGATTAATGGAGATTATCTAACCCACCTTCGTTTTGCTGATGACGTAGTCATTTTTTGCAACTACCTAACCATCAGAGCTGCAGAGTATGATCCAGGAACTTGCTGACAAGAGTAAAGAAGTGGGATTAAATATGAACTTTCAGAAGACAAAAGTGATGTTCAATGCTTTTACAAGAAATGAAGATTTATCGATTGATGGATAAAAGCTGGAGATAACAGACACGTACGTTTATCTTGGACAGCAGATATCAAGTGAGGGTCACATTGATGAAGAAATTAATCGGCGTATAAAACATGCCTGGAGAGCTTTCGGAAAAAACAGCATAATTTTCAAGAGCAATATGCCATTATGGCTTAAAAGAAAAGTGTTTGATCAATGCATCATTCCAGTGCTTAAGTATAGTGCAGAGACGTGGACTTTAACTAAAAGAGACTTACAAAGACTGCAGACAACTGAAAGCAGCATGGACAGGTGCATGCTTGGTGTAATCAGGAGAGATAAGAAGAGGAACTCGTGGATCCGAAAAATGACGAGAGTGGAAGACATCATGATCAGAGTTAAATCCCTGAAATGGCAATGGTATTTGTATCGGTTACTGTGGGTACCATAGTGGTACCCAGTTTATTGCTATAACGAAATACAGACATAGGAGATTCATTAAAAGCTGCAGTACAGAAAACAACAGTGCGGAAAGTCAGTATATCCACGATGCAGCACAACGTTACTCAGAAAGGAAATGAATATGCACACGAACAATGAATGGCCTAACGGCATGTCAAACACCATAACACATGTGCACAAATGCATGAAATGTACTAGGCTATCATAAATCAACCGAACGGAACTGAAATGTGGTTAGAGCGCAAAACAACATTGAGTACCTCAGCAACTTTAAAAAAATTACAAACATAACAAACGTACCACTCTAATAATCCGCGATAGAGGAAAGCACTACCATAGCAAACACTCACAATTATAGGTAATTTAAAAAAACAGGCACAAATTCAGGAAACAACAGATAAGATCATGATGAGATAATGAGGAGATCACACAAGTAACGAGACCGATGAGTTGTGAAAACACAGCAAAAGAGGGAGAAAGTTCAGTGTTGGACAAACAATGGAGTGGAAGACCCGCAACTGCAGTGCCAGATGCCAACAGGCAAAGAGTGAAAGACCTCATCACAGATGATCGTCGTGTCACCATCCAAGAGTTGTGTGATGCAATTCGTTGTGGTCATAGTGCTACGGAAGCATTAACTAGGGACCTGGGCTATTGTAAAATTTGATCAAAGTGGATCCCAAGAAACCTAACACGTGAACAATGTGAGCAAAGGGTGGTCATGAGCCGGAAACTCTTGGATTGTTATGAGAGGGAGGGTGAGGTGTTTTTCTCTAACGCTGTAACTGGGGATGAAACCTGGGTGTTCTTTCACGACCCAGAAACAAAACGTGCGTCAATGGAATTTCACCGCACATCTTCCCCTCGACAGAAAAAGGTCAAAACAACTCGTTCCGCAGGGAAAGCGATGGGGACAATTTTATGGGGAAAACGTGGTATCAGTTTGACTGATTTCCTCGAGCGGGGTGCAACAATAAACAGTGCTCACTATGGGCAGACATTGAAGAAGCTAAAAGAAGCTATCAAAATGAAAAGGCACGACGTTTAACTTCATAGTGTTGTTTTACACCATGATAGCGCACGTCCCCACACCTCAATGGAGACTTCACAGGCTATTGCCAAAATTGGTTGGACGGTGATGCCTCAGCCCCTCTGCAGTCTCGATTTGGCTCCCTCAGACTCTTTCGTATTTGCTTCTTTGAAAAAACACCTTTCATGGGGAACGTTTCGACGATGTGACAGATGTTAAACTGGCTGTGAACTCATGGATGAAACGACAGCCTCAGGAATTTTTCCAAAATGGATTTTACCAATGGGTTCAAAGATGGCGGAAATGTATAGAAAGTGATGGCTAATACTTTGAATAGGCTAGCATTATTAACAATATGTTCGAGTATTTTGCCACCAAGTTTCACATTTTTGCTGCTGCAAATAAAAATCTTATGAGGGACGAAGAATTACTTTCAGGATGTACATTGTAAATTTTGAACTGACTGAAATACGTTTATCAATGCAGTGGGACGTAGGACGTATGCATGTCTGTAAACCTTTTTCAATAAATGTTTGTATTTTTTCTAGGTATTTTTTTTTCCCTAGTGTATCAAAAGTATAAATTTGAGGGTGAGAAAGAAAGAGAAAACACGGGCGTTGAAAAGTTATGAAACCAAATAATGAATAAATAAATCTAATGTGTAATATACGTACTACGGAGGTAACGCGCATGTCAGGACAAGAAGTAGCAGTGATACGCACTTGTCAGTGTAGCTTAAATGGGGAAAGCACTCGGCTCCGGAGCTGAAGGATGCGGATTTGTAGTTGTCACCGATAAATTTGTGTTTTTACATAGGTAACGGATGTAAAAATGAATCTACTGGCAGTTAGGTCTTTCATAAGATGTGTTATGTTAGTTCCACACCACTTCTGGAATTACTGAGAATTCCTTCTTCAACACTTCGGGAAATGTGTGATGCTTCTCCAGCACATGAGATGGAATTAATCAGAATTTCTTCTAGCATCGTTTGCGGCGGACCCGAAGTATACGATTTCGTTCCCCTGCTTTTCTTAGTGGAAGAGCAGTATTTATGTGACGTACTACAGAGGTGACGCACATATCAAGATGGCAAGTAGCAGTGATATGCCATTGTGGGTGCACCTTAATTGAGAAAGCATTCGGCTCCGGAGCAGAAGGATGTGGGTTCGACCTGCAAATTTGGGTTTACACAAATATTAAGTTGAAGTTAAAGCACATGGACACAAGCAGTGCTTTTTTACGCTTTCCAACCGTAGATTGAAGAAGCGTATATGCTCCAGCTTTGTCCGTCCGTCTGTCAGTCCGCATGATAACTCACATGAAAATGGTGTTTGATTTCGACGAAATTTTAGTATGTGGTAGGGGACCACCTGGGGACGAACCCTATTGAAAATGGGCAAAGCAGGGTAAAAGGTCAGGACATAGGAGCAGGATCCATTCCATTGCTCTTATGCGTCATAACTTGCTTAAAAATTGTTCGATTTCGATGAAATTTTAGTATGTGGTAGGGAACCACCTTGGGACAATCCCTATTGAAAATGGGTGAAAGTGGGTTAAAGGTCAGGATATAGGAGCTGGATCCATTCCATTGCCTTTATGCGTCATAACTTGCGTAAAAATGTTTCGATTTCGATGAAATTCTAGTATGTGATAGGGAACCACCTTGGGACAAACCCTATTGAAAATGGATGAAATGGGGTCAAAAGTCAGGACACTCTAGTGGGATCCATTCCATTGGCCTTGTGCATCATAACGTACCTAAAATGCTTGGATTGCGACAAAACTTTATCATGTTGTTCCGGAGGGATAGTGAACCGGTTCTGTTGAATATCAACGAAATGGGGTCAAAGGTCATTGCACAAAAGCCAGATTTATTTCACAGCCATTATTCTCATAAATTGCGTAAAACTGTTTCTATTGCAACAAAACTTTATCATGTTGTTCCGGAGGTATAGTGAACCGGTTCTGTTGAATATAATCGAAATGGGGTCAAAGGTCAGGACACAGGACCGCCATTATCCACATAACTTGAGTAATAATTTCTGGTATGTTGGAGAGCGTATCATAATCAATGCTTTGCATGATTTTACTAACTTGTTCTGGAGAAAGACGTGCTGGAACAGTTAAACATAATTTACTATTGTAAAAATGGGATGGTTGCCCTAATAAAAAGAAAATTAATTTCTGGGGCATCTTTTGTTGTCATCGTTGTTTTGTTTCGGACTTTAATAACCACCATGAGCAACACTAAGGCATATAAAGCCATGGCTTGCACCTAATTTTCGTCCTCTGGCTCCAGAAAAGGGAGAGAGTCAGTTTTGTAAGGCAAACACATCTCCTATGTCGCAACCATGACTCGAACTTTCGACCACTCTGTCGAACAACAATGTTTTTCCATTTTTTGTGTCACGCAACATCTTTATTACTGATGAGTGGCCAGTGGCGTACCTGAGAAACTCGGAACCTCAGCGCAAAAAATGTCTTCGAGGCCCTTTTATTTACGCTTTCCAACCGTAGGTTGAAGAAGCGTATATGCTCCAGCTTTTTCCGTCCGTCTGCCTCTCGGCACGATAACTCACGTAAAAATGGTTCGATTTCGATGAAATTTCAGTATGTGGTAGGAAACTACCTGGGCACGAACCCTATTGAAAATTGACAAATTGGGGTCAAAGGTCAGGCAGGGCGTAAGACCGGAATTTATTCCATTGCCCTTATGCGTCATAACTTGCGTAAAAATGGTTCGATTTCGATGAAATTTTGGTATGTGGTAAGGAACCACCTGGGAATGAAACCTGTCGAAAATGGGTGGAATGGGTTCAAAGGTCAGGACATAAGAGCGGGATCCATTTCATTGCTTTATGCGTCATAACATGCGTAAATATGGTTCGATTTCGATGAAATTTAGTATTTGGTAAGGATGTACCTGGGGACGAACCCTATTTAAAATGGGCGAAATGGGGCCAAAGGTCAGGGCATGAAAGTGGAATCCATTCCATTGCCTTTATGCGTCATAACATGCGTAAATATGGTTCGATTTCGATGAAATTTTAGTATGTGGTAGGGAACCAGCTGGGCACGAACCTTTTTAAAAATGGTCAAAATGGGGTCAAAGGTCAGGCAGGACATAAGAGCGGAATTTGTTCCATTGCCCTTATGCGTCGTAACTTGCGTAAAAATGGTTCGATTTCGATGAAATTTTAGTATGTGGTAGGGAGGCACTAGGGACGAACACTATTGAAAATGGGGGAAATGGGGTCAAAGGTCAGGACACTGGAGTGGGATCCATTCCATTGCCCTTGTGCATCATAACTTATAAAAAAATGTTTTGATTACGACAAAAGTTATCATGTTGTTCCGGAGGTATAGTGAACCGGTTCTGTTGAATATCAACGAAATGGGGTCAAAGGTCATTGCACAAAAGCAAGATTTATTCCACAGCCATTATTCTCATAATTGCGTAAAACTGCTTCTATTGCGAGAAAACTTTCGTATGTTATTTTTGAGGTGTACTGAACCGGTTCTGTGGAATATAATCGAAATGGGGTCAAAGGTCAGGACACAGGAGCGAGATTTATTCCACAGCCATTATCCTCATAACTTGAGTAATAATTTCTGGTATGTTGGAAAGTGTATCATAATCAATGCATTGCATGATTTCACTAACTTGTTACCGCTTCCTTTGCTGGGATGACCGAACCATCTGCTGCGTCTTATTCGCTGCAGTGGAATGAATTTAAAAAAAGGCCGTAAATTTTCGTTACTCTTATCCTCTATTATCTTCCGCCTATGGGGGTCTACTACCTTGAGGTAGGATTCCCTAATTAAGGGTCTCCAAGCTCAGGGTTGACAGTGTATTGCGTTGTGCTTCATATGGGAGAACATGGGAAACCCATATTCCTCCATATGCCGCTTGAAATTTAAGATACTCACCAGTGTGACATGTTTTAGCGAGCCTGTGGTTCCCAGGCCCGTTTGGTTCGTTTCGCCCTTTACAAAGTACGGCCTTAAGGAAAATACCTCCAGTTCAGGAATCCATTTGCCAAGAAATCCGAATATTTATTCAAGGTATATATATACAACTCTACATTATTTACATGCTTTATGGGTTATATCACATACAACGAAAAAAAAACATTATGGTGTATCACCGTGACATCTCATTCTCCTCGCCTTCCAATCTCTACTGTCCTCCTCGAACCCCCCAACGTTTTCGGGGGTTGCATTGTTGACACCTCGTAACGAATGTTCTTTAAGTTCCGCCTCCAACCATGTAAGAAGGCGTACCGAATATCACCATGTATTTGACAACCAACGACTATCTTACGAGTTCGAGCAAAATGGTGTCGTTGAGGACCAATGTCCCCAAAATGTCCAGCAGTGAGTTTGCAAGGATAAATTGTTCGTTCTCATACAAGATATCTTACACGGCTGTCACTTGAACACATACATATACACACGAAAAAGACACAAAAATCATATATAAGTATTTAAAGGGGCCTCTCGTTCGCAGAGATCCTCACACTCATGATGTTAGATTGGGACTTTTATCCGGTGACTGGGTTTGCTAAATGCGAAAAAATTAACTTCTTAAAATCTGGGAGTTGCTACTCTTTCGAAAAAACTTTGCGATTATTTTAGTTTAGCGTTTCTGGTTTAAACAAACAAAGATTCACTCATTTTGAAGTTCAAAGATTTGAGAAGCTCTGATAAATTTCAATACAAAATAAAGAATATTTTCGATAATGCTTCCTTAAAATTTAGTAAATTGATCGGTGGAGATTTCTTTTAACTTAAACCAAGTTATATCTTTAGCTCATTAAGCAGCTTGAAATTCGTATTCTTATTATAAAAGTTCACCTTTCGCAAAATACAAGAAACTTTTATATATTCAACACTTGCAAGAGAAAATTATCTTTCCTACTGAGGATGTATAGGAGACAAGATCATGCGTACTCATGCTAATGGGATATTGAGAATTAGAAATTAATCTCACCAAATTTTTTTTGTTCATCCAGTCGGTTTTAGTCCCGTATGAGTGTCGTCATAAAGTCTATGATTTTGGACCTCGTCCGGTCTCGTTAAAGTTCGCTAGCTCTACTATCATCTCGTTCTTCTGGCCTCCAAACTCTAGTCTCTGTGTTGTCACTAAAACTTCTCTTAATCTAATATGTAATATCTCTGTAATGCCCGGCGTCTACTCTTGGACCATTTCTCAATCTCCGGCTTCTCTTGCTTGCCTCCCAAGTCTCGAATGCTTGACTACATCTCTCGAAAGCTTCTCCTGAATGCATGCCTGAATGAATACCGCCGAAGGAATACCCTTAAGAACTTCTCTCTCTCTCTCTCGTCCGTCTATATAGAAGGGGTTGGGTGTTCTTCGCCCTACCCGAACAGCTCATCCCTCATTGGCTGAGGCCTCCTCCCCTCGATTCGGCATTGGTTTACATCCATAAATGGGATCCCTGTGATTCGTCGGCAAAAGGTGAGAGCTTGGAGTTTTCTGGCAGATGAATATTCATTTCTCCTGTCAGCTTCTCTGCGGGATGTCCGAGTTGCCTGAGAAATTTCGCGTACGCTTACTGTGTGACCTTTCTGTTGGTGGCAACCAGTTACGCCCACTACGAGAAATATGCCTATTCGTTCCCCCGTTAGCGTTGAATAAAACGTGCTTGCATCAAAAGAAAATGGTCAAGTAAATTGGCCCCCTACTGTGAGTGCGATCATCTCGACTAGTGCAGCGTTGTTCATTGAAACTTCTTACGAGTGTTCGCTTTACTAACGAAGGGGTGTGTTTTGTGCCTATCCCGTACTTGAATTCCGGCGAGTTCGGGGAACAGAAAAAAAAATAAAAGAAAAATTTAAAAGAATGATGAGAAATAGAAAAGGAATTTCCTCCTAAAGAAGGAAATCTGCTCAGCCAGGGCTTAAAATAATTATGAAATATGAACTATAAATTTCCTCTTAGGATGCCTGTCTGCTTTATGCTTCTCGGGGTTTCTTTCCCATTTTCCGGGCTCTCTGAATTTTCTACTCGGTAACCGCTCTCCTGGTTTTACTATTTCCTCGTACTGCGTGATACCGTTGGAATTATTTGGTGAATGAATTGATTTCCTGCACGTAAAAAATTGCAGGCCCCCTCTCCAATATTTATACCTACGAAATCATGGTCTTCCAATGTGGCACAATATTCCGGAGGATATACGGGTAACACTTTTACGAAAATCAACTAGATTTCAATTATTGAAAATTTGTTATTCCATATCATTAATTATCACTATTATTTATTTGGAATTTTTTTAATTCCATACTATTATTTCCATTATTTAAAATTTTAATTTTCATATTATTAATAGTTTTTGTGAACGTTTTAATAATGCAAATTCTTTGGAATCTACAGGTAATTTTCGTAAAACCAAAATTGTTGCCGTAGTTTTATACGAATACAAAATATTACGAAACGCTATATATGAATTTTATTCTTTAGAGAACTAGTCATATCTTTGAAATTATCTTGGAAATTTAATTCTCTTAGAGAACTAGCCATCTCTTTGAAATACATCACGATCACACACACATTTAACTGTCGTATGATAGAGTCTGATGATCTTTTCCAATTTATAAGAAAACACAGAACATAGGCTATCAAATAAGTAACAATTAAGAATGGTGGCATAAAAAGTGAAACTATTTAAATTATTTTCTCTTGAATATAAAATCCACACTTAAGGTGGACGTCAAGTAATTTTGCTTTCTATACTTCCAATGGAAAAACTTCTGTAAACATTTTTTTCACAATTAATGCGTTTCCAAGGATGAAAATTTGAACATTGATTAAAATAGCTTCATTTTATAACTTGGAATACTTAATATTTTCTAAAACACAACCATAATTATGCAATCCAACATTTGTTTGTCTACTGACGTCATCAAAGTACATGTCGCGCCATCCTTTTTCAGGTTTCAACACCACCAAAGGAAAAATTACTGATTTTTAATATAATTATGGTTCTGTTTCAGAAAATATATTAAGTACTCCAATTTATAATATGAAGTTATTTTAATCGATGATCAAATTTTCATCCTTGGTAACACACTAATTGTGAAGGAAATGTATACAAAAGTTTTTCCATTGAAAGTATAGGAAGGAAAAAAATATTACTTGCCGCCCGGTGGCGCAGTGGTCTAAGCGATGGCTCTCATCATTCGTCTGAAAGGAGTCCGGATTCGAATCCCGATGAGGCATGGATGTTGTTTTTGTCTTACGGCACTGGCTCTCTCACTTCCCTGGAACCAGTGACCCTAAATTAGGGACGGGCGACTGCTTATAGCCCATTGAGTTGCTCACGGTGGTCATAAACCTCCAACGAACCCCCCCCATAAAAAAAGTGGAAAACTTACTTGACCTCCACCTTAACATGATTCCACAATGGTTTGCATATAGTAAAAAAATTTGTTTTGACTGTTATAAAAAAATCCAACAAGTCTTTTTCTTGGTTCCCTCGAAGAACATGTTTTAGTTCATTACATTTTGAAGGATGCGCAGTTATGTGCAAACAATTGTATTACGTAACACCTTATCCTCATTGGAACAAAAATTTCATTCATCGAACTGACATTTCTTTTACATTGTCTTGCTAATGTACATATATATACCTGCGAAAAGGGGCCTCAAGTCCTCTGTAAAAAATGGTTGTTTTCCTGTCACTCAGTTTTTACAAACGAAAACCGCGGAAATGTTTCTAAATATTCATCTTATTTACAGGCGAAAAAATGTCAAATTTGGTTTTCTTTTTAATATTTCCTTTAAATCAGCCGTCAGGAATTACTTGCTATTTTTTTAACCACTTCCATATGAAATTTTTGTAAAATATATTTACTAAGGTAAGAGGCCCTGGAAGCTGCGAGATCCCCCCCATCAATGCAGGGGTTGGGGGCTATCAGTACGCCCCTGTGTGTGGCGCAAAATTCAAAAACGTAATTTGCATGGCCATATTATATTAAAATATTGTATTAAAAAAAATTCGAGAGGTACCGGTACTCTTTGTGGATCATTTATTCTATGTATCTTTCGCATGCCAAGATCTTTGTGAGTGTGAAATAAAACGAGTGATTCGAGGGTATGCCTTTATTTAATACATACAACACATTGCATTTATTCACGTCATCCACGACCACACCGAGCAACAGTTCGGTACATACTAAGTGGAATTAAATCACAACAAACAGTAAGGATTACTAATTCCTGACATTGGGCGGTACTTCAGTAGTTAGGTGGATTAATGAATGTTATTTTCGTAAACCCAATGAAAGGAGATACGTGAGTCATAAAAGTTAATATTTACTAAACTATGGCAGCTGCAATAGTAAGTATTTCGACTGTTTGGGTTTTAGAAGGCAATATTTGTTATTACTATTATTGTTACATGTTATGCAGAATTCATTGAAAGTAAGAAACAACAATCCCACCGATGAAATGTGGATGTAGCTACGAAAGTCCATCAGCGCATGCGCAAACTGAAATCTGACCTCAAGATAGAAAGAAAAGCTAAATTGCAAGTGTGTTAGTGAAGGGGATTGAAAACTTTAGGTATAGGATACTTACAGGTTACACCCATCGTGTTATACATCATTTTAAAGCCCCAGTCAATGGCATGTCGCTTTCCTACTTGGGAGTATCAACTGTAAAACAAAGTACATTTCTTTTAAATTAATTCCACAATCTTTTTCTTAAATCAGGATTTCATTATATTTGGTTCTTTCGCAGTACAGTCATTATGATTTTAAAGATGCAGTAGAAAGTAAAGGCAGCAGAAGTCGCGGTTTTGGTTTTCATCATCTAAAGAGGAATGATCATGATTTTAGAATACCCACCCAGTGGCTCAGTGGTCTAAACTCTGGCTAATGACCATTCGACCAAGATGGGTCCGGGTTCGAATCCCAGAGATGCATGCATGGATGTTGGGTTTGTCTTACCGCACTGGTTCTCTCCGTTTCCTGGAACCAGTGGCCCTAAATATGGGATTATCGACTGGTTATAGCCAACTGAGTCCTCACGGTGGTAGTTAAACTCACAAACAAAAATAACTAAAGCTTTTGCAGAAATCGAATAGAACATGCGTAAAAGTTTAGATCATGTGAGGTAAAGTGAATGAAATCAAATTTTTTTTTCTTTGAGGATCCACGACAACCATGAGCAACTCATTGTGCTATAAACAGTCGCCAGTCCCTAATTTAGGGCCACTGGCTCCAGAGAAGGGTGAGAGTCAGGGCCGTAAGACAAATGCACCACCTATGCCTCACCGGGATACGAACCCGGACCTATCTCGGCAGAAGTCAGAGCTTAGACCACTGCTCCACGGGAGCGGCAAGAAATCGAAACCGACGATTCGGTGGAGCAGTGGTCAAAGCGATAGCTTCTGAGCATTTGTCCGAAAAGGCCCCGGGTTTGAGTACTAAATGAGTCATTGCTGATGTTGTTATCTTACCTCACTAGCTTTCTCTCTTACCTGGAATCAGCGGACATAAATTCTAGACGGACGGCTACATGTGGCCCTTAGAGTTGCTCACAATGGTCATTAATCTCCCAAACCCTCCAAAACGAAATGGAGCCGCGGTCTTGGTTTTCATCTTGTTAAGTACAATGAGCGAAATTTGTAATCTCTGTTAGCAGGCTCGATGACGCTGTAGTTTAAGCCCTGGCTCGTTAGCGTTCATCGAAATGGATCTTCCTTTTTATTTGTTTGGGGGTTTAGCTACCACGTGGTAGCTAAACCCCCAAACAAATACCATGAGCAACTGGATGGCCTATAATATGTCATGCTTCCCTAACGTAAGGTCACTGGTTTCAGGGAAAGGAGAAAGCCAGGACCTTAATAGAAATACAAAATTCATTCCTCACAGGGATTCGAACCCAGATACATCTCGGACGAATGATCAGAAGCCAGCGATTCTTAGACCACTGTGCCACCGAAAAGGTGCCAAGTGGATCTGGATTTGAATCTAGCGAGGCAGGTTTGTTGTGTTTGCCTTACGGCACTGGCTCTCTCCCTTTTCTGGTATAAGTAGCCCTAAATTAGGTACGGGTGACTGCCTATAGCCATTTGAGTTACTCACTCTGTTACAGGGAGAATGAAACTGAAGTCACCGTTTTGGTTCGGTCCTTATGAAGTATAATCAAATGAGTTTTAATGTTGGACTAAAAAGTAAGCTGAATTCCTTTCACGGTCTAGATTCTTTTTATTTTTTCGAGGGCGGAGGTTGGGGGGGGGGTAAGTACCACATTGAGCAATGCGGGGATCTATAAGCAGTGGCTAGTTACAAATTTAGGATCAGTGGCTCCAGAAAAGGGGGAGGGCCAGTTCCGTGAGATATGCCTCCTCAGGATTCGAGCGAGGATCTGTCTGGGATGAATAGTCCAAAGCCAGCGCTTAGATTGCTGTGCCACTGGGGCTGGTAAGCATTGCTCATTTCTTATAATTCATAAGGGTCCGGGGCACACAACTTGAGAACGAAACTGAAGTCGTAGAGTTCGGCAATTGGAAATTATTATATAATGAGCACAAACTTAAAGTTCTTCAAGACAATATATGCTATGAAGTCACATTTTTGGTTTGTGGTTTGTTGCAAAGCATGAGAGTCAGAATTTTAAAACTGTGATATTTATTTAATGAAACAGGAAAATTTATCTTGATCTACGGATGTTGTAAGTGCATTGATCAAATTTACAGTTGTAGCAGAAAGTGAACAAAACTGCATTTACGCTCTCGACTTTTCTTGGTAAAGTAGAATGATCCGAAGAGTAACGCAGTAATACAAAGCGAACAAAACTGATATAATTGTTTTGATTTGCGTTTTGTAAAATAAAACTGATATAATCGTTTTGATTTACGGTTTGTAAAATACAATAATACAAAATTTAAAGCTGTTGTGGAAAGTGAATAAACCTGAAACCACGTCCTCTTTTTTATTTTTGAAGTGCAATTATCACAATTCTAAAGCTGAATTAGAAAGATAATTAAACCGAAGAAGCAGTTCTGGTTTTCATATTTCAAATCGCAACGACAACAAATTTAATGCAGTATTAGAAAGAAAATTAAATTCCAAGTCTCTGCTTAACATGCTTGCAAAAGATAAACAGATTTTATTTTTGTTTTGCAGTTTTTAACCACATTTTCACAGCTTTAATGAATAGTTAAATCCGATTTAACTATGAGCGAAAAACCGCTTTATTTTATCTATTTCATTTTGGAATTCAATTTCGACTGTTGTTTCAGAGCAACGCACACGTCCTCGTCTGAAGGCAGAAATTACTTTTCCATGCATTAGATTACATGCAAAACTAATTTTGAGTTCCCAGCTTCTTTTGTCTATTTGCGGAAGTGTGGGGAGATGTTATTTGAAGAGTTCAAGTCTGTTTCGACGACAGAGCGCACAAGCAGAGGCTTCTGTGTCAACACATGTGGAATTATACATAACTGCTCAAGCTGTTCGAGGAAATATTTTCTCAAAACTCTACTTACATAGTAGCTTCTCTCAAGGAAGGGGAAGAAGATGTAGAGGAGAGGAATAGAAAAAAAAAAGGGGGAAGAAAAATCATTGATTATAACATTAAATTTAGAGCGGCAGAGAAATGAACGTTAAATATTTATCAAGCCCTGAGGCACGTTCTTCTGCCGCAAGAATTAATTTTTACAGCTTGTTTTTTGACTTTCTCCTGTTGAGCGTATCTGCAACATTTATTTGACGAATTCATCAGTAATGATATACCATCTCTGCTGTTCAACCGGATTGCCTTTTTTAATTGGGGCATGGAAAGAAAATAGGGCAACTCTGTGTTTGTTTTTTAGACAGTCTTTTTAATTACCTAATAAATCTCATTTTCGACTCCAAATCATGCGGATGTATTCCTAAGGGGAATGTTTTTGATTTCCGGTGGGATTTTCCTTTTGCGCTGTGGACATTAATTTGTTTCTCTTCTATATATCTACATTTTTTATTCTACTAAGTAAAAGTAGCTTCCTCAAACAGTACTTTTCGTAAAGAAGAGTTGAGAAAGTTGCATTAGGCAATCTGTTACGAAAATAATGATTTATGTCAGCCTTGTGTTTTATTAAATTATGAGATGCTAGATTAAGGTTTGTATCACTTGCATCTTAATATTTGACCCATGAACCCTTTATTACAGAAACGCTAACCAAGGCCTTTTCCAGCATTTATTTTTATATATTTTGTTTTTATGGGTATTGCAAAATACATGTATGAATTGATTCTGGGATTCATTTTTACTCTGGTTGGCTGTTTGCACTTAACATTACATCATACGAAACGTAACTTATCAATTTTGCGTGGGTCTGCAACAATAAAACATCGAGGTTAAAACTCGTTTTTATGAATTTATTTATTTATACAGTATATGCTGTTACATAACATAAAAATATTACAATAAGTTATGCATACAAAGACTATTAAACAACAAAGAAAACAAAAAGCCTCTTAGGAGTCCTGACATAGACCTTAGTTCCCTAAAAAGTATGAGACAAGTGAGTTTGGCCTCATCATAAATAATTTTAATTAAATAATTATTATTATTGTTTGGATTTAATTAAATAATATATCTTTTATTTTTTAACTCAGTAGATATTTTAAAGTTTTTAACGAGATTTTGGTTATTAATATTTGTTAAATCCGAAGGTAATGAATTCTAATAATCTGAGACAACATAGTTTAAACTTTGTTTTAATAGCTGAGTTTTAAGCTGTATTGGGCGAAGCGGTAATCTATTTCTTGTTTGGTAGTTGTGTCTATCGCAATTAATTTCAACTAAATCTATATGCAAATTATTTTAAGTCTTTGAAACATGATTTTGCCAAAGTTATAATAGAAAAGTTGATGCAATGTTAGTATTCAAAAAAGTTTTTTTTTCTTGTAGCTTCAGTGTTTGACGTGCCCGGAATGTAGGTTTATTAATCTAATACTGTATATTTATTTTGTAATACCTGTAGTGTATTTAAATTTGTTCTAGTTGTTTCACCCCAAGATAAAAAGCAGTAGTTAATGTGAGTCTGAATAAATAAGTAATACAAAAGAATGAGTGTTTTAACTGAAAGAACTGTTAATATTATACTAATGAGGCCAATAATTCTAGGTAATTTATTCGAAAGTATTTCTATATGTTTAGTCCAGGGTAAATTAGGGGTAAAATTCATTCCCAAATAATTAAAATGTGGCATTATATCAACTATTTTATTTTCTAATAATAAATTTATAGTATGGCCCCATTCAGAACTCTGTCTGGGGAATATCAAAGCTTTCCGCCGGGTGGTGCAGTGGTCTAAGCGATGGCCTCTGATAGTTCGTCCGGAAGAGGTACGGTTCGAATCCTAGCGAGGCATGGATGTTGTGTTTGTCTTACAGCACTGGCTTGCTCCCTTCTCTGGAACTAGTGATCCTAAATTAAGGACGGGCGACTGCTTATAACCCATTGAGTTGCTCACGGTGGTCGTTAAACCTCCAATCCAAAAAAAAAAAAAAAAAAGAATACCATAGCTTCAGTTTTAGAAGTGTTAATTATGAGATCATTAGTAGTTAGCTAATTTGAGTATAGCTGTAAGTAAGTGTTAGCTTTAGTAATAATTTCATTTATATTGTGTCTCCTAAACAGCAATGTTGTGTCATCAGCATATAGTATGACATCATTTTCTGATGTTATGCTAAATCTCGTATCATTAATATACACTGGTGTGCAAAAATTAAGAACGAAAGGATAAGTTAGCATAACAGCGGAACGAGCAGGCAGAACGGACCGAAAGACTACTCAGGAGATAGACTAGGGTCCGGTTCGGTAGAGCATGCGCATATATGCAGCATGACGTAGTGGGAGGGGAGTGTCGGAAGGGTATAAAGCACACGGGCGGTGTACGCTCAGCAATTCGGTGAAAGCTATTGCATGGTGTACATCGGTTTGAACGACGTAGAGTTGCTGCCACCGTGTGATATGGCCAACAGGCAATCCAGTAGACGACATCTGGATGACTTTACCCGAGGTCGCGTCATTGGGAAGTTGGAAGAAGGTTGAAGTGTGACTAGTGTGGCCGAGGAGTTCGGGATAGTTCACAGCATCGTTTCACGAGCTTGGAGAGCATTTCATACGACAGGAACAGCTGTCCGAGAAATTAGCAGTGGTCGTCCGCGAGCAACCACGGCGGCGGACGACAGGTATATTGTCCTACAGGAGAGAAGAGACAGACGGCAGACAGCGGGAGAAATTGCAAAGCACATGCAACAGACAACTAGACGTCCGTTATCGCGTTTTACCGTGGCCAGGAGGCTGCATAAAGGTGGTCTATTTGCACGACGACCAGTACGGTGTGTGCCATTAACGCCAGCTCATCGGAGACGGCGGTTTCTGTGGTGTCAAGAACATAAGAACTGGACACATCAACAATGGGGTCGAGTTCAGTTTACGGATGAGAGCCGATTTAGTCTGACGAGCGGTTCTGGACGTATACACATCTGGAGAGAGCAGGGAACACGCAATCACACCTACAACGTCAAAGGAAGGGACCGGTTTGGAGGTGGTGGAGTTCTCGTTTGGGGCAGTATCATGCTTGGTAGCCGTATTGACCTCCACATCTTCCAAGGAGGTTCAGTCACCAGTGTCCGCTATTGTACAAAGTTTCTCCTGCCTCACGTGCGTCTGTTTAGAGGTACTGTGGGTCTTGAGTTCCTCTTCATGGACGACAACGCTACACCTCATCGTACAGTGGCTGTCTCTTAGCTGTTGGAGAGTAAAGATATTCAACGCATGGATTGGCCCGCAAGGTCCCCGGACCTAAATCCAATCGAACACGTGTGGGACCTTCTCGGGAGACGCTTGGCAACACATCACCAGCCGCCAGCAACGAGTCCGTAGCTGCGATTAGCGCTACAAGAGGAATGGGCCGCGATGCCTCAACAGCTTCTTGAAAATTTCGTCCTCTGCATGGACAGACGTTGTAAATCCTGTAACGCAGTCAGGGGTGATCATATCCCCTACTAAAGACTTGATCATATCTCCTACTATTCTTGGCAGCCGCCTGCCACATGGACGTTTCTGTCTTCTGTCCAGTTGTGCTCGAAGCTACCTTTTCAATAAAGTGCCTTTGTACCCTTCGGATTCCTTGTTTGGACAATTTTGCTCACTTGTCCCATATTCGTACATATTGGGGATCTTATGGTATGATACGAGTCTATGTGGAGCACTTTTGCACGACGTTGCATTCGAAAAACCGTCTCGTCCTTAATTTTTGCACGCCAGTGTATCAACTGAATAACAAGGATTACAAAATCGATTCCTGTGGGACTCCATAATGCGATTGCTGCAAAGTGGATTGGAATTGATTAATTTGTGCATATTGTTGTCTTTTTGTTAAATAATTGTTAAGTAAAGTACGAGACATTCCCCTTATTCCCAGAGTATGTGATTTATGAAGGAGGATTTCATGATCTATTGTAGCATAAAATATTATACCAGGTGATCGTTAAATGGCTTTCCGGCCATTTGGAGAAAGGACGTGCTAGGAAAAGTAATAATTTGATACGATATTACCAGTTGAAATTTGATATGATATCCCAGTGCCATTTGCATATGCTACAACTAAAACCCCAACATAATTTCACTGTAAAGCCTGTTCCTCTTACTAAAATGTTCCGTATATTTTAAGTAGTGATGCTCTTCATTTGATGCTATTTAATTTTAAGTCGAGTGCCTTCATCGCGCTGGGAAAACATTCCTTTTTTTCGTCTTCCAAACACGCACCCGCAACGACCACTTCAGAGTTGGAAACATACTGCTTCTTAAGATAATAAAAAAAAAGTAAAAAAAAAAAAAAAAACGAAAAGCATTATCTCAGAAAAAGTTCTGGAGACCAATGTGGACCCTGAAGCAACACAAATTCTAGTTTGTATGGCAGACATCGCAATTTGGCAGGCGTGACTAGGTACATTGTCTTGAAAGAACGATACATCTTTTCGCAGTTTTCCACGCAATTTTTACGCACCGTAGGCTGAAAAAGCGTATATGCTCCAGCTTTGTTCGTCTGTCTGTCTGTCCGCCCGAACGATAACTTGCGTAAAAATGCTTCGATTTCGATGAAATTTTAGTATGTGGTAGGGGACAACCTGGGAAGGAACCCTATTGAAAATAGGCGAAATGAGGTCAAAGGTTAGAACATAGGAACGGGATGCATTCCATCGCCCTTATGCGTCATAACCTAAGTAGAAATGCCTCTATTGCGACGAAACTTTAGTATGTTGTTGCGGAAGTATACTGAGCCAATTCTGTTTAATATAATCGAAATGGGATCAAAGGAGCAAGATTTATTCCACAGCCATTATCCTCATAACTTGAGTAATGATTTCTGGTATGTTGGAAAGCGTATCAAAATCAATGCATTGCATGATTTAGCTAATTTGTTCCCGAATAGCGACGGTGTCTCCGAAAATGACAATGCGCCGTGCCACAAGTCCAATGTTGTGCAGGAAAGGTTTGAGGAACACAGTTCAGACCTCCAGCATACCGATTGGCCTCTGAATTCCCCCGATATCAGTCCCATAGAGCATATGTGGGAACACTATGGATCGGCATATCAGACTTCTGGGTACACCAAACTCCTCCATACCTGCATTGTACGCCGCATTACACACAGCTTGGTTGGCCACCCGTGCCAATTGCTTCCGGCATCTTATTGAATCGATACCACGAAAGGTAGCTGCTGTATTAAGAGCGAAAGGAGGGCTTACGAAGTTTTAGGTAAGTGGTCAGAATTCAGTAATCATTCAGTGTGTATCCCAAAGGGCACAGCCTTCTCTCAAATATTAATAACCGATGCCAGATGGTGCAACATTGAACGTCTTGGGAGGTAAAAAATGCAAGCTTCTCCAAACTTCGGCTCATTAATGTTAGCACAAGTTAATACGAGTAACCCTTTTTTAAATACACTGCTGGCCACCCAAAATGCAACACCAAGAAGGAAGCATCCGATTCGCCTGAAATTCGCAGCATGCGTCGCCCGCGAGAGGATATGCAAACGATTAGCATTGAAGGGCATATGCAAATCATGTGCGCCCGGCACACTACAGAGAAGCACTATAAGAAGGGTGTACAGGAGGCGGGGTGTAAGTAGTGGAAGTGTGTTGTGCAGCCGGACCTGTGCGTGGGAAGCTTCCTGATGCCTCGTTGCAGCATACGGTAGTCATTCCAGCACGTTTCGGAGTTCGACAGAGGACGAATAGGGGCTTATTGCGAGAGCGGTTTATCGTACAGAGGCATCGGCGCCCGTGTGGGACAACATCCAGCCACAGTGAGGCGAGTATAGATTCGGTGGGTGCAGGAGGGACGGACGGACCGACATGAGCGA
This sequence comes from Macrothele yani, assembly GCA_039090855.1. Lineage (NCBI taxonomy): Eukaryota > Metazoa > Arthropoda > Arachnida > Araneae > Macrothelidae > Macrothele > Macrothele yani. The sequence continues at coordinate 185,046,951 of CM076990.1, read as the reverse complement.
TTGCCGCAGGCGCGGCACACCACCGAACGAGAGGACCGGCATGTTGTGCGGCGGGCATTGACGCCTCGCACCGCCACATCAAGAACGTTAGCGCAGGAATTAGGATGTGTTGCGCAACAACTTGTGTCAGCACGTACCGTTCGACGTCGTTTGCAGGAGCGGGGACTTGTCGCACGGCGCCCATTATTCCGATTACCATTGACGTTACGCCACCGGTGAGTGCGGCGGCAGTGGGCCGTTGAACGCCGCACCTGGACTACGGAATGGCACGACATTGTCTTCTCCGACAAATCCCGCTTTACCCTGCAACCCCACGATGGTCGGATCTGCGTGAGGCAGCACCGCGGCGAGAGACTGTATGACCCCTGCATTATGCATCGACATACCGGCCCGTCGCCTGGCGTTATGGTTTGGTGCACAATTGGATATGACACCCGCACCTTTCTAGTACGCATCGCCGGTACACTCAACAGCCACCGCTACATCTCCGACGTTTTGGAGCCTGTAGTCCTCCCTTACCTGTAGGACCTGCCAGCGTCCTCCCTTACCTGTAGTCCTCCCTTACCTTCTTAGTACGTTGATGTTTTAAATTAACGTAGAAGTAAGACAAGACTTTTACGTCATAATCTGTTGTGAAAACCATTCCTTCGTTGACCAGGATCACTCACGAAAAAAGAATGGATCACCCCCTCCTTTACTCCGCTGTACACTGAAGTGCCAAAAGTCATGGGATAGCAGTATGCAAATTTTCAACTGGCGCTGACGTCGTACAAGTGCTTAAACGCATGGCACAATTTTTATCAGTTACGAGGTGTAATCTCGTGAGTCAGGTTAAACAACTGCCAGAAAGATTATGGCAAGCAGACGTGAATTATCGGTGTTTGAACGAAGCATGGTAGTTGGAGCCAGACGGATGGGACATTCAATTTCCAAAGTTGTACGAACATTCAACATTCCTGGATCCACTGTGTCACGTGTGTACCGAGAATAACTCATGGAAGGTATTGCCTCCCACCGTGCACAGCGCAGTGGCCGACCCCGAATGCTGAATGACCTTGACCAGGAGCGTCTGACGAGGACTGTTCATGATAACAGACAAACAGAACTGGCTCAAATAACAACCTCATTCAATGCAGGATGTACCAGAGACATATGCATCAGGCAGCATAATTTAGCGCCCATTGGGGTATGGGAGCAGAAGACCCACCAGAGTGTCTTTGTTAACACCACGACATCGTACACAGCGCCTCACATGGGCTCGTGAACACGGTAATTGGACCCTGGAAGACTGGCAACATGTGGCGTGGTCCGATGAGTCACGCTTCTAATTGTTACGAGCTGATGGTAGGGTTCAGGGGCCGTGCAGACCCCATGAGGCCATACATCCCAGCTGTTAACAAGACACTGTGCAAGCTGGTGGTGGTACCATACATGTGTAGGGTGGCACAGTTTGAGTCCTCTGTTCCTCGTAAACGCATCTTTAACGGGTACTCGCTTTGTTGCTCTGCTGGGTGACCATTTGCAGCCTTTCATGGACTTCATCTACCCCTACAACAATGGGATCTCCCAGGAGGACAATGCACCATGTCATCGGGCACAAGTTGTCCAAAATTGGTTCGAAGAGTATTCTGGGCAGTTCCGACGGATGGTGTGGTTATCGCGTTCGCCCGATCTGAACCCAACAGAGCACTTATGGAACGTTGTGGAAAGGTCTATTCGCACCCAAGATCCTGCATTACCAGGGAACTGTGGGCGGCTGTTCAAAACGACACAGCTCAACATCTCTCCAGGAGTCTTCCGGTAACTTGTGGAACAGATGCCACATCGAGGTGCTGCACTTCGCCGTGCTAGAAGAGGTCCTACACGATACTAGGTACGCATCCCATGACTTTTGACACTTCAGTTTATAAGGACAAACTTTCTCGGAGAAGCCCCAAGTGAGAACTGATTCCCGGTAATTAATATCTTCTTACGCCATGAGCAACGTCTTGCTTCAATAGGCAGAGAAAGTAAATGGGGTATGGAAATACACGATTGTTGCAAAAGGAAGTCCTACTTGGGACTTTGGAGGCAGTAGGACGATTCTCACAGGCATGTAGCTGGGAAGGAAGAAGAGCGGATCTTGGAGGAGATAATATAATCTTAAATCCAATATACCTATATCCCAGCTAGAAGTAACAAATAGCTTGCAAACTGGTATTTTCCCATTTTCCTCCAATTGAGGAATAAAGATATTACGTGCGACTAAATTCACTTATGTTTATCTTCAATTTGTTTACTTATTTATTTGCTTCCCTGCTCCAATGATATAGGAACTGCAAACAGCAATTCTTCTGATATCATATGGTATCCGCTTCATGGACTAATAAGAACCACGCCAACATGGCATTGGTTATATGCTACCTTTCGAGAGCATAGAAACTGAAATATTTAAGACCATTTCTCCATAATAGAAATTGATTTCGTACAAAAGGTTTATGAGAGCTCTATTTCCATGCATGAATTTCTAGATAATTTATATAAGTGATAACACTTCTTTTTCTCCCCTGTAATTAAATTTAAGGTGGTTCCACCTAAAATCTCTGCCTTGTGTTTCCAATGGTAAAGTTCCTTTACATATTTTCTTCGCAATTAATGTATTCCCGAGGATGAAAATTTACACATCGATAAAACTAGCTTTAAGTTATAGAATGGGATACTTAATTTTTGCTAAAACATAACCAGAATCACATTAAAAATCAATAATTTCTCTTTGAGTAATGTTCAGATAAGTTAATAGATGGTGTGACTTGTACATTGATGACGTCAGCAGACAAACAAATGTTAGATTGCTTAGTTATGGTTATGTTTTAGCAATTATTAAGTATCCCATGCTATAACTTAAAGTTAGTTTTATCGATGTGCAAATTTTCATCCTTGGGAATTCATTAATTGCGAAGGAAATATGTAAAGAAGTTTTACCATTGGAAACATAAGACAGAGATTTTTAGGTGGAACCACCTTAAGAAAGGATTCAGGGATCGTTTTCATATTCCTGAAATATACGATAAAAAGTAATGAAAATTTTTTAAAAAATTCAGGTGATTTACAGTCATTACCTGTTACTAGTCTTATTTCTTTTTTTTTTTTTTTTATTGGAGGTTTAACGACCGCCGTGAGCGACGTAGTGGGCTATAAGCAGTCTCCCGTCCTTAATTTACGACAACTGACTCCAGGGAAGGGAGAGATCCAGTGCCGTAAGACAAACACAACATCCATGCCTAACGGGATTCGAACCTGGACCCATCGCTTAGACCACTGCGCCACCGGGTCGGCAGTCTTATTTCAATAGTTCACATTCACAACACCTTGCGCGTGGGCACTTGTATATCTTTGTGCAGAGGGTGTCGTTCGATTTAAGAAAAAGTGTCTTGATAGTTATTTGGAGTCACTGGGTGATTATTAAGGAAGTATCAAATTCGGGTAACACAGGCTGCTCCAAAAGCTTAAATTTTTATCATTCATCTAAATGAATATACATAAGAGCTTTCAAAGCAAAATATTCACTCACTGGCTGATTTTTAGAACACCATTTTCGCGGATTCTTTTTATAAGAAGAAGTTATTTTTCACTTCTGCCAAGCGACTCAACACGACAGTTAGTTGCAGTTCTTTCCTTCTTACGTTCCATCTCGCCCACCCGAAATGAATAGGGGAATAAATTTAGCTATGAAGAGCGAAAGACTGTTTACTTAAATGAGTCAGACTGAAGAGCAGTTGCGAATGTTTCTCATGATGAAATAAATATTTACTGATATGATGACTGAACACGGAAAAGAGTGTTTGCATTCGAAGAGCAAGGGATGCTGAACAGCTTAACTGTTTGTTTTCGCTGCCAAGTTACTCGCTGATTCTGAAAAGCCGCTTACTTTGAGATTTACCTCCCGTTTACTTGTACATTTGGGCTCAACGAAAGGACTGAATTGTTTTAATTTTCAAGTTTCAGGAAAGGGCTAAAAAACTATAGATATATTTAGTAGTAAAGAAAATTGTTCGGTGAAAAAACAAGTTTTAAAACCTAGGCGAATTTTATCGCACAGGTTTTAAACCCGGACAGGAGAGGCAAAATTTTGGGATCGTAAATTTAAATATTTAGCAACGGAGGCAAGATGGAGACATTTTAAATCTTTGACAACGGAGGCAAGATGTTGGAATCGTATTTTTCGATCAGATCATAAAACTTATTGTGTTGTAAAACAGGACGTGATGACAGTATTAGAGCGTGCTACAGATGTAACGATCATGTCGATAAAATCAAAATTAATGTGAAACTTGAGTTTTATATCTGTAATAAATGGTTGTCGATATGAAACATTTCATTTACATTGTAAAAGATGTTCAACTATATTGATTGGAACACCACATTAGAATGAATCCCACAAGAAACGTAGCAGAGGTGGAGACGGGTTACGGGTCAACGGGTCGAAGATATCTAGCGGGGCTAACGGGTCGGGTCAAGGTGTCCCTGACCAGATTTCGACACGGCTTTATTTGCGTTTTATTTTTGAAAAGCAAAAGAAAAAACATATTTTTCAAAGAAAAATGCGCACTGTGGAATTTTTTGCTCGATACTGGTACCTCCGAACTGAAAAAGAAATGTGTCATGCGATATGAAGGAAGTGTGACCTCAGAAGGAAAAGTGTTTCCAACTTCTAAGGAGCAATAACGAAAACAACATTCACATTTTGAAAACTTTCAATTGAATAAACTTATGAAAATTGGTGTTGCTAGGAAACATATTCTGCTGCTTGATATGTTTTCAAGAAAACAGCATAAATTGAAATTAAACATACAACAAGTTGCTTAATTCTAAAATTTTGACTGTAATGCCATCGATCTAAATTAGGTGAGAAGCCTTAAAATTGCTGCAGAGGGACTTTTTCACTCTCGCAGATGTGTCTGAAAACATGCGTATAACAGTGGGGTTATATCAGGCAAATGAAAGACGAGAGTTTCAATACTTCCTGTAAGTAAGTGAGTATATTGTACGTTCCTATAATACATTTGTTTGATTTCCATATAACCGAAGATACCCACTGCGGAGAGACCTTTTGAACGCCTTGTAAATATATTAATGTTCAAAGCAGATTCGTCCGGGTCGGGTACGATTATGTGACGTCCGGTTCCAAAACTTTTGACCCGTTTCTAAATCTGAACCGTAGACCTTACGTTGTACATCAAACAACATAGTACAAAGATATATGTCATTCTTTTTTTCCATTTCCATTTTCTTTCTTTTGTTTTTTTCTTTAAAGAAGGATTGATTTTATTGTATTTACATGAATTACATCTTTAAAAGAAGACTGATATTATTATACTTACATAAAATTGATCTTTAAAGAACGGCTGATTTTATTATACTTACATGAAATGTGTTCATCTTTAAAGCAAGACTGATTTTGTTACACTTGAAATGCATCTCTAAAAACGAATGATTTTATTGTACTTACATGAAATGCATCTTTGAAGGAAGACTGATTTTATTATACTTACATGCAATACATCTTTGAAGAAAGACTGATTTTATTGCACTTACATGTGATACATCTTTGAAGAAAGACTGATTTTATTGTACTTAACATGAATTACGTACATCTTTAAAGAAAGATTGATTTTATTGTCCTCGTATGAAATACATCTTTAAAGAAAGACTGATTTTATTATACTTACATAAATACTTTTCAGGAATTTTGGATGATTGTATTTTTAATAAGGATGTTACTTCGTGAGACTTTTTTTTTTATTTTTCTTACTGATAGCTATAAGGCTGGTGCTTTGTGAAAAGTTTTTTTTTATTTGTCATATTGCACAAGGGAGAAGAGTTTAACCCGCGTTTCCTACATGGTAAAAAAAAATCATTTTAGGGGATTGTTAATTGAAATAGAAAATCATGTCAAGTTATATCAGAAGGAATTAGATTGGCACGAAAAAAAAATTAATACTTTTCCGATTTCCGATTACAAACATACTGTAGTTAGTCGACAAAGTGTCGGAAAACAAACTGACTACCGTCGTACCTACCATGGTAGACCGGAACACCCAGCTCTAACAAAGTTTAAAAATCTCAGTAATATTGAAATTAACCGTCTGCAAACCAAGGCCTTAAATAAGGGAGCAAAATTCTCTTATCCACCAAAGAAAGGATCCATACTGAACACTATTACCCAAGTGGAAAGCATAGTTAAATGTATTCCTGAACAGCATAAGGATTACTCCAGAGTGATAATGGCCCATACCTTACAACATGACTCTTGTTACCCTTTCCCACAACCTAATCTTATTCAAGAGCAGAGACAATTGGTTGAACTCAAAAATAATAATGACTTGTCTATTGTGCTTGCAGACAAATCTAGTCAGATTGTGTTGTTGAATAATTGTGACTATGTTCAAAAATGCATGAAGTTATGAACACTATTCCCCACAAAACCATTCAAAGTGATCCTAGTCAGGCCACGGTAGCGGCTCTTCAAAGACTTAAAAAGGCTTATTCTTTTCCTGAAGGTTTTTCACATGCATTCACCCCTCCCCCGGCTATCGTGTGCCTGATATGTTCGGACGGGTTAAATTGCATAAAGAGAATTTTCCCATTCGTCCTCTGGTGTCAGGCTATGTTAGCCCCACCAGACCCTTAGAAAAAGCCTTGGCACAATATTTAGCCCCTTATACTGTGGATTCACTTTATTCTATTAAAAGTTCCACAAAGGCTATAGAAAGACTGCGATCGCTTGAGCCACAATCGCAGCCTTTCATTTTGGCATCTCTTGATGTGGTCTCATTGTACCCTAATGTACCTGTTGAGGCCACACATCAGATTATTGAGGCAAAACTTGCTGATTCCCATATCCCGAGTTCAGAAATTAATGCTATTATGAACGCACTTCGTCTTGTTAAGAAACGTTCATATTTCAAATTTAAAGACAGCCTTTATCAACAGTTGGAGGGATCCCCAATGGGTTCCCCCTGTCTGCTGTTCTAGCTGAAATTTTGTTACAGCACATTGAAAATCAGGTCATTGGTTCCTTCCCTCACCGCCCGTTGCTTTATTTAAGGTACGTTGACGACATCCTGGTTGCATGGCCTCACAACCGGGATGATTTACACTTATTCGCCAACGAACTATCATCCATGTTCCCAACTATCAGGCTCACGATAGAATTTGAAGCTAATAACTGCTTACCTTACTTGGATATTCTTATTCGTAAGGACTATAGCCTTAACTGCATTACCACTTGTGTATATAGAAAACCCAGTCATACACCTGTTTTAATACCTTATCATTCATCACACCCTAAACAACATAAGTTGACAGCATTATTCTATATGTTTAGAAGAGCTCACTCACATTCATCAACTACTGAATTATTTCAGCAAGAAGTTAACTACATTTTTGGTTTGGCTGAGCAATATGAGTTCCCTAAATATCCGATTAGGCAAGTGTTTGGCAAGGTCAAATATGCCCTACATACTACCCTGTTAAGAAACTCCAACTGCAATTCCATATATGTTGGCTCTATGCAATACAATCCACATTTAACGAGAGCCTTAACACAACTATGTAAACCATATGACTTGAAGTTTGGTTCACGCTCACGAAACTTATTTTCAGTAGTTCGTAAGGATCGTGAACGGAATAGCAAAATGGGACAGTGGGGTATTTACAATATCCCTCTGGTTAAGGCAACTACAGGACAAGCAGCTTCTAATTATGTGGGTTCTACAAAACGCAATATTGCATTACGAATTAAAGAACACAAATACAATATTAAAACAGGCATGCATTGTACATCACTAGCCAAATCTGTTACACAAGATGATCTTAATCCCGACTGGAGCAATGTAAGAATAATTAATACTCCTAGTAAACCTGGTGATCTTTTAATTGCTGAAAGTGTGTATATAGAGGCCTCCGGTGAGCAATGTTGTAATGAACATGCTCCCTATGAGTTACATAACATTTGGAAATCCCTTATTAAAAATGTAAATTATAAATTGTAATATAAACTTAAAATTAAATGTTCACCCTACACCATTTATTTCTATTTTATATTTCCATGTTTTCTTCTTCAGACCATTGGGCCAACAGTATACGCAACATTTTTGACGCATCTAGATTACTATTGGCTAACTTACCATGCGTCCCACAATGCAATGATCTATATTATATATAGATTAAATGTGTATCTATTTATTACATCTGAAGAAGAGGCAGCCGCTGCCTCGAAAGTGCTCATGGTTTTAATTGTTTTTAATTGTATATATTTCTCATCTTTTAATCATTAAATCGTGCTAAAGACGGAATTCTTTCATCGTTTCAGTGATACTGTAGTTAAAAAGGAAGAACACTATGGAGGGAATTGTGTTGTTTCGAAATGTGTTATTGTACAAATTTTGAAGATGACAATCCGATTTTTGGCGTAAATGTGACAACGATGGTAAGTCAGATAATATCCGAAAACTTGAAAAAACATTTTTTTTCAAGTTTTTGGATATTATCTGACTTGCCATCCTTGTCACATTTACGCCAAAAATCGGATTGTCATCTTCAAAATTTGTGTTATATGGCGTAATCCCGTGTTTCTTTCATGATGTGTTATTGTGTTATTTTAGAAACTTGTTATTACTTATTTGCGTGCATCCTGTACGCAAATAAATTCAAGCGCAGCTGCCGGTCTTCCTCCTTGCTTGCAACGCCATTCAGCCCGTCTTTGTCCGGCATTATCCCACATTCTCCGAGTTTACATAAAAATACACGTTTCGGCTTGTGGGCCGGGGTTATTCAGGTTTCGCCTAAATTTGTCAGTAAGCTTACCTCACACAATAATGTTATCAGGTTATCAGATATCATTATGTTTTATGTTATTTCATGTTATTTTAGGTATTATAAAATAACATAACATTATTATAACATAATAATACACATATATGAAAATTAATTTAAATAATATTTAAAACATAAAACATAACATAATATAATAATATTATGATACCCATGTATAAATATAATAATATTATGATACAATGTATAATATAATAATATTATGATACATGATCATGACGTGGTATTTCGCCGATGTATAATATAATAATATTATTAATATTATCATATTATACGTGATAAATAATATTGATATATTAATAATATAATATTATTATCATGTATCATAATATTATGATAATAAAATTATAATATTAATTATATAATATCATGATCATGTATCATAATATAATTATAATATTATTATAACATTATTATAATATAATAATATTGTGATGCATGATCATGACCATGGTACAACGCCTATGTATAATTTAATCATATTATAATATATGTATGTATATAATAATGTTCTGATACAATGTATTTTCTATTATTTATAACATAATATTAAAATACACATGTTATTGTGTATTTTATATTTTATGTTTTACGTTATATTTTTTTATGTTATTGTGTATTTTACCTCTAACAATAATGTTTGTTCAAGGTTTCGCCTAAATTTGTCAGTAGGCTTACCTACACAATAATGTTTTCCTCCAATAATAACAGCTCGCCGCCATAGAAAGCCGACAGTTAGGCAACTCTCTCGGGAGCTCTTCTCTGCTACGGGAACCGCGAAATCAAGGCAAGCAGTTTACAAAAGACTCCACGAGAGAGGTCTGTATGTAGGAAGGACAATGTTCTGTATCCTACTCGCCGTATCGCACAACAGGATCTGTCTGAATTGAGCCTAACAATATCCGAAATCTTCCCTCCAACTTAAGAGAAAATGACCATTACGACGGTGGAGTACTTCTGGTTTGGCCTGGCATTAAATTGGATGGACGCACGTATTTCCAAGGGGGTGCCCTGACTGGTGCATGCTACATGGATGATATCCTAGAGCACTATGTACGGCTTTTTAGAAGAGCTGTTCGTCCCTGAATTCAGTTTTATGGACGATAACGCTAGTCCCCATAGATTTCATCTAGTCGACGAATACCTGGAAAGTGAGGATATTCACAGGATGTAGTTGCCCGCGAGCTCTCCGGACGTGAACCCGAAAGAGCATATCTGGGAAGCTCTGGGAAGAGAAAGCAGACAGCACTCTCCCATAACCCTCTCGGAACTCCAATGTGCCTTGGCTGAGGAGTGGCACTTTGTCCCAAACTCTCATTCACAGCCTTATGAACAGCATGGGGCCTCGTCATGCGAACTATATTGCTGTTCGGGGTAATCACACTCCCTATTAGCACCTCGAAATATGCGCCTCTTGCTGCATTACTTTTGGACTGCCAACGTTGCCAAGAGCATACTTCCTCCTCATGCGGTGACGACATTCCTTTTCTGTTGTGTATCGTTGCATTGTATATACACTGAAGTAGCAGACAAACTGGTACACCAGTCTTGGTAGGTCCCCCACGGTAGCGCAGGACTGCAGAAATACGACGGGACATGGACTCCACTAGGTTTTGGAAATATGCGTAGGCAATGCGCACCATACTTCCTGCAGAGCGTTCCACAATTCAGGTGTATTCCGAGATCTCGGATTCCTGTGTTCGATAGCGCGTTGCATGGCAACCCATATGTGTTCTATTACGTTCATATCTGGGGACTTGGGAGGGAATGGCAACACCCAACAGACAGATGATTGCTCCTCTAACCATAATGTGGCGTCCCGACACTTGTGTGGAGGTGCATTGTCCTGTTGGAACAGGCCCAACCCATCAGCATGAATGCAGGACATGAGCGGGTGTACATCGTCACAAAGGATGCGCACATAGCGTTGGCCGGTCACAGACGTTTGTAGACGTACCAGGGGAAGCTTCTAAAATATCAAGTTTGGTGGCTGAATCTGCTTGTCAATTAGTTTTGCTTCTTAAAAGAGAAATGTATTGTCCTTTTCGTAACAGTGTTTAGCCATCGATGACTTCTTTAGGTCACAGCTCCGAATGTAGGTCTTGTGCTCCTTCAAAGGAAAAGGCAAGGCTCTACGTGTCTGTCTTATATACGAAGCGCCACATTCACATGGAATTTGATAAATTCCTCACGAGTTTTTGTTCTCAACATAGTCCTTTGATCAGTTCATTTTGTTTATCGGTTTAAAAATCACTTTAAAATGAAAGGTTTTGAGAATTTTTGAAACTTTGAAGGTAATATCACGGGAAAATGGAGTAATGGGAAAATTCTCTCGCAATGGGCGCATCACAGGAGTTAACGTGGAGACAGGCTTCGGTTTCGGGAATTTTGTTAGATCCTTGTCTATAATGGAAGGGTTGTATCCTCGCTGTATTGCAACACGTTTAAGGAAATAAAGTTATTTTTCCAAACTGTCTTTATCTGAGCGATATACGCAACTGAAAAAGGCGCAGAGTTTATGTTACCAAGGGTGATTGGACTTTGCATGTGTAGGTGAGAAAACAGCAGATCATTTGAGCAGGTAACCAAGACGTCAAGGAATGGTAGGCCTCCGTTATTTTCAGTTTCGTAACTGAATTGAATGCGAGGATCAATGGAATTTATAATTTTGGCTAATTCCGGAATTTCAGAATTTTTCCTTTTTGTAGAACAAAAGTATCGTCTACATATCGTATCATAAGTCAAATTTCACGAGTTTGAAAAGATTTTGTTTTTTTTTTCAAACTCATGAAATTTGATTTATGGATACGATATGTAGACGATACTTTCGTTCTATGGAAAGGAAAAAATTCCGAAATTCCGGAATTAGTCAAAATTATAAATTCCATTGATCCAAACATTCAGTTCAGTTACTAAACTGAAAATAACGGATGCCTTCCATGGCGTCCTGGTCAATAATGAAGCAACGTCAATACCCAGAAAAACCGTGGTCGACTTGAAAAAATAAATATTTGTGACAAACTATGTTAAATTATCTTAATATATACACTGCTGGCCACTCAAAATGCAACACCAAGAAGGAGGCATCCGATTGGCCTGAAATTCGCAGCATTCGTCGCCCGCGTGAGGACATGCAAACGGTTAGCATTGCAGGGAATATGAAAATCATGTGCGCCCGGCACACCACCGAGAAGCACTATAAGAAGGGTGCCCAGAAGGCGGGGTGTGAGTAGTGGAAGTGTGTTGTGCTGCCGGACCTGTGCGTGGGAAGCTTCCTGATGCCTCAGCGCAGAGTACGGCAGTCATTCTAGCACATGTCGGAGTTCAACAGAGGACGAATAGTGGCTTATCGCGACAGCTGTTTATCGTACCAAGACATCGGCGCCTGTGTGGGACGACATCCAGCCACAGTGAGGTGAGTATGGATTTGGTGGGTGCAGGAGGGAAGGACGAACCGACGTAAGCGATTGCCGCAGCTGTAGTACACCACCGAACGAGAGGACCGGCATGTTGTGCGGCGGGCATTGACGGCTCGCACCGCCACATCAAGAATGTTAGCGCAGGAATTAAGGTGTGTTGCGCAACCACCTGTGTCAGCACGTACCGTTCGACGTCGTCTGCAGGCGCGGGGACTTGTCGCACGGTGCCCATTGCTCCGATCACCATTGACGTTACACCACCGAGTGCGGCGGCAGTAGGCCGCTGAACACCGAACCTGGACTACGGAATGGCACAACATTGTCTTCTCCGACGAATCCCGCTTCTGCCAGCAAAACCACGACTGTTGGATCTGCGTGTGGCGGCACCTCGGCGAGAGACTGTATGACGCCTGCATTATAAATCGCCATACCGGTCCGCCGCCTGGCGTTATGGTTTGGGGCGCAATTAGATATGACAACCGCACCCCTCTGGTACGCATCGCTGGTACAATCAACAGCCACCGCTATATCTCCGACTTTTTGAAGCCTGTACTCCTCCCTTACCTGCAGGATCTGCCAGTTTCCACGTTTCAACAGGACAATGCGCGCCTGCTCGTGGCACACATCTTGCAACAATTCTTAACGGCCCACCAGGTGTTACTACTGCCGTGGCCCACCTGTTCTCCCGATATGTCGCCCATCTAACACATCTGCTCGCTGATCGGCAACCGAGTGGTCCGACAAGCACCCTCCGCGGCTACGCCTGATGAACTGTGGCAACGAGCGGAAGCAGCCTGGACCGACATACCCCAAGCCCACATCTAAAGCCTCTTTCGTTCGATGCACAATTAGTTCATTTTGTGAGGTAAGATACTGGAAAGCTAAATTAAGCACAACAGGTTTCTAAAAAAGCCAAGTTTTATCATACAAAAGCTTATGTTGAACCTAGCAAAGGTTCTTAAAATACACTGCTGGCCACCCAAAATGCAACACCAAGAAGGACACGAGATAGCAAAGCCAGATTTACTGGACACATAACAACAGATACAAAGATGAAACGATTGAGCTTACAGGCCCGTGCGACTTGCGGAACACGCAGACATCAATAGTTCGTGTGGTCTCCATGGCTGGCAATGACGGCCGCTACACACCACGGCATCAAGCGAAAGAGGCTTTGGACGTGGGCTTGGGGTATGTCGATCCCGGCTGCTTCCTCACGTTGCCACTGTTCATCAGGCGTAGCCGCGGAGGGTGCTTGCCGTGCCACTCGGTTGCCGATCAGCTACCAGACGTGTTCGATGAGCGACATATCGGGAGAACAGGCGAGCCACGGCGGCAGTGACACCTGGTGGGCCGTGAAGAATTGTTGCACGATGCATGCCACGTGCGGGCGCGCATTGTCCTGTAGAAACGTAGCCGCTGGCAGGTCCTGCTGATAAGGGAGGACTACAGGCTCCAAAACGTCAGAGATGTAACGATGGCTGTTGAGTGTACCGGCGATGCGTACCAGAGGGTTGCGGATATCATATCCAATTGCGCCCCAAGCTATAACGCCAGGCGACGTACCGGTATGGCGATGCATGATGCAGGTGTCATACAGTCTCTCGGCGCCTTGCCGCCACATGCGGATCCGACCATCCTGGTGTTGCAGGAAGAAGCGAGATTCGTCGGAGAAGACAATGCCGTGCCATTCCGTAGTCCAGGTGTGGTGTTCAACGGCCCACTGCCGCCGCACTCGCCGATGGTGTAACGTCAATAGTAATATGAGCAATGGGCGCCGTGAAGCAAGTCCCCGCACCAGCAGACGACGTCGAACGGTACGTGCTGAAACAGGTTGTTGCGCAACACACCCTAATTCCTGCGCAAACGTTCGTGATGTGGCGGTGCGAGCCGTCAATGCTCGCCGCACAGCATGCCGGTCCTCCCGTTCGGTGGTGTGCCGCGGTTGAGGCAATCGCTCACGTCGGTCCGTCCGTCCCTCCTGCACCAACTGAATCCATAATCGCCTCACTGTGGCTGGATGTCGTCCCACACGGGTGCCGATGTCTCGGTACGACAAGCCGCTTTCGCGATAAGCCACTATTCGTCCTTTGTCGAGCTCCGAAACGTGCTGGAATGACTGCCGTATTCTGCGACGAGGCATCAGGAAGCTTCCCACGCACAAGTCCGGCAGCACAACACAGTTCCACTATTTACACCCCGCCTTCTGGGCACCCTTCTTATAGTGCTTCTCTGTGGCGTGCCGAGAGGACATGATTTGCATATGCCTTGCAATGCTAATCGTTTGCATGTCCTATCGCGGGCGACGTATGCTGCGAATTTCAGGCCAATCGGATGCTTCCTTCTTGGTGTTGCATTTTGGGTGGCTAGCAGTGTATAAAAGTAACATCTGAATAAGATTACAGCCCAACTGCGAAGTTGGTGCAACCGTGTCAGAATAAAATCCTTCTTTCTCTCTATATATATATACTCAAAAATAAGAAGCATTTACAACGTGAACCAAGAGCTAGAAAAAAAACAAACAAAAAAACACAAAAAATAAAAAAAAAAAAAAAACCCAATACAAACAAGCAGAGAAGAACATGCAAGAATGCAGAAAGCTTTGATAATGCTGAGCTTTGGCTTTTTCAAGGGCTAGCAAATCACGGCATTAACTTATTTCTACAAAGACCTATTTCAATATGGGTTTCTGCTATATCATAAATGTAACTGGGGCAAAGGAGCCCATAAATAACAAAAACACCCTTTAAGCTCTAAAAAGCGAAATTAACAAGAATCAAATTTAGCTTTTAGATTTATGACAATATTTGGCCTGGCCCACAATGGCTCATCGTCCACAAAACCAGGAAAACTTAGTACGGACACAATTAGTACAAAACAATTAAATCTTGGCAATATCAGTGAGAGTTGTTGGGACTTTAGACAAAAAATAAAGAAGATTTGAAATACGTACACAGTATTGTAAAAATGCTTTACTTAAAAGAACAGACTCAATAAATTGAAACAAACACCTACAAACAAACGACACGGTAGAGTCACGAGGCTCAAAGCAGCAAAGCTTGCTACCAGAACAAAGGCCAAACATTTATTCAAGCCCAGAGGAAGGAGAAAAAACGCCAGTGTTTTGATTTTAAATTAAAAGAACACAGATGAATGTCAGCAATCTTGAAAAAGCGAAAAAACTTATCAAAGGTACCAAAGAGAAAATAAAAAACGAACACACTGAGCTAGTTAATAAGCACAGCGAAGCGATGCCAAGACAACCGACGTAGCCATTTTGAATGAGCCGCGGAACTCCCTCTGGCCTTGAAACGGAAGCATTCCAACAGGACCGCACGAAAACTCGTCTGCAGAAAACGCCAACCCACCAATCAAAACTCCCAAACGAAAATTAATAAACTTATTGTCTGGAAAGATCTGAAACTCAACGGAATACAAGAAAAATATCATAAAACACACTCAGAATGTATTTAATGCTATTTACCTGTATTAAAATACCTTAAAGTAAATCTACAGAAATTATTCAGCTTCTTATAAAATCTTCTTTAATTTATACTGTTTTTATGTTTGTTATTCTTGATATCGAATAACTATTTTACATTTCAAACTTTTTATTGGTAATTTTTTTTATTTTTTTATTTTTCTATTTTTATAATGAAACTGTTTTATTTATAGCACTAAAGGTTCCAAAAGGTAGTTAATATACATCCTGTTGACGAACTTCCAAAAAGGCTTGCATTGGCCAGAATCATTTTATTAACTGTGATGCAATTAAATTAAATCTGCTAACCTAACTTTATTTTTAAGGACTACTTTTTCTTAAAACTGTGTGACGTATGTTCTAAATTAACTTTCCTTTTTAGTTTCTTTCCCTATGTACATCTTGAGTTTATTCTCAGTTATACTTCACTCATAACGTATAATATATTTTCTCTCAAACGAATACTTTATGCACCTACCACAAGTCATCCTGAAGAAGAAATTGAAGAATTTTATGAGGAAATTCGTCATCTAAATAATAAAGGTAAGCAGCACTTGAAGATAATTATGGGAGATTTCAATGCAAAAATAGGGCAACGGCAACAGAATGAAATTTCAGTAGGTAAATTCGGTCACGGCAACAGAAACAAGCGTGGAAATACTCTCGCTGAGTTTGCAGAGGCAGAAGGGTTTTTCATCTTGAACTCCTTTTTCAAGAAAAAGCCATACAGGAAATGGATATGGAGATATCCAAATGGGACGACAAGTGAAATTGATTTTATTATGTCTAACAAAACATTCGTCATAGAAGACTGCAGTGTGCTAAACAAGTTCAACACAGGTAGTGACCATAGATTGGTGAGATGTAAGTTGCACCTCAACACTAAACTCGAACGTGGCAAGCACATAAGACAAACAAAATGTATTGACATAACCAACCTTAAAAAACACCATAATACCTTCAAGCTGGAACTGAAGAACAGATTCTCTGCATTAAAAGGCCTAAAATCGGAAGAAGTGGATATTTTTGAAGTTAACAGAAAAGTAACCAAAGCTCTTATGGAAAAAGCAACAAAATTAGCTGGGTCTAAGAACAAGTTGCATGTGAACAAATTATCAGAAAAAACCAAAATGTTGATGCAAAAAAGAAGGATGAGGACAACTAAAGAAGATGTGATTTCCAAAGTAGAATATATAGAGCTATGCAAGACAGTACGAAAAAGTATCACTGAATACGTAAGGAAATTCAACTGTGAACTAGTGAGGAAAGCAATTTAAAACAACGAAAGCCTAAAAATAGCAAAGGGACATCTCAGTAAGGGAAGAAAACAGATTATGGCACTGAAAAAAAAATATGGTTCTGTAACAAGAAATAGAGGCGAAATTTTGACAAGAGTAAAATATTTCTACTCCAAATTACATGAAAGGGATGATACACGTACTGCAGACATCATGAAAGGTACCAGTACCAGAGTTCTTCCAGTCCTACCAGCAGAAGTTGCACATGCAATCAAGAACATGAAGCGGGGAAAAGCTCCAGGAGAAGATGGAATTACTGTAGACATCATACAAGAAGCAAGTGGAGAAAGCGAAACAGTACTCGCCCAAATTTTCACTGGATGCCTCAATGAAGAGAAGATTCCGGAGGATTGGAACAACGCTACAATGATCCTGCTACATAAAAAAGGTGACATTGAGGATCTCAGGAACTACAGACCTATCAGCCTCCTATCAGTGGTTTATTAAATCTTCACTAAAGTTCTTTCTCACAGCTTGAAGGTAACACTGGACATGTCTCAACCGAGAGAACAAGCTGGATTCAGGAGTGGCTTCAGCACAATAGATCATATCCACGTACTGAGAGAACTAATTGAAAGAGCGAGGGAATGAACTTCCATTGTGCATGGCTTTTATGAATTATGAAAAAGCCTTTGATTCGGTGAAACCATCAGCAGTTACAATGGCTCTGAAATCTTGTGGTATTGAAGATTCATACATTAATATTATTAATAACATCTATGAAAATGCAAGTGCAAAGATTCGGCTGTTTGAAAATACAACACACATAAAAATTGGAAAGGGAGTGAGACAAGGTGACACCATATCTCCGAAGCTCTTTAATGCCACATTGGAAAATGTCTTTCAACCACTGAACTGGGAAAACAAAGGGATAAAGATTAATGGAGATTATCTAACCCACCTTCGTTTTGCTGATGACGTAGTCATTTTTGCAACTACCCCATCAGAGCAGGAGAGTATGATCCAGGAACTTGCTGACAAGAGTAAAGAAGTGGGATTGAAAATGAACTTTCAGAAAGCAAAAGTGATGTTCAATGCTTTTACAAGAAATGAAGATTTATCGATTGATGGAGAAAAGCTGGAGATAACAGACACGTACATTTATCTTGGACAGCAGATATCAAATGAGGGTCACATTGATGAAGAAATTAATCGGCGTACAAAACTTGCCTGGAGAGCTTTTGGAAGAAACAGCATAATTTTCAAGAGCAATATGCCATTATGTCTTAAAAGAAAAGTGTTTGATCAATGCATCCTTCCAGTGCTTACGTATGGTGCAGAGACGTGGACCTTAACTAAAAGAGACATACAAAGGCTGCAGACAACTCAAAGCAGCATGGAGAGGTGCATGCTTGGTGTAACCAGGAGAGATAAGAAGAGGAACTCGTGGATCTGAAAAATGACAACAGTGGAAGACATCATGATCAGAGTTAAATCCCTGAAATTGCAATGGGCTGGACATACTGTCAGAAGGACAGAACATCGATGGACAGCCGAAGTTTTAGATTGGATTCCAAGGGACAGGAAAAGACCCAGAAGAAGACCACATGGGAGATGGGTAGATGAAATTCGAAAGTATGCGGTAGTTGCATGGAGGAGACTGGCACAAGACAGACCGTTGTGGAGGAAACTTGGGGAGACCTTCGTCCAGCAGTGGATTGATAATGGTTGACAATGATGTTGATGATGATGATGATATATTTAGGGTGCCTATGATCCGAGGTAAAGGCACTTTGCTAGCATGGATGTATGTTTTTGTGAGCGAAACCATATTTGTATATGTTGTTCCCAATTATGCTTATTTAAAGTGAGTGATAACCGAAATACGACCACCTACCTAATGCTTCATATGTTCTCCTTTCGCCCTCAGCTATCTGATGTGGCATCGATTCAATAAGATTGCGGAAGCAGTTGGGACGGATAGCCAACCAAACTTTGTGTAACGCGGCCTTCATTGCAGGTATGGAAGTGATTGGTGTGTCCAGAAGCCTGATATGCCGTTCTATAGTGTCCTCACAGTTGTTCCATTGGATTGATATAGGGGAAGTTCGGAGGCCGATTGGTATTCTTGAAGGCTGAACTGTGCTTCCCAAACCTTTCCTGAACAACATTGGACCTGTGGCTTGACGCATTATCATCTTTGGAGACACTGTCGCCATTCGGGGGAAAGTGTGAAATTGCTGGGTGCACCGAGTTACCAATTCACAAGAATTATGCACCAGTCATTCGTTGTTGCAAATGCATCAGGGGTCCAAGTTCCCGCCAGGTAAACATGCCCCACACCATACAACCGCATCCACCGGCTTGCACTGTGGAGACCATGCTGAATCGATTAAGTGCCTCATGTCGTTTGCGGCAAATACGTACTTGACCATTCACAGAGAAGTGTAAAAAACCGATTCCTCAGACCAGCACATCTTTTTCCAGTCATCTGAAAGTCCAACTTGCATTATTTTTGCACTAGGCGAGTCTATACCGGCCATGAGCTGTGGTTAGTATAGGGTGGCGTCGGGGTCGACTGCTGTTATAGCCCATATGGACGATAGTGTAACGCATGGTCATGACAGATACTGTTCCGGGTTGACTTCTGTTGTGTTGGGTAGTCAACTGTTGAACAGTGCAACATTTGTTGCCCTGTACAAGACGTCGGACCTGGCGCTCACCTGTCTCATCAACCGTTCGCTGTCCCGTGCAGTTTTACCTCCGAATCGTTGTTCGAACATCTTCACACCAGTCTTGATACATTTTAACCACGGCGGATCGCGAACGACCCACCAGTTCAGCCGTTTAGGAAATGGAGGCACCCGATCTCCGAGCTACCACCATCTGTCCTTCTTAAAATCTGCTAAATCCTCCCGTTTACCCATCACGCTTCGAATTTTACTACATACTGTTCCACTCACACCTTATATATGCTAGGTCGATCGCCATATCGCGTCCTCTCGGAAATCGCGTGGTCAATGAGCCGCATCCACTCTTGAAAGGGGTGGTCATAATTCAGTGATCACTTAATGTATTTGTTTAACATTAGATGCCGACCGCATAGACTCCAGGTGATTGAATAAAGATTGCTGATTCTCTATCTCCTTAAAATAAGGAAGAACCAACTGATAAAGTCGGACGAAAAACCTTTATTTCCTGATTAGGGGAAAATGTTAATATGATGTAATACTTGTTGCATACAGCGGGGAGTGAGATATACAAGACATCTTTTTATTTCCAGCGTAGGGATTGCTACCTTTCTCCCTTCTGTTCATATCTCTGAGAATATATTTCTCTCCGACCAAACCCCTACTTCACTTGTCTATTCTTCTCTCTCTGTACTTTGGCGGGAGTGAGTCTAACCCTTTAACCGGCTGGAACGAATTAACTCGAGGTTAGGAAAATGGGTTGAAATCAGCTCGCACGAATATTTTCACTGCCTAAGAAGCGGTCCGAAAGCGGTTGAAACGAGTCAATGTACTCATGAGAAAGATTTGCTTCCCCGTTTGACTATGTCATTCAAAGTGGTCATTTAGGTAGATGGTTGACACTAAAACTTTCTGGCTCATTACCCCATGAAAGAGCTGTAACAATGACGAAGAACTTAAGAAAAGAGAGAGAAGATGTTTGAGTCACTTGTTACTACCCAGTGGTATGATGCCTTAGTCATGTCTTGGGAAAGAACTATAAACGTCTATCACCAAGAAACCACTAGAGGAATACCAAGGACTATCACCAAGTAGTAATGGGATGAATATCCCTATAGACCTATCAACAGTGACAGGTCCATGGTCAGTGTTGATCAGGTGATAGGTGAGAGGGGAAAGAAATCGTTGTGTGGCAGCTTTCGTAAAGCCCGAACGCAATGTGAATATTTCTGTTTCGTAAGCGTGGAGGGTATTGAGCAACATTTAGTTTAGATTCATCGGCCGCTTAAAGGGTTACGTGGTACACCATGCAAAGAGTTCGTTAATTTGCTCACTTGCATGAAGTATTAATCAGTTTCAATACCCTGAACGAAGTAGACTCTGACACCTGCCATTCAAGTTGCGATTGTCAATAAGTAAATCTTCTCGTTCACGACCCTGGAAACATCCACTTCATATAGTATGTTGGACGAAGGCTTGTCCCTTCTCTCAGTGGGGATTAGAGAATGTGAGCGTCTATTTCCTCGACTGAAACGTGGAGGACTGAGAGAGGAATCTATGTCCCCGATGACAAAGTTCGCTTTTAAGCGCTTTTCTGAACACAAAATGCGCTTTTCTATATTGTGTAATTCAAGTCACTGTTTCTTGACATTACGTAATGTTCAAATACACCCATCTAACGACTTCTTGAAAGTGGATATGATTAGAAAATCCTATTTTCAAAAATAAAGGTTGTGACTTATCCCACTATTTTAACCTTCTTTTTGAGTTCCTGTGTTCTTACGTAAATTTAGTTTCTTCTCGTTACATATTTTCTAAACTTAACTCTGCCAACCTTCTCCCGATGAATTTGAAGTTGGAAATCCCTGGAGCAGTTATATAAACCGGGCAAGCAACGTAGCTAAAGTCCTCTGAGATAAGAGCTCAGGGTGTAATGTTAGTGGAGCAATTCATATATATAAAATAAGCAGATAGCGAGTGACTCTTGTAAAACCGTTTTGAATTGAGGGAGTAGACTGCTTTGGATGCGTAATGTTAATACACTCACGAACAATGAAATTTGCGCTCCTAGAAGAAAACATGCTACAACCGCGAAACCTTGCAAATAGCTAGAGTGCGTGCTGGTATGCAAATGATGCGTGTTTGCTGCCAGTGCGAATGACCGCACACCCTGTGGTGGTGCTGCAAGCGCGAACCGGCAGCCTTATAAATCGGCATGTAGTCGATGCCTCATGACAGCTGAAAGCACCGGCCGACTCAAGCAAGAGTACATAGTGACAAGAATGCCCATTAGACGTCACAGACGTTGATTTACGCAACATACAGACTTTGAGAGAGGCCTGATTATCGAGCTGGAAACCGCAGGGTGGTCGGCGCGCCGTATAGCCCGCCACATGGATTGTTCTGATCATACCGTCCGACTGTGTTGGGATCAGTGGTCACGTGACGGCACGGCCACATGCTGGAGCGGCTCCGGACGGACCAGTAGGACCACCGGTAGAGAGAATCGACGGATCCTGCGCCAGGTACGAACGGATCCAACGGGGACCCGGTCCACTATACAGGCAGATGTAGCGGCTCCTGTGTACCCACTAACTATTTCCCGACGCCTCGCGAAAGCGAATCTGTGATCCCAGCGCCTTGTTGTGGGGGTGGGAGGATACTAAATTAAAATGAAGTTGGCATATGCAAATTTAAATTTAAAAATTCCACCCTTTCCCTCAGAGTATGGATATTAAAGTAGACAAGCAAAACTTACGGGTATTTCTATATGAAGACCCAATTTATTCCCACAACTGATGACAATAATAGGAAATTAGTTGTTGCAGTACATGACAGTTATTCCACTTTTATGGCCGAAAAAACAAACAACAACAACAAAAAAAAACAATTTGTGTTATTCAAGGACTTTTGCTGTCTGTGACGTGCAAAATAAATGGGCAGAGCTAAATGAGCATAGTTTACTATAAACCTCCTATAGAACCCAGTGAGTCCCAAGAATGCTCTCACTTGTTTCACAGATTTAGGGATCTTAAAATTTTTGACTGCTTCCACATTCCTGGGATCAGGGGTTACACCTTCCTTGCTGACCACAAAACCTAAGTAGCGAATGCTGGATTTCAAAAAATGGCATTTATCGGGTTTGAGCTTGAGGCTGTGCTTGCGCAACCTCTGGAATACTATTTCTAGCTTGTCGAGATGCTCCTCAAAAGTTCTGCTAGCAATGACAATGTCATCTATGTAGATGCCAATCTGGAGGGGTTTAAGACCTGAAAGTACTATTTCCATTAGTCGCTGAAAGCTATTTGGGCTGTTCCTCATCCCGAAGGGTACTCGCAACCACTCATACAAACCCTGGTCGGTGACAAAAGCAGTTTTGTAGACATCCTCAGGGTGTACTTTCATCTGGTAGAAGCCAGAGGTCAAGTCGAGCGAGCTGAAATAAGTGGCTCCTGCAAGGGCATCCACCATTTCGACCAAATTTGGGATAGGAAAAGAATCCGGTACAGTCTTGGCGTTAAGCCGCCTGAAATCTGTACATAAACGGAAACTGCCGTCAGCCTTTCTGACCAGGAGGACAGGTGCCGAGTAAGGACTACCACTCGGACGAATAATACCTGCCTCAAGGAGCTCGTTAATTTGCCTATCAAGTTCATCTCTCAGAGCATAAGGAACCCGGTAAGCTCTTTGCCTGACAGGAATGTCATCGGTAAGATGCACCTGGTGTAGCAGGGTATCACACTCACCCAACTCCGCTACGTTCTTGGCAAAGGTATTCCCATTCTTGTGTAGGAAATCCGACAATATCTCCTGTTGCTCAGAGGGCAAGTGGGATAAATCAAATTCATCCACCCAAGTCGAGCAATCATCAATCTGGCTATCTACAGTAGCCACGGTGGTAACCTTAATGGGTTCAGCAACAACAAGTTTGGAGCTTTTATTGATGTAAACCATGCTATCCGATGTGTTCACAACCTTAACTAAGGCAACCTCCTCCTTAGTGTCATTGACCGAACGGCCAATCCACAGTGATTTTATCCTCACTGTCTCAATGGGCTGCAACAGCATGATCTCTCCTAATTGAGAGCAACCCGGTATACTAACCGAAATTATCTTTTCTGACCTGGGGGTATTTTCTCTTTCCTGATGGTTCTGCCAAACACAGGGGAGGTTTCCCTGACCTGAGATGGAAGACTCGGGTCCACGGTCGGGTCAGAGAGAAAGAAAGTTCCACGACTTTTTCCCGACTCCTTACCTGGGAGGGTTTGTTTATCTTTGGAAGTGAGGAGCTCTTTACACACCGTAATTTCATTTCCAGTTGTAAGACCCTGAATTTCACTTGCACTGGAAATAGAAATAACTGATTCCCTATCACTCACCACTTCCTCAACACTGCATGTTCTACTCACCTTTTCAGAGTCAGAGATAGGAATTTTAAAAATTCCTCTAACCAGGGCAATGGCCTGTTCTCGTTCCTTACTGTACCTCCTGGTTAACCGGCAATCCCTGTTTTGCCATGAAACCTTAGCTGGCCTGCACTTCCCCCTCCACAGTGTGCTATCAGCAGCACTGAAAACAAAATGCTGGGCTTTCAAGAGGTCAAACCCAACAATGGCATCATATGCCGGCGACAATTCAGTTTTGGTAACAAATACATGGTGTTTGAATTTCTCCCCAGCTAATGAGAACTTCAATTCCACACATGAAACTACATTAAGTGGCTTACCTGAAACTCCTTTGACTACAATTGGTGGATAGTTAATTTCTCTTTTGTGCCCAGGTAAAGTGCTGAGACACCTCTGAGGAATCAGACACACAGAAGCACCTGTGTCTACAAGCAACCTCAAAGGTCTCCCGCTTACAATACCTGACAAAACGGGCATGGCGAATGAATGGGATTGACATGAGTCAATTGGAGCCTCTACAACTAAGGGGGTGTCAACAGAAGCCGACTCTACTAAACTTCTCCCCACCTTCAGTTTAAAGGCCTGGCAGGGCCTCTATTGCTTCGCCTAGCTGTGTCAGCCTGCCTGTGGCTCCTTGTACTCCTCTCACTAGGCCTAGGTTGCCTTTCCAGCCTGGCGGTGCTAGGGTTGTAGCTTTGAGGATCATTACCCCTTGAGTTAGGATTTCTGTTTCGGAAATCCCTATTTCTATCCTCCACTCCCCTCCTGTAAGAGTCTAGGTCACTATCGGGACATTCATTGGCATAATGCCCGAGCCGCCTGCACCGGTAACAGGTCACCGCAAGTCTATCCTCTCTCCGGTAATTGTCTCTCGGATTATGGCTGGGAGATCTGTTCCTATCATAGGTTCTAGTTTCCCTTGCATAGGCATACCCCTGTCCTGCCTCTCTGGAAGGGGAAACAAATTCTCTTCTGGCAGGGGAATATCTAGAAGCCCCCTTGAGGGTGAAAAATTGGGTATATATTCCCTGGCGGGTGAAACTACGTTACTCTGAGAACTTCCTATATTTACTTGTTTTAACTGTCCCTCCAACTCGTTCACTCTAGCCACTAATGCACTGACTACTGTGGCGAAGGACCCAGGCTCATCTACCGGAGCCATTGCACCATCAACCTCCCCACTGTCTACATCCACAAACGACACAAGCCTATCACTCTTTGCCATGTAGGCCTCATTGTTTTCCTCCAAGATGGCTTTTTCCCTAGCTGCACCATAGGTTTGAGGATTGTGTGAGATAACTAACCTCTTCAACTTGGGGCACAAACCCTCAACAAACTTGGACAAGAAATTTCTGTCCCTTATATTCCTCACTGCTTCGGAGTCTGAGTTATCCTCTAGATATCCGTATGCATATCGTTCTACCCGAGCAGCAAATTGTCTCACAGATTCTCCCTGCCGCTGCTTACATGTGTGAAACCTACTCATTTTGACTGCCAGAGGAACCGAGGACAAAAACCTATCTAAAAATGCCTCCTTTACTGCAGCATAGGTTACGCTCCTGCCTCTAGCTTCCTTATCCCTTATAAGCTGCCTCGCTTCACCTTTGCACTTACACTTCATTACTACGAGCTTGTCAGCATCGCGCCAGTTTCCCATTCGACTAGCATTTTCCAGTGATTCTAAGAAATCATTGACGGAAACCTGATCGGAGCTTCCTGAAAATTCCATCACCATTGGCAAAAGAGGGGGAATGCTCCAGGCTGCATTTACTCCTGGCTGAAGCTCGGCTACATTTTCCCTTGACTGAATCTCGGCTGCATTAGCCCCTGGTGGAAGTTCGGCTGCATCTTCCCTCGACTGCAGCTCTAGCTCCCTCTGTCGACGTTCCTGACTCATATTGTTAACCAAATTATCTCCTTACTAATTATGAAACACAAGAAAAGTACTGTATTAATATACTACACACCCACTATCTAACCACTATGCCTCCTATGCACTATAGCAAATCCTACACTTCTTCCTAATAATTAGTACATAGCAGAACTCAGAACATAAAAATCAACCCTAACACTGTATTTCCTAAGTGCATAACCCAAAATACACTATGACAAAATTTACTACATATTCTATCAAATATCAAACTGACACACATATACAAGACGAACAAGAAACTACACTCCTACACATGCAACACTCTTACCAAAAATATATAGTAAGAGAGAAGGAAGAGGCAATAAAAAAAATTAAGTATCCGAGAAGTTCAAAAGTTCCTTCTCTAACCTTGTTCACTCAAAAATAGGCTGCTTCACCTCACATAAACTAAATATCAATGCTAAAGCCCTACAACTAACTACAATTACCCAAAATTGCACTCTGATCTTCAACACCAACTACTGCATGAAATTCAAGTCTGTCTCAAATTAAATTATGCCCTCTATTCACTAAATCATGAAGTTGACTAGTGAGAAGCTATCCTTATACATGTGCCAAAGAAAAGTAAAGGAAGCAAAAATAACAGAACACTGCACATGCACACTACACTGGGAGAAGAGAAAAAACTGAACTTTCTTATGACACCTAATGACAAAACACAACAACAACAAACCCAATGCAATTCTGCAATTTAAAGTATGTGTACTATTTCTGTGCACTCTTGTGGTGGGTGTATCACTCATGTAAAACGCGGTGAACAAGTGTCATAAATGTAATCAATGCAAACAAGGAGAATAAGTGTCATATATGTTAACAATGCAAGCAAGTATCATATGTAAACAAGGTGAACAAGTGTCATATATGTAAACAATGCAAGCAAGTATCATATGTAAACAAGGTGAACAAGTGTCATATATGTAAACAAGGCAAACCAGCATCATATGCAAACAATGTGAGAATTGTTATTAATGTACTCCTATAACAGTACTACATATGAAACTACTAATTCAGAATTGTTGTATATATATATATATATATATATATATATATATGTCCACAATGTGTTTGTGTTTAGGATGTATAACCTTGAAACTATCAGGTATGTAAACACTGTAACCATGCTATACGTGTAAACACTATGTATCACTTATGCCGATGAGAGGATGTTATATATATAAAAACTTTGTGTCACACATGTAAACAATATTGATAAGTGTCAGGTGTAGTACACAGCTGTTTTCAATCACTCTAATTGTAGCACAACACAATAAAAGCATTTATCAAAAATTTCAGCATGCAAAACAGAAAAAGGTCAATGGGAGTTGGTGTAACCTGAAAACCTGCCTAAATGCCTCTGAGAAATAAATTCAGAACCTTTACTGTAAATTGCTTAAACTGGTGTTGAATCATTTGAACAGTCTGCCCTTACAATATGCCGAAGGCTTTTCATAGCCTTACACACTTTCAACTTTAAAATCTTATTTGGTAGAATATAATAACATATGTAAAGTCAACAGCATGATATCCTGTGGTCACGGCACCATTTATACATATATATCCATAATTCTACGCGGGACAGACTGTTCCATACAACAAATACTTATTTCCTAATTATATTTGTAATCGACACAGAATTTTCTTTATAATGGTGGTTACATAAATACAAGTAGATGGTCGATCAACACCATAATTACTATACACACACATATACCTATATATATATATATTTCTCTTTTTTTCTCTTCTTCTCCCAGAAAAATAAAAGAGGAAAACAAATTTATGAAATGACGTTACAACGATTCACCTAAAATACAATATCCTCACTCCGACCTACTGACAGCATAAAAAAGAACTACAGTTACCTAAAGTACACACACACACAGAGCACACTCACCAGAAAGATAGATTAATTTTGAAAGAGAAATTTCTGAGACAAGATTTCTGACTTTTTCTCAACCTTTTTTTTTTTTCTTAAGAGGACATATATATGGATATATATATCCACCACCTGCACAATGCCAAGAAAAGTGAGAGACCACCTAAAAAAATTATGATCACACATTTTCTCATTTTCTTTTATAGAAAATGCGTTGGACTGTTGTCAGTCCTGAATGAAAATTCACATAAATTGGCCAGATTTATGTGTTTCCAGGACTGAGCAACAGGACAGCCTCTTATGTGTGCTGCCTTTAATACCGGAACATCGCCGGTTCCGTGTACAGTGATGCCAGGCCAGAGTTACGTGAAACACCACAGAATGGCTACTTGTGGTGTTTAGCGATGAGTGCTGCCGCTTTGGTTTGGGGACAGATGATCATCGTGCCTGGGTGTGCAGGTCCCCGGGTCAACGGCAGAATCCCAACCTCGCTATCGAGCGCCACACCTCCCCCACTGAAGGCATTATGGTATGGGGAGTCACTGCTTACGATAGCCGATTAGCTCTAGTAGTGGTACGTGGATCATTGACGGGCCAACAGTATGTGGATGAAATCTTACGGCCCCATGTGCTCCCATTCCAGGCCGGCTTTTCAGGTGCGATATACCAGCAGGATAATGTCAGCCCGCACACGGCTCGGGTTGCCTAGGACTTCCTACGTCATGTGCAGACACTTCAATGGCCTGTCCGCTCCCCGGACATGTCCTCTATCGAACATGTGTGGGACCAGTTGAAACGCCGGCTGCAGCCGTGCTGCACTATCCCGGATTTGAAGCATTCCGTCCAACACGTGTGGGCCATTCTTCCGCTGGACAACATCAGGCGTCTGTTCGCCTCCATGGCGGACCGTATTGCAGCATATGTCGCTGCACGAGGCGGTGCGACGCGCTGTTGGTGATGACCGGATTGCGTTCCACATATCCCTTTGTAATTGTCCTGCAGTTCTGATTTTGGCATCATTCATCTGTATCACTACGTCCATAAAATTTCAGTTGAATTCGATGCCTTCTTCTTGGTGCACAAATTTCGTAATGCGTGAGTGTAAAAGCGATTCTTGTATTTAGTGAGCAGATTGTGTTCAAAATGCGGTAAGTGACACGCATACTGCGTAACATCGTTGATCGAAGTCTGTTTAATGTGTTGTGAGAGACTTGCGCATCGCAAACCTGTTGATTATAGAGTTTCGACGTGCTTGATTAACGAATAAGGAAATTGGTTTAGATAATTAATAAATAGACATATATTATCATTGAATCTTGGCCGTTATCTTGAATGTATTTATGATTCTGTTGGCTTGGTTATTGTTAAGTATTGAAGTTGACGCCATGTTATCAAAAGAATCGCCATTTGCAAGTTCCTATGTCATTTGAGCAATGAAGCAAATAAATAAATAGTTAAACAAATTGAATGTAACGACATGTATCTTTATTCTTTTGAATCTGCTCGCACGAATCTTTATTCCACGGATTATTGGCATATTTTTACTGTATTGCATGTATTTACTTCATTCAGAAAATCATATTTTCACTGTATTTTTCATGCATTTACTTCATCCACGTCTTCATTGGCTTCAAACGCTTCCAGCAGATCAAAAGGATACTTTCATCCTCCTCTCCTTCAAATTCTTCAAAATTCTTCTAAATGGGGGAAAAGGGATAATATCGGTTAGTCGACATAAATAGCATATTCTTCCAGCGGGAGATGGGTATTTTGGATGGCTTTCTATATTTATTTCTCGCCAAAACCTGTTCTCATTCCTTCCTGCTTTACATGCCTGTGCAAAATCGTTCCTTACTCCCTGAAATCCCTAACACTACTCCCTTTTTATGACCACTGTGTATTTCTCCTTTCACCCTATGCCATTAAAGGAAGATGCTCCTGACGTAAGAAGTTGATTGTTAATTGCTTAAGTTCGAATTCTCACTCAAGGGGTTACTCCCAGCAAGGGTTTGTCCTCCAACGACGGAGAATGGAAGAGGGGGTGTACTTTTGTTTGCGGAGAGTCCACGATCAACAAAGGAATTACTTTCCCGAGGGATCAGTTAAGTGCCTTTTTTTAACTGAAGGCTAATTTCTAGCTACTGCGTCAGCGCGTTGAATGACTCGAGTTTTTATTTAATTATATTTTAAATATTTCTATGTAACAATTCGTTAAGAATTTCAGTCTGACACGAAATACTGATAATTATCCGGGGACTCAAGCAAAGTTAATTCAGTAAATCTACAAGAGCTTTAAGCTAAGCTTTAGTGAAGTTAGAAGTTAACTTAAAGGAACAATTCTACAAACCCAGTTAATAACTTTATCGTATAGTATGTTGAATTCAGTTAAGATACTATAAGAAAAATAATATATTTCTGGGAACAGATGGATTAATTTAAGACTGCAGTGAGTTATAGACACATTAAAAGTGATCGTGGTTCTCCGCTCTCTAGGTGTGTGTTAAGTGATCTCTTTTAAGTTCATAAATTCGAAACAGTTTCATCAGGAATGTTGCCGAAACGTCGGGTTTCGTGTTGTCCGTGAAACAAAATTGAAATCTTGCTAAAAGTGCAACGATTATTAGGTAAACGTTAAGCTGCGTCCTCCTGAGCAATAAGATATAGGGAGGATGCCAAGTATTCAAAGCATTCGAGAGAAAGAGAGAGGGAGAGTTCCAGGAAGGACTTGTAAGCAGCGTGGTTTGTGAAAACAAAGCGGAGTAGTAGAATGCAGAGCGGATATCTAATCCTTATTTATTGCGCAGGAGGAGCCAGTTCCTGCCCATTCTTGAGCATCATACAGGGAAGGTACGTTGAATGTTAAGCTGTTATTGCGTTTCTAGCCGCAAAGATTCTGGTATGAGCAAACAGCCAGGTTTACGGTGAATTAGCCTCTGAGCGGAAACTCGGTTGCGGAGGATTATTCCGTGTTGGGAGCGAACGATACAAGACTGGGATTTCCAAGAATTCAAGGTCACTAGAAACTTTGACGTGGAATGATTTAAATACATGACTTGCAATCGCGGCATAGTTGAATTCATTCGAATTTAAATCCTTCTCAGGAGAGTTACGCTTCAACGTTTTTTTAAAAGGAAAAACATGCACCAAAAATTAAATTATTTTCAGGAGAGTTAGTCATGGTTTCATTTTAAAGCAAAACAATTGCCAATACTTCTCCAAAATCGCTGAGGAAGTTATTGCACCACTTATAAAAATGAATGATTACAAATTCTTAGACTTAATCACAAAATCTTCTTGCTCTTTTATATTTTTATCAAAAATGCTAATCCTGTGTGTGCGAAATGTGTTCGAAATTGTTTCCCTTTTTATTTTAACAGTGCAATCTATCACACTCCATCCCAAATAGATCAAATAGGGTTCCTCCAGTTTATAACGAAGTCCAGGTTTGATGAAAACTTCGTATTAAAACTACCATTGAACAAACTCAGTAGTAATGTGTAATCAACAGCACAAATGCATGTACAGACACCTCCAGAAATTTACTTTTAATTCTTAGTCACATCCCAACGCAAAGAAATCAAAACAGTACTTCTTGTTGGAAGAGATTCAACAAGAGTATTTAAATAACTTGAGACAACTCTTGACCATTCTAAGGGCCGCGGGTGGCCTAGTTGGCAACGTTCGTGACTGCCACGGAAAAGGCCTCAGGTTCGATTCCGGGCAGGTACGAACGCTCGATCCACTAAATATCCGGCGAGCATCGGATGGTCACGTTAAGCCTCCCGGTAATAAATAAAGGTGTCTTCCTCCCCTTTTCTACTTCGCTTCCGTGTCACTTTCCTATCGCGCGCTCTAGCCCAAATCTCCTAGTTTCCTATTTCGAAGGGTTGTTTTAAGACCTGGGGTCAGACACTCCCTTCCTAAAATCCTCTACATATGATCATTTGACCATTCTAAGAATAGTTTTTCTCGCAGTTCATTGAGATTCCTGGTATCCTGAAGATCGGTTTTTACGCTTCGTTCAAGGTGGTCCCGTAAATCATCGGTGAGATTTAAATCGCGCGATTTAGCTGGGCATTCCATGTGTCTCATAGTTGTATCACGCTTTTCACATAATGGTTTTAGCTCTATGAATCCTGCAGTGTCATCCTGGTGAATTGGATAAGTTACTTGATGAGAAGCCTGCAAATGTTGTGCAAAAGGAAGTGCATGATTGTCGAAGCATGCTGATTCATCGTATTTTTCAGCTCTACTAGTGAGCCTAATTCACAACCATTAGGAAAAACCACACAGGGTTACAGACCCACGTTCTCCTGGCAAGAACCATACTCAGGATGGCATGTTCTTTTAGAATTCCTGTTAACCTTATTCCCAGTGTTATTTGCGTAGAGGCAAAATTTTGATTCATCAGACCATTTGACAGCCTTCCACTGATCAACAGTCTATGTCTTTTGAGCTGTGGCCTAAGCTAATCAAGCATTTTGAACTTAACATTGGCTTCAGTCTTGCAGCACTACTCCAGATATTCATTCGATGAAGTTCCTTATGCAATGTTCGCTCAATCATACACTGAAGAGCAATTGAATTAGAGATACCTGTCTAATAACGTGTAGCACCACCTTTCGCTCTGATGACGGCGGCGATCCGTCTCTGAATGGACTCGACAAGACACTGGAAGCGTTAAGAAGCCATACGGATCCACGACCCCTGAACAAGCTCCCACAGTTCACGAAGATTTGATGGAGGGGTGTCAGAGCCTCGAACATCTCTCTCGGTGGCATCCCTGATGTGCTCGATGGGATTGAGGCCAGGTGAGCTAGCTGGCCAAGAAAGTGAGGTCACGTCGGTGGAGTGTTCATCCAACCATTCGGACACAATTTGGAAGCTGCATTGTCTTGTTGCAGGATGAGGTCCCCAGTGGGATGTTGAAGACGCACAAACGGGAGCAAATGGTCGTTCAGGATATTCCCGGTAACGTTGACCTGTGAGGGACGATTTCACACGTACCAGGGGTCCCATTTCCGTCAACGTAAAAAGTCCCCAGACGAGAATGCCACCCCCACCAGCTTGAAGAGCTGGATAATTTATATAAGTCAGGCCGAAATTGTCTTTCATGAACTTGAGTAAGTTGGTGTTTTCTTGCACATCAATGTTAAACGATAGTCACTTGGGTATCCGGTACCATACTTCGTATGGTTTTCTTGATGTTTTCAGAGGAATCGTATAGCATCTGCAACATGAAGACTTCTAGTGATGTTTGTGAAACGTTGGGATGAATGTAAACCGAACCAAGTATGAAGCAAGTTTGACAAGACGCTTGTCACATCAAATAGACATATGTCACACACATAGTCATTGATCTTCAATTCTAAATCTGTTGTTGACATAGACATTTTCGGTTGGCAATCTTTTAGACTATATTTTTTCACAAATCCGCTGAAGTAAATTGATTTGTGTATTAAAGTTTTTCTTTATGTTTACATTGAAAGCATAGTCATCGTCTAATCGTCTTGGCAATTGATACAACATGTTATTCACATTTACTGGAGCATTTTTAACTTAACCGATTATTCCGTAACTGCCATCCTATCTCAATTGTCGTATCTGCATAAAGGGGAATAACGGAGATATTATTCCTTTCAGATATAGGATCCAGTGCTGGTAATGCAGTATGTTTTGGTCGATATTTGAAGCCATTACACTTCGACAAAGTCCGTATCATGTTAATGTTCAAATATTGGCGACCAGAGCTACACAATTCAAATACTTTCAAAACTTCAACTGGGAATTCAGCAGTAAGAAGCATCAAATATTTAGAAGTTACTGGTTTTAAATCTTTCTTAAACCATAAACGATCAAATACATTGCAAGTGAAACCAAACTCGTTACTCTCGAATGTACACTTGAAGTGAACATCAGCCCAAGCATATATTTTATTAAATTTATTCGATCTAATTACATTTAATTGTTTGGTATGTGAATCTCCTTCAACTGAATTATATTCAGCATCTACATCCATTGGTTCACATGTTTTAGCTGTAGGAGTGCTTGGTTGTAGCTCCACGCGTTGCGCCGCTTCGGCTTTCTTCTTCTGTCTGTAAGCCCTACATAGCATTAGTTGTTTTGGGCTTATTCGATTCCGCTTGAGTTCTTGTTTCTTCTGATATACACTGAAGATAAATTGAATTAGAGACAGCTGGCGTTTTGCAAATGTGGCGCTGTGGGCAGCCCAGTAAACGGAAACAACATGACGTATGCAGCGATCCGACAATATAAGGAGTGATGCGACGGGAATCAGTAAGAGTCGGACGCCGTATGGGTAAGACGAAGGATCTAAGCGCATTTGATCGTGGACAAATTGTCGGGGCCCGACGAATGGGCCACTCCACCTCGGAAGTGGTGCAGGCACTGGGATTTTCACGAGCCATTGTGTCACAGGTGCACCGTGAGTACATCGAATCCGGTAAAACCATCCCTGCCAGAGCCAACTGCCGTGGACAAAAGCGTGTGGATGAGCGGGGTCGTCGTCGGCTAGCTCGCATTGTAACAGCGAATAGATGGGCCACAGTCAAAGAAATCACTCGGCAATTTAACGCTTTTGCACAAAAATGTGTAAGCAGCCACACCATCCTGAATCATCTCCTCGCTATGTGGTACAGAAGCCATCGTCCCACGAGAGTACCGCTGCTGACCGCACATCACAGGTTTCAAAGATTAGCATGAGCGCGGGAACATAGCCACTGGACCCTAGACATGTGGGAAAATGTTGCCTGGAATGATGAGTCTAGATTCACGTTGGTACATGCGGATGGCAGGATACAAGTACGGCGCAAACCACATGAAGCGATGGATCCTTCTTGCGAGCATGGTACTCTTCAAGCTGGTGGGAGTGGCATTCTCGTCTGGGGAATGTTTACGTGGACAAAAATGGGACCCCTGGTACGTGTGACATCGTTCCGCACAGGACAACGTTACCGGGATATCCTGGACGACCATTTGCTCCCGTTTGTGCTGTCTTCAACATCCCACTGGGGACCTCATCCTGCAACAGGACAATGCACCCTGTCATCGCTCCCGAATGGTATCCGAATGGTTGGATGAACACTCCCCCGACGTGACCTTGCTTCCTTGGCCAGCTAGATCCCCTGACCTCAATCCCATCGAGCACATCTGGGATGCCAACGAGAGAGGTGTTCGACGCTCTGTTCCGCCTCCATCAAATCTTTGTGAACTATGGGAGCTTGTTCAGGGGTCGTGTTTCCGTATGGCTTCCTAACGCTTCCGTTGTTTTGTCGATTCCATGCCGAGACGAATCGCCACCGTCATCAAGAAAAAGGTGGTGCTACACGTTACTAGACAGGTATCTCTAATTCAATTGCTCTTCAGTGTACGTTTCTAGTATCTTGAGTCGGACATTTGATTAAAATATTTAGTCATTTTGATTTTCTCACAAATATTATTTCGTTTATCACTTACAACTTATAAAGTACTTATTAAATGTTTATGAATTATTGGCTTTTAGATAGATAGATCTTATCCACACGAATCGTTTGAGATCAATATCACGATCCTACATCTGCGCGATTTCGAGTTATACTGATTTCAAGACGCTTGACTCAGCATATTTGACCCCAAAATGGCGGGTCCCCTCCCCTTCTCCGCGCGTGCTCATGACCTTGAAATTGATATTTATAGAATTATTGGTTGTTACTGTTTTTATGTCAATTATTAGATTTTAGCTACTTGTCATAATTTAGAAATTATAAGCATTTGAACTATCGTAAGAAATTATGTCGGTCAAGTTTTTCTAGAGGGAACCACCATCGGACCGATTTTAAATACGTATCCACGTCAAAAGGGAAAACGTTTCTATTTTATACGATATTAAAAATAATTGTTAATACACTCTACGTCAACAAAATAGTTGCACCCAGAAGGACGTGTCGGATTGCAATGCTATTCAGGAGGAATGTAAAGGTTATCAGGAAAATTAATTGATTGAACATTGAGACTGATATGAGCAAATATTTGTTGAGCTACAAGCCAATAAGTAGTGTCTCTCAGTATGACGTCGGCCGCCATGGTTGCTCACATGGCATACCAGACTTCTCGGCATGGAGTTGCACAGGTTCCTAATGATGTCTTGCGATAAGACATCCCATGCAGCTTGAATCTTCTCACGCAGTTCCTGCAGATTGTGCGGAAGGGGAGGAAGAGTGTTGATAGCGCATCCAATAGCATTCCACACATTTTCAATCAGCGATAGGCGATGCGGTCGGCCATGGCATAGTGTCAGTGACTAGAAGGCAAGCTTTCGAGACAGCAGCAGTATGTAGACGAGCATTGTCCTGTTGGGAATTCGCAACGGAGTGAGCGTTAACAAAATATAGGGCCACTCGTTGCAGGATCTTATTAACGTAACGTTGGGAAATCAAAGTGCCTGCGATTAACACCAAAGGTGTTCTGGCATCGTACGCAACTGCACCTTACACCATGACACCAGGTCTTCTGGACGTGTGACACTCGACAACAAACCGTTCATCCTGGCACTGACCACGGTGCCTCACGGATTCGTTGGTGGTCTCCTCCAAGACCAAGCTGGACTTGTCACAAAAGATCACCTGCTGCCATTCTGAGTGGCTTCGTGATAGTCTGGCACGAAACCATTGCAATCTTTGGTGATTATGCAATTGTGTTAAGGGAAGTCGTCGTAACGGTCTGCGTGCGTGTAAATACTACGCCATGCAGCCGTCTGCCAATGGTGATGGCTCTAATCCGATGATGCATGAAAGGCACCACTGCTCGCTGAATATCCGCAATCGTGGCTGTGGGGTTTCATATAATTTCAAAATTTTCAAGTAATTCCTAAACTTTCCGCTAGGGGACGGAAAGTTAACGGTAAGTGGCGTTTCCCCTGATAACTCTGCTTCAAAAACTCCGATTTGAAACATTCTTTCTGCAGCGGATACAGCTCCTAATGGGAAATCTTTTGCACATAATTTCTAATTTTCGGCAAGAAACAGTTTGGCCACCAGGGGCGCAAAATTTAATTTGCGCTTCTGCTGTATTTGGAGCAAAATCTGAGCTTCTAAAATTTCGAATGCAAAAAAATAGTTTGTGGACCAATACTACTCACGTCGATAAACGTTTTCGGAATATTTTTTCTTAAAATAATGCATGGTTTCTCCGCCAGTGGGCGTAAATGTATATATTGTTTTCGTCAATATCTCTACTCCTAAAAGTCCGATTTGGAAAATTATTTTTGTGTTGTATAGCGTTTCCGGTGCGAAATGTTTTTCATATAATTTCAAATTTTGGAAGTAATTCACAGACTTACCGTTAGAGGGTGTTATGGTAAATTGCGCTTCCCCCGATATTTATGCTTGTAAAACTACGATTTGAAATGTTTTTCCTGCATCGCATACAGTTCTCAATGGGTTTTCCTCCTTCATATATCTAATAATTTCTAATGTTTCAGAAAGAACGGTTTGGCCACCAGCTGGCATGAGTGTTAATTTCTACTTCTGATGTATTTGCAGCAAAATCTGAGCTCCTGAAAACTCGACTGAAAAAATTCCTGGAAAGATACCGGTCACATTGGAAAACCCTTTGAGAATACATTCTTCTTAAAATAATGCAATGTCTCTCCGCCAGGAGGCATAGATTTATATTTTATTTTTGTCGATATTTCTGCTTCTAGGAGCCCGATTTGAAAAATTATTTCTTTGTTGAAGAGCATTTACGCTGCGAAATGTTCCTCATGTAATATCAAATTTTTCTTAACGCACAAGTCTGGCACCAGAGGGCGTAAGTTCAAGATTCGGTTTACAGCACTATCTGCGGGATTAAGAACCCGATTGAAAAACTTCTTTCTTCGGTGAGACACTTATACTGTTTTCCATACCGGTTTCTTTGACTTTGAATAGCTTTGATAAATGTAACTAGCGTCAGAACTGATTTAAAAGACGTGCTCGTTACACCCGAAAATTTCGTGTTAATTTCTTGGTGATCATCAGTTTCAGGAAAGGGCTGAACCGGAGCCGATCACATATCTCATACGGATTTGAGCCTATTAGGAACGATTAGCTAGGAGCCCAAAGATCTGTGTAAGCGGGATTTATACTTCCCGCTCAGATTCATTTTGTTATTTTTCGGGTTTTTTAAAGCCTAATTGCAGTTATTTGCGGATGGCAGGAAGAAAGAACATCACGAAGAAAGTATCGAAAGCACTTGCGGTATTAGATATGTTCTTTATTGCTATCTAATGTCCATTTGTCGGCTTGTTCTGTAGTTAGAGTATTTATAACTGATCTCTATTACTCTATTTCCTACTTTCATCTGAACTTTCTACAATCTCCTAGCTGTTCCATTTCCTCTTCATCTTTTTTCTGCCCTCTCACAAGAAAGTGTAACGTACCAGGAGATGTGACATACCTGCCAGAAGGACGCACACGACATAAAGGCAGATAGGAATCAGAATAAAACGTCCGCGTAGCTCAATTGGTAGAGTGACTTATTCCGGAATGAGGGGATCCGGGTTCGAATCCTGGCGCGGATAGAAATGACGGAGAAATTTACTTCGTTATAATGGCGCCCGAACTATCCGGATGACTCGACCGTTCAAAATCTCGCAATGGTGTGATGTTATTTCCACACCGCGAGATAGGAAAAATAAGAGAATCCTTTCTCCTGCACTTCGAAAAAAAAAAAAATAAGGGGGAGATGATGTAACGTACCAGGAGATGTGACGTACCTGCCAGAAGGACGCACACGACATAAAGGCAGATAGGAATCAGAATAAAACGTCCGCGTAGCTCAATTGGTAGAGTGACTTATTCCGGAATGAGGGGATCCGGGTTCGAATCCTGGCGCCGATAGAAATGATGGAGAAATTTACTTCGTTATAAAAGGCGACCCCTCGTGTCTCGTTCAATCCAAAATACTTCTGACCTCCTTGTCCAACATTTCCAATTGTTCTGTTCCCCGTGATCCCATTGCTCTCTTCAACTCCTGTCTTTTACCGTGTTCCTCTGTTGCCTTGAGGAGAGATAAATTCATTGGGCAGTCTGACTTTGCCTTGGGATTTCAATGTACTGATTGCTGTAGAAGGTAGTAAGATAATAAAACAATAAAAATTTTAGCCAATGTGATAAGCTCTATTTTCTGGAAAATGATGTTTTACAACTCTACTAATGACCGTTGCCGAAAAGCATCTTCTTGATGGTGTCATCGGTTCTCATGCTAATCTCCGTGATGATGACAAAGAGAGACTTATTGCTGAATATTTCCCACTATTCTTGGAAATTAATCATTTCTAAGATCTCGGTAAGCATCAGACACCTCAGAGGCTGTCAACTGCTTCCTTGCTGAATACGAATGGCGAGAACTCTACCATACCTTTGTCCAAATTAAAAGTAATCTACCCTAATTCATTGGAATTTCTCTTCGCTGCGATCACAGTCTGCCAAAGAACGCTCCAATACGATGTAAATACATACATACAAAAAAAAAAAAAAAAGAAATAAGACCCTGGCAATTGGAATGAAAACACCCAATAGACTGGAAAACCAACGGATCTCTGCGGTTTAAAGAGAAGAAAGAGAAGTGCGGTATGTTAATACAAGTGCTCTTCTCTGCTAACAAAGTTTTGGGCATTTCCAACAACACGAAAAATGATTTTGATTTTGTGGAAATAATATTCTTCAGAAATGCATTGAGCGACTATAGGATCATTAACACGTCAATCTCAACAGGTTGAACTCTCTAGTTTTCTATTCAACATGCAACATCATATCAGGGCACTTGAAAATTTTATCGTTGTGGAGCTGGACGCGAACTCGCTCCTCCCGATTTCCATTTGAGGGTGACATATCTTACAGAATCCAGAACAACTCACCTCCATGTATCTAAGGATAAGGAATTTCAACGATTTCGGATTTTCGCCAACTGAACCAATCAGATATTTCCTCGTAGCGCGACATACACTGACGGAAAAAAATATCCCAACTCCAAGAAGGGGTTGTGTTAGATAAACGACAGTTGGTAGGCGGTGAGAGTACATCTGTAAGATGACGTCTATGCAAATTTTGCGCTCGCCGCATACGTGTGGCGCTAGTAGCGCCCCTCGGAACATGCAAAGCAGGTTTGCTGTAAATACGCGCTGTAACGTTCGTGAGCGTTAGTTATCGTTGAGATTCGACGTAGTGTGTTGATGTTAGTCAAGAATGCCTTTAAGAAGACAAAGAAGCCATTATCAACAGCTTACGGAGTTTGAACGAGGTCGTGTAATAGGGCTACGAGAAGGTGGACTTCCTTTCCGCAATATTGCAGAACGACTTGGCAGGAATGTAGCCACTGTGCATGACTGTAGGCAGCGGTGGTCAAGGGAAGGTACTGCCTAGAGAAGACCGGGTTCCGGCCGGCCACGTGGCACTACTGAGAGGGAAGACCGCCGTGTACGGCGTATGGCCCTGGCGCATCGTACAGCGTCTGCGGCAGCAATTCGAGCTGCAGTTGCCACCACAGTGACACAACGAACTGTTACAAATCGGTTACTTGAAGGACAGCTCCGAGCCAAACGCCCTGTAGCGTGCATTCCACTTACTCCAAACCAGTGCCGTTTGCGACGTCAGTGGTGTCAAGCTAGAGCTCATTGGAGGACGGAGTGGAGATATGTTGTGTTTTCTGATGAAAGCCGGTTTTGCTAGGGTGCTAGTGATGACTGTGTGTTGGTTAGGAGGAGGCCAGGTGAGCGCCTGCAACCAACCTGTCTGCGGCCGAGACACACTGGACCTACACCTGGAGTTATGGTCTGGGGAGCAATTTCCTATGACAGCAGGAGCACTCTCGTGGTTATCCCACGCACCCTGACGGCACAGTTGTACG
Organism: Macrothele yani; assembly: GCA_039090855.1. Lineage (NCBI taxonomy): Eukaryota > Metazoa > Arthropoda > Arachnida > Araneae > Macrothelidae > Macrothele > Macrothele yani. The sequence continues at coordinate 185,006,149 of CM076990.1, read as the reverse complement.
TCGGTCTGGTGATTAAACCTGTTGTGCTGCCATTCATGAACAGCACTCCAGGGGGTGTTTTCCAACAGGATAACGCTCGCCCGCATACCGCTGTTGTAACCCAAAATGCTCTACAGAGTGTCGACATGTTGCCGTGGCCTGCTAGTTCACCACATCTTTCACCAATCGAGCACGTATGGGACATCATTTGACGACAACTCCAGCGTCACTCCCAACCAGCATTAACCGTCCCTGTATTGACCGATCAAGTGCAACAGGCACGGAACTCCATCCCAAAAACTGACATATAGCACCTGTACGACGCAATGCATGAACGTTTGCGTGCTTGCATTTAACATTCTGCCGGTTACACCGGTTTTTAATGTACCAGCATTTCACATTTAAAATGGCTCTTCTCGCGCTTACATTAAGCTGTGATCTTGAAACCTTAATCGATTAAATATGTTACCTATACAAATGTATTGCCGCCATTTCATTCCTCTACAACTATTTTTTCGTGGTGTTGGGATTTTTTTTTCCGTCAGTGTATAACCTGTACCCCAGATTTGGAAATTAAGGCAGAAATATTCTTCATGGAGTAACAACAGGATTGTTAACATGGTGACCAGAATAGCTCAACTTGCCACTGCTGAACATGCAATATCACCTCTGAAGTTTTTTGATAAGATGTTCCATACTGAACAGCAATCCTGTAGTTGTGACATGTTGAACAGTAATCATACACACATACTGGCCTCTGAATTATAAACTTTCATTCAATACCAAGTTGGGCCTCCTTCAGCCCAAGTTACAGTACATATGCGGTTTAGCATATTTTCCACAAGATTCTGGAGTGCATCTACGTCTACAGAATACCAGGAATTTCCCAGCAGACAATCCTTTAACTGGCTCAAATTTGAGGGGAAGAGACTTTGCTACCGGATCTGTTTTTCTAATATGACCCGAACGGTCTCAATGAGGTTAAGATCCGGACTTTGTGATGGCTAGAGGAGATGGTGGAAGTCGCTGTCATCCATGATCATTTAACCACTGTTGAAAACGACTTTCGCGATGGCATTGTCGTCCATTAAACAGCCATCCTGCAGAATAATTAGTCAACATTGCAGGGTGGACTTGATCGACAGCAATGTTCTGATGAAATCCTTGGAGGACTCCCGTCCTACCAACAATATCACCGGAACCTTTCCGTACTAACAAGACGTGACCATGAAACCACCTTCACAACCTGCCGTTGTGTTTACAAGGCAAGCTGGGTCTATTGCTTTATGCAGCTTTTGCCAAACGCTTTGCCTACCGTCGGTACAGAACAAATGTTCCGCGACTTGATGAATTGCAAGACTTTCTTCCAATCAAGAAAAAAACATTTGCCATATTCGTGACCAGCATTTTTTCATATAATTTTTTTAATTTTTTTCCCCAGTTTAACACAATTTTCCAACCATGCCATGTTGCGAGTTTATTTATATTTCTCATGGCGTCTCAGCTGGTAGAAATGTAGGTTCCGAAAGCTCATTTTGAGTTGGATGAAGAATGTGGATTCGAATATTTTTATCCTGAAGATGCTACTATGACCAAGATTATGTTCATGATTTCTGATCCGCAGTTTTCCCTTCAGTGATGTCAGCCAATTTTCGCACTTGTTTCAATTCCCCAAATTTCCACAAAATGTTCTTAAAAAAAAAGCAAAAAAAAAAAAAAAGAAAACAACATTTAGAAGGACAGGAGTTCGGTGGTCGTAGAGTTCTGACCATATTACTGCAGAAAAATCGCGCAGAACAAGATCTAAGACAATGGACAATTTCACTCTTTAACCTGCCGAAACGAATTTACTCGGGGTTAGCAAAATAGGCTGAAAGCAGGTGGAACGAATGTATTCACTGCGTCAGACATTGGGTAGAACGCAGTTCTAACAAGTGAACTTACGCATGAGAAAAAGTTGTTTTCCTCTTAGGTTTGTTATTCAAAGTGGCCATTTAGGGTGACAATTTAGACTTATCTTTTCTGACTGAATGTCTACTAAGTGCAGTGGCGACAAATCTAAGAACAGACAGAGATGTTTGGTTCACTTGTTCCTACCCAGTGGTATGATTCCGTGTCAGGGGGACTATGAATTAATGCCACTAGGTATGAACAAGTAAATCTAACATTTCTGTCCGTTCTTAGGTTGTTTGTCAGATTTCTTAGGTTGTTTGTCAGGTTTCTTAGATTGTTTGTCAGGTTTCTTAGGTTGTTTGTCAGGTGGACGTTCTTCATGATTCTTCTGGTCTCGGGGCAGATAATAAAAGACTAGAAGGCAGAACTTATCACGGGTGACAGGTTTATGGACTGTACTGCTGAGGCGAGAGGGGAAAGAAATTATTTTGCCGTAACTTTTGTAAAACCCAGCCGCTATGCGAACATTGGGGCACAGACAATTTTTAGTATCATTTGGTTTAGGTATATCGGCCATTTACAGGTATGAGAACACACATTTGTCCTTGAGGATTAATGAAATTGCGCCCCTTCACTCCGGAGTAAGTTGTTCTCCCAACTAAGCTACACGGATCGAATGTACCCCTGCAGATTTGTCGTCTTGTTACGTAATTCATCATTGTAGTACGTCACAAAGGGTAAAACAACGAACCTACTAAGAAAATTTTTAAGAGTTAGATAGCGCAGAACATGACTCAGATAAAAAGAAATTCTCTGCACTCTTCTTAATTGCAAAATTCAGCCGCCTTACCAAATTATGTGATTAATCACACAGCAGAAGAAATATAATCTCAAATGTCCGATTTTGTTTTCCTGACAAAAGACATTTCTCTACACCAAAATTTTAGTTTCTATTAAAGTGATGTTTTTGATTGTTTAATACCTAAATATTTCTTTCGGCACGAATGATTCTCGAGCGGATATTTAGGTACATGCATGCATCAATGTACAAAAATGTATTTCTCCATTTGCGAATGAAATAATTAAAACAGCGCGCATTCATCATTCCCTCTGGAAATGATTCAGTTAAATATGTATCTCGCAGGAAAAAAAAGTAACTGTCCAGAAACAGAAATGCGAGCTGCTGTGTCTGAATGAGTTCGTCATTGTCGATTAGCATATAACAACCGAAAACGGGAAAACTTAGCATAATTATCTTTGATGGTTGTTACAGACTTAATGTAAATGCTAAGCGAAACTTCATCACCATTAATCATAAAATGTTGACAAAAGTCGTCTGAAATTCAAATCAATCGTTGACATTCTTGAATGCTAATTAACTTCGTGCATGCTATTTGAAAATTAGAAAAAGGCGTTGTCAGAGTCTTTCGGTTGATTTAGGAGTGCATTTACTTATCCTGAAAATGTCTCGACATTTTATGGTTAATCAATACCAATTTTAAAGGTTTTCGGCTTCTCGAAATAATCAGCTGTGAGTTTCTTACATATTATTCAAAAGTCCCCAAAGATGTTGCGTAGAATTCTTGTTTTCAAGAATGAATCAAGTTTAAATCCAATCTGCTTTGCAACTGGTTAGTATAATTTGAAGAAGCTTTGCCGACACATTATAGCCATCAAGCCATTTAATTCTCACGTGTTTTCTATTCATTTTGCAGGATATGAAAAATGGCAGCCTACATTATGGAGCAGCGGATATTCATTACCAAAGAGTACATTCGATCTTTGGAAATCCCAGAAGAGATCAGAAGAGTGTTCCAGGTAAAGTTTGGTGTCAAAGTTGGATCGGACAGGCAGACAATATCAAACTTCGTCAAGAAATTTTGCAAGACAGGGTCAGTGTTGGACGATTACTCCCGGGGCGGCAGGCCCTCCCCAGCAAGGACTGAACGACACATTGAAAAAAGTTCGAGAAACATTTGAAAGAAGCCCGAAAAAATATACCAGGAGAGCGTCTCAGGAGTTAGGGATCAAACGCAGTAGTCTTCAGCGAGTTATCAAAGAAGATCTTCATTTGCTTCCCTATAGAATCCAGACCCAACCGCCACTCACAAAGGCAATCATGGCAGCAAGATTGGACTTCGCTCATGCAATTATCACAAGACTCGAAAAACAGGTTTTTGAACCTGGACTCATCTGGTTTTCAGATGAAGCACATTTTTGGCTTGATGCGTTCGTGAACCGGCAGAACTGGTGAATATGGGGCACAAAACATCCGCATGTTTCGATTGCTTCAAGTCTTCAAACAAAACCTGTGACTGTGTGGTGTGCCTTGTCGAAAGTTAGTACACTGCTGGACAATTGCTAAGGACGGATCATAAATGGCTATATAGCGCATAAGAAAGTAAGTGTGGTTGGATGTCAAGTGAAATAAAATAATGTCAGAATGCCAGGACATTACAAGAAAGACAATTTATTGTGCTCTGAAATCCAGAAGGCTTTGGAACGTGTTCAAGGAACAAACAGGCCATTTTGTGCAGAATACGTAAACGTGAAAAAAATGCAATTACCGTCCGCAGGCGTTCCGGCGTAAGATGTCAATACGGGATATGGCCACCATGGAGGGCGATGCAAGATTCCACACGTCGTGTCATGCTTTGCACAACATTATCAAGCAGCTGTTGGGGTAATTTATCCCATTCGTCTGTCAGTGCACGGATGAGGGTGTCCTTGTTTATTGGAGGGCATTGGCGACCAGCAAGACTCCTCCCCAAAGCATCCCACACATTTTCAATGGGATTCAGATCTGGAGAACGTGCTGGCCATACGAGGCGTTGAACATCCTCGCTCTCAAGACACTCCTGGACAGCGACTGTTCGATGACATGTTGCCTTGTCGTCCATGAAAATGAATCTATCACCGACAGCACCACGGAACATGCGAACATGAGGTAGCAGAACATCATTAATGTATCGTTGGCCACTCATAGTCCCAGTTGGAAGCACATAGAGGGACGTACGGCCATTGATCATGATGCCAGCCCATACCATGACACTACATGTCGGACATCGGTCCCTTTCCTGTATGTTTGCTGGACAATATGCTGTACCACTATCACGCCAGATCAGTTGTCGTCGACAGTCAGACAATAGACTGTATCTACTCTCATCTGAGAAGAGGACAGCAGACCAGTCGTTATCAGTCCAATTGATATGTTGATGGCACCATTGCAAACGGGCGGTACGGTTACGTCTGGACAATGGGATGCACACAACAAGACGGCGGCCATATAGTCCTCCTGCATGCAAAGGTCTGGCGACAGTTTTTCGGGAGATCCGCTTGCCAGTAGCAGCCATAAACTGATTTGCTACCTCACTAGCTGTGCTGCGCCGGTGTCTTTTTGTTGATAGCCCTATGTACCGATCTTCTGCAGGTGTCGTACTGCGAACACGACCTCCCCCGTGACGTTTGCTACGCTCTCCATTTGTATGAAATGATTTCCAAAGCCTTGAAACAACACTGTGGCTGACATCGAACTCGCTGGCAACATCTGTTATTTTTCGCCCTTCTTCAATCTTGCCAATAATACGGCCACGCGTAAAATCATCTAGGTGATGTCGGGAAGACATACTGAAAATTGCAAGTTCGTCAAGTGATTCTTTCCCTTTCAACTTTGCGTTTGAACAACAACGGTCAATACGCGTCAAATCCTTTATATCTGTTATCAGCGCTATGACGCCACGAACAAGTTCGGCAATCCAAAATTTGCATACGCACAACACGTCTTACTGTATCCCGCACTTATGCTAATTTCCACATTTTCCTGCCTTCCATTTTATGGTTGCTATCGTTGCTATTGTTATCCGTCCTCAGCAATTGTCCGGCAGTGCATTTGTAGAACTGTTTTTATTGAGGGAACTGTATCCTCAGTGAGATATAGAAATCTGCTTGAAAACAATTTCATTCTTGTACTTGAAGGCTACCGTGCTCCTGACCTAACAAGTCACTTTTTCATGAAAGACAGTGCTCGTGCCCATCGCACAGAATCCATTTTGCGCCTTCTGAATGGATATTTCCGTGAGAATGTCATTGCTTTCAATTAACTAAAGCAATAACATTCTTACGGACGCAGACTTGACTGACCTTATTGGATTATTTTATAGTTCCGGACGCGGACTTCACTGGATCCATTGGATTATTTGGATTATACAAAGCAGTACGGAAGCGGACTTGACAGGCCCAAATGGATTATATTATAGTTCCGGAGGCGGACTTGAGTGGCTCCATTGGATTTTTTGAGTTATCCAAAACACTACAGACGCGGACTTTACTGGCTCCATTGGGTTATTTGGAATATCCAAAACACTGCGGACGCGGATTTGACTGGCCCTAGTAGATTACCTTACAGTTCCAGACGCGGACCTAACTGGCCCCAATGGATAATCTTATAGTTCCGGAAGGGACGTGACTGGCCTTATTGGATAATTTGGATTATCCAAAGCACAAAGGGCGCAGTCTTGAGTGACCCCAATGGATTATCTTATAGTTCCCGACGCGGACTGGACTGGCCCAATTGGATTATTTAGATTATCCAAGGCACTACGGACGTGGTCTTGAGATGCACCAATGGATTATCTTATAGTTACGGAAGCTGACTTGACTGGCCCAATTGGATTATTTGGATTATCCAAAACACTAGGGACACTAACTTGACAGGCCCCAATGGATTATTTTATACTAGTTCCGGACGCGGACGTGACTGGCCCCAATGGATTATCTTATAGTTCCGAGCGCGGACTTAACCGGCCCCAATGGATCATTTGGATTATCCAAATCGCTACGGACGCGGACTTGACTGTCTTCCGTATTTATCAGATCTCAATCCTTTGTTTTTTTTATGGGAGACATCTCAAAGACAAAGTGTATTAGAGCAACCCAAAGTGTATTAGAGCAACCCAAAGTCTTTGGAGCAGCTGAAATCATCTGTCAAGCGTGAAATCTTGGCCATTCCAACAGACATCCTCCACAAGGTGGTGTCCAATTTGGAATCAGATTGCGCAAGATCGTCGAGGTTGAAGGCAAACACATTGATCACGTTGTAATATAAACCGCCGAAAATGTAGATTTTAATACACTTTGGATGAGATTTGTATGCCTTTTCGTTCAAGAATAATACATCATTAGACTTGGTAGGTATGTTTTGGGCCACCCTGTAGGTATAGAGCTGGAAATAGTGTTCATGTGCAAATTAAAATTCCTTTAGCAACACTTTATTTTATATGTGGATTGTTTCGGACGTTTTGAAATGTAAAAACAAGAGATGAATCTGTAAAGAGTTATAAGAATTTCTCCGGAACGTAGTATCTTTACACCTTTTCCAACGAATTCCAAATACGGACATGTGTGGCCTACACAGAGGAACTGCAAAATGAACAACGACATTTGTGTTTTAGTAATGTCACGTAAATTACCTTTTATTACAAATAGTTCTTGTTTCAATTTATCGCCTAGATGAGAAATCATGGAGAGAATCTGCTGTTACAGGGTTGTTCTCTATACTTTTTCCAGTGCTCTATCACGTGGATTAGTCAAGCTTTTTCATATAGGTGAATTTAGACGTTTCCGGATTTTAGCTGCATAGGAAGCCATTCTGTAAAACCTGATAATAATTTTTTTTTTTGAGTTAGCAACTGTGCGAAGGGAGAAAATGGACACGCAGAGGACTAAATGAATTAAGGAAGTACTTATGGCAACAGTTATTACCCGTAGCAGACGATTCTGGTTTTTGTTATTGCGCAGTTGATTAAGGTACGTTTGCATTTACTCATACAGCTAATTAGATGAGTGATTCAGATTTAAGAAGCGGAATGTGATGTGCGATAAAATTGTGCTATCGTTTGGGTAAAACGGCTCCAGAAACAGTTGATTTAATGAAAAAAGCTTACAAAGAAAAACGTATAGGTGAGTCAATGATTTTTTGATGGCACCAGGACTTCAAAAAAGGGAGTTTGTCGGCCGGCAGAACTCGCTCCTAGGCCTGGTCGACCTGAAAATGTTTTTATGGAGGGTATTGTTAACACTGTTTGAGAAATTCTGCAAGAAGATTGACGAATGACGTGTGAACACCTAGCGGCATCAACTAATGTTTCAAAAACATCGGCAAGCCGCATTTTGCTCGACAAATTACTGCTGCATCGTGTGTATTCCAGATGACTAGCTAATCACCTGACGAGAGAACAATTGTTATCCAGAGTTCAGGTGTGTCATGAGTGGAAACAAATGTTCGCAAAGGATCCAAACATTCTAAAAACAGTAATAACTGCCGATGAAACAATGGTCCACTACTTTAACCCCCTCAGGAAGCGCGCAAAGAATGTCTGGAAACATACAGGCTCGCCTCCTCCGAAAAAAGTCCGCCAAACCAAATCAGCTGGGAAGGTGATGATGATAATTTTCTTTCACCATAAAGGTTTTAGTCTACCAGCATGCCGTTCCTCTACAAATTACTGTCAATGCTTAGTATTAAATTTCAGTCTGTCAGCGTTTTCAACGACACACATCGATTAAGCGACCGGAACTGGTGGGCAAATGGACCCTGCACCATCATAACGCCCGTTCAGATGTGGCGGCTTGTGTTCAACAGTTTCTTACGAAATGCAGTACTGAAATCATGCCAAAGTCTGCCTACAGTCCTCACCTCGCCCCGTGCGATTTCTGGTGGTTTCCAACAATGACGGAGAAGTTCCGTTGCGCAACATTCAACATGGATGCTGACGTTATTCAAGCTGTACAGGTGTAGCTAAAGCAGCTTCCACAAAACGCCTTCGCCGCATGCTTTGAATAGCAGACTGAAGGATGGGACCTTTGCATATCATCCGAGGGAAGATACTTTGAGACAGAATAATATATATTTTGCTGTACATATATTTTTTTCATTTTGTATGATTTTACTCTCAAGTTTTATGGAATGGCCGTTGTATGTCCCCAATGACGCAGTGAATGAATTATTGGAATAAATGCGAACTCGCTAATTTCCAGTGGCGTGCTCTTTATTCAACGCGGTATATAGGTCACGGGTTTGCTTCTCACAATTTCTATCTCACAACGTGGTAAACAAATTCTGAAATTCCCTAGCTACTTCGCGTGATTCCTTTCGTGAATTTACGGAGTATATTTCTGATACAACCTTTTCCGTGAAATGAATGAAAGGAACCTGAAAATCGCGGATTTTTCGTACGTTAAGGAAGTTATGGTTTCAGAAACCGTTCCGCAATTTCTTTCTTATATTGACGGTGAATTCCCGTTTATAAGATGTATTAACGGACAATTCTGAATTTTCAGAAACCTTTCCCTAATTCCTTTTGGATATTAACGGAAAAAAACTCCGTTCTCACTTTTTCCGTATCCATATGATGAAACATTTCGGGTAATAACAGCGATTAGTGGGAATACTTGAGAAATTTCAATCATCGGTCGAAGAATCTGATTTTGAAGTTCCTTAGGGAGATCGGATATTGTGAATAGCATATCGCATGAATTTTGGATATTGGGGACGATGATGGTGATTATACGATGTCAAGGTATGTATCTTTCTTCTTCTTCGTTGGAGGTTTAACGACTACCGTGAGCAACTCAGTGGGCTATAAGCAGCCGCTCGTCCCCAATTTAGGGCCACTGGTTCCAGATAAGGGAGCGAGCCAGGGCTGTAAGACAAACACAACATCCCTGCCTCCCCGGGATCCGAACCCAGACCCAACTTGGACGAATGATCAGAAGCCAGCGACAGGACCAATGCGCCAGCGGGGCGGCGTATCAATCTTTGGATTCCTTAAGAAGGCAACAGCTATTATAGTTACCAAGAGTAAATTTTATATTTAGGAGTTTTGTGAAATAATACTGTTACGACTCCCCCGCCCGCCATAAGTCCTTCTGAGCAATTCGCCTCCTTGCGAGATCATTGACTCTTTTAAGACCACCCGGATTTGAGACCCAACGCAGGCAAGTGGAAGATTGCCGCGCCGTGATTTCTGTAAACAAGGGATTGCTTTGGTTTTGCGGAAGAACTAAGCGGAAAGGAGGTTAATGCCTCGAACCAGGGGAAAACCGTTGAAAGTGTCAAGTTGGGAAAGGAGACCGTAGTTTATGTCATTATCCGTGGCCGGTCTAGACAGGACAAAGAACGATTAACAAAAGATATATGCTTCCAGCCACTGAGAAGTCAGCGAACGAAATATTTCAGATGCAAAGTGATGGGCCATCGCGATTCTTGTGCGGGTGTGAAGTGCTTTGGGGACCAGTTTTTCGAGTGCCGAGAGACGAACGTCAGGGTACATAGCAACGTAAAGAAGAGAAATTCGTGAGGAGGAACCGATAAAGTACGGGGCAGTCTGATCCCAATTTCTGCAAGAAAAAGATGCTCTGATGAGACTTTCGGTGAATATTATAGACTTTTGGCAATGGATTGTATGAAAGAATGCCCACGGAAAAAACGCCCACGGAAAAAACGCCCACGGAAAAAACGCCCACTTTTCGAAAGTAGGAAAAAACGCCCACGGAAAAATCGCCCACAGACAAAATGCTCACGGGAAAAATATGTGATCGACTGATAAGTTTTTATGTCTGTTATAAACGGTGACAGGACAACTGGTCACAGACTGCTGGCCAAAAAATCGTTAGGGGTCATATAAAAATTGCGGTTTCTTCGCCACCTCACCTACATAACGCGAATATGGGAATGACGGAATGAAAACTTTTAGAAGGGCCTAAACGTTAGTACTAACATTATTTTCTGCCTAAGTAATACCGCAATATTAATAATTTGATGTGTAAAATATTTTCTGCAAACCTTACAAATATGAGAGGAAAGTTCGGATTGCACTGATTGACTGTAGAGGTTGTATGGTCTTGGCCTGAAAGCCGTGGTAGTCTTATGCAACATTTATTTAAAAAACACACTAATGATTCACCGTTGTCTTCAAGCCAACTGCTATACGATGTTTTTCTAGAAACTACAAATAAAAAGTTCTCTGCGAGTATGTGCAAACCCAGGGAATTTGTCTGGGGAGGGGGGGTTGCTTAAAATCTAAAATATGAAATATAAAGAATTTCTGGTAAGATCGGGAGATTTCCAGCGTTTACAAGCTACAACACGTCGAATTATCTGAGGGTATCTGCTGCCTCAGGAAACTAGTCGGGGGGGGGGGTAATACCAAAATCGTGAATATCAAGAATATCTCTTCCGATCTGGAGATCTTCAGCATTTAGAAACTGCAACTCGACAAATTTTCTTAGCGCATGTCACTCTCTGGAAACCTGTCGGCGAAGAGGGGGGGGGGTAATACCAAAAGTGTAAGATATGAACAATTTCTCGTCCGATCGGGAGATTCTCGGCAATTAGCAGCTACAACTCGACACATTATCTGAAGACATGTGAATGATGAAAATCTCCGGGTCGGAAGAGAAATTCTTCATATTCTACACTTTTGGTATTACCCCCCTCTCCCCCGACAGGTTTGCTCAGTAGGTTCATGCCCGGAGATAATGTCTCCAGTTGTAGTTTGTAAATGCTGAAAATCGCCCGATCGGACAAGAAATTCTATATAATTCACAATTATCATATAACCACCCCACCCCACCCCACCCCCAGGTTTGCTGAGTAGGCACGTGCCCTCAAATAATCTGTCCAGCTGTAGCTTGTAAATACTGAAAATCTCCCGATGGGACGATACATTTTTCAAATCTTACAGTTTTGATATTACCCCCCCCCGACAGGTTTCCTGAGTCAGCACATGCGCTCAGATAATTTGCAGACTTGTAGTTTGAAAACCCTTAAATCTTTTGCTCAGATGTAGATCATAAACATTTCTTATAAAGAATTACATTAATTATCGCAATTAAGAAAAGACGAAATTACGGAAACTATATATGACTCTGATTACCAACTTCTGGGGGTTGTGGGCACGAAGCGGTCAAAAACGTTATTTTTATACGGCCCCTTAAAATTTTTGTGGCCAGTTCTCCTACACCCGTCATGTAGAAATTAACTGTTTTAGTTGTCCTTTGGAAAACTCCCAGGAAGCTATGAGTGCGTTTTTTTCTTTACACTGGGAAGAAAAGAAGTATGCCTGTAACTTGAGATTAGACTACTCACGGGGAAGACACACCCCGACCGGTGGCCAACCGATAAATTTAAATGAAATATATCGCTTGTTATTTGAGGTGCGGTCGCTAGCAAACGTTCCAGCTGCAGCTGCAAAGTACCACTCTGACGAAAGACAGATGCCCCCCTTCCGCTCGCCGTACTCAACAGACAACAGTGGAAAGAAAGCACATTACACAAAGTTATATCAGTGCACTGCGGCTTTTACGAAAATCGCTTTTACAATTAAATGCATTAAACTGTAAAAGTATTTATAAATAAAATAATCTGACTTTTAATGATTTCTTTTTTAATTGATATAGTTAAATAATAAACATGCATAGTTTTATAAAAATTAAGACCTTACTTTAAAAAATAAGAATAGTCACAAATTTATTATAGTACAGCCGAACTGGAATTTTTTAAGAAAGTAGCTACTCTACAGTAGGAAGTTGAAAGTTAACAATCTTATTTGGTTCTTCACTAGGCCACCCGCGGCCCTTAAGTCATAAGTCCTAGGCCTTGGCCTATTTAACAGTTTTTATTCTAACGATGTTATATTCATAACGTTTACGTAACACATCAAATTATTAATATTGCGGTATTACTCAGGCACAAAATAATATTAGGACTAACGTTTAGGCCCTTCTAAAAGTTTTCGTTCCGTCATTCCCATATTCGTAAAATTTACATAACAAGTATACAAGTATTGTCAATAATCAAACAAAAGTCATCGCTCTTTTTTTTTTTTTTTGATTGGAGGTTTAACGACCACCGTGAGCAACTCAATGGGCTATAAGCAGTCGCCCGTCCCTTATTTAGTGTCACTGGTTCCAGGGAAGGGAAAGAGCCAGTGCCGTAAGACAAACACAACATCCATGCCTGACCGGGATTCGAACCCGGACCCCTTACGGACGAATGATCAGAGGCCAACACCTTAGACCACTGCGCCACCGGGGCGGCAAGTCATCGCTCTTTCCACGTTTATAAGTGAGTCACTGAAAAATTCTCAGTGGCCGCCTCCAGGAATCGAACTCAGGGTCTTCCAGTTACGCGCTGGATATGCTTCCACGGCACCACAGCTATTCCTATTCCACGTCAAATGTCTGTATTAATTGTCAATAATATTGCGCTTCTACTTATGCACCATACATTCAATCCATACATTAATTAATAGGCCGTAGGCTAAGCCAATTCAACACTTTTTTCTTCGCCTGTGAATTAATTAAGTGCCGCCCCGGTGGCGCTGGCCTCTGATCATTCGTCCGTAAGGGTCAGGGTTCGAATCCCGGTGAGGCATGGATGTTGTGTTTGTCTTACGGCACTGGCTCTCTCCCTTAACTGGAACCAGTGACCCTAAATTAGGGACGGGCGACTGCTTATAGCCCATTGAGTTGCTCACGGTGGTCGTTCAACCTCCAATCAAAAAAAAAAAAAAAATTAATTAAGTAAAAGAAAAATATTGCAAACTTGACATGCTATGTGTAAATATTTAGTACCTACGTAAAAGTGCAGCGTTATTAAAAAATCCCACCCCTTAGGGGTCCTTTTCCGAACATACATGAATTATGCTGTAATTCTCGCTTGGCTTACATAGAACGTTTTCTCGAAATTTGTTTGGAGTTCCTAATTCAATTCTCAATGTAGGCCAAAAATCGATAATACCACCCCCCCCCCCGCACACACACCCTTGAACTTTTGTGGCCAATTCTCCTACACCCATTTTCGTTATGTAGGTGAGGTGGCCAAGAAACCGCAATTTTTATATGACCCCTAACGATTTTTTGGCCAGCAGTCTGTGACCAGTTGTCCTGTCACCGTTTATAACAGACATATAAACTTATCAGTCGATCACATATTTTTCCCGTGAGCATTTTGTCTGTGGGCGATTTTTCCGTGGGCGTTTTTTCCTACTTTCGAGAAGTGGGCGTTTTTTCCGTGGGCGTTTTTTCCGTGGGCATTCTTTCCTCATACCTTGGCAATGTTAACCGAAAGTCTCATCATACATAATTAGCAACATTTCTGTTGCAATGAAGAAATACCCAATTATATTCCATCTCAATGGAAGAAGATTGTACCTGTCAAAAGACGAATTGATACCGAGAACTTTCCTATTACCGAACTTTTGGAACTATTACCATTCGTCTTGTGTCTTTGAACGTCATAATCTTGAACTGACTACTTCATCAAACCCAATCACCTGGAACTGTATTTGAGACCTTTGCTGCAACTAAACATCTGTTCATTTTAATGTGAGGATGAATATGGATCATACTGGAAGCATTTTATTTAAACTTGAATGTATTGCGTTTAACATACAATGTATTTCAGTATTAAATCTTTAACAAGATTTGAGTGCTTCAATACTGGATTGTGTGTTTTTAAATCGTATCGAAGATGGTGTTTCTACATGTGGATTTCTTCACTTAATTGCTTAATAGGCACGAAATTTCTCTTCGTTATTAAAGTTCTGGTTTGGACTCTGGAGTAGAATTACTTTGCGGTGTATATTTTCGTGTAAATTCTAATGAAGGCAGCATTAGAACTATTTAAATATGAAACATAATCCAAAAATTATAATAGAAATTAGGTAAAAATAGTAACGAATCTGAAATTCGCGATTATATTTGATATTCGCGAAATTACAGAGAAACCCTTAAAATTTGCGAAACAAATCGCGGAAATTCTTGCCGCGAGACATATACTAGCCTAATCATAGGTATCCAACTATTGACACGAACGTATCGTTTAGGATACTTTTCATATTAGCAGCCACAATGTGCTGCAGAAACCTTCCTTTTACACTGCTGACCACCCAAAAAGCAACAGCAAGAAGGAAGCATCCGATTGCCATGAAATTCGCAGCATGCGTCGCCCGCGAGAGGACGTGCAAACGATTAGCATTGCAGGGCATATGCAAATCATGTGCGCCCGACACTCCACCGAGAAGCACTATAAGAAGGGTGCACTAAAGGCGCGGTGTAAGTAGTGGAAGTGTGTTGTGCTGTCGGACCTGTGCGTAGGAAGCTTTCTGATGCCTCATCGCAGAAAACGGCAGTCATTCCAGCACGTTTCGGAGTTCGACAGAGGACGAATGGTGGCTTATCGCGACAGCGGTTTATCGTATCGAGACGTCGGCGCCCGTGTGGGACGACATCCAGCCACAGTGAGGCGAGTATGGATTGGGTGGGTGCAGGAAGGACGGACGTTCCGTCGAGAGTGATTGCCGCAGCCGCGGCTCACCACCGAACGAGAGGACCAGCATGTTGTGCGGCGGGCATTGACGGCTCGCACCGCCACATCACGAACGTTAGCGCAGGTATTAGGGTATGTTGCGCAACAACCTGAGTCAGCACGTACCGTTCGACGTCGTCTGCAGGAGCGGGGACTTACCGCACGGCGCCCATTGCTCCGATTACCATTGACGTTACACCACCGGCGAGTGCGGGGGCAGTGGGCCGTTGAACGCCGCACCTGGACTACGGAATGGCACGACATTGTCTTCTCCGACGAATCCCGCTTCTGCCTGCAACACCACGATGGTCGTATCCGCGTGTGGCGGCACCGCGGCGAGAGACTGTGTGACACCTGCATTATGCATCGCCATACCGGTCCGTCGCCTGGCGTTATGGTTTGGGGCGCAATTGGATATGACTCCCGCACCCCTCTGGTACGCATCGCCGGTACACTCAAGAGCCACAGCTACATCTCCGACGTTTTGGAGCCTGTAGTCTTCCCTTACCTGCAGGACCTGCCAGCGGTCACGTTTCAACAGAACAATGCGCGCCCGCACGTGGCACGCATCGGGCAACAATTCTTCACGGCCCACCAGGTGTCATTGCTGCCGTGGCCCACCTGTTCTCCCGATTTGTCGCCCATCTAACACGTCTGGTCGCTGATCGGCAACCGAGTGGCCCGGCAAGCACCACCCGCGGCTACGCCTGATGAACTGTGGCAACGTGTGGAAGCAGTCTGGACCGACATATCCCAAGCCCACATCCAAAGCCTCTTTTGTTCGATGCCGCGGCGTATAGCGGCCGTTATTGCCAGCAATGGGAGCCACACGAACTATCGATGTCTGCATGTTCCGCAAGTCGCACGGGCCTGTAAGCTCAATCGTTTCATCTTTGTATCTGTTGTTATGTGTCCAGGAAGGAAAATCTGGCTTTGCTATCTCGTGTCCTTCTTGGTGTTGCATTTTCGGTGGCCAGCAGTATAGTTCCTGATGAGCACAGAAGAGAACACTTCGACTTGACATGGCTTTTGTTCATCGGTTGGCGCATGCGGCACTCAC
Organism: Macrothele yani; assembly: GCA_039090855.1. NCBI lineage: Eukaryota > Metazoa > Arthropoda > Arachnida > Araneae > Macrothelidae > Macrothele > Macrothele yani. The sequence continues at coordinate 184,989,848 of CM076990.1, read as the reverse complement.
TGATCGACATGTTTCACTTTACATATGACTGCTAGGTACTGGGACATTGTTGAATAATGGACGTTTAATTGCAACTTCCTGTACCCTATGGTGTGAATCCGATTCAATAGTTTCCTTCAATTCAACAGGATTAATGTTTGCTGGGTTATGTCCACTGGTTTCAGTTTGGAGACTCGTATCGCAGGGCAGCAATTTTGCTAACCAACGACCAATGATCCGCTATCTAGCTGTTTCCTCATCAAATGCTGTACTCGCGTTCCTTGTTGTCTCGAATGTGGAATGTCCCAATTCAAAATCATAAAGGAAAATAACGTGAATTTCACTTGGCCTCAAGGCCCACTTACATTTTGCGTTGTTCGCTACCACGAGTGACCACACAAGAATTGCCGATTCTAGTGCATAGTGCATAGTTCAAGGTGTCATGTGACGTATCACATTTGCGTCTGCTGTATAGCGGCAATCGAGTGTAACGGTACTAACTGGCAGTACCCTGGAATTGGCCATTTCAATTGCAACAACTCACATAGCTTTAAATACAATATTTTTAACCCCATACTCCTGCAAATTGTTTTATTAGAAAATTTCATAGTGTATGATGGTTGTAAATCCCATTTTTCTTGTTCTCTCAGTTTTGATTTTTTGAAATCAAAAGTCCTAAAACGCGTTAATCTATTTTTTTGCAAACAGTACGAACTCAAGCGAGAAATGCACAGGAGAGGAAAAAGATAAGTAATTTCCTCGGAAGAGGCACAAGAACAAATACATCATCCATGTTATTCGCTGGATTCTAACCTAATCGATCTAGAAAGTCACAACTTTAGACGCTATTACTGCCAGTCTACTCTCTCTGATATCATCGGGGAAATTTTCTAATTAAAAAAATGCCTAATGGTGACCAAACAGTATCGAAACTGAATGTGTGATCCCGGTTCATACGAGACAATTAGTTTAATGACAATTGGTCCGACTCCGATTCATCCAGTTCCGATTTTTCTAACTTATACAGACAGCTTGTCCTATACGAACTGGTCCACTTGACTGTCGTCACAATAATCTCGGTAATCTCTAAATGTTGTATAAAGCTCCTTATTAGCAGTAAACAGTGCACAAACAGGACAGACGGAAATGCCTAAGAAAGAAAATTGGCTCAGGGAAAAACCAATAACTGATAAAGAACATGTACAGAGATTCCCATAAATTCCGAATTTCACAGATGAAACAGGAATTAACGTTAATTCACCTGTAACTGCATCCAACTGCAACACTCCAAGATAATTTCAGTGAAGATGACCTCATACAAATATCAAAATATTAGACAAATTTTGAAGATGACAATCCGTTTTTTGGTGCTAATATGACAAGGATGGTAAGTCAGATAATATCCGAAAACTTGAAAATTTCGTCTTCCTGGAGCGGGAAATCGAATCCACGTCTCACAGTTGCATGTGAAATACCGGATTTCGCCAACTCGTGAGGGAAACAATTGAGTCAAAGCATCGCGTAATGTTAGTTGGCATATGTAAATCTTAATTGGCAACGCTGCTGCCTTTAAAGTATTGGTTACTTTGACAACAATTGCAAAGGAATTGTTGTATGATGAAAAGGACGATGAACCACAAAACTATATTCGTGTCGTATTTTACGCTTTCCAACCGTAAGTTGAAGAAGCGTATATGCTGCAGCTTTGTCCGTCCGTCTGTCCGCCCGTTCGTCCGTCCGCACGATAACTTACGTGAAAATCGTTCGATTTCGACGAAATTCTAGTATGTGGTAGGGGACTACCTGAGGACGAACCCTATTGAAAATGGGCGAAACAGGGTCAAAGGTCAGGACATAGGAGCGAGATTCATTCCATTGCTCTTATGCGTCATAACTTGCGTAAAAATGGTTCGATTTCGATGAAATTCTAGTATGTAGTAGGGAACCACCTGGGGACGATTCCTATGCAAAATGGGTGAAATTAGGTTAAAGGTCAGAACATACGAGCTGGATCCATTCCACTGCCTTTATGCGTCATAACTTGCGTAAAAATGATTCGATTTCGATGAAATGTTAGTATGTGGTAGGGAACCACTGGGAACGAACCCTGTTGAAATTGGGTGAAATAGGGTCAAAGGTCAGGCAGGATATAAGAGTGGGTATTATTCCCTTGCCCTTATGCGGCATAACTTCCGTAAAAATGGTTCGATTTTGATGAAATTCTAGTATGTGGTAGGGAACCACTGGGGACGAACGCTATTTAAAAATGGGCGATATGGGGTTAAATGTCAGGACACTGGAGTGGGATCCATTCCATTGCCCTTGTGCATCATAGCTTACCTAAAAATGTTTCGATTGCGACAAAACTTTATCATGTTGTTCCGGAGGTATAGTGAACCAGTTCTGTTGAATATCAACGAAATGGGGTCAAAGTTCATTGCACAAAAGCAAGATTTATTCCACAGCCATTATTCTCATAACTTGCGGAAAACTGCTTCTATTGCGTCAAACCTTTAGTATGCTATTCCTGAGGTATACTGAACCGGTTATGTTGAATATCATCGTAATGGGGTCAGAGGTCATGACACAGGAGCGAGATTTATTACACAGCCATTATCCACATAACATGAGTAATGATTTCTAGTATGTTGGAAAGCGTATCATAATCAATGCATTGCATGGTTTTACTAACTTGTCTTATATGAGTTTAAACTTGGACACCGTGCATTGAAGGCTGCTTGCATAAATACAGCATTTCAGGAAAGCACCGTTAGTGAATGAACTTAGCCTCATCATTTCTGAACGGTGTAAATTCCGTCGGGAGATATGAACCTCGAACGTGAACCACTCTGAACAGAAGTAGGTATCGCTTTTGTCGAGTTGCAGGTCTTGATTATATCTTATTCACGTCAGATAGTACAAAAACTTGACGAGAAACACGGAGTTCATTCTGCAACCATTTTCCAACACTTAAAGTTCATATGCAAAGTGAAAACGATATGCACAACTTATGAACATCAGAAAACATTGTAGTGTTTTCTGATGTTCATGAGTTGACAGAACATCAGAAAACACGACAATCTGATGTCTTCTCTTCTCTGCTTAACAGCCATCAAGGCAGCCACGGTGGCACAGTGGTCTAAGCGATGGCTTCTGATCAATCGTCCGAGATGGGTCTGGGTTCGAATCCCGGTAAGGCATGGATATTGTGTTTGTCTTACGGCTTTGGCTCTTTCCCTTCCCTGGAAACAGTGGCCCTTAATTAGGGACAGGTGACTGCTTATAGCTCACTGAGTTGTTCACGGTGGTCGTTAAACCTCCAGTCAAAAAAAAAAAAAAACAGCCACCAAACAAACGACGTTTTGAAGCGTCTCTTTGTGAGTGATAATAAATGAATATTTTACGACAATAGCCGTTTTTCTGCCCATTAACTCTACCGTTGTGAAACTCCAAACATCTCGAAACCGGTATTTCTCCTCAGGAAGCCAATGGTCAGTGTTCAGTGGTAAGCAGCTGATATGAACCACTCCTTCTTCCAAACAGGACAAAACCATCACGGCGGACAAGTATTGTCAAAAACTTGATATTGTAAATGGAAACTGTCCACCAAACAGCCGGCATTAGTCATTCGCCATGGGCCCATTTTTCTCCATGACAACGCGGGACCCGACGTTTTACGCCAAGTGACCCAGAAGCTTGGTCAAACCATCACAGCGGAGAGGTATTGTCAAGAACGTGGCATTATTCATGGAAACTGTCCACTAAATAGCCGGCATTAGTCAGTCCCCAGCGCCCATGCTTCGCCATGAGATTATACGTTGCATGCCAGACGGTTCAGAAGCTGGATGTGTTGAGATATCAGGTCTTACCACATCTGCCTTATTCACGTGATCTATCCCCTACATACTATGTTTTCTTCCAGCATCTCGACACCTTTCTACCAGGAAATGATTTCCCAATCAAACATCGATCGTCTCATCCCGAAGTTCGACATTTTTTCACGAGTTCATACAGAAGCTTTTATCTCGTTAGCAAAAGCGTGTTGCTGCTGGAGAAGATCATTTTGATTAATACAGGTTTCACCCCCTTATTTTGGGTGTTTGGAGTTTCCATCATTAGTTCGATATTTCATCTGCTACTACCTAATTTTTTATACTTACTACATTACTCCGTTAGGAGTAATGTAGTGAAGTATGGAAATTTGGGGTGAATCAGTGATTAGCTCACAATCCATTCTTGTTTCAAAAGGCTACGAATGTAGTAAAATCATAAGTTAAGCAAGCCCTGTGTTCTATAATGTTTGTAGACGATACGGTACTCTGTGCGCATACAGAAAGAAATAGAAAAAAAAACGAAATTTACTGGGTTGGGAAAAAAATTAAATAAACATACAAGAAAAAAAAAATTAAAATGTCTGAATCGGTTTTAGAGAATCAGGAGAGTATGGAGCGGGGAGGTAAGTTTAGAAGCAATGGCGAGATGTAATATTTGAAGGAAAATATCTTGTGTATGCGCTGATGGAAAGCTAACATAGGGCGTAAAGTTTTCAAGACTGTAAAACAAACATGACCAGTAACAACGCTGTGAAATGTTGAGACTAACCCTGTGATACGATGTACACTGAAGATCAATTGAATTAGAGACAGCTGGCGTTATGCAAATGTGGCGCTGTGGGCGGCCCTGTGAACGGAAACGACATGACGTATGCAGCGATTCGACAATATAAGGAGTGATGCGACGGGAATCACTAAGAGTCGGACGCAGTATGGGTAAGACGAAGGATCTAAGCGCATTTGATCGTGGGCAAATTGTCGGGCCCGACGAATGGGTCACTCCATCTCGGAAGTCGTGCAGGCACTGGGATTTTCACGAGCCACTGTGTCACGGGTGCGCTGTGAGTACATCGAATCCGGTAAGCCCATCCCTGAAAGAGCCAACTGCCATAGACAAGAGCGTGTGGATGAGCGGGGTCATCGTCGGCTAGCTCGCATTGTAACACCGGATAGACGGGCCACAGTACAAGCAATCAATCGGCAATTTAACGCTGGTGCACGAAAACGTGTAAGTAGCCGCACCATCCAGAATCATCTCCTCGCTATGGGGTACAGAAGCCATCGTCCCACGAGGGTACCGCTGGTGACCGCACATCACAGGGTGAAAAGATTAGCATGGGCGCGGCAACATCGCCACTGGACCCTAGACATGTGGGAAAATGTTGCCTGGACTGATGAGTCGAGATTCAAGTTGGTACATGCGGATGGCAGGATACGAGTACGAATGATCAGAGGCAATCGCTTAGACCACTGTGCCACCGATGCGACGTCATGCATTGCAGTAATGTGAATAGACGCGTGTTACCTTGTTATCGCTAACATGCATCGTTCCTAGGTAGCATTCTGTACACAACTCTTTGTTTTGTTAGCAGTGTCTGTGTGCAAGTCGTGGCTTTTTAGCAGCGCTATTAATACCGGTTTTCTCGTCAGCAGCGTCTGTACTGAAGTCTTAGCTCATTAATTGTGTCTATGTCCTTTAATATAGTGCGTAAATCACAACTGAAATCTTTCGAAATTGTAGGAAACATTGGTTTAAATGACTATTCGCTTGTGGCGCTTCAATGACATTGCGTTATCACTCCTCAACGCAATTTCATTTGCTTTCATTAAAAAGTGTTCCCTTTTTTTAAGACACTGTTTATTTGCTTAAGTAACGTGTTCTCTAGTAGTTGCGCTTCAGTTTCATCGATTGGCATACCGTTTATACCATACTGTAGTTTTCATAAAATATTGTTCTTCACGATAAGACAGTCAAAAATAAGAAATACTGTTATATGAAAATGCAACACTCGTATATTAGAGCGTACAGATAATTCCAGTCCTGCAACTCATGTAAATATAAGAACAATCCTGCATCTCTTGGAATTCGAAAAAGTTATAATCGTAGATGATTAGCAAAACAAAGTAACCGCACCGGTGGTAGAGTGGTTAAAGGAGTAGCTTTATGGCTAGTTGTTATAGTTTGGCTTTGAGTGGATTCCGGAAGGAGCTATGGTGGTGTGTATGTCTAAGTCCCTTCCGTCGAACTTGTGACCCTAAATTAGGGACGAAACACTGCTTATGGATGTTTGGATTGCTCACTGTGAAGGTTATATCCCGAAACAAAACAAAAAAAGTGTTAATTTCCCAAAAGCAGTCATTTCGAAAGTGTTAAGCGACTATAATACAAGCGGATATTATATAACCCAAAGGCATAAACATCGCCGAAAATCAAGATTTCAAGACCGTGGCTGACGCGCTATGAGGAGGGTTGTACCAAAGGACAATTCTTTCAATGGGCAGCAAGATTAAAATGAACTCAGTATTAGAAGTGGAGCGCTCATTCAAAATCAAAAGACATGAAAAATGCGCTTACCGTAGCGCCGAACTGTGACTGGACAGAGGAGCAATGGGAGAAAGTGATGTCGTCAGATGAATCATGCCATACATTGTTTTACATTGATGGTGGGCAGATAGTTTAAATGTGAATGCAGCAATGGAAGAAAGTGATGTCGTCAGATGAATCATGGAATACATTGTTTTGCATTGATGGTGAGCAGAGAGTTTAACTGAGAATGAACCGTGTAGCAATGGGAGAAAGTGATTTCGTCGGATGACTCATGGCATACATTGTTTTGCATTGATGGTGGGCACAGAGTTTAACTGTGGATGGACAGTGGAGCAATGGAAGAAAGTGATGCTGTCAGAAGAATCATGCCATACATTGTTTTGCGTTAATGGTGAGCAGAGAGTTTAACTGTGAAAGGAGCAATGGAAGAAAGTGATATCGTCAGATGAATCATGCCATACAGTTTTTTGCATTGATGGTGGGCAGAGAGTTTAACTGTGAATGGAGCAAGGGAAGAAAGTGATGTCGTCAGATGAATCATGGCATTCATTGTTTTGCATTGATGGTGGGCACAGAGTTTAACTGTGAATGGACCGTGGAGCAATGGAAGAAAGTGATGTTGTCAGATGAATCATGCCATACATTGTTTTGCATTTATGGTGGGCAGAAAGTTTACCTGTGAATGGAGCAATGGAAGAAAGTGATGTCGTCAGATGAATCATGGCATACATTGTTTTGCATTGATGGTGGGCAGAGAGTTTAACTGAGAATGAACCGTGTAGCAATGGGAGAAAGTGATATCGTCAGATGAATCATGACATACATTGTTTTGCATTAATGGTGGGCACAGAGTTTAACTGTGAATGGACAGTGGAGCAATGGAAGAAAGTTATATCGTCAGATGAACCATGCAATACATTGTTTTGCATTAATGGTGGGCAGAGAGTTTAACTGAGAATGAACCGTGGAAAAGTGATGTTGTTAGGTGAATCATACCATGCATTGTTTTGCATTGGTGGTGGGCAGTGAGTGTGGCAAAGACCTTGTGAAATGATGAGCTCGGTATGCCCTGTAAACACAGTCCAAGCGTCTAGAGGTGGTACTATGATGTGGGGATGTTCTACTGGTACGTACAGGGTTAACTTCTGCCAGTAGAAGGTAAGATGACATCCAGAGAATAAGCGATTGTCGTTGAGGGCCTAGTTCACTCTGCAATGTTATCCATTTTCCCTGCGTATTATAATGCAACAACACATTGTGCGAAAATGGTTTGATGTGCACGATTGGGGCTTCAGTCATCTCTTCTGGCCTCCTCAATCCTCTAATCCAGTGTTTCCAACCGCCGGTCCACGGACCGGTACCGGTCCGCAAGAAACGAGTGAAATTACTTATATTTCTTTTGAATCGAAATAGAGTCAAGGTAAGAGGAAATCTAGATCTAAATGTTTTGAACATCTGCTACGGAAGATTACAGGAAGCTTGGATCGCTAATTTCTCCACAGAAAATTTGAATTCCTGCAGGCTAACTCACTAGGAAAATGAAACATTTGTTGAACCTCTTTCTAAATCCAGTCTGGTACCTATATTTATTGAAAAAAAAACTTTTCAGCCGTTTTGGCAATCAAAACAAAATACAGGAACATAGTGGGCAATGATGTTGCACTGTACTTTGCAGAAACGATGCTGGAACCACAGCTCGAGAAGATAATCGCAAAGCAGCAGCAACAGACGCCGCACTGACCCCAGAAAAAATTATAAAATATTTGCGGTAAGAAAACCATTATGATATATTGATTGTGGATTGCACTTATTAATCATTAAAGAATATTAACAGACTAAATGACACTAGTTGTATGGAGGTGAAGTGGAATAATCTGGTACATAAATTATGGATTGTACGCTGTGATCATTGTAAAATAGAATATTACGAGATTAAATGCTCGAAAATATCCAAAAGGTTTTGTTTCGGCACAGCCGTTCCCCGAAAGTTTCGGAAACGTGTCGCCGGTCCGCGATTTCAAACGAGTTGGGAACCATTGCTCTAATCTCAATCATATTCAGAATGGATGGCTCATGCTGGAAAGAGCGGTTTGACGTTTATGTCATATTCTGTCAACACCAACAAAGTGGCACGATATTGTGCAACACGAATGCTTATCTTTGGACCAAAACGAACTCAAGCATCCATAGAATCCATACCGTGTCGCATAAGTGTCACTCATGACAAAGGTGGCCGAACTCAACACCAAACAAATTTATTTTTTCTTGGTCAATGTGTGTAACAAGGACGTATTTTGCTTTAATATGAAATATAACGTATGTAACGTACCAGGAGATGTGACGTACCTGCCAGAAGGACACACACGACATAAAGGCAGATAGGAATCACAATAAAACGTCCGCGTAGCTCAATTGGTAGAGTGACTTTTTCCGGAATGAGGGGATCCGGGTTCGAATCCTGGCGTGGACAGAAATGACGGAGAAATTCACTTCGTTATAATGGCGCCCGAACTATCCGGATGACCCGACCGTTCAAAATCTCGCATTGGTTTGATGTTATTTCCACACCGCGAGATAGGAAAAATAAGAGAATCCCTTCTCCAGCACTTCAAAAAAAGTAAAAAATAAAAAAATAATAAAAATAACGGGGAGATGATGTAACGTACCAAGAGATGTGACGTACCTGCCAGAAGGACGCACACGACATAAAGGCAGATAGGAATCAGAATAAAACGTCCGCGTAGCTCAATTGGTAGAGCAACTTATTCCGGAATGAGGGGACCCGGGTTCGAATCCTGGCGCGGATAAAAGTGACGGAGAAATTTACTTCGTTATATGTACGAGTTTGTCCGGGCCAGCATCGACTCCGGGTCCCCTCACTCCGGAGTAAGTTGCTCTTCCAACTGAGCTACGCGGACATGTGTTCTCAGTGCTACCTAGCTTTATATCATGTGCGTCCTGCGGTGCAGGCACGTCACCCCCTCCGAAAGAGAGCCGGGACCATGTGTCGCTGTAGGCAGTCATCCCATGAAGAACGTGCATTTGAGAACTCCCAGACAATTTGATGTGTGGAACGCAACATCACACTGATTTATTTTTTCGAAGCATGGAAAGAACATCACATCACTGCGAGAAACTTAACAGCCGGGTCATCTTGGATGTTCGGGCGCCAATAAAACGTACAAGTTTGTCCGCGACGGACATCGAGCCTGTGTCCCCTCACTCCGGAATCAGCCGCCCTCTCAACTGAGCTACGCGGACATGTGCTCTCACTGTTATCTGCCTTTATTTCTTGTGCGTCCTGCAGTGCAGGCACGTCACAAAACGTCATTAGTCTTAGTATGGTGTGTACAGCAAGTACGCCTTTATTTTGAGACATCAGCAGCTCTCGCGAAATTGCAGGTTCTCAAATTTTTCCACATGCATATTTGCATTTCGATTTTGTTTTAATTTTGGGTAAACGCCACCCGTGGGAAAAGGAGCAGACACACACACACTGCTTTTTATAATTACTGTAACAGTGAAAATTAGTGATGAGGTTTATAAAGTTTCTTCAAAAAGTGCATCCCCTAGAATTACAGAATATATTTCATTAAACACTTTACGATTAATAACGAGGAACTGTACTTCAATTATGTAATAAATAGTAATAAAACTATTGTAATAATCCGATTTATTGAGTAGGGGTACATAAATAGGCTCTTACAAGCTTTCTCACATCAACTAGATGACTCTTTCATGGAAGTTAGGCAGAGACTGCAATCTGAATAATAGAACGCTTCAACAATTTGAACGCGGTGATTTGCAAATAAATGCAGTAGATGCGACATTTAAAAATACGAGGTATCACGTTCGTTGTGGACGCGATATCCTTGTAGGGAGAAAGCGTCACTTGAAGGACTGGCTGCAAATTCGTGGCAACTCGAGTAAGACGCAATCATTGCAAGTATCAGTGTTGTTAATGATCTCCAAGGAATACATTGGAATGAACAAGCATTCATTTAGAATCAGAGCCAACGAGCATAAAAGGGATACAAAATATGGTACAGTAACCATGGCCCTATCCAGAGAAGTGAAATTCAAGTCCGTTGCTCCTATGTGGGATGATATAACGAAATTAGCTATCAACTCTGCCTCTAAATGTATAGCCATTCTGGAAACCTTCGAAATCATTAACAACAGTGATACTTGCAATGATAGCGTGTTACTTGAGATGCCACGAATTTGGTTCCAGCTCTTCAAGTAACGCTTTCTCCCTACCAGGATACCGCGTGCACAACCAACATGATACCTCATATCTTTAAATGTCGTATCTATTTATTGTCAAGTCAAATCACCACGTTCAAATTTTTAAAGCGGTCTATTATTTTCTTTATGACAAACTACAGAGATAAAGCAACAAATTGACAAATCTGCAGCGATACTTTCCGTCAGTGTAGCTAAGTTGGGAGAGCAACTTACTCCGGAGTGAACGGGCGCGAGTTCGATGAGAAAACCCAATATGATTTTGGGGTTTACAAAATTTTAAAGTATTTTATAGTAATTCAGGTATCCTGATCACGAATATCCCATCCGTTTTTTTTTTTGTCACCCACAGATTTTTCACAATTACCCATGTTATTTTTTTTATGTATGAGAAAAATGAAAAATATTATGAATTAATCTGTTAGTTTTTGTATTCTAAAAATTTAAATTCACTAACTAAAGCAAATCGCGGCAGTTGGAAAGTGTCACAATAGATGGATATATTTTAATTGGAAAGTGATACAATAGATGGCGCGTCTATATCAGCGAATGAAACATTGTGTATTTTTGCCATTTTGAACACTGTCTTTCAAGCGATAAGACCGAAATGTATTTCGCTCATTTTAGCTGTTGTGTTGTTCGTTATTACTGCGTTATGGAGTTAAGAGTCAGTGTTAACGGACCTGATTCATTTTGTTATGTATGCGGTAGTTTTGTGGTGAAACAAAAGCAATGCAAAATGACGGATTTTGTCAAAAAGGTGTATCAGACTTATTTCGGTATAAAGCTTGGAGGCCAGGACAAGAAATGGGCGCCACATCAAGTCTGTCACATGTGCGTTCAGCAATTGAGAAAATGTACTCAAGGTAAGAAAAACTCTCTTCCATTTGCTATTCCAATGGTATGGTGGGAGCCAGTGAGTCACGAGGAATGTTATTTTTGCTTAACCACCCCAGTAAAGGGCCTCAATTGGAAAACCATAAATAATATTGTCTACCCAATGACTCCCTGCGCTATCAGACCTTTACCTCATGGTCTTGATTTACCTGCTCCATCAACTCCTACATCATTAGAGTTTTCATCAGCTTCAGAAGTTGAGTTAAATTACAGTGAAACTGAGGACTTGTACAAGAATCCTGAAACTAGTAGTGAACCACAGAAGTTTACACAAAGTGAAGTAAATGACTTGGTACAGAGTTTAAATCTTCCGACGGAAAGTACAAAACGTTTAGGATCAAGACTCAAAAACAAAAATCTACTTGCTCAAGGAACAACATTTTCATGGTACAGAAACCGGGAAAAGGAATTTGTTGAATGTTGTGCCCAAGAAGAATCGCTTGTATTTTGCAGAGATGGACTTATAATGCATTTGTCTTCCACTGTGCATGACCCATCATAGTGGAGATTGTTCATTGATTCTAGTAAGAGAAGCTTAAAAGGAATTCTTTTGCATAATGGCAACATTTCCCCTTCAATACCTGTTGTTCATTCAGTACATCTGAAGGAATCTTATGAAAATCTCGAAGTTCTCCTTAATAAAATAAGATATCAGGAATACAACTGGCAGATTTGTGGAGATTTTAAAATTCTGAGCATGATATTAGGGCAGCAAAGTGGCTACACAAAAATGCCATGTTTCATCTGTGAATGGGACAGTAGAGCTTATTAGCAACATTGGATTACAAAAAAATGGCCTGAAAAGAGAAAACTTGATTCCGGGATCAAAGAACGTTCTCCACCCTAATCTAGTGGATAAGGAGAAATTTATTTTACCACCCTTGCACATTAAATTAGGATTGATGAAACAGTTTGTCAAGGCTGTGGACAAAAATGGTGAATGTTTTCAATATTTGATTAATGTTTTTCCACATTTATCAGAAGCAAAAATCAAAGGATAAGGTTTGTTGGCCCAGATATAAGGTGGTTAACTAAAGATAAAACTTTTCAGGAAATAAATGACTACCACAAAAAAATAAGCATGGGTTGGTTTCAGAAATGTCATTCAAACTTTTCTAGGCAATTACAAGGATCTTAATTACAGAGCCATCGTAGCAACTATGCTAAACAGATTTAAGAACCTCAGTTGCAACATGAGCTTGAAAATTCAATTTCTGCATTCTTACCTTGACTATATTTTCCCGAAAATCTGGGTGCTGTGAGTGAAGAGTAAGGTGAGAGATTTCATCAATATATAAAATGTATGAAAAACGATATCAAGGACGATTAAATGTAAATATGATGGCAATTTACTGCTGGAGTTTAAAGAGGGATTCTGCTTCTGAAACTTTACCGTTTAAGAAAAGCCGTAAACGTTCGTTTGACGGAAAAGAAAAATTATTTTGTATGAACACATTAATTTTGATTAATTTTGTTTTTTATATTTTTTTCATTAACTATTTTTTATCTTCACACACGTGATTTTTATTTAGATTGTATCAATATCAATGGGTCATGGATTGTATATTCTCTTAAGAAAATGAAACAAATTCTATAAATTACAGATAAACAATATACAGTATATATATATATATAGCATATTCACGATTGTGAAAAATCCTTACGTGACAGAGAAAAATAAATGTTAGTTTTGAAATCGGAATAGCAAAATTAATCTAAATCACTTAAAGAAAATCCAGTCAAAAAGTTAAATTTTGTAGGGTAGTGTAATCGTCACGGACAAATTTATGTTTTCACATGTTCACATTGTAGTTTCTGTCTAACTTTCTTGAAAAAGCCATCTGGTTGATGTACGGAAGCTTGAAAATGCCTATCTACATGTATATCCCTAAGCCAATAAATCGGATTGCTAGTGCAGTTTTACTATGTATCACTTTACGATATTTATTTCGCAGAAATAAGAATGATGTGTATTAAATCCTAATTAAACTTTTCAATTCACGTATCCTTTATGAACGAGAGAAGAATAAAGCGTAATTTTATTAAAGTTCGCAATTCCTTTTTTTATCTCAGAAAGACAAACAACAGTCAAGAAAATACGGAGAAAGAAAAAAGTTTCCTCATGTTCTTTCGAATTCGTACCCGGAAAATCTACTGCATCAGTGAGAGATAACAGTTGCACATGCTTAAATCGCAGCAAATCAAGAAAGGCCTTATCAACTATGAAACGTTACTACCAAAAGGGACGAGCCAGACTTTTAAATTCTGACACCGAAGCGTGATAAATCAAACCCAGAATCTTCAGATCTTCACTTTTCTGCAACATGCAGCACTCTAAAAATCTTTACATCGTCAGCAAGAGCAAACTGATGGCAAAAAGGAAGAGAGCCATACCTCAGATTCGAAGAAATCATCTGAAACCCCCGCGATTTATTTTTTCCCTTTCCTCACAGCTTTTTTCCCTTTTCGGCAGTCATCGAATCGTTTGGTGAGCAAATCATTTCACTCCTTTGACTCTCCCAGCTCTTCGCGTCTTCGAACTGAAAGTCATTTCTAAGTTGCATCTTTTCCCCGTGATTTATGCTTATGGATGGGATGGACATTTTACCAACGTCTGACGAGAGCCATTTGCACATCCCCAGCTCTCTGCTAACCCCTGCCCATCCTACGGTACCCTTTTATCCTTCCCGCTGTACTACTAGAAGGCACTTGATATCCACCATCAATAACGAAACCCAAACTAGGGATTTGGTCTCGCATTCATCCTCATATCTTAAAAAGTTTATCCTAAGATATATTTTACTCTTGCCACCTTCTGTATTTTTAAAGTGTCACTGGCTTCTGACCCATCCAAGTGAGAAAGAAAAAAACGAGGAGCAGGAAGAAAATGTTAGACACAAGTACCCGGACATAAATTTGCAAAGAAAGTTATCTGTTCCACTCACATCACACGAATGGTGGTAAATGCAATTTTTCTAAATAGATGTTGGTCACTAGTGAAAATCTTGCCCTTTGCAAAAAGAAAAAAAGGGATTCTACTCTGTTACCTTCTCTGGCTTTGGTGAGAGGAATTTTTTCATTCACTGTTTAAATTGTTCCTTCTTTCAAATTTACGTGTTAGGTAATGGAACTACTGTAGATTTATCACTTAAAATGCCCAGAACCAGGCTGGGTTAAAACAGCGAGCAATAAAACCCAGTTGTTTAAAATGAATTTTTAGTCTTGGATTTTTGTTTGTAATTCTTCCGTTGAACAGACCATAAAAGTTTAAAAAAAATCAAAAATCAAAACGGTGCCTTGGACAATTTTGAAGAGAAAAATATGTTTCCACAGAATATCCTTCTACTGCTTCCTGCACAATATGAAAAATATAAATCATGTGATCTCAAAGACTACAAGTCTTGTGACGATTATACATATTAAAACAATACAACGTCGTTTGTCACAAATATTTGATTTCAAGCCGACCATGGTTTTGCTGGGTTTTGACCTAGTTTCATAAGGACGAATGGCACGTAAATATTCAAATTGTATATGATTACATAAATAGTGTTTACAGTCACGGGGTCTGGTTAGTTGCTTCCACGCGCTTGATAGAAATAGAGTGGATGCCATATCATTAACAAGTTGCGAAGACTTCTGATATACACTATCTACCAACAAGTAATTGGACACCCCTGCAATCGACGATATCTGCGGTCCTGATACACGTCACGGCCGCCGCCGTTAAATATCGTGTGGGAAACAAAAACGCAACCAGTCGCATGCAAGATGCCACGCAGTTCGGAGGTCTCTGATTTCGAGAACGGTGTAATCGTCGGGTATCACAGAAATGGCCGATCCATACGTGACTTATCTAGCGAGTTGAAGTACCCAAAATCGACAGTGGCCTACGTGATTGGCAAGTGGAAGATGAGAGGTGACTGTCGGAATGTACCCCGACCCGGCAGACCGACAAAACTGGGAGTTAGAGACCGACGGGTGCTGGCCACAGACATTCGGAAGAACCGCACCAAATCGATGGGCCACATCCGCGAGGAGTTTCAACAGGCATCCGGGAGTGTTTGTTCTTTCGATGAATACCATCCGTAAGGAAGCCCATCTGCTCGGTTATCATGAACGTGCTGCCGCCCACAAGCCTTTGATCACCAAGTCCAATAGCGCTGCTCGGCTAACGTGGTGCAAAGAACGTCGACAGTGGACCGTTGAACATTGGAAAGAGGCTCTCTGGAGCGACGAATCAAGGTTCACCCTCTTCCGTTCGGATGGAAGGTTCAAGGTTTGGCGTCTGCATGGAGAACGCCTCCTGCCGGAATGTATTGTGCCAACTGTGAAGTTCGGCGGCGGTGGTATTATGCTATGGGGGTGTTTCTCTTGGTATGGCACGGAACCCTTGGTCGCAATTTTTGTAGAGTCAACGCCGAGACCTACTGCACCATTTTGGATGACCATGCGTTTCCTACGTTGTGGTAGTTTTACGGGGTGGACCCATGTTACTTTCAAGATGACAATGCCACCTGTCATGTTGCGAGGTCCATCATGGCTTGGTATGGTGACAATGGGGTTAATCGAATGGACTGGCCTGCGCAGAGCCCGGACCTTAACCCTATCGAGCCCCTCTGGGACGAGTTGGAGCGAGGACTTAAGGGGTGCCCCCACCGTCCGAAATCGGTGAAAGAACTGACCTGTCTTCTCCAAACCGAGTGAAAGAAAACACCGCTAGCCGTCGTACAACCCCTGGTTGAGAGTATGCCCCGGAGGGTCGCAATTGTGATCGCCGCTCGTGGAGGCTCCACCAACTATTGAAGGTGAATAAACTCCGTTTTTCTTTGCTATTACAGGTGTCCAATTACTTGTTGGTAGATAGTGTATATGGAAAGCTTCCAAAATATCAAGTTTGGTGGTTGAATCTCGGTTGTCAATTACTCTGGCTTCTCAATTAGTTTTGCTTCTAAGAAGCAAGACTAATTGACAAGCCAGATTTAACCACTAAACTCGATATTTTGGAAGCTTTCCATATATATCAGAAGTCTTCGCAACTTGTTAATGACATGGCATCCACTCCGTTTCTATCAAGCGCGTCGAAGCAACTAACCAAAACCCGTGACTGTAAACACCGTTTATGATATCATATGCAATCTGCATATTTACGTGCCATTTGTCCTGATGAAGCTAGGCCAATACCTAAAGAAACCATGGTCGGCTTGAAAAAAATAAATATTTGTGACAAACGACTTTGTTTTCTCCTAATATATAAGCCATGTGGCTACGATAATTGTTCACGCACAGCTTCCCTTCTGAAGGAGAAAATCACCGACAAAAAATTAATGATTGCAGAGGCCACTATTCTCTAAACTGTTTTAAATGTTTTCAGTTTCGTGTGTTGTAACTGATTACTTGCTGAACTAATGGTCACTTACTAACTTAATACTTAACACAACACATAGACGAACACTAATGGTCTCAAGGATCAATATAGAAAGAAATGGAACTGGCATAGAATTGGTTTGTTTCTGGTTTTGATGTACCGCACTCCAAACACCAGCACTATTTCCATTTGAATACCGCAAGTGCTTAAAGTCTGAAGCACATTATTAATTTCGTTTATTAAACTTATGCAGGGTACAAATCGCCTAGATAACACGCGATCTACATTCAATCAGTAAATCATATTTCGTCGCACCACACACTTTATTCCTAGCGTGGTTTTTAACTTACCTTCGGCTAACGTTCAGACATTGCCAAAAAAGTACGAGTATAAGACAATTCGTGGAAGCCATGTGCCGTTCAGAAATAAAATCTAACGCAGAAATAACGTAATTTACATAAGAACAGAAACTCAAAAAGGAAGCTTAAACTGAATATACACCGATGAGTCTTTACCTTAGGACTACTCCCAGCTTAGAGAAATGAGCGCGTCTGGAGACCGAACGGTGATGCAGGTAAAATTCACAGAGCACAAAATATACAACACGAGGACCGGATTTCGGTTAATAGAATGTTCGGAGTCAGAATGGGAAAAGCTGCCGATTTATCGGAGTTTGATAAAGGACGAACTGTGATGCCACGGTGCCTCGGAACTATGATCTCGGAAACGGTGCGGCTTGTGGGTTATTCGCGTCCTGCTGTAGTGAGTACGTATCAAAGGTGGTGCACAGATGGCGAAACGACGACCCGTCGTCCAGCAGTGTGTCGTCCGCAGCTCATTGATGCTAGAGGGTAGCGGAGACTGTCGCGCATTGTTCACAGCGTCCGAAGGAATACAGTGCGACAAATCACCCGCAGATATAACAGTGGTGATCAGAACAATGTGTCACAGCACACAGTTCATCCCAGGTTTATGCTCATGGGCCTGCGTAGCCAAGGCCCAGATGGATTCCCATGCTCACTGCACGTCATCGCCAACAACGCATGAAATGGGCCCAAGATCATCGAAATTGGACCTTGGATGATTGGAAGAAAGTGGCTTGGTCTGACGAATCAAGATTCCTGGTGCATCACCTAGACGGCCGAGCACGGATATACCGATTACCAACAGAGGGTATGGCAACTGGATGCAGTGTTGGACGGAAACAGGCTTGCGGCGGCGTTGTTATGCAGTGAGCGATGTTTTCTTGGGACACTTTAGGTTCCATTATCCCAGTAGCACAATCCCCGACAGCTGTCATATACCTGTACATGGTTGCAAACCAAGTTCGCCCATTCATGTGGCAACTGTGTTCCCTGCTGGTGATGGACATTATAAACAGGATAATGCGTCATGCCACACTTCCAGAACCATTGGCGTACATGTGACCTCCTGTTTGCGGAGAGCGAGGGAAAAAAAGGTAGTTTGCACTTTCTTGGCATGGGGCACTTTTGTGAATTCACGAGATTGTTCTGTGGCGCAGTGGTCTATGCGATGGCTTCTGATCATTCGCCAGAAAGGGGTCCGGGTTCGAATCCCGGTGAGGCATGGATGTTTTGTTTGTCTTACGGCATTGGCACTCTCCCTTCCCTGGAACCAGTGACCCTAAATTAGGGACGGGAGATTGCTTATTGCCCACTGAGTTGTTCACGGTGGTCGTTAAACCTCCAATCAGAAAAAAAAATGTTCTGTTGCCACTATATAATAACTGGAAGACCGCAGGTTATATTTATGGGGAGCAAGAAAGAAACCTAGCAAATATGGTCGCACATAAAACTTGCATTTTTGAAGTTGGAGGGAATACACACCGAAGAACCAAAGCATTATGACGTGCACGTCGTTTTGCAAATCGCAGCAAATGCAGACAAACCACGACGGGTGTGAAGATCACAAAAAAGTTATGTATAAATAACACCTGATACTGAGATCTCTATATTAATGTTATTCTTGTTCTTCAGGTTGGAAAGGCAACGGACTTAAGCGAGTTTGTCAAACGTTGAATTGTAATGGCTAGGAAACTGAGTCATGCCATTTCCGAGACTGCAAGGTTTCTGGAGTGCTTATGCTGTAGTGCTCACGGTCAGCCGTATCCTTCAAAAAGTTGTCGTAGGAGGGTTAAACCATGAGCCGATTTTAAAGTGTCGACCGACCATGGCTCGTCGATGCTAGAAGTGAGCGAAGGCTATTCGGAATGATATGAGCCAACATAAGAGTGGCGCAGCTTGCCGATATTTTGAATAATGTTGAGAAGAGTAATGTATCACAACACAAAGTAATATATACTGATTTCATTGTCCCGTTCCGCCAATCTGTCTTGTCTCCACGGGGACTTATTGAGCACCTTGGATGTTATTTTGACATGTTGCGACAATTATCCTGCCTTGAGACGCCGGTTCGGACCGTGGCCACCCCAATGGCCCAGAAACCAGCCCGCGGTGACGTGCTGGCAGGCGACCTAGTATACCTTGTCTGGGTTCCCGCTCTGTCTGGCGGGATAGGTCGTTCATTTATTTAGCATTGACTGGGAGATTCCTTGCCCTCGAACTTTTTTGGGGGAATAATTTCCCTTTATTATTTTTCAAAAGACCTACACACATCAATTACACTGTCCTCATGCTTAGGACTTACAACACTGAGAGATTTAAAGAGTATTTACATAGTATGTCAACTGGAGGGATTTTTGTCTGCTTTCCTACAGACTTCTGCCCTCATTCCTCTTCCGAATCGCTTTCGGTGTGCACGTTCACCTCCTGCGTTTCGGTCCCCGTTTGATTGGGGAAGATGGTATGTTGCTGGAGGGTTAGCCTTTCAACCAAGGCTATTATCCCCTCCTGTTAACGGAAGATTGGATGAGGAAAGGCTAACCCTCCAGCAACATACCATCTTCCCCAATCAAACGGGGACCGAAACGCAGGAGGTGAACGTGCACACCGAAGTAAATAGATCCTTGCTGAAAATTGGGTGCGAAGCCGAAGGTTGCTCCAAGTGTCCACGCTAACCTAATTGCTACGTCAAGAGCGCTTACAATGGGCGAGCGATCATCAAAACTGACCTTTAATGATTGGATGAAGGTCATCTGGAAGGAGAATAAGTATAACAACACAGAGTACATAGGTCCTTGCTGAAAATGGGTTGCGTAACCTCAGGTTACCCAAAGTGTCCACGCTAACCTCAGTTCACCGTCGAAATCGCCTACAATGGTCGGGCAATCATTAAAACTGTATCTTGAAGGATTGGAAGAAGGTCACATGGTCTGATGAATTTCGTTTCCTCTTGCGCTATGTGGATGGCATTTGGGTGCATCTCCGCCTTTTATCTGGGGAAGTGTTGGCACCAGAATATACCATGGGACAAAAATAAACTGATAGAGAAAGTGTAATGCTTTTGGCGATGTTCTGCAGGGAAACCCTCGGCCCAGTCATTCATGTACAGTAAACTGTAACGTCTACCACTTACCTAAATATCATTGTAGACCAGATACATTCTTTCATGGTAACGGTATTCTTCTCTATTAGTGCCTTCTTTTAGCAGGATAATGCGCCATGTCACGCAACTCGGGTTGTTCGAGAATGGTTAGCGGAACTTCAAGTAGACTTGTAGGATTGCCATGGCCTCCAAACAGCCCAGACATCAATCCAATCGAGCATATTTGTTGTTTGTGTTGGAATAGTTAATGTGATCTGTGGCGGCCCAACCACGTGATTTACAAGAGTTAAAGGATCTTTTGATAACGTGGTGGTACCAGATACCACCAGACACCTTTAGAAATCTTGCTGTTTTAGCGGCACATGAAGGCCCAACATCAATTTGGGCAAGTGGTCTAATGTTTCGGCACATATGTGAAAGCACTGAGAGCTCATCAAATCCTCACCACTTTCCTCCTTTCCCAAGTGAACGCCTACCACCCAGCGTGGTATGGACTCAAAGAGGTGTCTGTGCAGTGGTGTGGAGATGTGCAAACAATTATCCTATTCTCTTCTTGGTGAGCATAGATGTTACATCATCTGCAAGATGGCCCATGCATAAATCTACTATAATTCCGCTGATATTGATGCCTCTCCAAACCGTGGCACCACCTTCTCCAAAATGATGCAGCCTCTGAATTGATCAGTCTGTGGCGTGATCCTTGTCCACCCGAAACTATTTCTATTTTGAGAATGCTGACTGAATCACGTGGTACCACTGAAAAGAATTGACCAACACTGGTCACCTCTCCAACTACACTGTTCTTCGGCCCAATTCCTACGGGTTCTTCGGTAACGAAGGGTTAGAGAAATGCGTTAGACGTCTGTACGAGCCGGATTCTCTTTTTTTCATCAGTTAAATGCAAAATTCTACTCTGGGGACGGAACTGTACTGGAAGGCTTAGCATTTTGCTCCTGAATTAAAATTAAAATTCGTCTCACACTACAAAAAATGAACTTTTAAATAATCAAATGGAGATGTACACTGAGTTTTTTTTAAAAAAGTCTAAGGTTTAAATAATATTCCGTTTCCACTTAGTGGGCTTCAGCTATAAAAGCACGTGGCTCTTTTCTTTTCCGAGAAATGTTTTACGCAAACAGTTTTCAGCTTCACAAACCCGAAACCAAAACCAACTTTGCCGCCCCGTTGGCGCAGTGGTCTCAGCGATGGTGTCTGATCATTCGTCCAAAAGAAGTCCGGGTTCGAATCCCGGTGAGGCATGGTTATTGTGTTTGTCTTACGGCACTGGCTCTCTCCCTTCCCTGAAACCAGGGACCCTAAATTAAGGACGGGCGACTGCTTATAGCCCATTGAGTCGCTCACGGTGGTCGTTAAACTTCCAATAAAAAAAAAGCAACTTCTGACGGAATTTTGCAACAATAGCAATGAGGGACTTTAGAAGCATTTTTTACATACGTGGGGAACGAGGACAACCATATGCATACTTAAGTGTAGAAGAGCAAACGTTTTTAGATATGTGACAGAGGTATGTAGTCAAATCTGGGCCTCATCTGGGGGAGCATTTCCAACGAGAAATAGCACGTCTCCGTGCATTATATTCCTTTTACTACTAAGGTAAGTCTGCCGCCCCGGTGGCGCAGTGGTCTAAGGCGCTGGCCTCTGATCATTCGTCCGTAAGGGGTCCGGGTTCGAATCCCGGTCAGGCATGGATGTTGTGTTTGTCTTACGGCACTGGCTCTCTCCCTTCCCTGGAACCAGTGACCCTAAATTAGGGACGGGCGACTGCTTATAGCCCATTGAGTTGCTCACGGTGATCGTTAAATCTCCAACCAAAAAAAAAAAAAAAAAGGTAAGTCAGTTCAATAAGGCAGCTTTGTTTCTTTAGAGTAGGTGTTATTCAGCCTTTTCTGAATCGTACACAACTGGGCAAAATGGAATAAGATTCGCTGACCACACGAAAAAGAAGAGAAAAATGCATGCGATTATTTCAGAGAGATTTTGAACCCTTAAACTTAATTTTCGTGAAAAGAAATGATGCATTAAACATGATATCTATATTAAAAAGAACTCCGAAATAGGTATATGATACATCTAAATTTTTTAACTCCTTATCCGGCTGGAACGAATAAACAGGGGGGTGAAGAAATGGGCCTTAAATCAGTTCAAACGATATATCCGCTCTCTGAAAAGTGCTTCACACACGGCAGGAACGAGTGAGCCTATGCACCAGCAAGCGTTTTTTATCCAAAGTAGTCATTTATGGGGTATGATCATGAGCCATTTTCCTTTTTTATTCAAAGGGTCATTTAGGAGAATGATTTACAGCAATCCTTCCTCACTGATTACCTATTAAAAGGGTTATAACAATGGTGACGAACCCGCGAGAGAAGAAGGATGTTTGACTCATTTGTTTCTACCCGGTGCCAGATGTCCGTGGCAGGGGAACTAGCTCTCTCCCATCACACCTTGAAATACAGATCACAGAATAAAGAACTAGAAGGGAGCGTTTGTCACCTGTGAGGAGACTGTGGTCGATATCACTGCGATGAGAGTGAGAGGGTGAAAGGAGCTCTTTTGGAGGAGCTTTCGTATAACGTGGCCACTATGTGAATTTCTCTGTTTGGGGAGCACAGGAAATTTCGGGGATCATTTGTTTCAGGTACATCAGCCGCTTAAAGAGTAAATACTCCAAAATTTCCAGTTGTATGCACCGATAAGCCTTTATATTATGACCACCTACTTAATAAGTCATGGGACCCTCTTTCGCCCACAAAACAGCTGACACTCAGCCCGTTTTTAATCTGGTACCATAATGTCGACAGCAGGTCCTCCAGTTCCCGTACATTTCAGGGTGGTGCTGTTTTAGCTCGAATCCACTTTTCCAAGTTGAACCACAAATGTTCGACATGTTTCATGTCAGGAGAATTTTGAGACCAGGGCATTAATAGAAAGTCACCAGCATGTTCCTCGAAACACTCCTTCACTATTGTGGCAGTGTGGCATGGCGCATTATCTTGTTGGTAATGGCCATCATCAGCAAGATACACAGTTGCCATGAATGGGGGAACTTAATCCGCAACGACGTTCAGATACCTGACAGCTGTCAGGGATAATGGGGCTTAAAGTGTTCCAATAAAACATCGCCCACAGCGCAACACCGCCGGACTGTTTCCGCCCAACAGTGCATCCAGGTGTAATAGCCTCCGTTCGTAATCTGTGTATTCGCGTTCGGCCGTCTATGTGATGCACCAGAAATCCTTATTTATCAGACCAAGTGAGCTGTCGTTGGCCCACAAAATAACAAAAGTTACAATTTAAATAAAGTTTGAATATTTCCATATAACACCAGGCCGCTTTCTTCCAGTAATCCACGTTCCAATCTCGATGTTCTTGGACACATTTCGTACATTGTTGACGATGACGTGCAGTGAGCATGGGGACCCGGCTGGGTCTTCGGCTACGCAGGCGCATGCGCAGAAAGCTGCGATGAACTGCGTGCTGTGACACATTGCCCTGATCACCGCTGTTGTAGCTGCGGGTGATTTGTCGCACTGTGGCCCTGCTCTCTCTGTGAACAATGCGCGACAGTCTTCTCTCTCCTCCAGAATCAATGAGCTGCGGACGCCACACGGCTGGATGAGGGTTCGTCGTTTGTTCATCTGTGCACCACTATTGATACGTACTCAATATTGCGGCGCGTGAACAACCCACAATCCTCACCGTTTTCGAAATCGTTGTTCTGAGATGCGGTGCCATCTCAATTAATCCTTTATCAAACTTACAAAAGTCGGCAGCTTTTTAGCATTTCTGACGCCGATCATGCTACTAACCGAAAGCCGGTCTTCGGGTTGTGTGCATACTGCTCTGTGAACTTCAACTGCGCCACAGTTTGGTCTCCAGGCGCGCTCATTTCTCTAGGCTGGAGGTTGGTCATAATTTATTGGCTCATCAGTTTAATTTATGGCAGAATAGCTAATAGGAAATTTGAGAATTCAAAATCCGTATGGCCAAGCTACCTGGGTACACATTTTTCTATTTCAAAAATCTATTTTTTTTTTTCATATTAGAATTTCCTCTGCGGACAACATCTCGCAGTAACAAAAAATTACTTCTCAGGGTACGGGTTGAAGGCTCTAAAACTAGGAGAAACCTTGAGTTATTTGCAATAAGTGGCAGAGAACGATTGATGAAATTCTCGGCAGTGCTTTCCAAGTTAAATCCCTGTGAGACTTCTAGAATGCGTGTCATTTGTCGTCGAGCTCAAAACCCTCCACGGTAAAGGACCTAGTATACTGTTTGATTGAAAATAGCGACATTCCACAGCTGTAGTTAAGATACGTTGCAGTTCAAACCATATGTTTGCAGGCTGTCTACTCTAACCTCAGGGCTACTCACTGCCGAAATGTGGAGGAATGATCGAGAGCTGTACTTATACCAGATTTCCCCCTACGTCAAGTGAATGAAATCATAATTACCATGAGCTTGGGCATTTCCTTCTACAATTTCAGTTTACACGTCTCACTTAAACAATGACCTCAAAAATCCCCACACACTCATTCCAGATAATAACACTATAGTTTGCTTGCTAAATAATAGCGACATCGTTTATTTTTTTTCAGTCAGAACATGATTATGTCAAAAAAAAGCTACACTACACGCACTTCATAAAACGTTATTTAAAAGTTTTTTTCTAACTGGATATTACTTACCAAATTATTTCCGTCCTTTTAAATTTATACCTCGTGTGGTTATGGATGTAAAGCCATTCAACCTAATAAAAAAGCTGAATACTTGTGCGATAAACACAATAAGATCTTCTCTTTCGGCTCTGAAATCAATAAATAAACTCAAACGTTGTTCAAAAAAGCAATAGGAAATCGAAATGTTGAGCATTATTATTTAAATATAAATCAACAAGAAACAAAAACTAATATGCTATACTCAGATTACACAGACATTGGGGAGTTGTTTGATTAATTTTGTTCTCTCAAGAAATATACCTTTTAAGGAAACAAGCATTAAAAATTCCACAGAATACGAATTTACAAATATCTGGGCATTTAAAAGAAAGCAAACAGACTGCAATTGATACTCATAATAGCACAAGGGAGATGATAAAATTTCCAATTCTTTTTAATGAAAATTCTTTTAAGAAAATACTGTTCATTATTATTATAATAAAAACATTAAAAGAATGTAATGGTCTGCTTTCACATCCCACCAACGTCGGTGAGAATAATCCCTCAAAACAAAAAATGTTCATTAGACATTCTTCAGAGCTCCATTTATTTGAATTCGCAAAACTCGTGGTTAAGTATATTGGTACTAATAAATCATAATAACTGAATTCATGTGGATTAAGAACGAGGAAAACTTTTCGACGTTGAAACGAAAAGAACAAGAACACTTTCTTGTTCTTTAGTTTTCTGAACTAAAAATATATTAAACGGACAGTTAAACTATTCGGCTATTATTCGAACATGTAATACTGCTAACAAAAAATCAGTTCCAATTAGTCATGGCTAGAACAGATTTAGGAAAGAAAACCTGTCTCAGTCAAATGTTCTTTGTTAAAATTTTTCTTATTCTGCCATCGATTACAGGCACAGAACTACTTTTTCAATTAACTGAAATAATTCCTTTTTTTTAATCAAGTCTTATATCCTTTTTAATCATTTGAACAAAATGGAGAATTTTGAGTGGACTCCTGTAAACTAAAGTTTGCGCCTGCGAAAAGAAGCGGAATATCACTTCGGGCACTCCTTAAAAGGGGAAGAAGAAGGATCACAGAAATACACGACATACACATAAGCGCAAGGTCTCATACGCAAAATGTTCGTGAGAAAGGAGTAATTTTCGTGTAAGTATAGCTGGCTGGACACTACTACATAAATCAGTTTTCCAAAACTTCACCTACAGTGAGACCCGAGTCACTCAAGAAAACGTCCAGAAAAAGTTACTTATGATTAGTCTTTATTCTGACACTAATCCTTTGACACTTTAACAAGGGCGTAACTACAACTATTTTTTTAATATTACTGTCTTAATCAAACGAAAGTGAGTTAATAATAATAATATTTGCTTAAGAAAACAACAATAACACTAGAATATAACACGCAGCCATCAAACTTCATTTAGACAACGGCTCTTCCCTAATTGAAGAGCTTATTTCCAAAAGGCCGTAAGTCATTTTTTCGATTCTTCAGAAAACGCGAATTTTTAATTTATGGTTTATTATTAAATTTTAAGAAAAGATACTTTTTACGAATAATCTCTGATACTTTTTACGAATAATCTCTGATACTTTTTACCAATAATCTCTAGGTGATTCCCGCACATGTGCTACCAACTCCCGCATCGAAAAGTCAATTTTGCGCCGCCCCGGTGGCGCAGTGGTCTAAGCGATGGCCTCTGATCATTCGTCCGAAAGGGGTCCGGGTTCAAATCCCGGTGAGGCATGGATGTCGGGTTTGTCTTACGGCACTGGCTCTGTCTCTTCCCTGGAACCAGTGGCCCTAAATTAGGGACAGAAGACTGCTTATAGCCCATTGAGTTGCTCACGGTGGTCGTTAAACTTCCAATTAAAAAAAAAGTCAATTTTGTTAATTTTTGACTTAATGCCTTTCGGAAATAAGCTCTTCAATTAACATTATAACTTTCACCCCTGCTGCTGTTCAAACATTATACACAGTCGAGTCACATTATTTTGACAACCTCCTGCTTTTCACGTCAACAGTGCGTAGCCAATGAAAGATGGCACGTGTAGAGAGCTGGCCTGAAGGGTATATAAGGTGTGCTGTAGGCATTCTGAAAACATATCACCTGCTGCGGTCATAGATAAAAGGAGTGATTTATCAGATTTGCAAAAATGGATGATTATCGGCTTTCGAGCTAAGAGTGGCAGTATTTCTGAAACAGCGCAGTTTGTGAACTGTTTGCGTGCTGCCGTGGTTAAAGTGTATGGTGATTGGAGAAATGGCACCATTGCAAATAAGCGAGATGGAAACTGCGGATTACCACGTGCCATTGATTTGAGAGGCGAACGTTGGCTACGGAGGTGCGTGAGGGCCGATCGACACGCATTAGTGGAGTAACTCACTGGCCGAATGAACCAGGGGGCTACCGGAAGTATGTCTAAAACGACAGTTCAGCGAACCCTACTGCGTATGGGCTCCGATGCAGACGGAT
Source organism: Macrothele yani (assembly GCA_039090855.1). Lineage (NCBI taxonomy): Eukaryota > Metazoa > Arthropoda > Arachnida > Araneae > Macrothelidae > Macrothele > Macrothele yani. The sequence goes on along the minus strand of CM076990.1, from coordinate 184,962,325 downwards.
GGTCTGCACTTATGCTAACGACGGTGCATCGGCAGAAAATTGTCTGCACCTATGCTAACGTAGGTGCATCGGCAGAAAAGGCTTACATTTGCACGGCAGTATTGGAATTGGACCGCTGATTGGCAAAGGATAGGCTTCTCCAGTGAGTCACGTTTTCTGCTTCATCGAACGGATGGACGTTGGAGTACAAGGCAAGAAACATCGGAGAACAAAGACTCTTCAACCGCTGCTGGAAGAACACAAGCTGGAGGGGCAGCGTTATGGTCTGGGGAATGTTTTCGTGGTATTCCCTTGGTCTACTCATACCTGTAAAAGGCGCAATGGACCGAATTCGTTATGAATCCATCCTTACATACCACGTGCACCCATACATGCTGATTGTCTTCCCTACGGCGGATGCGATATTCCAGCACGACAATGCGACTTGTCACACAGCTAGAAATGTCAGAGAGTGGCTGGAAGAACACGATGAAAGATGAAGGCTTCAAAGAATTTCCCTGGCCACTGAATTCCCCATACGTAAACCCAATTGAGCATCTGTGGGACTATCGATCGTGTTGTTCGCTCTATAGATCCTCCACCACTCACCCTCCAGCAGCTATCATATGCACTGCAATCGGCATGGCTCCAGATATCTGTGAACACCTTCCAGAACCTTACTGAGACACTCCCAGCCCGTCTAGCTGCTGTCCGCGCTGCGCGGCGGTTACTCTGGATATTAGCTGTTGTTCCCAATAATGTGAGTCGACTGTGTATAAGGTTCGGTTCTCATCTGACATATGCGCACGTCATACGTTCCGACCTCAATGTGTTACCGACCATATTCTTGTGACAAAGAAGGTATCACGTTAAGTTTGAAAAACGCTAAAAGAGAATGAACTCAAACTTACACAGAGAAATAAACTAAAAAGGAAAGTTAAATTTGAGTATACGCGGAAGAGGTCCCCATGCCCTAAAGAAAAAAATCACTATAAATTTAACTTAACTTTCAACCACCACGTAGCTGCTAAACTGTAATGAAAATTTCTTTTCTGTCTCTTTTTTACACATTTATAACCCCTATATTGAGCACGCTGTTGAAACACGATCAGTTTTATTTTCAAAATATTAAAAATGTTCATATAGCCATTACCTTACATTCGCTTAGAATAATTACTTTTCACTACCCTATCTGAACAAAAGTTTCCAGACGCTTCCTACCCACAAACTCCTTGTAATCGGAAAGTAATTACTATTCTGTTGTTCCACACTTTGCTGCTATTACAGCCTCCCGTCTGGTAGGACAATTTCACTGGATCTTGGCACGTTGCTGGGGGAATCGACTTCCATTCGGCCACAGGAGCACTGGTCAAGTAAGTGACCAATGTCGAACGGTTCGGAATGTCTAACAGAAGGAGTTCCAATTCATCCCAAAGGTAATCCATGGGGTTGAGTGGGGCTCTGTCAAGCCAATCAAATTATTCCACAGTCATTTCTCATCAAAACATTCTCTCATTTTGTGGAAAGGGGACATTGCGTTGTTGGTAAAGGAAACGTCCTTGTCCGAACTGCTCTGTTGCCATAATGTATGGAGCACAGAATTTATGAGAATGTCATTATATACAATGTAAGGTATCTCCTCATAGGTGACGCACATGTCAAGGCGGCAAATTTGCAGCAACAAACTTCTCCCTCCCGTGTAGCATAAATTTGGAAGGCATTCGGCTCCGGAGCAGAAGGATGCGGTTTCGATATTGCCACCAGCAACGCTATATTGGAGCCCGAAAGTAAGACTTGGTCGTTGGGTTTTTCGAAAAACGTGTGATGTTGTTTCTGCCCATTAGAGCGGTTGAAAGTCATATGCAAAAAAAAAAACAACTTTCATAAATTGTTGGTGCTCATAGATTTTATTGTTCCTTTCGATGAGGAAACGACGCACAAAACATCGCAAACGAATCGGATTATATTTAGGACTGCCCCATGAAGGTTGAAATTTTGCCATATAACAAAACGCTTTCTAACTTCACTGGATCTGCTTCCCATTTCTTCTTTGAAGTTTTGCAATTGAATAGCTCTTTCTTGGCCAAGAACATGGATTCTAAAGAAGACTAATTATTTCCAGGACGCAAAGAAGACAGAGTAATGGCTCTTAAAGTTGTCAGCGACAGTATTGGAAGGGGGCCCGCTGTTGCTACCACTTTTTTAAATCTTCTTTCACTAAGCACGAAGATAAACACAATTTTCTTTCAAGTTGTGGAGGGCCACAGGAAACGCTTTCCACATACCAAGAAAAGCACACTTTTCGCAGACACTGAGAAGCAAGTCGACTGAGAAATCAGCGGTGGGATTTTCTGTAAATTGTTGCATAGTATAATCACTATAATGAACAGTATGCGAACCTACTTACGAAAAAATTTGAGATTTAACTTGCTCAGTTAGAGTATTCCAATGGCAATGTGTCATGTTTATTATTACTTTTTATAACGGGCGTAGTGCTAAAAGTTCAACGGCCTTAAGGATGAGGCAGTCCTAAATATTATCGGATTCCCTTGAAATCTTGTTTGCGAGTTTTTCTAATCGAAAGGAACAAAAAAAAAAAAAAAAAAAAAAAAACCATGAGCACCAAAACATTTCGATGCTCGAATTTTTTTGAATTACCCTACTACACATCATCTGGAATTAATGATAATTCTTTCTTCTGCAGTGACAACTTTCAAGCGTGGTTGATCCGGAAACCTACAATTCCGTCCAAGCCCTTTTTCAAGAGGAGGGGGGATATGTATGACATACCTACCTCAGAGGTGACGCACATTTAAAGACGGTAAAGTTGCAGCCACCAACTTTGTCGGTGCAGCTTAATTGGAAAAACATTCGGCTCCATAGCAGAAGGATGCGGTTTCGATTACACCACCGGCAAATGGCTTTTACGCTATAGCGAGAGTCTTTTATATATTTTTAGCACGTCTTTTGTAAAAAAGATCGTGCTTATGTTATCGGTTTGTCCTACCGACCATCAGTGTACGCCATATCTCTGCAACTATAGGTTCAATCTGAAGAATTCTATTTGCACTGGGAAGCTTGAAATGTGCGAATGAGGATCCTTTATTTCGTTTTTTTTTCTACTATGCACAATTTCGCCGTAAAAGCACATGATATCGAATTCAAAATACATTCTATTTATTTGCTTCTAAACATCCTATAGAAAATTTTTTCCTACCTTCCGATTTCATTTATGCCGAAAACTATTTTAGATATATCCACTTTTTCGAGTTACGCATAGATTTCCTGCGAGGGGGCGTAAAGGTAAAATGCGTTTTTCCCGATATCTCTGCATTTAAAACCCCAATTTGAAAAATTCTTTCTGCAGAGGATGCAGCTCCAGATGGAAAATACTTTGCGTATCATTTCTAATAATTGGTAAAGAATGGTTTGGCCACCAGGGAGCGTAAGTGTTACTTTCTGCTATGCATTTGCAGCAAATCTAAGCTTCTAAAATCTCGACTGAAAAAATTCGTTCATGGATCGATACTATAATACTTACGTCGATAAACCCTTTCGGAATATTTTCTTCCTAAAATGATGCATGGTTTCTCCTCCAGGCGGCGTAGATGTATATCTTATTTTTGTCAATATCCCTACTTCTAAGAGTCCGATTTGAAAAATTCTTTCTTTGTTGGAGAGCGTTAAATATGCGAAATATTTCACATATAATTTCAAATTTTTCTTAACGCATAAGTATGCCACCAGAGGGCGTAAGTTCTCTTTTCCGTTTACAGCAATATCCGAGGGATTAAAAACCCGATTTAAAAACTTCTTTCTTCGGTCAGATACTATTGTTTTCCATACCGGTTCGATTGACTTTGAATTGATATGATACATTTTAGTCGCGTCAGAACTGTTTCAAAAGACATGCTCATTACAACAGAAAATTTCTTGTTTATACCTGTATGCGCCATTGGTAAATTCACAACTCGAAAGGTGTATTCGGATACTTTTGATCATATAGTGTCTATAGAATATGTAAAGAGTCACACTTAGTCTATCTTGAAGATCAGAGAAAAGGCGATACTCGAAAATTTTAAATAAATCATGTAAAATGCTCTCTCTCTCTGTTACGTGTCCGTTGATTTCTATCGTTTGGTTACGAAACATTTTCGCCGAGTTGAAAAACTTCCACGCCGAAAACAAATATTTTAATTTCATACCCCATTGACTCAAAGCGCAGTAACTTCGGGAATATGAATCGATATTGCTGATGATAATATCAATGCAGTCCATTAAGCAAAGCGAGAACGATGGTAATTCCACGGAAGAGCGAACAAATGAAACACAAAACAGCATTTTTCATTCACGTCATACTTGGTGCGTTTCCTACAGTTTCCATTAGCTTCATTCGCTTAAGCTCTCAGTGCTTTTCTACGTAACATTCAGCCCCTCTCTTTCAAACAGACATCTCAATTATAACAACAGCTAACGGCCGGTTTAAAATGAAGATTCTACTGTTTAAATTGTGCCAAAAGATATTTTCTCGAGACCGGAGATAAGAACTTAATTTTAAAAATCAAATTTAGGATTAACATTTAGCTAAAAGGATGATAAGTTTATGACAGGAATGCGTACGGTCATAAAACTGCAAACAACCCGTTTTAGTTTTTTTTTACCCTGTCGTCTTTTATTATCAATAAAAGAAGTAACGGAAATTTTAATTACCGAAGTAAAAAATATGTCATTAGGTCTTTTAATTATTAGGTTGTAGAGCGCAAACTGTTACCTACGTTTAAGGAAGAAAGTACGTGAAACCCTTCGAAATCTAGATATGTGATACACAGAACAGAATATTAAAATACATCCCTAGCAACTGGAATAATGTTCTTGAAATTAAAATAAGAAGTTTTTCAGTTTTCATTTATCCTGCCTGCTTTACAGTATAAAATTAGGGGTTTGTCAAAGTAGTGCAAACAAACGCACTTATGAACCTCAATTACACCTAAGAAAAATGCTCGGAGTTATGGCAGAATTTATACTACCTAGCTGTTAGTAGATAGATATCCCCTGATTTCTGTCCCCTCAGTGTATACTATTATTTATTTCAGTCTGTTGTAGGGGGAAATACATTTTCTATTCTTTAATTTGCAAAGAAGAGAACACACAATTGTCCTTCTCAGCCCGTAAAAAAAAAAAGAAGGAAATATTCAGATTATCATTCCTCTCAAGTCATTACAGAAAATTCCCGTCTTACTTTGTCATGGAAAGGATCTGTATGATTTTGCACTAAACAAAACGGATTTCACGTTGACATGGTGACAGTTCATGCTACTCGTAGTACTAAAAAAATTGCTTCACATTGTCATGAAAATAATCTGTCACTTAGTATACTCACTTCCTCACTTTTTGAATCATTCCCGTGATATGAAATTGTTCAAACACTGTCGACTGATTTACACCTAAATGCATTACCAGTTATGTGGTCCCTAGAGCGGAATCTTCGCACAGAAGATCTCGCAAATCTACGTCTACAGCTCCTTCTCCCGTCAGGTACGCAGCTTGTTCTCTACGCTGCTCTCACTACGCGGACTTGCACCTACAGATATCTTGCCATTTACCAAACAATTCCGTTCTAGGACGAGTATTCACCATGAAAGTTCCCATGCCCTAGCTCAAGCAACCGCATGTGGGGGCTGTCCGTCAGTACGAGTCGTTCGAGAATAGGTTCTACGCATGTTTTCAACCTTTCACCCACAGCGCAAATATTCCCACAGCCCTGCTATGTGCAACTCTGCGAACTTACGCAATGAACTAAAAAATTCAACTTTACACGCGCTTTGCGTTCCACTCCTTTCAAGCATCTCGAAAGCTTTGAAAAGATTTAGCAGTTCGAAAGCCACACGCACGGACAATGAAATTTGCGCATCTTGAAGAAAACATGCTACAATCGCGAAACTTTTCAAATAGCTAGAGTGCATGATGGTATGCAAATGATCCACGTTTGGCGTGAATGTGTGTGACAGCACACCCTGTGGTGGTGCTGCAAGCACGAACCGGCAGCCTTATAAACCGGTCTATAATCGATGTCCCATAAAAGCGAAAAGCCCCGGCAGACGCAAACAAGAGTACAGAGTGACAAGAATGCCGGGTAGACACCAGAGACGTTGATTTACGCAACTTACGGACTTTGAGAGAGGCCTGATCATCGGGATGAAAACCGCAGGGTGGTCGGCATGCCGAATAGCCCGCCACGTGGATCGTTCTAACCACACCGTCCGACTGTTTGGGGAGCAGTGGACACGTGACGGCACTGCCGCACGGCGGACTGGCTCAGGACGATCAGGAGGACCAACGGTAGAGAGGATCGACGGATCATGCGCGAGGCACGACCGGATCCCATGGGGATCCGGTCCATTATACAGGCATATGTAGCGGCTCCTGTGTGTCCACGAACAATTTCTAGAAGCCTCGCGGAAGCGAATCTGTGATCCCAGTGCTCCTTACGTGTGCTGCCATTAAGATCAGACCATCGCCTGCTCCGCGTTCAGTGATGCCAAGCCAGAGCGACGCGGAAAGCCACAGACTGGCAACGTGTGGTGTTTAGCGATGAGTGCCGCTTCGTTTCGGGGACAGATGACCATCATGTCCTGGCGTGGGGGTCCTCGGGTCAACGGCACAAACCTAATCTCGCTATCGAGCGCAACACCTCCCCCACTGCATGCATTATTGTCTGGGGAGTCATTGCCTACGATAGCCGATCAGCTCTAGTAGTGGTACGTGGATCATTGACGTGTCAGCGGTATGTGGATGCAATCCTATGACTCCAAGTGCTCCCATTCCTGGCCGGGATTCCAGGTGCGCTATACCAGCAGGATAATGCCCGCCTTCACACGGCTCGGGTTTCCCAGGACTTCCTACGTAATGTTCAGACACTTCCATGACCTGCACGCCCCCGGACATGTCCCCTATCGAGCATGTGTGGGTCCAGTTGAAACACCGGCTGCCGCCGTGCCGGACTATCCTTGGATTTGGAGCACACCGTCCAACACATGTGGGCCAGTCTGGCGCAGGACAACATCAGTCGTCTATTTGCCTCCATGTTGGACCGTATTGCAGCATGAATCGCCGCACGAGGCGGTGCGACGCGCTATTGAAGATGACCGGACTGCGTGTCACAGATCCCTCTGTAATTGTCCGGCAGCTCTATTTTTGCCGTCATGTGTATCATCCATCTGTATCATTACGTCCATAAAATTTCAGTTCAATCCGATGCTTCCTTCTTGGTGATAAAATTTCATTGTCTGCGAGTGTATCTTGAATATGGAGCACATTACCACTTTAACCCTTTCGCGACCACAGCGCCCGAAGCGCCTTTACAATGGAGACAACCACAAGGCCCCAAGTAGCCCAGATAGCATGGGTAGTGTTTCCTACCTTCTGTGTTCTTTGAATTTGTATGGCGTCCGAGGGATTAGTATAAGTATCACTCAGTCGTCATTGTTGTCGCTAAACGAAGAAGTGAACCAGGAACTGGCTTGTCCCGGGGCTATATCATTCAGCCTTTTGACATCGCTCAGTTGAACTCTTGCTTTACTGACACGTGCTTTGTTTGTCGGTGATATTTTGCAGTGTCCCAGAAATGGTTTATGGGGGAAATTTTGTCGTAAAAATTATTCATTTTCCTCAATCCAAATAAACAGATCTGGACCGCATGTTTTACAAGAAAGAACAAGAAAAGTGTAAAGTGAACATGATTTTTCCAGTTGTTACCAGTCCCTCCTATCTGCTTAAGGATTTTAGCAGAAGAATGCACTGATTGATATAGAGAAACGTCGAAAGCTCAGTGTGTGTCATGCGTAAAGATCCGTTAAGTATCGAGGAGTGGCCCAGCGCTAATTCTTCTTTTGTTATTCCAGAACGGAGGAGAATGAAATTCGCGGAAACAAGCAGCAGACATTTTCGGGCGTTATGGTATTTTGACCGGCAAAACATTTTGCAATCGTGGTAGTTTAAGGGGCAATATGTTTATCTTAATATGTTTATTGCTACAAAGAGAGTGTCGTTATAATATTTTTTGAAAGTGATTAGATAACACTTTCGATCTATTTCTATATGTGTTAAAAATCTATCTAACGAATTCCTTTATGTGTTAAAAACTGAAGTATTCAGCATCATTTCGTGCGCATGGAGGGAGGCATAATAAAGTGAATGTTTCATGCATACTTTAAACTGCAAATAATAGGTTATCAGATGCCAAAACATGGGAACAGCAGCTCGTTCTTATCTTTTAGGACATCCACGGAACAGAGTTCCGGCAGTTTTTTAATCAAAATTTTAGGTTTTGAGTTTTGGAATAAATTTTTGATATACCGTAGTAATACGTAACGACATGCATTTGCCGTACCATATGAGGTATACAGATTCGACTTGCTTTTGATTTTTAGCTCATCTTTTGTAAGAAAGGAACGTGCTTATACAGTATGTTATAACTATCCATCTGGCCGTTTGTGGACATCATATCTCTGCAACTATCAGTCTGATTTGAAAAAATTCTTTTTGCATTATTAAATTTGAAATGAGGAAGGATGATCTTTGCATTCCCGGCTTCGTCCTATGCATAATTTTGCCGCTACATGGCGTAAATGCAGCTGCTATCAAATTCAAAGTGCATTTTATTTCATACAATGGTTTCTCAGTATCCGACAGAAAGAAATATTTCTTCCCTTAGATACCATTCACAACGAAGACTATTTTGGTTACTATTTCTTTTTCAAGTAATGCCCAGTTTTTCCGTTAGCTGACGTAACGTTCAGTTGAGATTTTCCCGATAACTCCGGTTCTAAATGTCCAATTTGAAAAACAATTTTTGCATCGGTTACAGATCCTACCGGGAAATATCCTGCATAATTTCAAATCTTTGAGAAGAACATTTTAACCACTAGGGGTATAACTGCATATTTAGACTTCTGATGTATTCCAATATCTGCGCGTTCGAAAACTTGATTGAAAAAATTCTCTGGTAATTAATCAGATACCGCTCACCACGAAATACCTCTTGAGAATATCTTCGACTAAAGTGATGCAGAGTTTTTTCCGCCAGGAGGCGTAGTAGAATATCTAATTTTTCTCTACATCTCTGCTTCTATTAGTCCAATTTCAAAAAAAATATCTCATTGTCGAGATTCTCGCTGGTGCGTAATGTTTTCCATATAATTTCAAAATGTTATAAATACACAAGTTTACCATTAGAGGCCAAGTTTTCGGTAACGGCTGATTTAAAGCAATATCTGCTCGCCTAAAAAAAACGATTTAAAAATCATTTTTCGGTCAGATACTACTAACTACGACAATGTTTCGTGTGTATTTCTCTATTCTAGAAAAAAGTAACTGCCGCCGCTGCTGCTGCTGTCGCCGTTTTAGAAATTTTGCGACACTCTTGTTTTCCTAGCTCGCAACGCAAAACGTATTGAACACAAAATATAAAGTTTACACTGTTTGTAAAGAATTGTTTGAAGAACACGCTGAAATAAACCGGTTCTCGATTCTAGCGAAACTTCAAGAGCTACTGTATTTCAAAGTTAAGGTAATCAAAAAAGTGTTATCAGGTCGCGTTCCGGACACACCAACAGCAACACAACCACGAAACTTTGTAGGCATGTAGTGCCATGACCAAATTTTTGCACCTCGTCGCCCTAGTTTTTGAATTTTGATTTAGTTTACGAGAAATTAAATTTCTAAATTTCACAAAATTATCTATTTTGCGATGGGATCCATTTAAAAAAACGGATATATGGCAAACTATAAATTATAAGGCATTGCAATTATTACAGCATAAACTTACAACTATCGTCCCTTTTTAACAAAAACAAATTTAAGAAAAAGTCATTTTCTGATTTTTAAGCATTTTTTAAAGACGCAAAGGAAAGAAACGAACGGCTCGTCTTCATAAGGTATTTATTGCTCAAAATGTTAGGTATAAAAAACGCCTCTACAAAATATGAACAAGTACAGAATACAAAACAGTAACAAGATGTGGGAGAGAACAAGGTATACGCAAGCATTTAAAAAAAACAATAACAACAGTGTAAAGGGTGTGAAAAAGAGGGCGCTGAGAGGCTGCCCAGTTGAACAGCAGTAAAAATAAAAGTCTATTAGTCCGTTCATAACAATAGTATTAAACTGTGTCTAAGAGTTCGCCGAAAACTAAACAAAAACAGACGGTAAAGCAGTACAAGTTCAAATGTAAACAATTTCAAAACAAAACGTTTATTCAGAAAAAAAAAACTCAGTCAGTTGGGAAATCATGAACAGGCTGTTGATTGTTTTCGAGTTCAGCTGTGAGCAACTTCAGCATGTACCACAGACGATGCTGAAGCTGGGCATCTTCAGGGGGAACGGAAACGTTAATCAAAAATTCATCAAGCAATTGCAGTTGTTGAAGCATTTCAGGTAACCAATTTAACTTAGATTGAATACACGGGATTGTTAGAAATTTGTCAATCCTAGGGCGTTGAATTAGTTCAAGAAGTTCAGTAAATGTGAGCGGTTGCATTGGAACAGAACAGTCTTTGAACAGAGCGGAAAGTTTGGGAATGGTGGGAAGAGAAGAATCATCTCCAACAACATCCGAAGCAATCAATGCTGATTCACTAAAATTAGCAGCAACATCCATATCATCATCAGTAGGGAGGCAAGCGAATCTGTTTGTTGTACGAAGTTGAGAAGAACAATTTTCTACGTCAGGTGAGGTTCCAGAGGAACTGGCAGAAGATTTGGTCCGAAAACGCCTTGTGCGACGCGAACGCCTAGGAGAAGACTCGGCAGAATTTGGGCGTTTCCCGGCAGTTTTGGGTCCAGAGGATCCACCGAAGTAGGAAGAGGTGGAAATGACATGTCAACAATGAGAGCAGATCTTAACAGTTGAGAAGCAGGTGTTTGCACTTGCGAAACAGGCTGTGAAACGGGAGGAAATTTGTTGCTTGGTGGTGAAGCTTGAGAGCTGGGCAACGATGACGCAGTAGTTTCGGAAGAAAGCGGCTGCTCGGAGTTGAATGGAAATGGCAGTTCAGTGCTTGGCAATAACTGCGTAGTTGTTTTGAAAGAAAGCGCCTGCTCGGAGTTGTATGGTAATGGCTGTTTAGTGCTTGGCAATAACTGCGTAGGAGTTTTGAAAGAGAGCGGCTGCTCGGAGTTGAATGGCAGTGGCGGAACTGAAACAGGTGAAGACAACGAAATATCAGCAGTCATTGAAGGAGCAAGTAACAGAGATTTTGACGTGGTTGACATTGGGGTAACAGTTTGTTCAGTAGTAAGGGAGGAGGAAGTGAATGATGGAGGTGTGTCAGGAACCTTCAACGAAGGGACAGCACCTTGCAGAAGTGTGCGCTGAGGGCACTCATAAGCCAGGTTGTAACGTACCAGGAGATGTGACGTACCTGCCAGAAGGACGCACACGACATAAAGGCAGATAGGAATCAGAATAAAACGTCCGCGTAGCTTAATTGGTAGAGCAACTTATTCCGGAATGAGTGGACCCGGGTTCGAACCCCGGCGCGGATAAAAATGAAGGAGAAATTCACTTCGTTGTAATGGCGCCCGAACTATCCGGATGACCCGACCGTTCAAAATCTCGCATTGGTGTGATGTTATTTCCACACCGCGAGGTAGGAAAAATCAGAGCAGCACTTCGAAAAAAAAAATAATAAAAAAAAAATAATAAGGGGGAGATGCTGTAACGTACCAGGAGATGTGACGTACCTGCCAGAAGGACGCACACGACATAAAGGCAGATAGGAATCAGAATAAAACGTCCGCGTAGCTTAATTGGTAGAGCAACTTATTCCGGAATGAGTGGACCCGGATTCGAACCCCGCGCGGATAAAAATGACGGAGAAATTCACTTCGTTATAAGGTGTCCCTCAGCTCTACACCGGAAACACTGAACACCAGCAAATAAGTTGAAAACGTATGTTCGTGTGTCCGTAACAAGTTGCAGAGATGTGGGGCGGTTAGAAATGGCTTGCTCAGTGGGGAAAATAACACGATATTGCCGACGTCCTCCTTGCACAAATTTGAATGGAGAGTCTCTGGCAGCAGCTGGGAGAAATTTAGTCTCTCCCACTACTCGACGAAGAGTGCCGAGTGCAGCAACAAGTAAGTTGTCAGGAATAGCAGTAGGCACAGGAGATAATGTCACTGTGACCGGGCGCTGTGCAGAAGCAACAGGTTGCAAGTGAAAAGAGCCAATATCAATGCCTGTGGCAAGAACGGTGTCGGTGGCTTTTTGTTGAACAAAATGAACGACAACACCCCCTCCAATGCGAATAATTGAAACGATGCTTTCCTTGGGAACAACTTTAACCAAGGCCTCCAAATAGAGGGGGAGGGGTGTCACAAAGAGACGGAAAATACACACTTAATAACAAAGCTGAGGAAAGTTCTTTACCTGCTGGTGAGTCGTCAGAAATCCGAATCTTGAGAACTTTATCTTCTCTAGAAAATTCTATTTGGATTGAAAGAGGTGCATGAGATTGGTTTGGACGAGCAGTCGCAGCATACGAGCGTGGAGGAGTAGCAGCCGTGACAGCAGAACGTGACTCGGCATCCAGGATATGCAAATTAGAACGAAGAAAATTCGATGCAGAAACATTAGGACGAAGCACATTAGAAGCAGAAACACAATTAGAAGTAGACAAATCCACACTTGAAGAGGTCATAGTTGTCTCACAAGCGGTCGATGTAGCCAAAGAAAATCCAGCGGAGATAAAATCAGCAGACGGAACTTGCATTTGTGCTTGGGAAGCAGCCATCATGGCCGCTAAGCTGAACAACACAACACTGTGTGCTGCAACTGCGTCACACAGAAGAAACACAAAATAACGAAACAGAAGGCACACACACTCACTTCAAGTGAGGCAAAACGGTGAATGCACAACACAGTCAACACGAACCACTAACGCAGACGATAAATTCACAGGAAAAAAAACATTTTTTTTTACAGACGCAAAGGAAAGAAACGAACGGCTTGTCGGTCTTCACGATAACCACAGAGGAACGTTCTGTGTCTCGTGATCTGCTGCCATGGTGACGCAGAGAATTTGTTATGCATATGTTTTGTTGGTAAAGCTATCTCAGTTGTTTAAGGTGGCCGTCAAGTAATTTTGCTTCCTATACTTCCAACGGAAAAACTTCTGTACACATTTTCTTCACAATTAATGCGTTCCCAAGGATGAAATTTTGAACATCGATTAAAATAGCTTCATTTCATAACTTGGAATACTTAATATTTTCTAAAACATAACCATAATTATGCAATCCAACATTCGTTTGTCTACATGACGTCATCAAAGTAAAGGTCGCGCCATATTTTTTCTGGACATTTAATGCGTTCCCAAAGATGAAAATTTGAACATCGATTAAAATAGCTTCATTTTATAACTTGGAATACTTAATATTTTCTAAAACATAACCATAATTATTCAATCCAACATTTGTTTGTCTACTGACGTCATCAAAGTACAGGTCGCACCATCTTTTTTCTGGACAAATAATGCGTTCTCAAGGATGAAAATTTGAACATCGATTAAAATAGCTTCATTTTATAACTTGGAATACTTAATATTTTCTAAAACATATCCATAATTATTCAATCCAACATTTGTTTGTCTACTGACGTCATCAAAGTACAGGTCGCACCATCTTTTTTCTGGACAAATAATGCGTTCTCAAGGATGAAAATTTGAACATCGATTAAAATAGCTTCATTTTATAACTTGGAATACTTAATATTTTCTAAAACATATCCATAATTATTCAATCCAACATTTGTTTGTCTACTGACGTCTTCAAAGTACAGGTCGCACCATCTTTTTTCTGGACAAATAATGCGTTCTCAAGGATGAAAATTTGAACATCGATTAAAATAGCTTCATTTTATAACTTGGAATACTTAATATTTTCTAAAACATAACCATAATTATTCAATCCAACATTTGTTTGTCTACTGACGTCATCAAAGTACAGGTCGCACCATCTTTTTTCTGGACAAATAATGCGTTCTCAAGGATGAAAATTTGAACATCGATTAAAATAGCTTCATTTTATAACTTGGAATACTCAATATTTTCTAAAACATAACCATAATTATTCAATCCAACATTTGTTTGTCTACTGACGTCATCAAAGTACAGGTCGCGCCATCTTTTTTCTGGTTCCAACACCACCAAAGGAAACGTTATTGATTTTTTATATAATTATGGTTATGTTTTAGAAAATATTAAGTATTCCAAGTTATAATATGAAGTTATTTTAATCGATGTTAAAATTTTCATCCTTGGGAACACAATATTTGTGAAGGAAACGTGGAAAAAAGTTTTTCTATTGGAAATATATTAAGCAAAATTACTTGACGTTCACCTTAACGGTTTGGCATAACGGTTTACGGAAATGTTTTTCGGACCGCTTTTTTGTTGTTGTTGTTTTTTTGGTAAATTTATTAAGTGCCATAAGTTCAAACGACAAAGGTCCGCCCTTCCAAAAATTAACGACAGTAAGAAAAACTCCGAAATTTCGTAATAACAAGCCTTATTTGTTTAGACATGCAATAAAAATTGAAATTTACATGAATTTTACAGTTTTTATTTCATGTGACATACTTGGAGATCGGGCTGCAGGGCCAGAGCGTTACTCTGGAAACGAGCGTACCGAGCATAGAGGCGCAGCCCCTGGTTTCCAAATTAATTCAAAATTTCCCTCTAGAGAGCGTAGACCTTTAATCTGCTTTTCTCGATATCTCTGCTTCTAAATGTCCAACTCAAAAATTATTTAAACGTCGGATGCTATTCATCGCGTAAAACACTTTGCAAACACTCATGGGTTTTTCAGTCCATAGTTTTGGAGCCTGCTGTTGTTAGTCTATAATTACGTTTGCAACTGTAGCTCAGCTTTTAAAACCCCTATTGAAAAAATTCGTTTTGTACAGTATGCCATCCGCACCAGTACAGTTTTGAATCGTTTCCATTTGCAATGAAAGACTGTTTTTATTACGTATTTTAAATTATGCGCAGTTTTTCCTAGGAGGTGCAATATATTTTTTTCTTTTTTGCGGAAATGCACTTTGAAATATATTTTTGGTGTTGGAAAAGATTAAAAAATCCGGTTAACACGCAATTTGTTAATTTTTGTTACATACTTTTCACCCACTAGTGCGCTTAAATAGCAATTTCTATGAACACGCAGCTCATGATAACCAAAAATTCGCTGTCATCTTTTTTGTTAAAAGTTGTACACGAAGAATTTATTTCCTGCACATAATGTGTCGACGTACAAGCTTTGCATGTATTATAGAGGGTGAGTCGAAAGTTTTACAATATTTGGATCACTTTATGTCTTCGTACGTTTTGTTTTTCTTTTTTTTTTTTTTTTGGTTGGAGGTTTAACGACCACCGTGTGCAACTCAGTGGGCTATAAGCAGTCGCACGTCCCTAAATTAGGGCCCCTGGTTCCTGGGAAGGGAGAGAGCCAGCGCCGTAAGACAAACACAACATCCATGCCTCACAGGATTCGAGCACGGACCCCATCTCGGACGAGTGATCAGAAGCCACCGCTTAGACCATTGCGCCACCAGGGCGGCGTACGTACATTTACCACGAAAGCTGACTAGCATTCAAAGTACAGGCCATCGTGTTGCACCGTCTTTAGCCATTTGTCTGGCCGTACCAGTTCTTGTCCTTCGAGGCGAAACACTCCTTCACCCCTGGTGCCACCTCCTCCTGGTTGTTGAAGAGCCGTCTGCGAAGGAAGTGGGCCATGGACAGGAACAAGTAATAATCCGACGCGGTAAGCTCTGGATTATATGCTGGTTGTGGCATCAGATCGATGACCTCAATTTCCTAGGGTTTTGCCCTGGTCGTTCACTGGGTATGATGCCGAGCGTTGTCCTCCTGTAGAAGAGCGCGATTTCTGTTCATCAGTGCCGGATACGTCTCCTCCAAAGTGTCATACATCCGCTGCAGCTGTTCACACTAGAGCTTATCGTTGATGGTTCGACCGTCTGGAAAAAATTCGTAATGGTTTATCCCCTCGAAATTCCGCCTGAAGCAGATCATCACCTTGTGCTCGAAGCGCCCACGTTTCGCAACAGGTTCAGCCTGTCCCGGGCACAAGCACTGCCGTTGTATGCTAGGAGTACAGAAACAGACTCACGTTTCATCGCACGTAACAATTCTCTTGATGAAACGTTCATTGCGCGGGTTTTCTATGAGTTTCGTGCAGACTTGAACTCGGCGTCTTGCTTCAGCTGGCGTCAGTTCGTGAGGGACAATGCGGCAGCGCCTGTGGATCTTGCCGATATCCTGAAGGTGACGAACCACCACGATGATCTGTGATATGCCCAGCTCGCCTATTAATCTCTGAGTGCTGGTTGTCGGATTTGCCTCTACGGACTAGCTCAATGCCTCCGAATCCGCGGTTCGCGTCCTACCTGAACTTGGCTGATCGTCGAATTTAATGTCACCTGAGCGAAATTTCTTGAACTATCTGGTTGCGCTGCTGTGGCCCACAGAACCTCCCACTTTCATATGGTAGATGTTTGGTGTTGTTTGAGCAGTATTGTGGCCGAGTTCAGACTTGTAAAGTAAAATTCTCTAATTAGCCTGTTGTGGCTCCTCAACTTTTAGGCATCCCAACCACAGACAGAACGACGACATGCAATGCTGTTCACAGCAACGATTACCACTTTATATCCCTTTCGACTGACTGCAGTGCGCGACTTGAACTAGTTTAAACACGTGGCATACACGCCGCAGCACACGCGTTTATGCAGATACTGCAAAACTTTCGACACACTCTTTGTATATACGTGTAAATGAAAATATACTATATCATGAACAAGAAATCGGAAAATTATCATGTATCGTATATTCTAACAAGGGAAGGCTGTCACTCTCCAAAATTGAAGAAACGTGGCCAGCAGATGACACTAAAGGCAAAAACCAATGGGTGTATTTCCGTTTTGGCTCAAGTGAACTGACAAAGGTCAACGAGTGTTTTGACTGACAAAGCAAGCCTTTCAACTGTCACTCTCCAAAATTGAAGAAACGTTTCCAGGAGATAGTACTAAGGGCAAAAACCAATGGGTGTATTTCCGTTTTGGCTCAAGTGAACTGACAAAGGTCAACGAGTGTTATAACTGACAAGGAAGCCTTTCAACTGTCACTCTCCAAAACTGAAGAAACGTGGCCAGGAGATATCACTAAGGGCAAAAACCAATGGGTGTATTTCCGTTTTGGCCCAAATGAACTGACAAAGGTGAACGAGTGTTTTGACTGACAAGGGAAGCCTTTCAACTGTCACTCTCTAAAATTGAAGAAACGTGGCCAGGAGATAGCACTAAGGGCAAAAACCAATGGGTTTTTTTCCGTTTTGGCCCAAATGAACTGACAAAGGTCAACGAGTGTTTTGACTGACAAGGGAAGCCTTTCAACTGTCACTCTCCAAAATTGAAGAAACGTGGCCAGGAGATAGCACTAAGGGCAAAAACCAATGGGTTTTTTTCCGTTTTGGCCCAAATGAACTGACAAAGGTGAACGAGTGTTTTAACTGACAAGGGAAGCCTTTCAACTGTCACTCTC
Organism: Macrothele yani; assembly: GCA_039090855.1. Lineage (NCBI taxonomy): Eukaryota > Metazoa > Arthropoda > Arachnida > Araneae > Macrothelidae > Macrothele > Macrothele yani. Next base: position 184,944,731 of record CM076990.1, on the reverse strand, counting down.
TAAAATTGAAGAAACGTGGACAGGAAATAGTACTAAGGGCAAAAACCAATGGGTGTATTTCCGTTTTGGCCCAAATAAACTGACAAAGGTGAACGAGTGTTTTAACTGACAAGGGAATCATTTCAACTGTCACTCTCCAAAATTGAAGAAACGTGGCCAGGAGATAGTACTAAGGGCAAAACCCAATGGGTGTATTTCCGTTTTGGCCCAAATGAACTGACAAAGGTGAACGAGTGGTCGGGAAATGACCTTAGAGAACAAGTGGAGAAAATCATCGAACGTATCAATGAACAATCAATGGCAGTCATAAAATTCAACATGTTGTTATATCTGTGGACAAAAATTGTATACTGTGAAAGTGATGACGCTTCTTGTGATATTGTTCAACGTATTTGTTTTTAAGATATCAATGACAATTTTCAGTACTGTGATAACTTTGGGATCTTGCGTTGTTCCCATTGTTCCAAATTACTTTGCTTTGGTCATGTGTTCAATGCAATAAATGTTCATTTACAACTTTAATAAAGGCTTTTGTTGCTTTTTGTATGACATGAGCTTATTTTGAATCATGGGGGTATAGCTGATATTTGGGGTTACATATCAATCAACTACAACACACGTTAGATGATTTTTCCCACTTGTGCTGTAAGGCCATTTTCAGACCATTCGTTCACCTTTGCCAGTTCATTTAAGCTAAGACGGAAATACACCCATTGGGTTTTTGCACTTAGTACAATCTTCTGGCCACGTTTCTTCAATTTTGGGGAGTGACAGTTGAAAGGCTACCCTTGTAAGTTAACCTTCATTTTTAGTCACTTTTCATGTGTAAATTTGAGTTCATTCTCTTTTAGCGTTTTTCAATCTTAACGTTATATCTTCTCTCTCGCGGAATGAGGTTGGCAACACTTCTGAGGTCAGAGAGTATGACGTATGCATGTGACCGATAAGAACTTGAAGAGATATAGTGTTGAAGCAGCAGCCAAAAGTGTAGTATGCTGTTAGGATGTTATAATGATGGAAGCGGCGTTGTTTACTTGAAGTTGCGTAAATTTGAAGGCTGCGTGTTGAGTTGATTTACGTATTTAACGTTCAGAGTTAAAGTGTTCTTCCTACTAACGTTTATTATTTACTTTTGAAGTATAATATCACTGTGATTAGTTCAAGTAGCGTTGGAATATTAATGTTCTGCATGAACAGCAAGTGTGGGGTGTTGACGGAATAATGGAAAAGACACATGGTATATAAGGTGTGATGTGGGCATACTGAAAACATATCACTCGTTGCTGTCATGGATAAAAGGAGCAATTTATCAGATTTTCAAAAAAAGGATGATTATCGAATTTCGGGCCAAGGGTTGCAGTATTTGTGAAACAGCGCGATTTTCTAACACTTCGCGTAATGCTCTGGTTAAAGTGTATCGTGATTGGAGAAATGGCACCATTCCAAATAAGCGACGTGGAAACTGAGGAACACCACGTGCCATTGATGTGAGAAATGAACGTCAGCTTTGAAGGTGCTTGTGAGCCTATGGACACGCTGCAGTGGAACAGCTCACTGGCCAAATTAACCAGGGGTACAGTGTGTCTAAAACGACAGTTCAGTAAACCCTGCTGCATATGGGGCTCCGATGCAGATGGGTGGTATTTACATCTATGTTAACGAAGGTGCATCGGCAGAAAAGGCTTGCACAGCAGTATCTGAATTGGACCTCCGCTGATTGGCAAAGTATTGCCTTCTCCGATTAGTCATGTTTTTTGCTTGATCAAACGGATGGACGTTGGCGTATAAAACGAGAAACATCGGAGAACAAACACTCTTCAACCACTGCTGGAAGAACACAAGCTGGTGGGTGCAACGTTATGGTCTGGGGAACGTTTTCGTGGCATTCCCTTGGTTTGCTCATACCTGTGGAAGGCATTATGGACCGAATTCATTTTGAATCCATTCTTGCAGACCACGCACACCCATACATGCTGATTGTCTTCCCTTGGGCGGATGGGGTCTTCTAGCACAGCAATGCGACGTGTCACATAGCTATAAATGTCCAAGAGTTGTTGGAAGAGCACAATAAAGGCTTCAAAGTACTTCCCTGGCCCCCTAATTTCCCAGACATAAACCCAATTGAGCATGTGTGTGACCACCTCGATCGTGTTGTTCGCTCTACGGATTTTTCACCATGCACCCTCCATCAGCTGTAAGATGCACTGCAGTCAGCATGGCTTCACATACCTGTGAACACCTACCTTCCAGCAACATATTGAGTCACACGCAGCCCTTCTAGCTGCTGTCCGCGCTGCACACGGCGGTTATTCTGGATATCAGCTGGTGGTCAGAGTAATGTGACTCGACCGTGTATTTCTTTAGACTTTATTCTAGTGACTTCTGTTTCACTTTAAGTGAAGTACTGAAGATGAACTGATTATACGTAGTGTTCAGTAAGATATACTGTATATACACTTTTCAAATAGTAAAGAACGCTACAATCTGGCAAGTTTCAACTTAATGGACGAGACATAATTCGTTGTTTTGAGACTACCTAGAACTTCAAAGAAAAACATGAGCAACTTTTACAGCTGAAGAGAACCTTCCAAACTACTGCTGTGTTTTCTAGAGAATGTGATTAAAGAATTTCCTTAGACGAATTTGATAATCACTCCCGTTAGGTCTTCGCCTTCAATCAGCAATGACCTCACTGATATTAAGAAAATGTGTTGGGTTCCACTAACTCTGATCAGACAAAACACGTCCAGCCATGTCTCCTACGATGACACTATTCGGCTGCTGAGGCGAAATGCAAAAGAGAAGAATAGAACAGTACAGATATCTAAAAGGTTAAACAAAATTTGACTGTATTTTAGGCTCAAAATGCCGTTCCCTTTCGTTCCTCAGTGTAATGCAATCTTTAGCATGCATTTCACTCTCATTTGTAGCTAACCTTGACAGAACGTAATTACTTTATTTGTTGTTAAAGTGCTGCTTACCATGTTTATTTTAATGAGCTACCCCAATGGTTCGTTAGACCTTCGCTTAAAAGGAATTCCGAAATACCAGGGTCTCAATTATAATTTTCCCATATGGTGAAACACATAAATAAAATTTCTGCTAATATTAAGAGTCGTTCTTTTGTAGCGAAGGGTAAGTTTATTCAATTAATTACGGGGAAGGGTCTCCAAAGCTTTTTCTTGCTTTCTTTATCACAATTTACATTATTAACTCCATGACCCGTTTTTGTTTTCTATTGGGATTCTTTCTCACTGTTAAATTTAATTTCTCCAAATTTGTCTTTCATTCTGCTTTTACGGCACTCGACATTCATCTTCCCGCCATTTTCACGACACAGAGGAAAATCTTCCCAACCGCTTTCTCCCAGAGTCCGATCAGAAGTCACCGTGCTTTGTTCATCCTGTCTGTGACGACTCCGTGATCATTACCTTTACACCCCTCGTTAACGCCGAACTTTTTGTGTACTTTCTGCTGCTGACCCCTAAATTATCAACTGTTTTCCGGACCACCGTGAAAACTGTCTCCATTAAGAGGAAGATGTGAGAATTTCTTGAATCCCTCCTATAAAGATACATCTCCACTCAGTTTCTTGCATAGCTACACTGCTGGCCACCCAAAATGCAACACCAAAATGAAAGTATCCGATTGGCCTGAAATTCGCAGCATGCGTCGCCCGCGAGAGGACATGCAAACGATTCGCTTTGCAGGGCATATGCAAATCATGTGCGTTCGGCCCGCCACCGAGAAGCACTATAAGAAGGGTGCACAGAAGGTGGGGTGTAAGTAGTGAAAGTGTGTTGTGCTGCCGGACCTGTGCGTGGGAAGCTTCCTGATGCCTCGTCGCAGAATACGGCAGTCATTCCAGCAGGTTTCGGAGTTCGACAGAGGACGATTAGTGGCTTATCGCGACAGCGGTTTATCGTACCGACACATCGGTGCCTGTGTGGAACGACATACCGCCACAGCGAGGCGAGTATGGATTCGGTGGGTGCAGGAGAGGCGGACGGACCGACGTGAGCGATTGCCGCAGCCGCGGCACACCACCGAACGAGAGGACCGGCATGTTGTGTGGCGGGCATTGACGGCTCGCACCGCCACATCACGAACGTTAGCGCAGGAATTAGGATGTGTTGCGCAAAAACCTGTGATAGCACGTACCGTTCGACGTCGTCTGCAGGAGCGGAGACTTGTCGCACAGCGCACATTGCTCCGATTACCATTGACACTACACCACCGGCGAGTACGGCGAGAGTGGTCCGTTGAACACCGCACCTGGACGACGGAATGGCACCACATGGTCTTCTCCGACGAATCCCTCTTCTGCCTGCAACACCACGAAGGTCAGATCAGCGTGTGGCAGCAGAGCGGTGAGAGACTGTATGACACCTGCATTATGCATCGCCATATCGGTCTGTCGCTTGACGTTATGGTTTGGGGTGTACTTAGATATGACACCTGCACCCCTCTGGTACGCATCGCTGGTACACTCAACAGCCACCGCTGAATGTCCGATGTTTTGGAGCCTGTAGTCCTCTCTTATCTGCAGGACCTGCCAGCGGCCACGTTTCAACAGAACAATGCGCTCCCTCACGTGGAACGTATCTTGCAATAATTCTTCATGGCCCACCAGGTGTCACTGCTGCCGTTGCCGGACTGTTCTTTCGATATGTCGCTCATCGAACACGTCTGGTCGCTGATCGGCAACCGAGTGGCCCGGCAAGCACCACCCTCGGCTACGCCTGATGAACTGTGGCAACGTGTGGAGGCAGCCGGGACCGACATACCCCAAGCCCACATCCAAAGCCTCTTTGGTTTGATGCCGCGACGTGTAGCGGCTGTTATTTCCAGCCATGGAGGCCACACGAACTATTGATGTCTGCGTGTTCCGCAAGTGGCACGGGCCTGTAAGCTCAATCGTTTCACCTTTGTATCTGTTGTTATGTGCCCAGTAAATCTGGCTTTGCTATCTCGTATCCTTCTTGGTGTTGCATTTTGGGTAGCCAGCAGTATATAAAACCGAACTCCGCGATTTCCTCGGATCGGACAATATTAGCGTTAAGAAAGTGTGCCCTTCTTTTTTTGTTATTTTTTATTTTCGTTGGAGGTTTAGCAACCACCATGAGCACCTCAACGGGCTATAAGCAGTCGGCCGTCCCTAATTTAGGGCCACTGACTCCAGGGAAGGGAGAGAGCCAGTGCCGTAAGACAAAAACAACATCCATGCCTCACCGCGGATTCGAACCTGAACCCTACTTGGACTAACGATCATAAATCAGCGCTTAGACACATGCGCCACAGGGGCGGTCCCTGCTTTATTAACGCAGATGGCATCGAATTGGGATAAATGTGACCGTCTTCAAAATGAGCGCTAAGAAAAAGGGAGTTGGTTTAAACTCACCATATTCAAAACGGTTACTAAAGTTTACTGTTGCTAAAATATATATAATCCCAGGTTTACACTGTATTATAAAACTCTTAAGGAATGTTGTTTCTTAATATAATAATGTAAGTCATGTTTTTGCATTTTGAACCATGCATTAGTAATAAAGCTAAGAGAACAAGGTTAAAACAATTTATTCAATTTTTATTAGATCAACCCTGACCCTTCTGCAGCAACTTAAATTTAAGAGCTCTCGAAACTTTTGCTCCACACACACACACACAATAAAAACAGCAACACAAAGCACTCAAAATAGTATAACTATATACTAAAAATCCGAAAATTTATTGGCGTAGAATAAATAATCAAAATTTCCAAGCTTTCGCACATCAACCAGATGGCTTTCTCAAGGAAGGTAGACAGCTAACTGCAAACTGGATAATAGAACGTTTCAACACTTTAAACGCGGTGACTTGACTAGACAATAAATGATTAGGAGCAAACGTGATATTTCGAAGAAACGAGGTCACGTTGGTTGGGCACGCGGTACTATGGTAGAAATCTCAGCATTATTTGAAGAATTGATTCCAAATACGTGGTAACTCCAGAGAGACGCTATCGTTACAAGCCTCGCAGCTGGTCAAGATTTCCAAGGTTTCGCGAATGGCAGTAGATTTGGTTGTGAAGTATGAAGCTAATTTCTTTACATCATTCCATATAGGATCGGCGGACTTGAACTTGACTTCTCTTGATAGGGCAGTGGTTATTTTTCCGTCTCTTGTATCCCTTTTATGTTCGCTGATTCTAATTCCAAACGAACGTTTGGTCATTCCGATGTAGTATCGCCTGGAGCCGTCCGGATATTTTAGTGGGATGGCATAAATGCCTGCGTCATTGAGAAGAGGGGGCTTGTCAATATTTCTCTTAAGCATCGTGTATAAAGATGCCGGAGACCTTATGCCGACACCGAAGTTCATCCTTCTGAGCGCGTTTTTGAGTTGATAGGAAATATTTGGTATGTAGGGAATAGAGCCCAGGTAGCGAAGTTGCGGCATAGAAATATTATTAGCACTCCTGGTTCTGGCTTTCTCGATAAAGTTATGCATCTAGTTAGAAGTATATCCTGCCTCAGTGGCCATCTGGTTAGAAGTATATCCTGCCTCAGTGGATTTTTAGTATATAGTTATACTATTTTGAGTTTAATTTGGTGTACAGTTCCTACTTTTTGAACAAAAAGCACACTGGGTAATAATATAGTGCGCACATACCTTATAATTGCAAAGGCCATTCCATAAAAACAGAGGGTAATTATTTTTGGGTTGGCAGCAATGCGAAAGGGGAAAATAACCACGCAGACGATTAACTGAATTAAGGAAGTATCTGTGGCAACAGTTATTAGCCGTGGCGGACGATTATGGTTTAGTTATTGGGTAGTTGTTTAAGGTACGTCTGCATTCCGCCATACGGCTATGGAGGTGAGTGATTCAGAGTTAAGAAGAGAAATGCGTTGTGCGATAAAATTTTGCTATCGTCTCGGTAAAACGGCTCCAGAAACAGTTTCTTTAGTGAAAAAAGTTTACGAAGATAAATGTTTGGGTGAGTCAACAATTTCTAGATGACACCATGATTTCGAAAAAGTGCATTTGTCGGCAGAACTCGACCTGGTGGACCTGAAAGTGTTGTTACGGAGCGTATTGTTTACACGGTTTGGGCAATCCTGCAAGAAGATCGACGAATGACGTGGGAAGACATAGTGGCTTCAACTGATATTTCAAAAACGTCGGCATTCCGCCTTCTACGCCACAAATTACTGCTGTTTCGTGTGTGTTCCACAGGGGTACCTCATCGCCTGACGATAGAACAATTGCTAGCTACAGTTCAGGTGTGTTATGAGTGGAGACAAATGATTGAAAAGGATCCAAACTTTTTATACACAGTAATAACTACCGATGAAACATGGGTCCACTATTTCGACCCACTCACGAAGCGCGCCTAACGAGTGTCTGGAAACACAGAGGCTGTCCTCCTCCGAAAAAAAGTCCGCCAAACCAAATCAGCTGGGAAAATGATGATACTTTTCTTTGATCATAAAAGTGTAGTCTACCATCATGCCGTTCCTCCACAAATTACACTCTCAGTGTTGAGTATCACATTTCATTCATGAAACGTCTGCGACGACACATGTCGATTAAGCGACCGGAACTGCTGGGCTAGTGGATCCTACACCATGATAACGCCCGCCCACATGTGACTGCTTCTGTTCCAGAGTTTCTTACGAAATGTAGTGTTTCAATCATGCCACAGCCCGCCTAGAGTCCTGATCTCGCCCCATGCGATTTCTGGTTGTTTCCAACAGTGAAAGAGAAGTTCCGCGACGCAACATTAACGCAGATGCTGACGTTATTCAAGCTGTACAGAGGTCGCTAAAGCAGCTTCTACGAAATGCCTCCGCCACATGCTTTCAAAAGTGGACTGAACGATGGTATCGTTGCATATCATCCGAGTGAAGATACTTTGAGAAAGAATAACATATAATATTTTGTTGTACCTATATTTCTTCATTTTGTGTGATATTACTCTCAGTTTTTATGGAACGGCCGTTGTATGAAGTGAAGAGTTTTCTCTTGGAAATGACAACGAAAAATCATTACCTTACAGTTAGACACTATTAAACCTACCAGTTTTCAACTGAAAGTGTTTTGTGTAATGTTTAATTAGTTAAAAATAGTTATGTGAGGGGAGAACGAGCAACACGCGGATCTCTGCTAAATCCTTTAGTAGATCATTCGTAATGGACGAGAATACTGAACTGGAGATGGACGAAATGAGTATTTCTAACCGAAATAAATATCCCATTCGTACTTTACTTCGCATGTATTATTTCGTTGAAATCACTTCATGTCATACACGTATAATCTCCAATACCGACATACACGCATTTCAGGTCCGAAGGGTGAAACAATTGTCAAATAACCTACACAACGTGCAAGGGTGTACTGGTTGCTAGTTTATTCACGTCATATTGTTACCCATAAGTTTTTGGTTAATTACCAACATATACACTGAAGAGCAATTGAATTAGAGACAGCTGGCGTTATACAAATGTGGCGCTGTGGGCGGCCCTGTAAACGGAAACGACATGACGTATGCAGCGATCCTACAATATAAGGAGTGATGCGACGGGAATCAGTAAGAGTCGAACGCAGTATGGGTAAGACGAAGGTTCTAAGCGCATTTGATCGTGGACAAATTGCCGGGGTCCGACGAATGGGTCACTCCATCTCGGAAGTCGTGCACGCGCTGGGACTTTCACGAGCCACTGTGTCACGGGTGCACCGTGAGTACATCGAATCCGGTAAAACCATCCCTGCAAGTGCCAACTGCCGTGGACAACAGCGTGTGGATGAGCGGGGTCATCGTCGGCTAGTTCGCATTGTAACAGCGGATAGACAGGAAACGGTGCAAGAAATCTCTCGGCAATTTAACGCTGGTGCACAAAAACGTGTAAGCAGGCACACCATCCATAACCATCTCCTCGGTATGGGGTACAGAAGCCATTGTCCCACGAGTGTACCGCTGCTGACCGCACATCACAGGGTGCAAAGATTAGAATGGGCGCGGGAACGTCGCCACTGAACCCTAGACATGTGTAAAAATGCGGCCTGGACTGATGAGTCGAGATTCACGTTGGTACATGCGGATGGCAGGATACGAGTACGGCGCAAACCACATGAAGCGATGGATCATCCTTGCCAGCAGGGTACTCTTCAAGCTGGTGGGGGTGTCATTCTCGTCTGGAGACTGTTTACGTGGAACGAAATGGGACCCCTGGTACGTGTGACATCGTCCCTCACAGGTCAACGTTACCGGGAAAACCTGGACGATCATTTGCTCCCGTTCGTGTGTCTTCAACATCCCACTGGGGACCTCATCCTGCAATATGAGAATGCACCTTACCATCGCTCCCGAATTGTATCCCAATAGTTGGATGAACACTCCACCAACGTGACCTCGCTTCCGTAGCAAGCTGTCACCTGACCTAAATCCCATCCAGCGCATCGGGGATGCCATCGAGAGCGATGTTCGGGGCTTTGACCCCCTCCATCAAATCTTCGTGAACTGTGGGAGCTTGTTCAGGGATCGTGGATCCGTATAGTTTCCCAACGCTTCCGGTGTTTTCTCGAGTCCATGCCGAGACGAATCACCGCCGTCATCAGGGCGAAAGGTGGTGCTACACGTTACTAGACAGGTATCTATAATTCAATTGCTCTTCAGTGTACTTAACCATTACGATTATAATGGGTAACCGCTACATGTCATTGCAATTACTATGTAATTCTAATGACCAGCTCACCATTACCATGTAATAGTAACGCTAAGTTCTTTATCCTATTACCATTAGGCTGTAATGCATTACCGATTAATTCAATTACGATTTTGCCCAACTCTGGATGTCAGATGGAAATGGTCTTACGCGATAACTGCTGAGCATCCAAATCTGCGTTTTGGTGTACTTACACAAAGCATCGGTACACATTCGCGAATTATATTTAAATTAGTACAAAATGTTCCGTCACGCTGTTAGAAAATCAGCCGGGAAAACTAAATTCCCCGAAGTACAGCGCGTGTTACATCAACAATTTTAAACGACACTTAAGATCGTGGAAGATTTTAACGATACATTAAATCGGAAGAGAAAAACAATGCTTTATGCGTTTCCTTAACTACTATGAGTCATGTTTTAAAGTAACGTCATGCGCCCGATTTTCTTCGTTACGTTTCTTATTCTTTCTTCTAGCATGACTATGTCGCAAAAAGAAAATTATTACGTGCTTTGCAACGTATTGGTGGATTCGCTCAGCTGCAGACGACAGAATGCAGCGTCTATCGACCGTGGCGCCCCCTACTGCTACAAATGACCCATTAGTGGGCCCAGAGGAAATCTAGGGGAGTAGTCTCGATAAAGGGGGAGAGATGCCGATCGGATTTGTTATTAATGAGCTGGGTTTGTTTGAAGGGTGTCTGTCATTTCGGGTTCATCTTTTCTTTGCACAAACCCCCCTGGACCATGCAATGAAACAAAAGCATCAGAAGTGAGTTTCGGAAAATAACTTTTACACCTTCTTAACCACTCAAATCGCGCCCGTCACAGTTCCAAATTAGCCAACCCAAGCATGATAAATTTAGCAAAAAATGGTTTCTTAAAATGAAATAAATAAATAATAGTTATAAATAGGTAAATAATAGTTTCTTCACCGTCTTCATGTTTCTTAGAAATAAAATATATGAAATTTTCGGTTTTTTATGTGTTAGGTTCGTCACTTCAAAATGAAGGAAGTTTCTACAAATACTTTTTGCAGATCCGTTTTTGTTTTTTTGAAGGAACTTAAAATTTCCTTCAGAATATTTTTTTTAACTCTTCAAAAGACGTCACACAGCCTTTTGGCGTAAAGAGCATTTACTGCTTAAGGATGTGTGCTATAACTACGTATGTTGATCAATAAGTAACTTCCGATTACCCTAGGCGGCGGATTAATGACATGTAAATTGGTATTTCTCAAAATCATTACACTCAGGTTTTAAAGAGGTTTTTTTAGGACAGAAGTTTGAAATTTATAGGGAAAGGCTAATCAGCAAGCGTCTTAACCGGAAATAAAAAAATATTGGGTTGATGTATAAGTTCATGCCGTTTTATTTCACGAGTGTTTCCTAGGTCAGTAGTGACGATGCAAATGGCCAGTTGTATATCAAAATGTAGCCAGTAATATCGTGTATCTAAATCACATTGCGTTGTGTGATTGTGGCTAACGGTTTTTTCGGTTTTCAGGTCTGGAAGTATGAAGTGTCAAGTAGAGAGGAATCAACATTTCCGACATCTGCTCCTCTACGAGCTTAACAAGGGATCCACAACCGCCGAAGCTACTTGACAAATTTGTACAGTGTATGGGGAGGACGGTATTGCTCCGAGGACAGCCCGCAAATGGTTTGAGCGGTTCCGAGGTGGCAATTTTGACCTCAACGACTCTCCACACTCAGGTCGTCCATCTCACTTCGATGAGGATTGTTTGAACCATCTCATCCACTTGGATCCGCGCCAAACAACACGCGAATTGTTTACTGAAATGAACTGTGATCAGGCCACAGTGGTGTGACATCTTGCCATATGTGGTTTCTTGCTCTCCCGTTATCGCGATTATTCTCAGCAACACAAATCCTTTCTGTCACGTATTGTTACTAGAGATGAAAAGTGGTATCTGTACGTAAATTTCAAGCATCGGAAGGAATGGTTAATCCCAAACAAGACGCCCACACCACGTCCAAGACATGGTCTTCATACTGCGAATATCATGTTCTGTGTCTGGTGGGTAATGGAAGGCATCATTCACTGAGAAATGCTACCGAGGAATTGGACCATGAACGCTGCACTCTATTGTGAGCAACTCCGCCATGTGGAGGGAGCAATTCAGCAGAAACGGCCACATCGGTGCCATGGTGTCCTTCTTCAACATGATAACCCAAGCCCTCACGGTACAAACATGACAAAAATGGCCATTCAGGACATGAAATGGAAGATCCTTCCACATCCAGTCTATTCCCCATATGTCGATCCTTCAGACTGTTACATGTTCCTATCTCTATTGAATACAATCCGTGGCAGAACGTTCAAGAATGATGTTGATCTCTAGAATTGCCTTGATGACTTCTTCGCAGCAAAACCTGCGCGTTTTTTCAAGAATGGCATTGCAGACCTATCCAGACGTTGGGACATCATCGTAAGCAATGGAGGTGATACATAGTTGATTGATTCCGTTTTTCCTTCTGATGTAATACTTTCCTGTAGTGCGGTGAAAAAAATCGGCATGAACTAATTCATCAACGCAATAAATAAAACCTACGCTACGGATCTTTGTATATGTTAGCTATATATTCACGAACCTGTTAGAGAACACCCAAAATAATGGTATTAACCGTTTAACCGGCAGGAACGAATTAACTCGGGGTTAGGAAAATGGGTTGAAATCAGTTCGCACTGATATATTCACCATCTAAGAATTCAACAGAAAGCGATTGGAACGAGTCAACTTGCTCATGATAAAGATTTGCTTCCCCTTTAGCTATGTCATTCAAAGTGGTCATTTAGGGAGATGATTGATACTAAACATTTATGACTGATTTTCCTTTAAAAGGGCAGTAATAATGACGAAGAACGTAAGAAAGGAGAGAGAAGATGTTTGAGTCACTTGTTGCTATCCAGTGGTATGATGCTCCGGTCATGTCTTGGGTTATGGAGCAGAGAATAAAGAGCTTTAAACGCCCGTCACCAAGAAAGGACTAGTGGAATCACCAAGAAAGGACTAGTGGGATCACCAAGAAAGGACTAGTGGAATCACCAAGAAAGGACTAGTGGGATCACCAAGAAAGGACTAGTGGAATCACCAAGAAAGGACTAGTGGAATCACCAAGAAAGGACTAGTGGGATCACCAAGAAAGGACTAGTGGAATCACCAAGAAAGGACTAGTGGGATCACCAAGAAAGGACTAGTGGGACACCAAAAAAAAGGACTGTCACCAAGTAATAGTGGGATGAATATCACCTTAGAGTAGTGGAATGCTTACCAACAGTTACAGGTTCATGGTCAGTGTTGATCAGGTGAGAAGGGAAAAGAAATTGTTGTGCGGCAGCTTTCGTAAAACCCGAACGCTATGTGAATATTTCTGTTTGGTAAGCGTAGAGAGTTTTGGGCAACATTTAGTTCAGATTCATCGGCCGCTTAAAGGGTTAGAAAAAACAGGATTTACTGTAGTCACAAACTTTTTACCGCACAATACTGATTTTAAAAGAAAACATGAAAACATCCCGTAGATCTTTACATATTTTTTACTGTACACCATGTTTCCTTCATTCAAAAAACTTGAAAAGTTTTCATCGTCCTGGAGCGGGTATCGAACCTGCACCTCCCGTTTTCCGGTTGAGCATTCTAGTCATTACACTACTCAGGACAAGGAAATACCAAGCAACTGAACCTAAATATCTGAGAATTTTCAGATTTGGCCTAAAAAAATTACTGTACAAGAACAAATAATTTTTTAAAAAAAATATTTTGTTCTTTTACAGTATTTACAAACTGTTAATCACTTTTTTATAGTACCTCAAAATAATTCTCAATCTTATTTTGTTCCGTTTTTTATAAAAGCCGAATTCAGAATTATCCTTTGCTGCTGATTAATTTTACTGATGGTGTCGTCAGAAACTCCAATCATGCTGGACACAAAATGTCGTGCTTCAGCGAGTGAAGTTATTGCTGCGGCTGACGTCAGCAGTGGCACAGGCTCTTCTTCTTTCTCACTCTCCTCGCGTGTAGTAGTACTCGCAGCATTATCTTCTACAATTTCTTGTACTGCTCGAATCTCACGAGTTGCGATATATCATCATCGACAGACACGTATGCAAGAAAATACACGAAAACCGAAAGCTAACCTGGCCCCATTGTGACAGGTAGGCTCTGTTCAAGGCAGTGGTGACTCTGTGATGGTTTGGGGAGCTTTCTCATGGGACACATTACGTTCCTTAGTGTGTCTCGAGAGGTCCTTAACCTCTGCGGGCTACCAGCATGGGCTGGATCATCACCTTCACGCTTACATTGCCTTCGCGCATCCTGCGGCCAAAGAGGACAATATGCCGCTCCACCAGGCCGTAGCTACCCAGACATGGCTCGTAGAACACTCATCTGAGATTGGAACAATACAGTGGGTCCCAAGGTCGTAGCCACCCAGACATGGCTCGAAGAACACTCATCTGAGTTTGGAACAATACAGTGGGTCCCAAGGTCGTAGCCCCCCAGACATGGCTCGAAGAACACTCATCTGAGTTTGGAACAATACAGTGGGTCCCAAGGTCGTAGCCACCCAGACATGGCTCGAAGAACAATCATCTGAGTTTGGAACAATACAGTGGGTCCCAAGGTCGTAGCCACCCAGACATGGTTCGAAGAACACTCATCTGAGTTTGGAACAATACAGTGGGTCCCAAGGTCGTAGCCCCCAGACATGGCTCGAAGAACACTCATCTGAGTTTGGAACAATACAGTGGGTCCCAAGGTCGTAGCCACCCAGACATGGCTCGAAGAACAATCATCTGAGTTTGGAACAATACAGTGGGTCCCAAGGTCGTAGCCACCCAGACATGGCTCGAAGAACACTCATCTGAGTTTGGAACAATACAGTGGGTCGCAAGGTCTTCGGATTTAAACATTGTGGTAGCTTTCTGTGGTACAGTGGAAAGGACCATCAGATTCATGGATCCTCAACCAACATCTCGTGCGGAGTTGTGGACAATGCTGCAATAGGCATGGCTGGCGTTACCTCCGGATCCTCCAGTAACACGTGAAGTCGATGCCTCTGCGTATCATCATCATCATCATCATCATTGTCAACCATTATTAATCCACTGCTGGACGAAGGTATCCCCAAGTTTCTTCCACAACGGTCTGTCTTGTGCCAGTCTCCTCCATGTTACTCCCGCATACTTTCGAATTTCATCCACCCACCTCCCATGTGGTCTTCTTCTGGATATTTTCCTGCCCCTTGGAATCCAATCTAAAATTTTGGCTGTCCATCGATGCTATGTCCTTCTGGCAGTATGTCCAGCCCATTGCCATTTCAGGGATTCAACTCTGATCATGATGTCTTCCACTCTTGTCATTTTTCGGATCCACGAGTTCCCTTTCTTATCTCTCCTGGTTACACCGAGCATGCACCTCTCCATGATTCTTTGAGTTGTCTGCAGCCTTTGTATGTCTCTTTTACTTAAGGTCCACGTCTCTGCACCATACGTAAGCACTGGAAGGAGGCATTGTTCAAACACCTTTCTTTTAAGACATAGTGGCATACTGCTCTTGAAAATTACGCTGTTTCTTCTAAAAGCTCTCCAGGCAAGTTTTATACGCCGATTAATTTCTTCATCGATGTGACCCTCACTTGATTTCTGCTGTCCAAGATAAACGTACGTATCTGTTATCTCCAGCTTTTCTCCATCAATCGATAAATCTTCATTTCTTGTAAAAGCATTGTACATCACTTTTGTCTTCTGAAAGTTCATTTTTAATCCCACTTCTTTGCTCTTGTCAGCAAGTTCCTGGATCATACCCTGCAGCTCTGATGGGGTAGTTGCAAAAATGACTACGTCCTCAGCAAAACGAAGGTGAGTTAGATAATATCCATTAATCTTTATCCCTTTGTTTTCCCAGTTCAGTGATTGAAAGATATTTTCCAATGTGGCATTAAAGAGCTTGGGAGATATGGTGTCACCTTGTCTCCCTCCCTTTCCAATTTTTACGTGTGTTGTATTTTCAAACAGCCGAATCTTTGCACTTGCATTTTCGTAGATGATATTAATAATATTAATGTATGAATCTTCAATAAAGCAGGATTTTAAAGCCATTGTAACTGCTGATGGTTTCACCGAATCAAAGGCCTTTTCATAATCGATAAAAGCCATGCACACTGGAAGTTCATATTCCCTCGCTCTTTTAATTAGTTCTCTCAGTACGTGGATATGATCTATAGTGCTGTAGCCACACCTGAATCCAGCTTCTTCTCTAGGTTGAGCCATGTCCAGTGTTACCTTCAAGCGGTGTGAAAGAACTTTAGTGAACATTTTATAAGCCACTGATAGGAGGCTAACAGGCTATTACTCGCGCGAGAGGAGGATCAACGCACTATTAGGTAGGTATCTCTTAATATTTTATCCATTGAGCGCATTTCGAACTTACAAATATTTACTTAAACCAGATATTCCCAATCTGTGCTTCGCGACGCGCCAGGGCATCAACAACCCTGGTCCGGGACATCGCGACTCTAAGGAAGAGCATAATTTAGAGTGAAACGGAACATGCAAACTTGCAGATTTTGGAATATCTATCTCAACTCTACTTTCCTCCACAAACAGATGGGCCACAGAACAGTTTACTGCAGATCCACATCAACTTTCACTACTGCTGAGCAGGAACAACTAGTAAATGTATCTTTAAAATTCCATACTGAATATGACATTCTCTTTCGGAACTCTGCCATAGTTTTGGAATAGTGTGGTAAAGGAATACCCATTAAGTAAGAAAGCCGTGAGAGTAATTCTTACTTTTGCCACACCGTACCTTTGCGAGGCAGGATTTTCAGCTTTGGCGGTGATAAAATTCAGATGTAGAAGCAACGTTAACATTGAGAAGGAGATCCGCGTAGCTGTATCGAAGACAGCCCCGGATTCGATGTTTTGTGTGACGAGAAACAAGCTCCTCCGTCCCATTAAGACGCAAACACCTCTGTTAAGTAGTTTCTAAAATGACTGTAAAAATGTGAAAGCCAAATGAAGAATGTTACCATTGTGAAAATAAGTCTATCTCATTAATGTTTTCTCATTCAATTCTGTAATTTTATTCTAATTTCGTATTTTTACATTAAAAAGAATACCAGCTGGTAATGTGAATGCCTCTTTTTTTTTTTTTTTTTTTTTTTTTTGGAACAACCGCAAATTTGAATTTGTGCAATTTCTTTTTAATAATGGGTAAAGGGGCGTTGCACGGTAAATGTGGCTGGAAAGAGCGGCGCCGTCTCAAAAAGTTTGGGAACCCTTGACTTAAACTAACTATCATTCTACGCGGCAACAGAGCGCGTAAATATTGAACTGTTTGTTGTGCGCAGCAACGCGGTGAGTAAATCGGCGATATTTGTAAGGAAAAAATCTTATAAGCAAAGGTGAAGCGTAGTAACATGATTTTCCTGTTAATGTAAACCGCATATGTGCACAGAACGCTCTGCAAGTAGCAGGAATATCCTTCGAAGTGAAACTGCGTATTAAATTAAAACACGAAAAACAAAAAAGTTGGGACAACCCAGCATTGTTAACGTTCTTCTATTGCATGCCGGGAAGAAAATCATATAAAATATCAAAAGATGGTGAGGGTGGGTGATTGATAAAGACGACATGTCTGAACTTTTTGTGAAACACAGAAATTAAAGTTGATGCGTCATTGAAAATTATTCTTATTTCCGTATCATAATAGAAAATCCTTTTACGTTGAACGTAAGAGAATAAATTGTTAATCGAAAGAAAAAAAAATTGTGAGGGTTTTCCCTGTTTTACTGGAAGAATGTGTAAATACGTAATCTAACAGAGCTAGGTGAACAGCAAAGAAAGAGATTATTTGCTTGCGTTTTTAATACCTGAAACCGGCAACTGAATTATATCATTAGGTTTCTGTTTTTTCATTCTTTATTTTTCCATAACGCTCGTTGCAATAACGTATTCTCCTATCTTTCGCAATGAAAAGCTTGCCTGAGCATTTTAGGAGAAGAGCTTATTCTTGTCGTAGGAATTCTTTCACGGTGATCACCTTGTAATCCTGCAAAAGTATGTTCAGATACCTGGAAACTAAAGGAACATACGACTTTACATGAACAAAGGGATCAAAGTTTACGACCGGGATGACGTTCCCGAACAAAGAGAAAATTGTGAACATCAGTTAAGAGTCTACCTCATTAATAAAAGTATTTAGAGGCATTACAAAAGCAGCGGAAGTATGATTAATGAAGTCTAGGGTTTTTTTCGTTTATTTTTTTTTCCAGTGTTGAGTCAACTCCATTTTAAAAGACGCGTTGAAAGAAAAATACATTGTTCCTTTAAAAAACTAAAATTGGAAAATTTTCATTATTAGGAAAGCTATTAAACGCACCGTGCGGTGAATCCTTTTTCTCTGACAAGTTGCTCCACACTTTGAATAAAAATTCGTGCTTCTGTCTGCAAGTATTTAATTTCATTTTCCTAAGATTTTGCGCAGAATGCATTTATTGTATAAAAAATGAACATTTTCGATTGTAATTTGGAAAATTTCTTTTCTTCGTATGACCGTTCTTATTGTTTTTACGAGAAATGTAAGCAGTGCAGTCGTAAAGCTACGAGCATGATTGCACTGGAAAAACAACAACTTAAGATCCATATTTGCACTGCAAAAGAAGATTTTGGCAGTCCAAATACAAATAACTAAAAACCATATTGAATAAAAATTATTACACATACTAATTGCCAAATGACTAAGAATCATATTGAATACCAATATGGTTCTTAAATTTGTGTTTTATTGTACAAAACGATTATTACAAAGAAAATAAAGCTTTATTTAGCGAGATTCAAAACCTCATTCGAAATTATGATAAAATAACTCAGTTTGTAAATTTTATTAAAAATGGGATTTTATATCTACTAGAGTTTATCTGGAAACCTAGAGCTTTGTTAGATGTACAAGGAACAGTTCATTAAGCCGTCCCGGTGACGCAGTGGTCTAAGCGATGGCCTCTGATCATTCGTTCGTAAGAGGTCCGGGTTCGAATCCCAGTGGGGCATGGATGTTGTGTTTGTCTTACGGCACTGTCTCTCTCCCTTCCCTGGAACCAGTGACCCTAAATTGGGGACGGGCGATTGCTTATAGCCCATTGAGTTGCTCACGGTGGTCGTTAAACCTCCAATCAAGAATCAAGTTAATTAATAGAATTTAATGGGTTGATTGTTCTTATCATAATGTATGTGTAGAGTATGCAATGCTGTATTTAATCTTTGATAAATATTCCACAGTTCATTGCCATTGTTTTCTCAAGTTGGTCGTTACCTCGTCAATACCTTATCTAGCCCTTGGAGACGAAAACTTCAGGTTTCCTCGAAGGAAATGATCAATGTAGTGAAGGTAGCGGTAGTCAGAAAGAAATAGTTCTAGACCCCATCTACCTTGATGAAAAGGATCCATATAGCAAAAGAATCGGCAGTCAGAAATAAAGAGTTCCAGACTTCATGTGCATAACTCGACGGAAATGATCCGAATCGTGAAAGAAGAGGCAGTCAAAACGAGTGAGTTCATGCCTACATCTACCTCCGTGAAAAACATCTATGTAGTAAAAACAAGAAAGGTGACAACGAATTTCGCTTGTAGGAGCGCATCTTCTGGATCGTTTCTTACGCAAAATAAATTTATCGAACTTATTCAAAGTCAATGGAACCGGTTGGGAAAACAATCAACCGGGTTTCTACAATCGACAAAACATCCAGAAATAGAAACAGCTACTTACTTACACCAGCGGCTAAAATGCATGTTATAAAAATTAACAAATGACGCACAAAAAGTTTCTCAAAGCCCAAGGATGTATCTGAGAAAAGCAGATTTTCGAATAGAACATTTAAAGGGAGAAATACAGAAGAAAACATGATATATACTACGCCCTCTAGCGGAAGAATTTTGCGCATAACGGAAAAGTTGAAAATAGGGAATGATATTTTTCATGGAAAAAGCTATGCTAAAGAAAAGTAACTTTTCAAACACGTCTCCCGGAACAGAGATAGAAAGAAGTAGGTTTCGATC
Organism: Macrothele yani; assembly: GCA_039090855.1. Lineage (NCBI taxonomy): Eukaryota > Metazoa > Arthropoda > Arachnida > Araneae > Macrothelidae > Macrothele > Macrothele yani. The sequence goes on along the minus strand of CM076990.1, from coordinate 184,924,946 downwards.
TTTACGCCCCTAGCGGGAAATCTGTGCATTATTTAAAGAGGATAATGCTCCACATCTCAATTGTAGCGAATGACACACAGAAAAGGTGGAATTTCTGAACAGAGTTTTTTTTTTGGAAGCGGAGATACAGCTGCAACTGAAGTACAAAAACACCACCCAGCGGCAATACTATGAACAATAAAACTCCTCATACACAAACCTAAAATATTGTACAGGGTAAATGACATCCGGTGTTGAAAGAAATTTTTAAATTGCACTGGTAGAAGCGGAGATATTGAGAAAAACAGTTTAAAAATTTGCGCCACCTAGCGGTGAAAGTGCGCATTATTTTGGGAAGAAAGTATACTCACAGAGATTACATAGTAGTATCTGATCAAAAAGAAGATTTTCAATTGGGTTTATAGTCTCGCAGATACTGCTGTAAACGGAAATTTAAACTTACTCCCTCTGGTAGAAGACTTGTCCGTTGAGGAAAATTTGAAATTGTATTACATACATTTCGCACCGGAAACGCTCTCCAACAACGAAATAACTTTACATCGACAAAAATATGATATACATCTACGCCTGCTCCCCTAAAACTGTACGTTAATTTAAGAAGAAAGTGTTCTCAAAACATTTTCCAAGGCGAGCAGTATCTTTCCATGGAAGAACTTTTTCAGTAGAGTTTTGAGAAGCTCCGATTTTGCTGCAAATACACCAGAAGCAGAAATAAATACTTACGTCCCCTGGTGGCCGAAACATTCTTTACTAAAAGTTAGAAATTATGTGCAAAACATTTCCCATCAGGTGCTGTGACTGATACAGGAAAGAATTTTCAAAATCGGAGTTTTAGAAGGAGCGATATCGGGGGAATTGCAATTTAGCTTCACTTCCCTTAGCAAAATGTCTATGCTTGAAAAATTTGGAATTATATGGGAAACATTTCGCACCGGAAACGCTACCCAGCAAGAAGGAATTTATCAAATCGGAGTCTTAGAAGCAGAGATATTGACAAAAATAGGATATACATCTACGCTCCTTGGGGAGACTACTATGCATTATTTTAAGAAGAACATATTCCGATATGTTTTACGGATCTGAGCGGTATCGGTATACAAAAGAAATTTTTCAATCAAGCTTTTAGAAGCTCAGATTTTTTGCAAATACATGAGAAGCAGAAATTAATACTTGACCAAACCATTCTTTACCAAAAATTAGAAATTTTATGCGGAAACATTTCTCATCAGGAGCAGTCACCAGTGCAGAAAGAATTTTTCAAATCAGAGTTTTGGAAGCAGAGATATTGGGGAAAACCGTAATTTACTTTTACGCTCCCTAGCAGAAAATATGTGTGTAACGTGAAAAAGTGAATGCACTTAGAATGGTCTTCTATATAAATGGAATCGAAAGGTAAAATATTTTTTTCAGTGGGATACTTAGAAGCATATATATATGGAATAAAATGTACTTTGAATTCTATATCACATGCATTAAGGCTCCCTAGCGGTGAAATTCTACATCGTAAAAAAAGGGGAATGCAAGGATCATCATTTGCATATTTCAACCTTCTAAATGCAAAAAAGAATTTTTCAAATCGGACAAAGAGTGCACAGATATGGTGTTCACGAACGAGCGGACGGACGTACAAACAAACCGGTAACATAAGCACGATCTTTTTAACAAAAGGCGTGCTGAAAAATGGTAGTCTGAAAGAAAGAATTCTAGACCTGCATGTCCAATCTGTTTTCAAGTTGGTCGATCCCTTGTCAATTCCATGCCTAGTCAATGGAGACAAAAGCTCCAGGTTTTCTCGACAAAAGCTCCAGGTTTCCTCGACAAAAGCTCCAGGTTTCCTCGACAAAAACTCCAGGTTTCCTCGACAAAAACTCCAGGTTTCCTCGACAAAAACTCCAGGTTTCCTGGACAAAAGCTCCAGGTTTCCTCGACAAAAGCTCCAGGTTTCCTCGACAAAAACTCCAGGTTTCCTCGACAAAAGCTCCAGGTTTCCTCGACAAAAACTCCAGGTTTCCTCGACAAAAACTCCAGGTTTCCTCGACAAAAGCTCCAGGTTTCCTCAACAAAAGCTCCAGGTTTCCTCGACAAAAGCTCCAGGTTTCCTCGACAAAAACTCCAGGTTTCCTCGACAAAAACTCCAGGTTTCCTCCACAAAAACTCCAGGTTTCCTTGACAAAAGCTCCAGGTTTCCTTGACAAAACTCCAGGTTTCCTCGACAAAAACTCCAGGTTTCCTCGACAAAAGCTCCAGGTTTCCTCGACAAAAATTCCAGGTTTCCTCGACAAAAGCTCCAGGTTTCCTTGTCAAAAACTCCAGGTTTCCTCGACAAAAACTCCAGGTTTCCTCGACAAAAGCTCCAGGTTTCCTCGACAAAAACTCCAGGTTTCCTCGACAAAAGCTCCAGGTTTCCTTGTCAAAAACTCCAGGTTTCCTCGACCAAAAACTCCAGATTTCCTCGACAAAAGCTCCAGGTTTCCTTGACAAAAACTCCAGGTTTCCTCGACAAGCGCTCCAGGACCTCCGTTACGGGCAAATTAGTGTTTTTCATATTGACGCCCAAACGTTAAAATGGATGTTCTGGCATATGGTTTCAGAGCGTTTTCGCTGCGAAATGTTTCTCATATAATTTCAAGCTTTTCTTAACGCACAAGTCTGCAACCAGATGGCGTAAGTTCACGATTCCGTTTACAGCAACATCTGCGGGATTAAAAACCCGCTTGAAATATCTTTTTCTTCGCTCAGGTACTACCGTTTTCCATACCGGTCGAAAATTGTCCATGTAGTGAAAGAAGTGGTAATCAGAAGGAGAGAGTTCTGGACCTCCATCGAGGAAAATTATCCATATAGTGAAAAAAGCGGTAGTCAGAAGGAGGGCTACGTGGGGAAGTAGTTCAAGTGCAAATTATTTAAGACTTTCTCTGGCGTGCTGACAGCAAAGGATTAAGTGCAGTCCTGGCAGCCCCGAATGTTTAGCTGTCCGAGGCGTACGTTTCTGGGCAGTCGTAGGAGTGGGCGCGGGTTCGGGGCCCTAATGAGACATGCATTTTGCGCTTGCGTTACGCCGCTGACTATCTCTTTTCCCTGGAACCAGTGGTGCAAAATTAACGACGAGAAGCTAAGTATAATCCTCAGAGTTGCTCATGGTTGTTTTAATTCCCAAAACTAAGAGAAGGTACCTTCGTTTTGATAACTAGTTAGGGGCAGCCCTGAAGTGTCACAGAGTGAAGCTAAGTAGAAATTGAATTTGATGGCAATTTCTTCTGAAACCTATTCTAAATGCACTACACTCGCAAATGCGGTCTTCCCGGTGCCCAAGTAGTTTGAGATAGGCTCATGTTTGTGTCCTGGAGGAGGCATGGGTGGTGTGTTTGTCCGCTGGAGCTCGCCGTATTCGTTCCTAGAACCAAAAGCTCCCTAAATTAGGGATGGGCGACTACTTGTACTTCTCCAGTTCCTCATGGTCGTCGATAAACCCCGCATGAAAAATAAAAGGAAAATAAAGCTCTCAAGATCTCATCAGACATCACAGTCTCTGTTCTGAATCATTCTCTGTTAGGGACAAGAAGTGGGGAAATTATTATAGTGTCAACAAATATATCTGACAGTTCTACTTGGTGAAGTTAATCTTTTTTCCATCTCACGTAAAAAATCATTTCACATAACCACGGTGGAGTGGAAAGATGAAATCTTTCCTGATACGACGGTTCACATGTTTAGTATTCAGACATTCGGACACGGTTCGGCAACTACTGTTTGAACTATTTTTGGAGTGAGTAAGTACAGATGACGAACTATAGTTGCGCGTGAGCAACCAAACTGGAACGTGAGTCTACGACCGCATGCTGATGAATCAGCTTCAACATCGTGGTATAGAAGATTGCGTCCTATCGATATTGGACGTTCCGATTGCGAACTACTTCAATACCTCTCTCTCTCTCTCTCTCTTTTGAACTTCTTTTACCAAGATTCAGCAACGACAACGGCGATCACAACCTCACCTGAACTTAGCGTCTTTTGCAGGCCGCAGCTGCAAATTTTAATTATTTTTTTTTCAACAGTAATAGCACGAATTCCAGAACTTAGCTCTCTCATTGTAAAGCTTTAGGAACACTAACACTACTGCTCAGATACCAGGCCACCACGGTGGTGCAGTGATCTAAGCGCTGCCTTCTGACAAATCCCTGTGATGAGTGGATGTGTTTGTCTTATGAAACTCCTGGCTCTCTCTTTTTTCTGGAACCAGTGGACCTAAACTAGGAACGGGCTTATACACTCACGGACAATGAAATTTGCGCACCAAGAAGGAAGCAGCGAATTGAACTGAAATTTTATGAATGATACATATGATGGCGAAAACAGAGGGATCTGGGGCACACAGTCCGGTCATCTTCAATAGCGCGTCGCACCGCCTCGTGCGGTGATACATGCTGCAATACGTTCAGGCGTGGAGGCGAAAAAACACCTGATGTTGTCCTGTGGCGGACTGGCACACATCATGTGTTGGATGGTGTGCTCCAAATCCCGAATAGTGCGGTACGGTGGCGACTAGCGTTTCAACTGGTCCCACACATGCTCGATAGGGGACATGTCCGGTTAGCGGGCAGGTCATGGAACAGTCTGGACGTGACGTAGGCAGTCCTGTACAACCAGAGCCGTGTATAGGTGGACATTATGCTGGTATAGCGCACCTGGAATTCCGGCCAGGAATGGGAGCTCATGGGGTCGTAGGATCTCATCCACATACATCTGGCCGCTCAATGATCCACGTACCACTACTAGAGCTGATCGGCTATCGTAGGCTGTGGATTCCCAGTGCAAAATGTATGCAGTGGGTGAGGTGTGGCGTTTGAGAGCAAGGTGGGGATTGTGCCGTTAACCCGGGGACCTCCACACCCGGACACGGTGATCATCTGTCCGCCTAAACGAAGCGGCACTTATCGCTGAACACCACACGTTGCTAGTCTGTGATGTTCCACGTCGTCAATCTGTGATGTTCCACGTCGCTCTGGCTTGGCACCACTGCACACAGAGCAGACGATGTTCCGGTGTTAATGGCAGCAGAAGTAAGGGGGGGGGGGGAGGGCTGGAATCCGCATCCGCGAAGCGTCGGGAAATGTATAGTGGGCACACAGGAGCCGCTACATAGGCCTGTATGGTGGACCGGGTCTCCGTGGGATTCGTTCGTGCCTTGCGCACGATTCGTCGATCCTCTCTACCGGTGGTCCTCCTAGTCCGTTCGGAGCCGCTCCGCCGTGCGGTAGTGCCGTCACATGCCCACTGCTCTCAACACAGTCGCGTGGTATGGTCAGAACGATCCATGTGGCGTGCTATACGGCGCGCCGACCACACTGCGTTTTTCAGCCCGATGATCAGTCCTCTCTCAAAGTCCGTAAGTTGCGTAAATCGGCGTCTCTAGCGTCTACCCGTCATTCTTGTTACTCTGTATTCTTGCTTGCGTCGGCCGGTGCTTTCCGATTTCATGGGGCATCGACTACCCGCCAGTTTTTAAGGCTGCCGGTTCGTGTTTGCAGCGACACCACAATGTGTGCGGTCATGCGCACTCGCATCAAACGTGGATCATTTGCATACTAGAACGCACTCTACCCCAGAGAAACAAACAAGATACTAGCAATGGGCATAAATAGGTCATCCATATAGAGATAGGCAAATTTAACACAAGGACGTTAGAATGTACAGATTTTGCTTTAGAGAGGTATCTACAAACTTATTAATTTCAGACTAAAGGATTAGAATTGATGCTGAGAAATTGAAACTTGTTTGTTTTAGCAGTATTTCCTTTCCCATTTTGCCCTTACTCGAAAGGGTATCGAAACTTCAGGCACAATGCGGCTTTTTTTATTGGAGGCTTAACGACCACCGTGAGCAGCTCAATGGGCTATAGGCAGTCGTCCGTCCCTAATTTAGGGCCACTGGTTCCAGGGAAGGGAGAGAGCCACTGACCTAAGACAAACACAACATACATGCCTCACCGGGATTCGAACCCGAACTACTTTTGGACTAAATATCAGAAGCCATCGCTTAGGCCAATGCGCCACCGGTGCAGCTCAATGCGGCTTAGGGCGATGTTTGATATATATATCGCCCTATCACCAAATCAACCACTACTCGAAGATCTCGAATTTCTTCCAGACGGCTTTGTCTAGAGCACTTTAAGACAAAGATTTTTTGGAAGAAATTTAGCTTGATTTCGTGGTTAGCAAGTCTTCAGACGTTTACAGTGATTTTACGGTTCGCCGTCTCCGTGGCTGAATTCTCAGGGGCGCTGGTTACTGACATTCGTCTAAGATGGGTATTGGTTCGAGTCTCGCATGAAGTGGTGCGTTAGTTCCGATGAACCTGCCTCTTTCCCTTTTCCTGGAGCCGGTAGCTCTAAATTTTGACCCGGAGACTGTTAATCGCCATTAGATTTGCTATTGGTGGTTGCTAAACGCTGACAAAATCACGGTTCAAACATACACTGGTGTGCAAAAATTAATGACGAAGAGGAGAAATTAGCATAACAGCGGAACGAGCAGACAGAACGGACCGAAAGACCACTCAGGAGATAGACTAGGGTCCGGTACAGCACGGCATGCGCATATATGCAGCATGATGTAGGGGTGGAAGGGGGTGTCGGAAGGGTATAAAGCACACGGGTGGTGAACGCACAGCAATTCGGTGAAAGCTATTGCATGGTGTACATCGGTTTGAACGACGTCGAGTTGCTGCCACCGTGTAGTATGGCCAACAGGCAATCCAGTAGACAACACCTGGATGACTTTACCCGAGTTCGCGTCATTAGGAAGTTGGAAGAAGGTCGATGTGTGACTAGTGTGGCCGAGGAGTTCGGGATCGCTCACAGCATCGTTTCACGAGCTTGGAGAGCATTTCAAACGACAGGAACAGCTGTCCGAGAGATTAGCAGTGGTCGTCCACGAGCAACTACGGCGGCGGACGACCTTTATATTGTCCTACAGGCGAGAAGAGGTAGACGGCAGGCAGCGGGAGAATCGCAAGGCACATGCAACAGACAACTGGAGGTCCGTTATCGCGTTTTACCGTGGCCAGGAGACTGCACAAAGGTGGTCTATTTGCACGACGACCAGTACGGTGTGTGCCATTAACGCCTGCTCATCGGAGACGGCGGTTTCTGTGGCGCCAAGAACACCATAACTGTACACATCAGCAATGAAGTCGAATTTTCCTTACGGATGAGAACCGATTTAGTCTGACGAACTATTCTGGACGTATACACATCTGGAGAAGGCAGGAAACACGCAATCACACCTCCAACATCATCAAAAGGGACCAGTTTGGGGGGGGTGGCGGAGTTCTCGTTTGGGGCGGTATCATGCTTGGTAGCCGTACTGACCTCCACATCTTCCAAGGAGGTTCAGTCACTGGTGTCCGCTATTGTACCGAGGTTCTCCTACTTCACGTGCGTCTGTTTAGAGGTGCTGTGGGTCCTGAGTTCCGCTTCATGGACGACAACGCTACACCTCATCGTACAGTGGCTGTCGCAGAGCTGTTGGAGAGTGAAGATGTTCAACGCATGGATTGGCCCGTAAAGGTCCCCGGACCTAAATCCAATCGAACACGTGTGGGACCTTCTTATGAAACGCTTGGCAGCACGTCACCAACCGCCAGCAACGATTCCGCAGCTGCGATTAACGCTACAAGAGGAATGGGCCGCGATGCCTCAACAGCTCCTTGACAACCTCGTCCTCAGCATGACAGACGTTGTAAATCCTGCAGCACAGTCAGGGGTGATCATATCCCTTACTAAAGACTGGATTATTCTCGGCAGCCGTCTGTCACATCGATGTTTCTGTCTTCTGTCCAGTTGTGCTCGAAGCTAGCTTTTCAATGAAGCACCTTTGTATCCTTTGCATTCCTTGTTTGGACGGTTTTGCTCACATATCCCATATTCGTACATCTTGGGGATCTTATGGTATGATTTGAGTCGATGTGGAGCATTTCTGCACGACCTTACATTCGAAAAACCGTCTCGTCCTTACTTTTTTGCACGCCAGTGTAATGTTTTATATCCCTGTTAATGTGTATGCTTTCTAGTTTTTTGGTATCTATTGAAGTACTTCTATTGAGTTCTTTCTTTTTTGTATATGTCTATTCTCAAGCATTTAATACGTGAGTACCTTACATGTGGAGTTATGTCTATAACTTTTATGCATTTTCATGTGATACTTTAACTATTTTTAACTAGCACATAGATAATATGCCGTGGTAATTTAAAATTTAAGTCGAGAAAGTGTGAATATTGGAGATATTCAAGTGTCATATGTTAGGGTTTTCTTTCATTGCGAAAGCTCGAGCTATAATTATAATGCGATTCCGATATCTAAATGTACACAATGACATATGCCAGCACTCCGACACGTAATAGCAGCTTTTGAGATTGCAGATTGAAGTAGAGACGCAATGTTAAAGGCGAAATCTTGTAGAAGAGTGATTTCACGAAGAATAATATGCGAATAGCAAATCGATGGAGTAAAAATGAAAGCAGCTGATGTCTTCGACTATTTTGAAGACAAAACGGGAGCTGAGGACAGCATCGAATAATGAATCAATACTGCTTCAAAGAAAACTTCATTTTACGCGAATGTGTTGTAAGCAACACTTGTTACTCAATATTTCCTTCCCCTTTTTCGTAACGTGCTACTTTATTACTTTTATTTTTAGTTTAGTCTTATTTCATTTCTTTAAACTGCGTCAAGTGGTAATACTTGCCGTAATCTCAGTAATGAAAGCGTCAGGAGAAGAAATGTCGTAGAAACACAATATATTTTTTATTTTTTTAAATAATATGTCAAAGTTATCAAACAAAGTACATAAAGTGTCATCTCTCCACCTATTTAACCATTCTTTCTTTTTAGTTAATACTGTGTTTTTACTTTCGTGGCTACAGAACAATGCTTCGTGTTTCTTTCGTTATTCAGTGTTACATTTTTTCTCTGGCCACAACATATTACCCGATAACATTTTTACTAACGTCAGACGATAGTACCTTCGTCCTTTTAACTCAATTGAATTTCATACTGTGTTTTATGATGTCACTGACGATATGATTGGATTGCTCTTTTTTTTATTGGAGGTTTAATGACCACCGTGATCAACTCAATGGGCTATAAGTAGTCGCCCGTCCCTAATTTAGTGTCACTGGTTCCAGGGAAGGGAGAGAGCCAGTGCCATAAGACAAACACAACATCCATGCCTCACCGGGCTTCGAACCTGGACATATCTCGGACGAATGATCAGAAGTCATCGCTTAGACCACTGCGCCACCGGGACGGCTCTGATTGGATTACTGCGAGAAATACGCAAATGTAACTAAACACTCAGTGCACTGTGTATGCTCTTTTTTTTCTTTGCATTGAAGGTTTAACGACCACCGTGAGCAACTTGATGGGCTATAAGCAGTCGCTCGTCCCTAATTTAGGGCCACTGATCCCAGGAAGGGAAGGGAACCAGTGCCATAAAACAAACGCAACATCCGTGCCTCACCAGGATCCGTACCCGGGTCCATCTCGAACGAATGGTCATAAGCCAGCTCTTAGACCACTACGCCAACGGGGCAGCGTGTGTATGTGTTACGCTCAATTTTCCTTATTACTCCATACCAGCAGTAGCTCTTATTTTTATGATAAGCGCACATTATTTTATTTTAATCATCGATCATACCAAGTGATAATAAGCCCTCTTCATTTGAGTGTTGATGGATTCACATTCTTAGTAACCATTGGTGCTGCCATTTTACAGCCGATAACATTTTTGTTCTCATCCAACTTTATTGGCATTCAACAATTTCCCCTTAAGCGCACTGTTAAAAAAAAATCTACCTAAAAATGAGAACCTGAAACTACTCGTTTTTTTAAGTACAACTGTGTCGTAAACGAGTACATGGCATGCTCAAATATAAGTAACCATACGTACTTACAAATAACTGCTTCAATAAATACAATCTCGTATTACTTCATTTTAGATATTATAAATTTCAAGAGAAATTGTTTAATAAATGTGTAAAGTGACACGCATAAATAATTACTACAACAAAGTCATTGATCATAAGTAATTTAATTATGCATAAATTAACTTTGTATACGTTTTTACATTAACTATATTTGTGTCAACCTAATAAGTAACATGTTGTCGTTTCATCACTTATTTGTCATAAAATTGTGCGGTCCATTTGCCCAGCATGTAACAACGGGCATATCTATCATCCCAGATGTGCCATCGAATAATATACTTCAAGTTGATTCTATGAGTACATGAGTATGTATGGAGTACACGTATTACAAATTTGAAACCGAGCCGCGGATGGTTTAGTGGTGAGATTCAGGCTAACACTAAGCCCTCGATGATGGAGGGACCCCAGTTTCAAACCTAGCGTGGTGGTGTGGAGTTCCAACAATCGCTAAATATCCGTCGTGCATAAGACGAGGGATAGGCACTGGGTGGGAATCCTCCGATTAAATATACACTGAAAAGCAATTGAATTAGAGATACCTGTCTAGTAACGTGTAGCAACACCTTTCGCCCTGATGACGGCGGCGATTCTTCTCAGCATGGACTTCACAAGGCACCGGAAGCATTGGGAAGACATACGGATCCATGACCCCTGAACAAGCTCCCACAGTTCACGAAGACTTGATGGAGGGGGGGGTCAGAGCCTCGAACATCTCTCTTGATAGCATCCCAGATGTGCTCGAACAGATTGAGGTCAGGTGACCTAGCTGGCCAAGGAAGCGAGGTCACGTCGGTGGAGTGTTCATCCAACCATTCGGGTACAGTTCGAGACCTGCATCGTCTTGTTGCAGGATGTTGTCCCCAGTGGGATGTTGAAGACGCACAAACGGGAGCAAATGGTCCAGGATATCCCGGTAACGTTGACCTGTGAGGAACGATGTCACACGTACCAGGGGTCCTATTTCAGTCCACGTAAACAGTCTCCAGACGAGAATTCCACCCCTACCAGCTTGAAGAGTACCCTGCTGGCAAGGAGGATCCATCGCTTCATGTGGTTTGCGCCGTACTCGTATCCTGCCATCCGCATGTACCAACGTGAATCTCGACTCATCAGTCCAGGCAACATTTTTTCACATGTCTAGGGTCCCGTGGCGATGTTCCCACGCCCATGCTAATATTTGCACCCTGTGATGTGCGGTCAGCAGCGGTACCCTCGTGGGACGATGGCTTCTGTACCCCATAGCAAGGAGATGGTTTTGGATGGTGTGGCTGCTTACACGTTTTCGTGAACCAGCGTTAAATTGTCGAGTGATTTATTGCACTGTGGCCCGTCTATCCGCTGTTACAATGCGAGCTAGCCAACGATGACCCCGCTCATCTACACGCTGTTGTCCACGGCAGTTGGCCCTTGCAGGGATGGTTTTACCGGATTCTATGTACTCACGGTGCACCCGTGACACAGTGGCTCGTAACAATCCCAGTGCATGCACGACTTCCGAGATGGAGTGACCCATTCGTCGGGCCCCGACAATTTGCCCACGATCAAATGCGCTTAGATCCTTCGTCTTACCAGTACTTCGTATGACTCTTACTGATTCCCGTCGCATCACTCCTTACATTGTCGGATCGCTGCATACGTCATGTCGTTTCCGTTTACAGGGGCGCCCACAGCGTCACACTAGCATAACGCCAGTTGTCTCTAATTTAATTGCTCTTCAGGGTAAAGGTGCTCATTCCTAAGCGTCCCAAATTTCTCTCTGACTTCTATGCGCAAAATCGTACGCGTGTACCGTGGCGCCATCTAGTGTGCTCTCTCACTTACAAATTATCCTGTCAGAATCGCTAGGTTCGCTCTAACTTCCTTCAGTTTCTGTGCCTTGTCCCGAAAGGGGATAGAAACTTAATGAAGTTAGATCACATATATTTGAAGTATATGGAATTTTTTGAGTACATGTATTTCACATCAGAAATGCCAGATATATTTACAATTGATTTTCTGTATGTACTCAAAAATGAGTACGTGTCTTTTTCAAAAATGAAACACAAGTACTTGGAGCTAATATAAGCCCAGAATGTACTCAAAAACGACTACATTTTCCTTATTTCTAAGCAATAACTTTTAACAGTGTGTTACATGATTTTAACTCTTAATAAACATCAGGAGACAATGTAATCGCTTCTTCCGATAATTACTCGACTTTAGAACTCAGTCAACCTCTCATGACAAAGTTCTCATTTTTCCTGAGTGTTTCTTAGTTTTAATCAGCAATGAGAAGTAGAAATGTGTCATCCTGGTGGCCTAGTTGTCTAAGCGCTGGCTTTTGATCATTCTCCTTAGATGAGTCAGGGTTCGAATCCCGGTGAGGAATGGGTGTTGTGTTTGTCTTATGGCACTGGATCTCTCGCTTCCTTGAATACAGCGGCTCAAATTTAGATACAGGCGACTGCTTACAGCCCATCGAGTTGCTCACGGTGGTCGTTAAACCTCCAATTCAAGAAACGGACATATGAATGCACACACGTCTTTAATTTTATATTTCGAGGTTTAACCACAGCCATAAACAATTATTACGAGACATAAGCAGTTCGCAGTCCCTTATTTTGACTGCTTCATTTGAAGGAAGCGAGTCAGTGCCGTAAAACAAACACACCACCTTTGCTTCATCACGGACTCGAACCGGTTTAGACGTATCTACGTCTAATTCCGCGGAGAATATGGAGCGACTTACGGCCTACCGCCTGTGACAAAAATAGGTCCCAATGGAAATCATTATAGCGTTAAAAATGCGTGCCTCACACTAATCGTGTTAGCATATCTTTAACAGCATAGAGTCCAACTCGCGTACTGCGCAACGCATCGAGTGCGCGACGCTCCCCTCACTCCCTGTGCACGGGGGAGATGATGTAATATTTCAGGGGATGCCGCCGCATTTGACTCAGTCTATCTCGGTGACCGTAAGCGCAACACGACAGTGCGTGGTATCGTTTTAAAGCTCTCGACGAGATCTATTCGAATATACGAAGAGCATTTCGCAGTGGTTTGAACTGAACATTTTAAAAATTGTTTTCTTGTGAACTGGTGAACACGTTTGCAAATATCACGGTTTAGATGGACAACATTGAGTGCAAAACGACTGTGCGTGGTATCGTTTTAAAGCTCTCGACGAGATATATTCAAATACGCAAAGAACATTTCGCAGTGGTTCGAACTGAGCATTTAAAAAATTGTTTTCCTATGAACCAGTGAACACTTTTGAAAATATCGCGATTTATCTGGACGACCGTGAGTACAAAACGACTATGCGTGATATCGTTTTAAAGCTCTCCAGGAGATCTATCCACATATGTAAAGAACATAGCGCAAAAGTTTAAACTGAAGCTTTAAAAAATTGTTTGCGTGTGAACTGGTTAACGTTTTTGACAATGCCGCGGAATTTGCAGAAAGAACACCAGCAAAAGTGGAGAAAATCAAAAAAGAGAGGCAAGAGCAAGTGATAAGGAATGCTAGAATCCCAAGAAAACAGATCCACGTTGGGTAATTCGTGTACCGATCTGCTTTGTGTTTGTAATGTATCCTGTATTATTTGTAAAAATTATGTAAGCTACTTTTCATATCATAGACTTGTGCTGGCTATAACAAATTAAATAATCGCTTTGAGGCCATACTCGACTAGCTCATTTCATCTCTCCGATCTGCAAGTCGTAGTCCTACGCTCCAAACTATCGGCTCAATCAGAACTGAGGCTATCTGTATTGTGTTCCTCCAGAACGATTATTATTTAATGATTAATACGTATCCTGGCACCGAAATATTATTTTTGACTTACTGGGTAAGCGGATCTTCTCCAACTTGTCGGATACTTACTACAAATTGCATAAATGGTGTATATGAAGTGTTAAAATTAGCAGAGGCCTAAACATTTTGGGCATTATTTGGTTAAGGCATATCGACCACTTAAAAAGGTAACCACCACCATGAAAAACTCTAAGCACTGTAAACAGTCTCCAGTCCTTAATTTGGGATCACTGGTTCCAGGGAAGGAATAAAGAAAAGGAAAGGACATCTCCACATGCAGTCAAAGAATGGCCAGCACCTCAGACCCTAATCCGCAGGGGGCCGACAATATTCGGGATAAACATCGTTTTAAGACACGGAATGTTTTCTGAGAGTAGTTGCCTTTGCAATTTACAAATAGTTCCTTAAATAAATGTTCTTTCGGTGTTTCTGTGCCTGAAATAATTTTGTGATGTGTAAAACGCCTTTCGCATTCAGGCAATAGATCTGGTTCCAATTTTAAAGATCAATTGGCATTAGAATCACGTTATATTTACATACAGTCGAACCTCGATAAACCATTCACCTTTAAATCGCCACCTCTGCTTTCAGCCCACTACTAATGGGACGAAAATCTTATCCCAATCTACTAATGGGAAATTTCCCCCTTTAAACCTCCGGCTTGCTGACTGTCAACAGCCACGACATTCTAGAGACAGTTTGATGTTTCTCATTGGAGAATACCTCGTTGACCGTTTCTGAAAATATCCGCTTGCAACGGATACACCGAAAGCCCACCTTATCTTCTTAACTATACCCCAAAAGTATATTAGGTGGTTACTCCTCGAAGAAATTTTGTGGAATGGGTGAGATAACACCCACCGCAACGACTAGCCTTCTGAAAACTGAATGATGCAGCTAGAAAAGTTAGTGCGGTCATCTGCGAAAGATCCAGGGCACACTCTGATATATTGCATGCAACCGAAGAGAGACGACTGAAGTGTTTGTTTGTTCTTCTGTGTGTGTGTGTGTGTGTGTGTGTCCGATTAAAAATCGAAGTTTAAAGTTTTGCGAAACCTGGGTTTAATTGTTGATTAGTATAATTTGATCTCTACAATAAAATACAGATGACAAGCGAAAGAAAAGTGCCAGGGGCAACGGCAGAATTATTCTCCACCTTCACGAATGCTCAGTTTTATATTTCTTTTAAGTTGCAGAGAAGTAAGCGTAAGAAAGTCATCGTCACCGAAAATTTGTCATACTGTATCCCGTTTAATGTATTTGTGCGTTACTATATCCCTTGTATAACGTACAAGTTTGTCCGCGCCGGACATCGAAACCGGGTCCTCTCACTCCGGAGTAAGTCGCCCTCCCAAATGAACTACGCGGACATGGGCTCTCACTGCTATCTGCCTTTATCTCATGTGCGTCCTGCGGTGCAGGCATGTCACACTTGTTTCTTAATCCAACGTTCCTAGAATTCCTTTACACATTTCATAGTTATATTTGTTCTCTCACGTATGATAATCGTTTAATAGCTAAGTTTTTCTTCAATTGTACCTCTGAAATACTAATGATACACAGTGCGTCAAATAATTTTTAAGACTGGCGCTAGATTTCAGCCTACGGTGGCGCCACCAGTGTAATCGCGAATGCGTTATAAACCGTGACCATCTGCTTGCTTTCTCCCAAAAGTACTGCGCAGTTGTTAAAGTAACTCAAACGAAACGCGCGTTCATTAGAGAAGTAAAAAATTTTTTCATGTTGAATTATTAAGATGGAACAAAGGGCTGTTATTAAATTTAACGCAAAACTTGGTAAAAGTGCCTCGGAAACGTACCAAATGATGAAACAAGTTTACGGTGAGTTTTGTTTAAGTAGATCAAATGTTTTCCTGTGGCACAAACGCTTTTTGGACGGAAGAGAGACGCTAGAAGATGATAAGCATACCGGAAGACCAAGTTCATCTAGGACACCTGAGATTATTGAAAAAGTGCGTGATTTCGTGGCAAACAATCGATGTGCGTCACTAAGAATGATGATGGAAGAATCTTTAAACATCACCAAAGAAACGATTCGAATCATCCTGCATGAAGATTTGGGCAAAACAAAAGTCTGTGATAAATTTGTTCCATACACGTTAACCAATGAACAAAAATCAAGGAGAAGAGCACATTGCAGAGACATCATTTCAGGCGCTGAAAATGATCCAAACTTCTTAAAATCGATTGTTCCTGGTGATGAAACATGGAGTTTTCAATATGATCCTAAAACAAAGCGACAAAGTGCGGAATGGAAGTCACAAAACTCGCCACAAGCCAAGCAAACGAGAAAAGTTCCATCAAAAATCTAAACAATACTCATTACATTCTTCGATAGTAAGGGTATTACCCACAAAAAATTTGTTCCAAGTAGACAAACAATTACCGGTGAGTTTTATTTAAAGGTTTTGAGGCGTTTGATGGGCAGAATTCGTCCCATTCGACCAGAATATCGAGATGAAAACGGTTGGTGTTTGTTGCACGATAATGCACTCAGTCACACCTCACTTCTTGTTTGTAGATTTTTGGCGAAAAATAACGTCTGTGTGTTGAATCATCCACCGTATTCGCCTGATTTAGCACCCTGTGACTTTTCTTTATTCCCAAAACTTAAAATGGCGTTAAAAGGGTGTTATTTTGATGATATTTCGACCATACAAACAGCTTCGACGCGTGCTTTGGAGGCAATTGCGCAAAGTGAACTGGAACAGGCACTCGAATCATTATTAAATCGCTGTAACAAGTGTATTGAAGCCGGACTTATTTTGAATAACAAACCAAAACAAATTATAATTTCTTGTTTCTATTTCATTTTACAGACCCAGTCTTAAAAATTCTTTGACGCACTGTGTATATCCCCGGTCTTTAATCAGTGTCAAAATAATCTGCATTGCTTGTTTAACTGTGGCGTGACGTCAATCTGTTAGGAAAGAGATTGCAGACGTCTGAGTAGGCTTGTACGAAGAAATAGGACTTCCTGTGAGCAGCAATTAACCGAATCATTCGATGAGGGCTGTTCCTGATCCATATGGTACCGAACTACGCGCAGGGAATTGAAGAGGATCGATATTGGGAATCGCATGCCTTTACGGGAAACACTGATTTCTGTGAAAAACCCCTGAAGTTCCTGTACAGTGATGTCAGAAACGCCGTGACTCTGTACTGGAAGAACGGCAAAAATTCATATGACCCGATGAGTTGCGGCGCATAGCGGGTGTTTCATGAAGCAATGGACCCAGCTTTCCTTTTAAACAGAACTCAAGGTTTTGAAGGTGGTGTCATAGTGTGGGACACATTCTGTTTGTACTCAAAATATCCCCGTAATATTGCTGGACGGTAGAGTGTCCTCCAAGAATTATCTGGACATTGTTTCCGATCAAGTACTTCCTGAAATACGAACTTTCCATCCAGCAGGTGATGGCTGTTTTATGAACGACAATGTTACGGTCCATCCCGCAAGCAGCAGTGTTTCAGCGAGGATGACAACAACTTTCACTCTCTTCCCTAGCCACCAAAAATCCCGGATCTGAACCCCATTGAGAATGATGGAACATGTTAGAAAAACAGATCCGGGAGCAAAGTCTTCTTCCGTCGAATCTGAGCCAGTTGAAGGATTGTCTGAAAAACACCTGGTATGTTGTAGATGTAAACGTACTCCAACAACTTTGTGGAATCAATGCCAAACCGCATTCGTGTTGCAGTTTGGGCTAAAGTAGGTCCAACCGGTATAGAAGTTCTTCATTCTGTAGCCGGTATGTGTAGATTATATCACATTTCTCTTTATTTTTTCATAATCGATGCATTGTTTAGTTCCGTAAATGCGCAAGCAGTTTTCTAAGAAACGGTCTTACTAAACGTACTCTGAACTTTATTCCAACGTTTCGCAAGTACATTGAACCTCCCTTTCACATCCCCCTTTTCTCTCCGTTTTTTTCTCCAAACGCACCCAACCAGCAATCTTCTTTTCCAGTGAATGTAACTGTTTCCATTTCTCCCATAATGCGTTTCGTCCCTTAGGCCGTTCCGTTCCCTTCTTCCTTCTGATATCATCCTCTTTTCTCTTTCTTCCTCTCCCTCTCTTTCTCGCTCCCTCTGTTTCTGGAGCATCGTAGTAGGAATACCCCGACGCAATAATCTGATCCGGCACCCCCTTCTCCCAAAGAAAGAGGGATCTCCTTCATATCGCACATCCTGCTTTTCTCGTGGCGCAGGTTTATCTTCCTCGCCTTTGACAGTTGTAATACATACCGGCGTGATGCGTTATTTTCTCACTACGATATTCCCAAAAGTATAGTTCAGAAGAAAATAAATTTAACCGTTTGTGTTCCAAAATTAAACGAATTTGTTTTAATTTCCTGATGATCAATTTGTACTAGGAAAAATAAAATATTTGGGCTGTGTAGTTCATTGTAATCAAAATTTCAGAATACATAAACATAAGGTGAAAATTTATTTAAAGGCTTTTAGATAATTCCTGTAACGCTACACTTGATTTTATCGCAGATAATTAGGTTGATAAGTAATGCACACACACTGAGATATCCAGAAGAAGAAACGATGTATTTGCACAATTAAAAACCAAAATAAAAGTTTTAGGCACAAATTGACATGCATACGAAGGATTTACCGAAAATAATGTAAAAGCAGGCATAACTTTTTTATTAACTGACAGAGGTTTTTCAAATTGCGCATGTTGGTAGAGTAAATCTCCCTCTATAGTAACCTTTCTTCTTCATTGCAGGTAAATAAAGGAATCCAAGCAGAAGCAACGTGCCGTCATTGAGTTCTAGACGAAGGAACAGTGCAGGGGGTCCGACATCCTCAGAAGGCTGCAGAATGTTAAAGGAGATGACACCATTAACCAGAGCAATGTGCACAGATGGATGAAGAAGTTTAAAGAAGGGGAAACCAGCATTGAAAATAAATCACGCAGTGGGAGACCATCATCTGCGACCATTGACACGAATCGTCAGCCACAGTATGAATTGATTCGCGACTAGTCACAATCCGTGAGCTTGTTGCACAACTGGACTGTGGTCAGAATGCCATACAGAAAGAAGACGGTGGAAGATTTAGGGTATCGGAAAGTGTGTGCAAAGTAGGTTTCTTGGCGGTTGACTCCCGGTTTGAGGGAGAGAAGGGTGGAAGTCTGCTCTGATCTGCTGGAAACGTTTGAAGACAATGAAGACACGTTTTTTCAGATCTGGTGACAGGCAATGAAAAGTGTGCGGATCTTCACGATCCGGAAACTAAGAATTAATCCATGGAATGCGTCACACCTCCTCACCAAGGCCTAAGAAGTTCAAGAGTCAGCGATTGGCACAGAAAGTCATGGTGACTGTGTTTTTTTTTTGGGGGGGGATGACTGCGGTGTCATTCTAATTGATTTTCTGGAACGTGGCCGTACAGTGACCAGCGAGCGGTACATTGAGATACTCAAGAAGCTTAGAGAAACCATAAAAGGAAGAGATCGAACAAGAATATGAAAAGGATCCAAATACACCATGACAATGCGAGACCACGCACATCTGTGGCAACAAATCATGCGATCAGCAAACTAAGTTGGTCGATGGTCCCCCATCCACTGTACATCCCAGATCTGGCGCCCTCCGACTTACACGTGTTTGGTGCAATGAAGGATAGTCTTTGGAGACAACGATTTGATGACACAGACGAGGTGAACGTGGCTGTGAAGAAGTGGGAACACACCTCAATTTTTCCAAAGAGGATTCGAGAGTTGGGTTCAACGATGGAGCAAATACATCGCTTGTGATGGAGACTGTTGAGTGGCACCTTTGTATACAGAAAGAGTTACTCTACCAACATGTACAATTTGAAGGACCTCTGTCAGTTAATAAAAAAGTTATACCCACTTTTTGTATTACTTTCGGTACAACCCTAGCATTCCTCTACGTAGTCGAATAGTCGTTCAATGCATTTTCCCCAACGTAAAACCAGTTTGTGCGTGCCGTCAATGCAGGATGTAGGGTTTCTTTGTCTGATCCATTACGTGACAGCATGATTGCAATATTTTTGGCTAAAAGTTGCCAAAAGTAATATTTTTTTCGCTGACATGTTGTAATCACACTTTGCCAAGTTAGCACGCAGTGATTCACAACCGCTGTAAGGAAAGTAGTGAAACTGGCCACCGTCGTGTCTGGAGATTGCGACTACGCGTTCAGGCTACACGCTTGTGCATTGCTTATCAGCCGTTCTACAACTCAAAATCCTTCTCACCAGAATAACACAAAATGCTTTGAAATCCTTCTGGTACCAGAATAAAAGAAACCAACATTATAGGAAGAATGAGCTTTTGCACAAGGAGATATTCCTAGCTCATAAGTGAACAGTGCTAGCTCATACCTGGACAGTGCCAACTCGTAAGAGGATAATGCCAGGTCATAAGTAAACAGTGCTAGCTCATAAGAGGACAGTGCGAGCCCATAAGAGAACAGTGCGAGCACTTAAGTTGACAGTGCGAGCTCATAAGAGGACAGTGCTAGTTCATAAGTAAGTAAAAAGTAGTAGCTC
The DNA here is from genome assembly GCA_039090855.1 of Macrothele yani. Classification (NCBI taxonomy): domain Eukaryota; kingdom Metazoa; phylum Arthropoda; class Arachnida; order Araneae; family Macrothelidae; genus Macrothele; species Macrothele yani. Next base: position 184,904,615 of record CM076990.1, on the reverse strand, counting down.
ATAAGTGGACAGTGCTGGCTCATAAGAGGAAAGTGCCAACTCATAAGAGGATAATGCCAGATCATAAGTAAACAGTGCTAGCTAATAAGAGGACAGAGCTAATTCCCAAGAGGACAATGCCAGCTCATAAGTAAACAGTGCTAGCTCATAAGAGAAGATTGCCAGCACTTAAGTTTACAGTGCGAGTATCATAAGAGGACAGTGCTAGTTCATAAGTAAGCAAAAAGTAGTAGCTCATAAGTGGACAGTGCTGGCTCATAAGAAGACAGTGCCAACTCATAAGAGGATAATACCAGCTCATAAGTGGACAGTGCTAGCTCATAAGAGGACAGTGCTAGTTCATAAGTAAGCAAAAAGTAGTAGCTCATAAGTGGACAGTGCTGGCTCATAAGAAGACAGTGCCAACTCATAAGAGGATAATACCAGCTCATAAGTGGACAGTGCTAGCTCATAAGAGGACAGTGCTAGTTCATAAGTAAGCAAAAAGTAGTAGCTCATAAGTGGACAGTGCTGGCTCATAAGAGGACAGTACTAGTTCATAAGTAAGTAAAAAGTAGTGGCTCATAAGTGGACAGTGCTGGCTCATAAGAGGACAGTGCCAACTCATAAAAGAATAATGCCAGCTCATAAGTAAACAGTGCTAGCTCATAAGAGGACAGTGCTAGCTCATACGTGGACAGAGCTAGCGCATACGTGGACAGTGCCAACTCATAAGAGGATAATGCCAGCGCATAAGTAAACAGTGCTAGCTCATAAGAGAAGATTGCCAGCACTTAAGTTTACAGTGCGAGTATCATAAGAGGACAGTGATAGTTCATAAGTAAGCAAAAAGTAGTAGCTCATAAGTAAACAGTGCTAGGTCATAAGTGGACAGTGCTAGCTGATAAGAGAAGAGTGCCAACACTTAAGTTGACAGTGCAAGCTCATAAGAGGACAGTGCTAGTTCATAAGTAAGTAAAAAGTAGTAGCTCATAAGTGGACAGTGCAAGCTCATAAGAGGACAGTGCTAGTTCATAAGTAAATAAAAAGTAGTAGCTCATAAGTGGACAGTGCTGGCTCATAAGAGGACAGTGCCAACTCATAAGAGGATAATGCCAGCTCATAAGTAAACAGTTCTAGCTCATAAGAGGACAGTACTAACTCATAAGAGGACAATGCCAGCTCATAAGTAAACAGTGCTAGCTCATAAGAGGACAGTGCTAGCTAATAAGTGGACAGTGCTAGCTCATAAGAGAAGAGTGCCAGCACTTAAGTTGACAGTGCGAGCTCATAAGAGGACAGTGCTAGTTCATAAGTAAGTAATAAGTAGTGGCTCATAAGTGGACAGTGCTGGTTCATAAGTGGACTGAACAATGCATATAGATTACAGAAAGTTCTGATACACCAAGAATTCAAACACTACAGACGGCTATCCTACACTGAATGTTTCCGTCCAAAGCAAGATTTGCCTGAAAGTAAAAGTCATGACCGATTATCTACAAATGGGCATCAGTCGCACTAAGGTGGCCTACTACGACTAGACATAATAATAATAATAATAATAGTAACAATAATATCGTTATACCATGGAAGTTTTGTATTGTCGACTTTATATTTATTTCTGTATCAAAATTATATTTCCAAACTACAATAACCCATAATCATGGGGGTTTATCATTATTTATATTATACCCTCAAATGAGTTAGAAGCAATAAAAATGGAATTTAAAGTCCCAATGCAGTTCAGTTACACATACAATTTTCTACCAAAAAAAGTCGCTTTTTATTATTTCAGTTGAGTACGTTTCTTAATTCCCGTAAAGAATGTATATAATAATTCCCATGCAGAAAAGTATTTCTAAATAGAATATACAAACATAAGGCTTGAAGATTAACAAGTAAGCGTTGATTAAAAGAAATTTAAAGGGGATTAACAAGTAAAGGCTAATTCTGTAAAAATAAATTATGCTAATTAGCAAGTAAAAATAAATTCTGTAAGGAAGCATTAGTACTATTAAAATCGGAGTGAAATCATCAGTATTTATATGATGTATTCATAAAAAATATTCAGTCATTGTAACCAACGCAGTAAAATCGGAGGTACCACTTATGCGAATTTCTATACATATATGTGTGACAAATCTCATTATTTTGAGTCTGTTCTCCAGAAAATGATGAAAAGGGATCTCCAAAAGAAATTTGGCTACTTAGAAATTTTTGCACTCCTTTTCACATGAAAGTTATAATAAAAAAATGCACAAACATTTGTTACAAAAATATTTATATTTCACATTACTTACAGCATTCAAAAAATACCTCTTTGCCTCTGAACACTCCATTTAAACGGCCATACTAAAAACGATAACAATAATATTTTTATCTTTTCTAGTGTCACACACACACACACACACAGACACATTATATGCTGGCCTAATTGTATAGTGTCTCACTTGATAGCTATCTTTAGTTGTTCACAATTCAGAACTTTTTCGCCGAAACATCCTGCTCCTACACATTCATAATAAAACATCTTTGTGCATCTAGATGGAGTTTTGAACTGCAGTGACGTACGACATGAATACAGTTAAGTTACCAATTTACGCCAGTGCGATTTCGCTAATATCCGAGAGAGGAATTCTTCTGGTTGCTCTTTATATGCGAGAAAATGTCGCTGTTATGCGATACTGTGCGGAGGAGCATGAAGTGGCTGGAAACATCTTCACCTGCTGCTTTATCACAACAATGCATGTGGCCTTAATGAAGACCCGCGGAAACTGTCGTGATATACAAGAAGGATCATTTAGACTAACAGTGTATATCACCTATCCTGTTTATTGCAGATTGCTTTTGTCTTATTGGATATTATAGATTGCATAGTCCTGCAAGTGCTTCCACTATTGATGGAGCAGTAAATTAGCGGAAGAGAACCTATCTCTCAAAATTCTGAAATGAAGTTAGAAATTGTACGTGCTGTGCTGGTGAAAGGTTTGCGCAGTGCATTCAAATTAGATTGTCAGCAAGTTGCTGCTGGATTTAAGGCAGCTAAAGATCGGCTGACGCTGCTGCTATGTTCTACCGCAACACGTGACTGTAAAATGAAACCTCTACTCCTCAGTAACTCTGAAAATCTCCTAGCACTGAAAGACTTAAAACGAAAACATGTTACTCATGCACTGGAAAGCAAACAAAAGGACTTAGATAACCGGGGAAAGTTTTTCAGGATTACTTCAGGGATAATTCCGCATCTGAACCTGAGAAATATTTTCAGAAATCCAAAATTGATATTGAAGCTTTACTTATTTTCGATAACTCTTCTAGCAGTCTTAACACTTGAACAATATTAACTTTAACATTCGTGTGTTGTTCTTCTCCACACACAATTTATCTGCACTTCTCCAAGTAGTTATATCAACTTTCCAGGTATATTACGGGCACAGGACGATATACCAGCTCCTTAAAGATACCGGTTATTTTGATAACTCAGGAAGTAAGCCCACAATGCGCGAGTGGTGTGAAAGCTACAATATCAAGGGTGACATCGAGAATGTTCAAGCATCGTGGGAAGAAAACAAGACATACACATTGAATGCATCTTTAAAGACTTTGTGGGAATACTTCATTGATGACTTCAGAGGTTTCCTTAGTTCCCAAACAAGAGTGTTTAACATTGCAGAGATTGGACAAAAGAAGAGTGGAGACGACTTCTGTGATATAAGAGATGATGTCGTGATGAAGTTTATTGACTAACATGAACCTAATGTTAAAAGATACGATGGATATGACCCAGGAACAGAAGGGTGAAGAAGATAAAAAAAATTAAATTCTTCAAGTGAAATATTTGAGTATGAAAATATTGGCGTCATTATTCTCGCCAGGGCCGGATTAAGGCCTTAGTGGGCCCCAAGGTTACGACATCTGGGTCGGCCCCCAAGGAACTTATGAAGGAGAATTATTACGAAGTCCATTAAAACATGAAATCGTAGCAATATTTTCGTAATAAATACTACATAGTGCATTCTTCAAACTATTACCTGCAGAGTTTACATAAAAAGTCACTGTATTTTCTACTGTTCTCATAAAAAACATGATTTAAAAGCTTAAGGTTCCTACATTTTTCTTGAAATTATTCATAATTTAGCATTGTATACTTTCCTCGGTGCATCTTTTTTGTTATGCATGAAGTCACAATGGATTTCACTCATTAGCTGTTCCAAGTCCAAGCCGGGAAGTGTATGTGGATGGTAGTGAAAAAGCTGAAATTGTCCGCCCACTCCTCTGTACATAACGACATGGAACGTTTACCCTTAGAGAGTCACTGATTTGAAATTCGTTCGTCTTCTGGCCTCTGTCTGTGATGCAATGGAAATCATAAGAGACAATATTAAAACTATTTTACTTCTCTCTCTGTATAAATATATAATAAAGCTGCATATTACTTGCCATGCAGAGACTTGACTTCTGGGCCCTTGGATATGGTGGGCCCCTAGCCTATAGCCCCGTTAGAACCCCCCGTCTCTTAATCAGGCCTTAATATTTGCAGTAGTATAATATTGTACTCCACCTTTTAGATGAAGACCATACGTTTTCGTTGGTTCATCTGCGTGGTTTGAGGAATTTTGACATATTTATCTCTCGCCTGACATTTTCTAATACATAATCATCTACCACAGCAACGGCAATCACATCCATTGAGACAGACGGACATATTATCTGAGCTAGTGTTGATTCATTTTAGTTAATTTAATGTTTCTTAAATGTTTGTGTTCGTATTTCTAATGATTATCATGATTTCAATGTGGTTGAAATCCATTTAAGATACATTACTTTTGCGTAGTTGGATGCAACCGCTTTTTCTACATGCGTTAACGCGTTCAATATATGAGATTTAAATGAAGACAGTGTTTGCGCAGAATTTTCGTTGGCACAAAATGTTTTTTCGTTGGCACAGGAAAACCAAAGAAAATCAGTGAGAAAATCAGTGAACAAACCCATGGCAACTGTTTTGGATGTACTGAATAAGTAGAAGACACATGGCGTGACTGACGAAACAAAACGTACCGCAAGACCAAAGAAAGTCAGTGATAGAGGACGTCGAAGCTTCAGGAGAGTCGTTACAGCTAATCGACGGAGTACTGCACTAAACCTCAGTGTACAGGTGAGTGAAAATGCTGGAACCTCGGTATGTACACGTACCATTCGCAGAGAACTTCATTCGATGGGTTACCGTGGTTGTTTGGCTCCTCATGAGCTTTTCATCTCCATTGGGAATGCTGCTCGTCGTTTAGCATGGTGTAAAGAACCTTTATCGTGGACCGTAGATCAATGGGAACGGGTCCTATATACTATATATATACTGATGAATCCAGATACACGATCCGTCACTCTGGTGGCCGTATGTGGGTATGGCGGCAGCCGGGGGAACGCTATTTACCACAGTGTACTGTTATTACGGTCAAGTTTGGAGCTTGCATTGTAGTCGTGTAGTGGTGCTATTCGTGGTATGGCTCCGACCCTTTGGTTATCGTGGACAACCCTGTTAACACCACATATACCCCGATATTCTGGACAATTATGCCCTACCAACTCTGTGGCACTACTGTGGAACCCCACCATGTTGGTACTATCAGGATAATACATCGATCCCTAAACCAAGGTATCAACATTACTTTTTATCGTGGACTAATATAGGAAAAACCGGGAATCAACATGGCTTGATAAAACAAGACAACATACATAAAATACATATAAGGTACATGAGCAGCATCACAAAAGACAAGTGAAAACAGCGCAACAGTCCGAAGGCAGAGCACCATGCAGTCAAATCTTCCGGGCAACATATACACTGAAGTGCCAGAAAAACTGGTACAGACGAGTTTATGCAAAATACATAGCAAAGCCACCTATGCGCGTACTCGGTTGCATCCACCAGTGCGTATATAAAGCGATAGACATCCTTGCCAGCTGTCAGAACTGTTTTCAGCATGAGAATGAAGAGTAATAACGATTTAAGTGATTTTCAACGCGGTGTCATAGTTGGCGCTTGTGAGATGGGCCATAGTATTTCGGAGGTAGAAACGAAGATCAGATTTTCTCGGACGACCATTGCAAGGGTGTACCGTGACTACAAAAATTCCGGCAAAACCTCCAAACTACGATACCAGTGTCGCCGTAAAATGACATTGGGTGAACGTGACCATCGTCTGCTGTCAAGAATCGTTTCACGTGATAGGCGTGCAGCACTCTCGCAGATATCATCGGAATTCAAATGCTGGAGCCTCAACAAACATCAGCGTCTGGACTGTGCAACGTACCCTGAACGATATGGGCTTTCGGAGCGGACGACCAACGCGAGTCCCCTTGATGGGTGCACGACACGGAGCTATGCGCCTCCCTTGGGCAAGGCAACACCGCCACTGGGCATTTGATGACTGGAAACAAGTAGCCTGGTCTGACGAGTCGCGTTTCCAACTGTATCGGGCAGATGGAAGAATTCGTGTGTGGCGCAAACCCCATGAAACCATGGATCCCCCCTGTCAACAGGGAACTGTACCGGCTGGTGGGGGATCCGTAATGGTATGGGGTGTGTTTTGCTGGACTTCACTGGGACCCCTGGTTTGTCTACATACGTCTGCGACCGTCCAACGCTATGTGCGCATCCTTTCTGACGAGGTAGACCCGTTCGTGTCCTGCATTCCTGCTGATGGGTTGGGCCTGTTCCAACAGGACAATATCACCTCCACACAAGTGTCGGAACGCCACATTATGGTTAGAGGAGCATTCATTAGAGTTTGGGGTGGTGCCATTTCCACTCAGGTCCCCACATCTGAAAGTGATAGAACACATTTGGGATGTAATGCAACGCGCTATCGAACACAGGAATCTGAGACCTCGGAATGAACCCGAATTGTGGAACGCTCTGCAGGAAGTATGTTGTGCATAGCATACAGCTTATTTCCAGAAGCTAGTGGAGTCAATGCCCCGTCGTATTTCGGCAGTCCTGCACATGCAAAATACATAGCAACGTCACATATGCGCGTACTCGGTTGCGTCCGCCAGTGCATATATAAAGCGATATACATCCTTGCAAGTTCTCAGAGCTGTTTTCGGCATGAGAATGACAAGTAATAGCAATTTAAGCGATTTTCAACGCGGTATCATAGTTGGCGGTCGTGAGATGGGCCATAGTATTTCGGAGGTTACAAGAATTCCGGCAAAACCTCCAAAGTACGATACCAGTGTGGCCGTAAAAAGACATTGGGTGAATGTTACCATCATCTGCTGTCAAAAATCGTTTTACGCGATAGGCGTGCAACACTCTCGCAGGTATAATCGGAATCCAACGCCGGAGTCTCAACAAGCATCAGCGTCCGGACTGTGTAACGTACGCTGCACGATATGGGCTTTGGTAGCCGACGCCCAACTCGAGTCCCATTGATGGGTGCACGACACAGAGCTATGCGCCTCGCTTGGGCACGGCAACACCACCACTGGGCATTTGATGACTGGAAACAAGTAGCCTGGTCTGACGAGTCGCGTTTCGATCTGTATCGGGCAGATGGAAGGATTCGTGTGTGGCGCAAACACCATGAAACCATGGATCCCGCAACACGCTATCGAACACAGGAATCCGAGACCTAAAAATACATCCCAATTGTGGATCGCTCTGCAGGAAGTATGGTGTGCACAGCCTACAGCATATTTCCAGAAGCATGCCCCGTCGTATTTCTGCATCCTGCACTCCCGTGGGAACTTACCAAGTATTAGACTAGTGTACCAGTTTTTCTGGCACTTCAATGTATGTCACAAATCAAAGATGAGAGAACGAGAAAGTCAGTTTGAGCGCTAGGGCACCACAACAGGGGCGAGTGTATCCGACCCAGAAGCAGACGAAGACGAGGAATCAGAGTCCAGGAATTCAGCTGGGCGGCTATGAGCAGTTTGTGCAGAAAGTACAGCAGTGAGGAGGCGTGTGCAGCTACGAAAAAGGCAGGCAACTATGGGCGCGGAAGAGGGTTCGTCTGGACGAGCCGCCGAATCGCAGAGCAAGAACAACTGATCTGAGTACCAAGAGCAGGAGTCCGACACTGTGAAACACAACGAGCAAGGGCTTTCGTGGCATGTGCATTCGGCTGGGGAAAAAGAAAATCACACAAATAATCTAAGTCAAGAGGCTCATCAAGGAAAGCAGAGTTCTTCAGAAGGTGTACGAACTCCGAGCGGGACAACATCTGAGGCTTTCCACGTGGTGGAGAGGCAACAGAAATAGCCGAAGTAGCAGGACGGGACTGGCGAGAGCAAGACGGAAGTGTTCTGGTTGACAGCGGAAAGGAGAAGGTAATGCGCGGCTTCTTCACGGCCGTAGTGCTGGCACGAGATTGCCACTGAGGCGCCGCGAGAACAGCAGTAGTGAGAGAAGCATCCGAAGAGCCGGAATCTGAGGCAGCGGAGAGAAAGACGAGCGATTGTGGTTCAGAGAGGTGGCCTGACAGGTCCGGACCAACAGCAGATACAGCTGTAGGAAGAGCAAATGACGGGGGAGACACAGGACCTCCGAAGGAGCAGCAGAAAGAAGAGCTGAAACCGACATGACAGAAGACACAGGCGTAGATGCGTCTTCAACCCGGGTATCAGAAGAAGAGTCATCAGGCTGAATGACGTCAGGCACGTGTTGATGAGTGGCTGTGGAAGACTTTTCAGGAGGAGAAGAAGTAAAAGGCGTACAGGAAGATATCCTATAAGAAGAGTAAGCTGTAGCATGCATGCACTGAGGACGCAAGTTGCCAAAGCTATAGCACAAGTCACACTGCAGGGACGGCGAGACATCAAAGCGGCGAAGATGGATCCCACATCGCACTGTAAGCACAGAAGGAAGAGCATCGGATAAGAACAACATGCGAATTTGTCGGCGGAATCCTTTGGATCTTTGGGTGCTGCAGAAAGCGTGTGGAAAGGGCCAATTACTCGGCCGTGGGAGCTAATGGCCGCCCTAAGCATCTCATCGGAAACTTCCGGAGGGACGGGATGGAGGAAGATTGTAACAGGGCGAAGGGAAACATGCACAGGGAAAATATAGCTAGCCCCAAGGCGAAGGCCCTGAAACAACACCAAGGAAACAGAGAAGAGGTGGCAAAATAAACAAGAATGGCCCCAGGTATCCGGGTCATATGAGTTATAGCATCAGGGGGACAACATAGATTTCAATAGAACACAGTAGCTCTTGAGGAACGTATCGGGTAGGGCCTCGAAAACGGACTCCGAGATCTAATGTAGAGTGAAGGCGACGCCAGGCTGGGGAATCCTCCGGTACGTCAAGAAGAATTTCCTGAGAAGTGCAAGGAAACATAAGAGTCAAGATGGTATACCTGAGAAGACGACGGCACATTAGCAGATGAAGACGCAACCGCAGCAGGGATAAAACTGTCCTAGGAGAAGCAGACACTGAAGAAGGAACACAGGACGAAGGAGCCATAGCAGGATCTGGAACCATGAAGAAGGGTAGATGGGCAGCGCTAGAGGACACGTCCATAGCATCGCCCACTGTCCCACAAAACCTAATATCAGAAGCACGGAGAGAAGGCAAAAGAGCAAAGCCGCTGGCAGAGGAAGAAGAGGTAAGGAACGTCAGAAGCAGGCGTGGCAGGAGGAGGAATCACAGCGAGATGGGCAATAGCCTCCTCCAATCCAAAAGAGGACGCCATTTGCAATGTCAAAGAGAGCTCTTGTGATCGACCAGCTGGGTCGTAAAGAAAAATGGGGAATTAGCAACAAAATAACACTCACCAACTTGTGAGGCACATCAACAGAAAGACGAGAACTTCACGCACACTTGACGCTCCAAAGGAAATGACGAAAGGCACAGAAAACTGGACAAAAAGGCATAAACACAGAGCTCGGCAGAACACGCCATAAGGCAAGAACTGTTACGGCGTGGTTTGAATATAATTCCGTATTGTGTGTGGACTAGTCGGCATAGAGCCCTGATTTTAATCGCATAGAGCAGCTATGGGATGAATTAGAGCGTCACATTAGAAGTTTGGTACCAAGGCCTACTATTAAGCTACAGGTAGCGGCAGCATTATGTACTGAATGGAAGTACATACCTATCGCTGTGTTCCAAATCCTTGTCTAAAGCATGTCTCAAAGAGTCAGTGCATGCATTAAGGCCAAAGGTATTTTCATAATCGCTTTAATTTAACAAAAACAGAGGAGACGAGCAAAATGGAATCGTCTCAAAGAAAAAAAAAGAACAGGAATGATGCAAACTGATAAAAGCCATTATATGTACATTGAATGAGTAATGACAAATTTACAACGTGATGCAAACAGAGCAATGCTTGAGGAAGAATAAAATGAATACAGGCGGGCACCACAGTGCAAAAGAACAACAAAATGTTAATGCATAGTCTTAACTCATCGTGAGATGTAACGGACTTGGTGTAACAGCGAACCATGGGGTCACTGGCGACAATGTAGCATAGAAGGAGCTTTCACGACAAGCGGAGATCACAGACTGATACTCCTCCTGGGACACCGTGCACAGAGTAACGGAAAGCATGGTGAAAGGTGAAGTCCCAAATGCGCCATCTATGAAAAAGTGTCCAGGAGTGGTAGTTCCTCTCTTGCAGAAGAAGTAAGTCAGCCCCAAGAGGCGAGAGATCTTCCAGAACGAGAGCGTTAGCAAACTCCCTACAGTTCAGAGTGGCGACCTTGAATGGGTAAGTCCGACGTAGGATGAAGAGCAGCTATGGCAGCTTTCTGGAATGTGTCGAGGCGATTAATGATACCACGAGAACACAAGACGTAGTCGGGATGATTGGCATTATGCCGGAGGAACTTGAGGATGGAGGTTGCTTGGTCGAAGACTTAGGAATGAACTGCTTCAAACTACTGTAAACAATAAGAGAAGCCTCCTGATTTGTTTTATGAGTGAGAAACTCGTAAATATCTTCAAAGGAGACAGGTTCTGAAGGAAGAGAGGCATTGGTAAGCAGAGTGAAGAAATCTTCTAACCTTGGATTTTCAAGAGGAAGAGATAGAACGTGATAGGGAAGACTTAGAGCCTGCAAGACGGGTGAAACGATGTGGGCGGCCAGTCGGAGAAGGTGACTTCTTATTTTCCCTCCGGGCCTCGGTACTATTAGTAGAGCAACGTTTGCCGTGGATCGATGACACACGAGACGTGGAATCAGAGGAAAGGTCCACCTCATCGCCGGGAGCAAAAGTGTCGACGGTGAATGAAGCTTGAAAATCAGCCGTGATGTCCTCTGATGGAGAGAGAACACGGAAAGGCAAGGAGGAATCAAGCGGAGGAAAATCCCACAGAATGGAGAAAGCAACATCGGAAGACGCGTGTTGATCGAAGGCTTTAATCAGATTTTCGGCAAAACTGGGTCCAGGAGATGCAGACGCAGGAGGAGGCATGGCAGCAGAAACGGAAGAAGAGGTAGAATGCTGCCTTGAAGCTTCAGGGGTCAGTGGCTCTGCATGGGGCAATGATCCTGCTGATGGCCGTACGCCTTGCAGCGTGAGCAATGAGCAGAGGCGAGGAGCTCAATCCAGCGGCGCTCGTTACCGCAACGAACATCGAGGAACCGTGAAAACTTTATGAGATGCTCTTTCGACGGGAAGATGATGTGAACAGTTCTACGGAAACCACAGATATATTTATCATCGGGGACCGAGGGGGAAAAGGAGAGAGTCTTCGCTGGGCCGACTTCTCTGCCGCATCGACTAAGTGCAGCACACAGCATATCATCAGAAATCTCCGGGTTTACCGGATGTAGAGAGATCAGAACAGGACGCTGGGCGATGGATTCGGCTAAGAGGTGACGATCGCCAAATTGATAGGCTCCGAGACAAGACAAGCTCGGCATATTGTTTCTCCGAAAAATAAACAATCACAGTTCGTGACTTTCGGGTGAGGTGGGTGATGGCACCAGAAGGAAGCATCTTCTTCAGAACGGAGCTGTACTGCTTCAAAGGAGTGTTGGACAGCGCATCAAAGCAACCCCCAACTCGAGGGTCAAATGAAGACGTTGACCAGCAGGAGAGTTCTCGGGAATGTCTAATAAGATGGTGTCGCCGTTGAGAGTAACGTAAGTATCCATAGGGGGCAGACAAGACGAGAAGGAAGCAGGTGGAATGCCAGAGGCAGCCGCAGAATACGTGTGTGCGGAAGCGCCTCCACTGAAAGGCATTGATGCAGCATGAGACAATGTACTGGAAGCATAGGCAGTAGAAACTGTAGAGGGCGGACTAGCAACGCCATCAGAGAGGTCATGAATTCATAATCGTCAGCAGATGCCAGGGACGTCACATCCACGTTCTCAATGGCAGAGTCGGAGACCTGAGCTGGAGAAAACGTGCAAATGACAGGAGAAAAACTAAGAGGCTCTCCACTAGAGCCACTTAATTGGATCGGCTGCGTCTCTCGTTGAAGAGGCTATGCGAGGAGCTGCAGCGATACGGGCGGGAACAGCGCCCTCATCGGCAGATGCCATACTCAATGGCAAGGGTTAAAGAAGAAAAATGACCAGCTCGGTGTGTAAATTAAAACATGAAAAAAAAATAAGCACTCACCCACTCGTAAGGGATCTTAAACGAAAACACAGATCTTTAACTTCGGCACACACACAGAAGGACAATGATGGGACACACAAAACACGCACGTGAAGCACCCAAACACGGAGCTCGTAAAGACACGTGTAGGCCAAATGTGGGCCGAAACCGTACTAATGTATGTCAATAAATGCCATGTTGTGTTTTTCTTCTAGGTATCCAGTGACTTTTGTCAATATATTGTACAAGGGCCGCTCCCGTGGCGCAGTGCTCTAAGCGATATATCCTGACCATTCGTCTGCGATTTGTGCGGGTTTGAATTCCGGAGATGCATGGCTATTGTGTTTGTTTTACGGTGCTGAATCTCTCCCTTCCATGGAACCAGTGGCCCTAAGTTAGGGACGGCGAGTGCTTATAGCCCACTGAGTTGCACACAGTGGTCCGTAAACCAACAATAAAAAAAATGTATCGTCGGCGTCACTTCTGAATGAAAGCAAAGCTATATATGAAAGCAAAGCCAACACTGCATAAAACTGTAAATTTTACGGTTTTGTGTTGGAATCCTGGAAAACGGTTTAAAACCATAAAATCTACAGTCAAATTTTTACAGTGCAGAACATAAATCATCCTTTAGAAAAAATACCTAAACAGCCGGATAGAATGATCAGCTACTGACTTACTGTTTAACGAAGCTTGATTGTTTCACTCACGTGAAGTTCCGAAGGGACTTCAGCATAATCAACTTCTAGAATATAATATCGCAGGTTTCACACAGGTATAATTTAATCGTATATCAATGACACTTATTTGTCAATCGCATATAATCAAATACACTTTTCACCTTTCGCAATATCAACATTTAAGAATATATTAGCAATCTCCCCAGATCTTTACAGCTTCAATATTTCACTTATGTTCACTCATAGTCTATAAAGAGTCGCCCATATGGTGGGCGACTCTTTATAGACTTTGATGCTCATAAGATGGTCTATCAATCCGAAGTAAAGAAACCAATGATAATGCACAGACCGAAAACTGAATTAGAAACCTTCATGCAGATGTAAAATCCACTTACGCAGCTCATATGCAAAATATGTGGTCAAAGGGTGTCACAACGTGATGTAGGCAACTATTCAATAATTCTTCTCGTTGGTAATCGTCATTAGTGCATATAACAATGCGAAAAACAAAAATCTTTCGGAGTTCGAAATACGTGGTCAAAGTGTGTCACAACGGCAATTATTTAAGACTTCTGCTCGTCTGTAATCATCATTAGTGGATATAACAATGGGAAAAACAAGAATCTTTCGCAGTTCAAAATGCGTGGTCAAAGTGTGTCACAACGTGATGTAGGCAACTATTTAAGAATTCTGCTCGTCGGTAATAGTCATTAGTGCATATAACAATGCGAAAAACAAAAATCTTTAGGAGTGCAAAATACGTGGTCAAAGTGCGTCACAACGGCAACTATTTAAGACTTCCGCTCGTCTGTATTCGTTATAAGTGCGTATAACAATGGTAAAAACAAGAATCTTGCGGATTTCAAAACACGTGGTCAAAGTGTGTCGCAACGTGATGTAGGCAACTACAGTATTTAAGCCTTCTGCTGGTCTGTAATCGTCATTAGTGCACATAACAATGGGAAAAACAAGAATCTCTCGGAGTTGAAAATACGTGGTCAAAGTGTATCACAATGTGATGTAGTGAGAGCGAGAAAGTGAGAGACAATGAGAGAGAGAGAGAGAGAGAGAGACAGCGGAGGAACAAAACAAAGCAATAGGTGTTGAAAGCTTGAAAGATATACTGTACATTTTAATGCAGATCTTATGACCTGCTTACTTGTGAAACAATACTGAGGAGCATTTGTTGATAAATCAGTACCATTACTTTACAGTTACACTTTGTGCATGCGCGAAAAACAGGGACAGACGTGCAAAAGAGAAGCAGCTGAATATATGTTTGGAGTAAGAAAAGAAGAATCATACCAAATTAAAAATAAAAATTTATTAACAAAGCTGAATGATGTGGGAGTTGAAAAAATAAAGTTATCGTTTTGAAAAATAAAGTTATCGCCTTCAACATAATGAAATGAGAATCGTAACTTTGAAAACTACCTTAATAAAATCGTATACTTAGAAAACAAAATATTTTCTAAGTCTTTTTTTTTCTTCTTCTAAAGTAATCTTCAATGAGTCACAATCAAAATGAACATTACAAATTATGACCATTTAAGAAAAACAATTAAAAAAAAGTAAATGTCTGGGATCTCTCGCATCAAAGAAAATTTCTTCAAGCTGAACTTTTACATTGTTTTAAAATTTTTCTACATCATCGGATTCCTTGTACGTGAATAAAGGCAAAAGGTTTCACTTCCGATAAGTAATCCCATAATACCTTTAACCTCAAAAGATTTGGCGAACACCATAAGAGAAACTCTCTCATCCACCTCTGGCAGAATGTGATTTCTGGTGGAAAAAGAGAGAGAAAAAAGAAAGAAAAAGAAAATGATCAAGCTAGATTCCACAAAGACTCCGGAAGGAAGATCCTTAGTACCCTCCCCCTTTTGTTCTGTTGAATATAAACGGCTTACTGCTTCAAACAGCTGAGGTATTAAATCCTCTTTTCACAATTAAACCTAAATACCCCGAGGTAGATAACAGACGGCTGGCCATTTTGATAACTGGCATTTAGTTTTTGTTTCACCTGAGTTAGAAAAGTGGAATCTCCAAATCCAATTTTAGAATTGAAATGAATTACAAATCCATTTCTTGCAGTTCATTCTCTTAGTTTCCTCTCTTTTTCAGAAAAACTTGTTATTTCCTATCTCAGCGCATTTGATTTATCTGGGGAAAACAAAGGACGTCATATTTACGTTGCCACAAATTTACTTTGCGATTGCATCTCGTT
Source organism: Macrothele yani (assembly GCA_039090855.1). NCBI lineage: Eukaryota > Metazoa > Arthropoda > Arachnida > Araneae > Macrothelidae > Macrothele > Macrothele yani. Next base: position 184,889,171 of record CM076990.1, on the reverse strand, counting down.
ATTTTAATAACCTGGGATAAATTTCTGTTTTGAGAAGGATTATATCTATCTATGAAGTTGCTCCTTCTTGCAGGGTGAATGATTTATTAAACTGTGTTCAAAGTCAAAAATTGAGAGCTTAAGATTTATTTACCATCTGAAATCCAATTTGATTTAAATATCCGCAGAGAAAGTACTTTTATGAACATTATAACGTGAATTACTCCAAAACACAACGAACTAAATTTTATGCAATGGTATTTTACATTTATTTCGTATGCGCAGAAATTACCTCAAACCGAATGTAGAAGATAATGTACTGTACATTTTCATAATGCAAATCAGGTTGAAAAGAAATGCGTAACCAATATCAGAATATTGTTTTCGATAAAAAATTAAAACTGTATGCCAAATTCCGACAAAATATGCTTAGTCTTAAATACATATACACGGAAGTTGCAAATTATTAGGAGTTCTCAGTAGCAATCAAACACGTGCCTTCTTAAGTTACGAAACTATGACGATGTGGTAGTTTATAAACAGCTCAGTATTGATAATTCAGAAGGGTATGAAGCATAAGTAGCACCAGTATGGGAAAGACTCGTGACTTAACACTTTACCCGACTGGAACGAATTAACTCGGGGATAGAATTACCAAAATCATCTCAAATGAATATATGCGCCGTCTAAGAGATAGGCCAACCGCGGCTGGAACGTGTGAACCTTCGCATTACTGTAATCTCCCTTGTAATTCCGTCTTTTCCTGGACGTCATACCCGTTTCATGGTCTTATTTGCATGTACAACGTGCGCAGGGTGTGGACTGGAGGAGATTCGGAACTGGTACATTTCTTTATATCTGGAACGAGACCCACGTAATAGATATGATATGCTCATGACGCAGATCGGCTTGTTCGCTATCCAATGTATAACTGTCACTAGATGGCGCTGGTGACCGTGCATAGAAAATACGAAATCTGCAGCGGTAATTATTAGAAAAAAACATTGTGTGTCGACATAGATTCCTTTCCTTGTCATCGCTGTTAACGTATTTTATTTAAATTTTTTCAGGAGTAATTTTAAGAAAATAAAGAAAATACTTTCTGTGTCTCATTATGCAAGTCTTACAAGCTCGTTGTTTCGTAACAAATATGTAGTGCCACGACGAGAGTCCTTCAAAAAAAAAAGGTTAAAATGACATATATAACGTCATGTGTCTGTAACTTTCGTGAGTAATACCACAATTTACTTTACAAAATTATTAAAGTTACCAAAAATTCAAGTTTTGTGTTTCCATTCCAAAAATGTTTAAATCTATGCACTTCCTGATCACTAAAATGAAAGGTCTGCATTACGATAATAATGAGATAAAATTAAATAGCTATCCCTTTTTATATTTATTTCATTTTGTGTGTTTCACTTATATCAGTTCATTTTTAATTGAAGTTTGGGTTTGTGTAACTTTAAACAACGTATTCGTTGGCGAAACCACATCTCCAATCACCGTTGTTTACAATTTTAGTTACTTCCTCCACTGCCACCTAGCAGTCAAAACGTGCAACAGCGCTGACACTTTTTCTCGTAGAGATCTCTCTGACGGACAGTTCATATCTATTTTGTGGGTCTCGGTCTGGAATGGATATATCATCCTGTTATACACATACAATACATCCAATGGTGGAAATGGGCCTGAACGCAGTGTAACCTCGTTCCGGGAACGATGTAACATCAAAAGAAAGGGAGTATTTAATTTGAATATAACATTTTGCAATGCATTCATTATACATTTCAATTAATGACACCATCTGTTATGAATTGTTCGTGTCTGAGTACAGAAAACAGCTCTGACTTCAGCTAAATGTGAGTATTTCACTTTAACGTTTATAAAGAAGTAAATTTCTCCGTCGTTTTTGGTCCACGCCGGGGATCGAACCCGAGTCCATTTATTCCGGAATAAGTGGGATCCAACCCGAGTTCACTTATTCCGGAATAAGTCGCTCTACCAACTGAGCTACGCAGACGTTCGTTCTTGCTGCTATCGGCCTTTTTTATATCGTCTGCGTCCTGCGGGGCAGGCACGTCACAAGTTTAATAGCGAAATTTCTTTATATGGTTTTATATCTACTGCAAATGGGTTTGTCAACATTACATTTTTATGGCATTCACCTGTACATTGGGTTCCGGCAGTGAATAACTCCCATTTCCACTACTGTATGCATGTATATGCATAATCGTATACTGGGTGTTTCAGAAAAGATTAAAATAAGCTTTTACTCGTATATCTCTTCAAGGGCTGATCACAAATACGTGCTTAATTCTCTTCTAGTAGTGCCTTTTTTCAGAAGGGTAATGCGCCATGCTGCACTGTCCGGACCAGCTATATCCTTTCATGGTAAAGGTATTCTCCTCTATTAGTGCTTTCTATCAGAAGGGTAATGCGCCATGCCACACTGCACGGACCATTTATATCCTTTCATAGTAAACGTATTCTCCTCTAGTAGTGCCTTCTTTTAGAACGATAATGCGCCATGCCACACTGCCCGGACCATTTATATCCTTTCATAGTAAACGTATTCTCCTCTGGTAGTGCCTTTTTTCAGAAGGGTAATGCGCCATGCCACACTGCCCGGACCAGGTAATTATTTTTATAGTAAAGGTATTCTCCTCTAGTTGTGCCTTCTTTCAGAAGGGTAATGCGCCATGCCACACTACACGGACCATTTATATCCTTTCATAGTAAACGTATTCTCCTCTAGTGGTGCCTTCTTTTAGAACGATAATGCGCCATGCCACACTGCCCGGACCATTTATAGCCTTTCATAATAAATGTATTCTCCTCTAGTAGTGCCTTTTTTCAGAAGGGTAATGCGCCATGCTGCACTGTCCGGACCAGGTATATCCTTTCATGGTAAGGGTATTATCCTCTAGTAGTGCCTTTTTCCAGAAGGGTAATGCGCCATGCTGCACTGTCTGGACCAGGTATATCCTTTCATGGTAAAGGTATTCTCCTGTAGTAGTGCTATCTTTCAGAAGGGTAATGCGCCATGCCACACTGCACGGACCATTTATATCCTTTCATAGTAAACGTATTATCCTCTAGTAGTGCCTTCTTTCAGAAGGATAATGCGCCATGCCACACTGCCCGGGCCAGGTATACCCTTTCATGGTAATGGTATTCTCCTCTAGTAGTGTTTTTTTCAGAAGGGTAATGCGCCATGCCACACTGCACGGACCATTTATATCCTTTCATAGTAAACGTATTCTTCTCTAGTAGTGCCTTCTTTCAGAAGGATAATGCGCCATGCCACACTGCCCGGGCCAGCTATCACCTTTCACAGTAAAGGTATTTTCCTCTAGTAGTGCCTCTTTTCAGAAGGGTAATGCGCCATGCTGCACTGTCCGGACCAGGTATATCCTTTCATGGTAAAGGTATTCTCCTCTAGTAGTGTTTTCTTTCAGAAGGGTAATGCGCCATGCCACACTGCACGGACCATTTATATCCTTTCATAGTAAAGGTATTATTCTCTAGTAGTGCCTTCTTTCAGAAGGATAATGCGCCATGCCACACTGCCCGGGCCAGCTATATCCTTTCACAGTAAAGGTATTTTTCTCTAGTAGTGCCTTTTTTCAGAAGGGTAATGCGCCATGCTGCACAGTCCGGACCAGGTATATCCTTTCATGGTAAAGGTATTCTGCTCTAGTAGTGCTTTCTTTCAGAAGGGTAATGCGCCATTCCACACTGACCGAAATTTATTGAGAATGGATTGCGGAACATGAGAGACACATCCAGGTATTCTTTTAGACTCATAATTCCCCAATTAGTCCAGTCCAGCATCTGTGGTTTGAAACAGCAAATCCGTTCTGAGGTGGCTCAACCACATAACTTACAAGGGTAAAAGGTTCTGCTGGTAACGCGTTTTTACCATATACCACAAAACAACTTTAAGAATCTTGTACAGTCCATGTTTTGCCGGGTAAGTGCTGTTTTGGTGGCACGCTGCGGACCAACATGATGTTCATGATGTGGTCATGACGTTTTGACTCTTTGGTGCACTACACAAGTTCAACACATGAATAGAATTGCACAAGTTTATTTTTTCGTCAACACCCCAAACCACCATACGAGTGATTATCCTTTTGTTCTTAGGTGCTGTGAGTCTCGAGATCTTTTTCAGCACTGACAATGGGGACGAAAAATATCACCATTCAATCTCCTGAACATTCAGAAACAAAAGTACAACTGGCATCTTCTCTTATGCTGCGCGAAAGAGGTATGCTAAAAAACCAACACGTCCTGGAGCAGTAGTCCTTGCTGGGAACTCCCACGCGTTACGGAAAATTCCCAATTGCACGACACAAGTCTTTTGATCTTGTTTCCAATAACTCAATCATCAGTAAGTTTTCTGGGAACACGTCGTAATATCACCTTTCCACAATGCTGGAAGTCCTGAGCTCCTCGGTAAAAGGTTCTACACAAAATCGGAATATCGTCATCAACTTTGTCTTTCGATTTTTCCACACCTTTTTATTTGAGTGGTAGTATGAAATGTTCTTAAATTACCTAGAAATATATGCAGTTCAGTAATAACGCCGCGTGTTAGCTACCAAGTACAATCATTGTCATAAAAATCCGCGCACCAAGAAAAAAAAACGTACGATTAACGTGAAACTCGGCGAATAGCTACGGGCAGGGCAGACATACAAATGATTAAAGTTTCGTACGATTCCTCATTCCGGCGCGTCCAAGACAGGCGCTGCAATCGTAATCGTTGGGGCTCATAAGGCGTCGTGCAGGGGACTCCACGTTCGTGCCGAAGTGCATGGTAAGAGTCAGGTGAGACCCCTTAGCAATAGACATGCTGAGCAGCCGCCGTAGATGCGCGTACGGGCAACTGACGGAGTTTGAACGAGGCCGTATCGTCGAGATGAGAGAGGCAGGGTGGCCGGCGCGCCAAATCGACCGCCATTTGGGCCGGTCGGATAGGACGGTGTGATCGTGTTGGGAGCAATGGCCACGTGAAGTCACCCAGACATGGCGGACTGGCTCTGAATGACGCTGATGCACCTCCAGCAGAGAGGACGGTGGGATGATTTGAGCGGCACGCAAAGATGCAAAGACATCCTTATCCAGTATCCACAGACATGTGGCCGCTATATAGGGGACTCCTGTGTACGCCAGAACCATTTCCAGACGCCTGGAAGAGCCGAATCTACACTCCCGACGGCCTTTACGTTTTTTGCCATTAACACCTGACCATCGTCGGCGTTGATTGCAGTGGTGTCAGCAGCGAGCAATATGAAATTCTACGGAGTGGCGACGTATAGTGTTCAGTGTTTCTGTGTGGAAACAGACGACCACCATGTCAGTGTGTGGAGAACGGCAGGTGAACGCTACAATCTCAACCTCACTGTTCAGCGGCACACGTCCCGAAGTGCAGGCGTGATAGTCTGGAAATTCATCGCGTATGACAGCTGGCCTTCCCTCGCAGTGATCCGAGGGACGTTGACAGCCCAGCTCTACGTACAGGAGATCCTGCGGCTCCATGTGCTACCTTTCCTGGATGGGCAACACGGAGCCCTTTTTCAACAAGATAACGCCCGTCCGCAAACGGCTTGGGTTTCCCTGGATTGTCTACGTCATGTTTCGACACTTCCGTGTGCTGCCAGATCGCCTTATCTCTCGTTCATCAAGAACGTGTGGGACCAGATGGGACGCAAGCTTTCTCCATGTCCCAGTGTTCGTGATGTAGGGCGTCAGGTGCAAGAAGTGTAGGCCAGTCTGTCCCAGGATAGCATACGTCGTCACTTTGACTCCCTGCCTGACCGTATCATCGCATGCATCCGAGCACGAGGCGGTTCGACGCAGTACTAACACTGACCGGAATGTGTACCATATGTCCGCGGAAATTGTCCTGCTGCTGTGATATTGTAATCACTTCTGTCCTTGGTATGTACCATCTCACTACTAAAATCTCATTTCAATCTGACACCTCCGTCTTGGTGCGCGGATTTTTATGACAATGAATGCATATAGGATTGCTCGATTTAATGATTTATGGAATTTCATTTAAAGTCACACTGCTTACAACACGTCTTGAAATTGGGCCATTTTGCAGAAAGAGCGTTTTCGTTGTCTCTAATTTCATACGAGATTAAAAGGGTGAGTTTCCTTGGTCTTTAGCTTAGCGAGCTTAATAGACAACTAAGGATATGCGAGGCAGAGACCTTTAATTTCTTGTTAATCACTTGAGGAAAGGAATTAGCCGCCAGCGGAGGTTTTAATTATTTCTCTTGGGACTAAGTTTCCTGAACGTTTATTTTCTCAGTGAATCCGCCTCACAATTTTGTTTAAAATATTACTGTTTTCATAACACCTGGCAATTTAATTTCGTGTACTATGTCGAATGAAAACAACCCTAGGGAATTACGTAATTATTGAAATAACACTTATAGGTAAGAAATGTACTTAAGAAGCGAAGAACATGAAATAATCTACACAGAACTTTCAAAAAATCATAGTTGAATATTTGTAAATGTTATGTGGGAACCAAGTAGTTTAACTCAGTTCTTTATCATCTAAAATTTGCTATTTTTGAATTTAATTAAAGAAAAGGAAAGGCAGAGGTCTCATGTGTGAATTCCTCGCGCAGGCGCAAGAGCTGATGAGTTCTGTTTCTTTATTTGTTTGTTTCGAAACTTAAAACTTAAAACTTATTGTTAGGTCACGATATTAAAACTGCCTTTATCATGAACTGCATGTAAAATACATCAACCCTTTTCCATTTGTGTACCCCTTTTAAAACCAAATCCATAAAGTTTACCCCTTATTTTTAAAATACTCGTCCCTGCGGACACTTGTTGAGAAGTACTTGGCGACGGGTTATAATCCACATCGAGTTTTAGTTTTTTAACCGTTCCTGTTTTCAACTACTGATCCATAACTGACACGCTTAAAAATCACTGACAATAATAACTGAAACTACATTAAATATTAAATAAAAAAAACTACTGGAAAGGAATCACAATTAAAGACAACGCACTTACTTATATACATTGAGTGGCCACTTTATTATGACCACCCCTCAGTACTTCGTTGGGCCAACTTTTTCCTTTTTTATTGCGTCGTTTCTCCGTGGCATGGACTCCACGAGATGTTGATAAGTGGTTTGTGGAATCTGATACCATGCTTGATAAATAGCACTTTTCAGGAGTGTGAGATTGCAAGATTGCAGGGTTGTAGATCCAGCTGTCAGATGGCTCGTTCAACTTCATCCCACAAATTCTCAATGGGGTTGAGATCTGGAGATTGTGGGGGCCACCTAAGCAAAGTAAACTCACCGGCATGTTCCTGAAAACAATCCTGTACAATACAAACACTATGGCAGGACGCATTATCTTGTTGAAAGTAGCCATCGTCATTGGGATAAACCATCCACATGACAGGATGTACTTGGTCAGCAACGATGTTTAGATATAATGTGTCAGTCAGACGTTGATCAACACAAATTAAAGGGCCCAAAGCACGCCAGGAAAACATTCCTTAAACCATAACGTTGCCTCCACCAGCTTGAAGGATTGTAGCAATGCATTTGGTGTACATGCTTTCGTGCTGTTTCCGCCAAATTCTCACTCGACCATCGGCATGGTGCAACTGAAAACGTGATTCATCGGACCACATAATGTGTTTCCAATTATCGACTGTCCAATCCTTGTGCTTCTGTGCGAACTGGAGACATTTTCTCTTGTTAACTGCAGACAGCAAAAGTGTTGGAACAGGCCTTCGGCTGCTATATCCCATCGGGTGCAGTGTACGGCGAACAGTGCGTGCAGAGATCATTTGAGGGGATCCTTGATTAAGATGGTCTGTAATTTGCTGCACTGTTGCCCTTCTGTTGTCTGTTACCAGTCTGGATACTCTCCGTTCCGCCCGAGCAGTCGCTAGTCGATGACGACCACACGTTGCACGTAGAGACCCAATTTTTTGGCTGACAGTCCAGTCTTTAAACTGTTTAACAACAGCTGCTCTGGAACATTTCACGAATGCGGCGGTTTCGGTGATACTCGCTCCATGGCTCCGAGATCCTACAGTCATCCCACGTTGAAAGTTCGTCAAATTGCATTTTTTACTCATTTCGTCACCCAAAAATCACTTCTACTACTGTCGCAAGCACTAAGCTTTCCCTTTTTATACTAGCCTAGCCCTCTGGCGGCAACAGCGTGCAGCCATAGCTCATTTGCTTAAAACTGTCAGGTGGTTATAATAAAGTGGCCACTCAGTGTATACTCAGTCAATAACTGAACTAATCAGTCTGGCTAAGGATGTATTTGTAACACGCAATTGTTCTGGAAAGGTGGATAGGTGACAAAATTGACGCATGAACGGTGCGTAATGATTGGTAGAAAAGTGGTTTGGTGGAGGTGTTCACAGCCACGCTCTTACCAATTATCATTCGCTAATATGAGCTGGTTTTTGAAGTGTCTCCATTAGCGGTGATTCAAACTTAACATTTATTGTTCTAGGGCACCACTTGAGGACAAATGCTGTTGAAAATCGGAGAAATGAGGTCAAAGGTCACGGCATAGGAACGGGATCCATTCCATTGCCTTTATGCGTCATAACTTACGTAAAATTGCTTCAAGGGCGACAAAACTTTAGTATGTTGTTTCGGAGGTATACTGAACCAGTTCTGTTGAATATCATCGAAATGAGATACATGTACTTGGAGTGCCACTTTTCCAAAATAAGAAATCAACGCTGCCAACGTTTTGTACAAGTTTTGTACAGTTTTGTACACCCAAAAGAAAATTTTGTACACCACCGGAAGTGGTACTTTTCGGCTCTTTAAAAGTGGCACTCCAAGTACATGCTGGAGTGCCACTTTTTCGAAATCGAAAATAAATACTGCCAAAGTTTTGTACTAGTTTTGTACAGTTTTGTACACCCAAAAGAAAATTTTGTACACCACCGGAAGTAGTACTTTTCGGCTCTCTAAAAGTGGCACTCCAAGTACATGCTGAGTGCCACTTTCTCAAAATCGAAAATAACTACTGCCAAAGTTTTGTACTAGTTTTGTACAGTTTTGTACACCCAAAAGAAAATTTTGTACACCACCGGAAGTAGTACTTTTCGGCTCTCTAAAAGTGGCGCTCCAAGTACATGCTGAGTGCCACTTTCTCAAAATCGAAAATAACTACTGCCAAAGTTTTGTACTAGTTTTGTACAGTTTTGTACACCCAAAAGAAAATTTTGTACACCAACGGAAGTGGTATTTTTCGGCTCTTTAAAAGTGGCACTCCAAGTACATGCTGGAGTGCCACTTTTTCGAAATCGAAAATAAATACTGCCAAAGTTTTGTACTAGTTTTGTACAGTTTTGTACACCCAAAAGAAAATTTTGTACACCACCGGAAGTAGTACTTTTCGGCTCTCTAAAAGTGGCGCTCCAAGTACATGCTGAGTGCCACTTTCTCAAAATCGAAAATAACTACTGCCAAAGTTTTGTACTAGTTTTGTACAGTTTTGTACACCCAAAAGAAAATTTTGTACACCACCGGAAGTGGTACTTTTCGGCTCTTTAAAAGTGGCACTCCAAGTACATGCTGGAGTGCCACTTTTTCGAAATCGAAAATAAATACTGCCAAAGTTTTGTACTAGTTTTGTACAGTTTTGTACACCCAAAAGAAAATTTTGTACACCACCGGAAGTAGTACTTTTCGGCTCTCTAAAAGTGGCACTCCAAGTACATGCTGAGTGCCACTTTCTCAAAAATCGAAAATAACTACTGCCAACGTTTTGTACTAGTTTTGTACAGTTTTGTACACCCAAAAGAAAATTTTGTACACCACCGGAAGTAGTACTTTTCGGCTCTCTAAAAGTGGCGCTCCAAGTACATGCTGAGTGCCACTTTCTCAAAATCGAAAATAACTACTGCCAAAGTTTTGTACTAGTTTTGTACAGTTTTGTACACCCAAAAGAAAATTTTGTACACCACCGGAAGTGGTACTTTTCGGCTCTTTAAAAGTGGCACACCAAGTACATGCTGGAGTGCCACTTTTCGAAATCGAAAATAAATACTGCCAAAGTTTTGTACTAGTTTTGTACAGTTTTGTACACCCAAAAGAAAATTTTGTACACCACTAGAAGTGGTACTTTTTGACTCTCCTTTGTAGCCCTAACACCACTAGAAGTGGTACTTTTTGACTCTCCTTTGTAGCCCTCGAGCATGTACTTGGAGTGCCACTTTTCCAAAAACAAAAATAAACACTGCCAGAGTGTTGTCCTAGTTTTGTACAGTTTTGTACACCCAAAAGAAAATTTTGTACACCACAGGAAGTGGTACTTTTTGACTCCCCTTTGTGGCCCTCGAGCATGTACTTGGAGTGCCACTTTTCCAAAAAGGAAAATAAGCACTGTTTTAGTTTTGTACAGTTTTGTACACCCCAAAAAAATATTTGTACACCACCGGAAATAGTTCTTTTTGGCTCTCCTTTGTGGCCCTCGAGCATGTACTTGGAGTGCCATTTTTCCGAAAACGAAAATAAACACTGCCAGAGTGCAGTCCTAGTTTTGTACAGTTTTGTACACTCAAAAGAAAATTGTGTACACCACCGGAAGTAGTACTTTTTGATTTTTCTTTGTGGCCCTCGAGCATGTACTTGGAGAGCCAATTTTCCAAAATTGAAAAAAAAAAACACTGTTAGAGTGTTGTCCTAGTTTTGTACACCCAAAAGAAAATTTTGTACACCACCGGAAGTGGTACTTTTCGACTCTCCTTTGTGGCCCTTGAGCATGAACTTGGAGTGCCACTTTTCCAAAATTAAAAAAACACTGCCAGAGTGATGTCATAGTTTTGTACACCCAAAAGAAGATTTTGTACACCACCGGAAGTGGTACTTTTTGACTCTTGATTTTCGAAGCAGTAGCTTAAATGGTTAACTAATTTGATTAATATTCCTAGTTTGTTGCATATAAAACACACTTTTGTAATAACCCAGAAGCCGAACGGCCAAGTTGGAAGAATCACCAAAAGAATTTATGTTTAAAATCTCCTTTCCCTTAATTTTCCACTCAATGAAAGTTCGAAGGTCATCTTTATAAAAAATCGTCACATTGTGATTCATCATTTGACACAAAATAGCTCTTAGATCAACATATAGCAACAATACGTATTCGTTTAAATCTCTTTCTTTATATCAGTTCCCCACAATTACTTGCAATGTTTCTCTCTACACCCTCCCCCATTTTTACAATCAAGGTTGTCTATAAATTTTGCTGTGACTCACTGTCAGTGTCGCTAAAATGTACAAGCTGTTAGAGAAGTAGCGGACTCTTCAGTGTGAAAATCTTTAGTTTAGAAGCAACTCGAAAGGAGGGTTAAGTTACAGGTATAAGTCACAGACTGAAATTCAAGCAATTTGAATTTCTGCGCAATGGTTTTTCAATCTAGTGGTTTTCAGTTTAAACAAAATTTTTATATTTAAGCATTGCTTTGTAGAAATAAAAAGATATTCAGTGAAACTTCGGCTATGCGTACTCCAGTTATATTTTTTGATATTTATACGTAATTCTGCATTAGTCCCGATATTTTACTGTATTTTCTAAGCTTTTCCAATTCGATAATAGCTAATTAATTCATTTATACGCTTTTTGCGATGTACATAAATTTTGTAATTTCTGATTATCACAAACTCACAGTTCTTTGATTCGTTTACGTAACCGGTATATCACAAGTTTGAGAGAATCGAGACAGCGTTACTGAGTTCTTGGTGCAGCCAAAGTTGAACCTTCATCCCATCAAAGAAGGGTATGCTGTTTACTTTCGGTTAGCGTTCTTGTGTTCCTTCTTCGTGCAAAGTTGAACCTTGACCTCATCAGAGAGGGATATGTTGTTTAGTTTCGGTTTGGATGAAAAATTTATTTCGCAATCTTTGCTCTGAATAAAACGTGCACTTAGGCAAGCTACAACTCTTGGCATGGTGCGGACGTCTTTTTGTTGTTGTAGTTCAGAGGTGCATTTCACCAGCCCCCCACCACGGAATTTTTTAATTTTTCAGACAAAATTCGTTTGTACCACGTATGAACCGGAATGAACTCGGTTTTTTTCGTTTGAACCGCAAAAGTTTTGGAGATATTTAAAAAACAAAGTGGGGGGGGGGGTGAAACGATAGCCCCCACCATGGAATTTTAAAATTTTTTTGCACCATTCGTTTGTACCACGTATGAACCGGAATGAACTCAATTTTTTTCGTTTGAACCGCAATAGTTTTTGAGTTATTTAAAAAACAAAGTGGGGGCTGGTGAAATGGTACCCCCAAAAAATAGATATTTCAAATTTCAGCATAGCCATTCGTTAATAAATCGTATGAACCGGAATGAACTCCATTTTCATCGTTTGAATCACAATAGTTTTTGAGATATTTAACAAATAATATTGAGAATTTGCATATAAATATAGGAGGCCGACCATTTCACCAGCCCCCCCCCCATGGAAATTCAAAATTTCGAAATAGCCATTCGTTAGTAAATCGTATGAACCGGAATGAACTCCATTTCTATCGTTTGAACCGCAATAGTTTTTGAGATATTTAAAAAATAATATTGAGAATTTGCATATATACAGAAAGACCGACCATTTCACCAGCCCCCCACCATGGAAATTAAAAATTTCAAAATAGGCATTCGTTAGCAAATCGTATGAACTGAAAAGGACTCCGTTTTCATCGTTTGAACCGCAATAGGTTTTGAGATATTTAAAAAATAATGTTACAGGCCTATCATTTCACCCCCCCCCCCTCATCATGGAAATTCAAAATTCCGAAATAGCCATTCGTTAGTAAATCGTATGAACAGGAATGAACTCCATTTTTATCGTTTGAACCGCAATTGTTTTTGAAATATTTAATAAATAATAGAATTTACATATACGCACAGAGACCGACCATTTCACCAGCCCCCCACCCCCATGGAAATTCAAAATTTCAAAATAGCCATTCGTTAGCAAATCGTATGAACCGAAAAGAACTCCATTTTCATCGTTTGAACCGCAATAGTTTTTGAGATATTTAAAAAAGAATGTCACAGGCCTACACCATTTACCCCCCCTTCATCATGGAAATTCAAAATTCCGAAATGGCCATTCGTTAGTAAATCGTATGAACAGGAATGAACTCCATTTTTATCGTTTGAACCGCAATAGTTTTTGAGATATTTAAAAAATATTAAGATTTTGCATATATACAGAGAGACCAGCCCCCCACCATGGAAATTCAAAATTTCAAAATAGCCATTCGTTAGCAAATTGTATGAACCGAAAAGAACTCCATTTTCATCGTTTGAACCGCAATAGTTTTTGAGAAATTTAACAAATAATATTACAGGCCTACCATTTCACACCCTCCCCCTCATCATGGAAATTCAAAATTCCGAAATAGCCATTCGTTAGTAAATCGCATGAATAGGAATGAACTCCATTTTTATCGTTTGAACCGCAACAGTTTTTTTTATTGGAGATTTAACGACCACCGTGAGCAACTCAATGGGCTATAAGCAGTCGCCCGTCCCTAATTCAGGGTCACTGGTTCCAGGGAAGGGAGAGAGCCAGTGTCGTAAAACAAACACAACATTCATGCCTCACCGGGAGTCGAACCCGGACCCTGTTCGAACGAATGGTCAGAGTCGGTCGCTTAGACCTCTGCGTCACCGGAGCGGCCAACGGTTTTTGATAGATTTAAAAAAAAAAAAAAGTTTGAGAAAATTGGGGGACGACCATTGCACACACCCCCATGGAAAAATTCAAAATTTCAAAATAGCCATTCGTTAGCAAATCGTATGAACCGAGGGGAAATCCATTTTCATCGTTTGAACCACAACAGTTTTTGAGAAAAAAATAACAATATTGAGAACTTATGTATATATATATTCGAGACCGACCATCACCCCCCCCTCTCACCATGTAAATTCATTAAAAATTTCAAGATAGTCATTCGTTAGTAAATGGTGTGAACCGGAATAAACGCCATTTTCATAGTTTGAAAAGCAATAGTTTTGGAGATGTTTAAAAGAATGTTAGTAGCCCACGATTTCACCTGCCTCCCCCCCCCCGCCCACCCCAACCTGGACATTTCCCATTTCAGGATAGCTATTCGTTAGCATGGTGTGAATCAGAAAGATCTCCTTCTTCATCGTTCGAATCTTGATAGTTTTTGAGATATTTGTAATAAGGGTAATGGAGGATAATGAAGAAGTAATTTGTTTTGCACAAAGTCTTTCATTCGTTCCTGACATTAGCTGAAAGAACTCCCCGTTTCTAGCTTTGAACCCCAGCAGTTGAAAAGACATTCCAAAAACAACGTGACGTTGCTTTATTAGGTATCGAGGACTAGTACACAGGAGAACGGAAAATAAATGGCATGATAAAACAATAAGAATAACGGTACTGGACGAGCAGCACAAAGCAGTCTGTAAAAGCCAATCAGGACATACAAAGATAAACGAAGCTGAACGAGCAGCACAAGGCAATCTGTGATAGGCGAAGCACACTGGAACAGTCACTGAGCAGAAGGAACGACGGACATGGAGATGGAGAATACATCGAACTGGAGGCTGCTTTTCATGCTCCGGGGCGCAGCATGAAAAGCAGAAAACGAGGTGCAACAGATAACACTTGCAAAGATGGCATGGTGTAGGTAACAGCACGGGGCAATCAATTAGCATGAGGCAAAGCAATAACGATAAGTATCGGACGAGATGAGTCACACTGGATGAGCAAGTAACGTAGCACAACAGTAGAAGGTATGCTGAGGCACATGGCATGACATAAGACAAATACTCGACGAGACAGGAAAAACAAACCCACGGAACACCTGAAAAAACTAACTGGGTGCGAACAGCAACATAGAGCAATCCAGGACAGTGACGAAAGGTATAAGAGAAGAATCGCGCATAACAATGCACATAGGAAGAAGCTCTGTGAACAAAACGATGTGACGGGTTCACGGAAGTAGGCACCGGGCGGATGTTTGAAAGAACCGAGATGTGGAGAAAACGGAGAAAACATGGCGGTACATAGGATACAACGGAAAGAAAAAGGTTGGGTACAACGCATAACAGAAACATGCAAAGGAGTTAGACGGAACAGCAGCAAGGCAAAGACGACAGGAAGCGAAACATCATGCAAGTGCAGACAGAAACTAATCGGTCAGAACCAGATCAATGAGGCGATTTTGAGTATCACCAAGGTAGCAATTAAAAAAACTTTAATAACGAAATATCTCAGGGGTAAGATCTCGTGAGGTCAACGAAAACTTGGAGGAAGCAGCGAATATCCTCGATCATATTCGAGTAATCAGCTGGATCATGTGAGTCAAGAAGGGGATCCAAACCAGCGTCACAAGAAGAGGCAAAGAACAAGGGTTGGCAGCATCTGGGAAGAGAATCTTCGAATACCCAGGGACAGCTTGGAGGCGAGCGACAATTGCAGTGGAAACGGAGGGAGTACCAATAAGGTCGGCGAAAGCAGTAACAGTAGAATTAGGAGCGGAACCTGAAGAACGATGAAGAGAAGGCTGAGCGACCGCGGTTCGCTTAGTACGAGTCTCTCGATTAGAGCGACGACGGCACTTCTTATTAGAAGCAGTACCAACAGGGACGTGGTGATGAAGAAGGAGTAACCGACAGCAAGTGAGAAGTCTGACAAGGAAGATCTGGATCATGTGCGCATAACGCAAGCAAAGAGGCAACTGATAGGGCAACAGGAGCTGGTGAAGGTGAGGCTTCACACAAATCCAGATGAGTAGCTGTGCTGGAAAGCGGGGACCGATCACGGGACCAGAAATCGAAAGGAAGGCAACAATACTAGAGGCATCAGAAGAGCTCGGAGAAGGTGAAACGGGCGGAGAACACACCGGAGTACTGGAACGGCTGAAGAAAGGATGAACGTCTGAGGGCGACGAGGCTGACGTACACAGCGAAGATGATGGAGCAGAGAATCCTGGGGTTGGGATTGACGAGGTGACGTGCGAAAACAAAGAAGGCAGCACCTGAACAGGCGGAGAAAGGTCGGCAACGGGATGTGACAAAGCACAGACAACAGACGACGAAGAAGAAAGCAAGACAGACGAAGGCACCGAAGCAGGAGCAGTAGATCCAGATGTATCCACAAGAGGCAACGCTAGTGGAGAAGGAAAAAGACCTGCAGAGGAAGGCAACGACAATCGAGATGAAGACTAAGAAGGTGGAAGCGAAACAAGCGCAGGCGTGGTGCCCGGAAGTGAAGAAGGGGGTTCTGTGATGGGCACTTGAGCAGCCGTTGAGGAAGAACAAGAAGAGGTGAGCGGACACTGCAAGCGATGATGACCAGGCGTTTTACATGAGAAGCAATGATACGCAGTGAACACGTTTATAACGACATTGTGATAAACACAAAGCACCTGGAAAGCAGTGGGGCAGGAAGTAATGGAGTCCATATCAGGGAAGAGAACTAAGGCTTGGCATCGGAAGCCTAAATAAGGACGATCACCTTGATCGGCGGGGAGCGTGCGAATAACACAAACAATGCGCCCACACCGAGAAAGAAATGCATGTAAAACCGTCGTCGGGGCTGACGTTCGCAAATGGAGGACTTTGCTATGACATTTGTTACAGTTCAAACTGTGGTTACGAAGATACTGCAATATCGGAAAGTATGTTTACAATTAATCCCGCGGATGCTGACTGACCACCATAAGGAAGAATGTATGGGTTGGAGTTTGAACCACTTGCTGCGTTACAAAGCAGAGGGTGATGCATTTATATCGCGCATAGTGGCAGGTGACGAATCGCGGTGCCACCACTTTGAGCCATCCAGCAAACCAGCGAGCATGCAATGGAAACATCCCGGATCACCAAAACACATAAAATTCAAGTCACAGGACTCCGCCGGGGAGGTTATGCTGACCGCATTTTTTGACCATGAAGGGCTTTTGTTGGTGGACTTTAAAGAGCCTCACGTGAACAGCAATGCCAACTACTACATCGACACAGTGGACAAGCTGCATAAAGCAATCAAGAATGGGTGACCTGGCATGCTTTCGCGTGGTGTGATTCTGTTGCACACATTATGCAGGATGCGTTAGCACGGAAAGGGTGAGAGGTTCTGCACCACCCAACCTATAGCCCGGATCTTTCAACATGTGACTTTCATGTTGACAGATCCAAATGGTTCAAGGAGAAACTAAAGTTCCTCTTTCCAGACGGTATGCGTCGTCTTTCCCAGCAATGGGATGCGTCGTCTTTCCAAGCAATGGGATGCGTGCTAATTCTGCCACACCTGCGGATGTAACTCTTCGTTCGTTTATATCGAACTGAAAAGTGGACATCTCTTCTACTATCGTGGGACAGATACTGGCAGAACCAGTGGTGTTGGATTTATAATAAACAAGAAACTGAAGGATAAAGTTGTAGAAGTTGAAAGTTCCTCTGGCAGAGCTGCACGACTTGTTATCCAACTCTCGAAAAGATACCAGGCTCAGATTATTCAAACTTATGCACCCACCACAAGTCATCCTGAAGAAGAAATTGAAGAATTTTATGAGGAAATTTGTCATCTAAATAATAAAGGTAAGCAGCACTTGAAAATAATTATGGGAGATTTCAATGCAAAAATAGGGCAACGGCAACAGAATGAAACTTCAGTAGGTAAATTCGGTCACGGCAACAGAAACCAGCGTGGAAATACTCTCGTTGAGTTTGCAGAGGCAGAAGGGTTTTTCATCTTGAACTCCTTCTTCCAGAAAAAGCCACACAGGAAATGGACATGGAGACATCCAAATGGGACGACAAGTGAAATTGATTTTATTATGTGTAACAAAAAATTCGTCATAGAAGACTGCAGTGTGCTAAACAAGTTCAACACAGGTAGTGACCATAGATTGGTGAGATGTAAGATGCACCTCAACACTAAACTTGAACGTGGCAAGCTCATAAGACAAACAAAATCTATTGACATAACCAACCTTAAAAAACACCATAATACCTTCAAGTTGGAACTGAAGAACAGGTTCTCTGCTTTAGAAGGCCTAACATCGGAAGAAGTGGACATCTCTGAAGTTAACAGAACAGTAACCAAAGCTCTTATGGAAACAGCAACAAAATTAGCTGTGTCTAAGAACAAGTTGCATGTAAATAAATTATCAGGAAAAACGAAAATGTTGATGCAAAAAAGAAGAGAGATGAGGACAACTAAAGAAGATGTGACTTCCAAAGTGGAATATATAGAGCTATGAAAGACAGTAAGAAAAAGTATCACTGAAGACGTAAGAAAATTCAACTGTGAACTAGTGAGGAAAGCAATTGAAAACAACCAAAGCCTAAAGATAGCAAAGGGACATCTCAGTAAGGAAAGAAAACAGATTATGGCACTGAGAAAAGAAGATGGTTCTGTAACAAGAAATAGAGGCGAAAGTTTGACAAGAGTGAAAGATTTCTACTCCAAATTATATGAAAGGGATGATACATGCACTCCAGACATCATGAAAGATACCAGTACCAGAGTTCCTCCAGTCCTTCCAGCAGAAGTTGCACATGCAATCAAGAACATGAAGCGGGGAAAAGCTCCAGGAGAAGATGGAATTACTGTAGACATCATACAAGAAGCAAGTGGAGAAATCGAAACAGTACTCGCCCAAATTTTCACTCGATGCCTTAATGAAGGAAAGATTCCTGAGGATTGGAACACCGCTACAATGATCCTGCTACATAAGAAAGGTGACATTGAGGATCTCGGAAACTACAGACCTATCAGCCTCCTATCAGTAGTTTATAAAATCTTCACTAAAGTTCTTTCACACCGCTTGAAGGTAACACTGGACATGGCTCAACCGAGAGAACAAGCTGGATTCAGGAGTGGCTACAGCACAATAGATCATATCCATGTACTGAGAGAACTAGTTGAAAGAGCGAGGGAATATGAACTTCCATTGTGCATGGCTTTTATCGATTATGAAAAAGCCTTTGATTCGGTGAAACCATCAGCAGTTACAATGGCTCTGAAATCCTACGGTATTGAAGATGCATACATTAATATTATTAATAACATCTATGAAAATGCAAGTGCAAATATTCGGCTGTTTGAAAATACAACACACATAAAAATTGGAAAGAGAGTGAGACAAGGTGACACCATATCTCCGAGGTTCTTTAATGCCACATTGGAAAAGGTCTTTCAATACTGAACTGGGAAAACAAAGGGATAAAGATTAATGGAGATTATCTAACCCACCTTTGTTTTGCTGATAACGTAGTCATTTTTGCAACTACCCCATCAGAGCTGCAGAGTATGATCCACGATCCAGGAACTGACAAGAGTAAAGAAGTGGGATTAAAAATAAACTTCCAGAAGACAAAAGTGATGTTCAATGCTTTTACAAGAAATGAAGATTTATCGATTGATGGAGATAAGCTGGAGATAACAGACACGTACGTTTATCTTGGACAGCAGATATCAAGTAAGGGTCACATTGATGAAGAAATTAGTCGGCGTACAAAACTTGCCTGGAGAGCTTTTTGAAGAAACATCATAATTTTTAAGAGCAATATGCCATTATGTCTTAAAAGAAAAGTGTTTGATCAATGCATCCTTCCAGTGCTTACGTATGGTGCAGAGACGTGGACCTTAACTAAAAGAGACATACAAAGACTGCAGACAACTCAAAGCAGCATGGACAGGTGCATGCTTGGTGTAACCAGGAGAGATAAGAAGAGGAACTCGTGAATCCGAAAAATGACAAGAGTGGAAGACATCATGATCAGAGTAAAATCCCTGAAATGGCAATGGGCTGGACATACTGCCAGAAGGACAGACCATCGATGGACAGCCGAAATTTTAGATTGGATTCCAAGGGACAGGAAAAGACCCAGAAGAAGACCACATGGGAGATGGGTGGATGAAATTCGAAAGTATGCGGGAGTGACATGGAGGAGACTGGCACAAGACAGACCGTTGTGGAGAAAATTTGGGGAGACCTTCGTCCAGCAGTGGATTGATAATGGTTGACAATGATATATATATATCATCATCATTGTCAACTGCTTTGAATCCACTACTGGATGAAGGTCTCCCCAGCCGCCCCGGTGGCGCAGTGGTCTAAGGCGCTGGCCTCGATCGTTCGTCCGGAAGGGGTCCGGGTTCGAATCCCGGTCAGGCATGGATGTTGTGTTTGTCTTACGGCACTGGCTCTCTCCCTTCCCTGGAACCAGTGACCCTGAATTAGGGACGGGCGACTGCTTATAGCCCATTGAGTTGCTCACGGTGGTCGTTAAATCTCCAAGAAAAAAAAACTGTTGCGGTTCAAACGATAAAAATGGAGTCCATTCCTGTTCATACGATTTACTAACGAATGGCTATTTCGGAATTTTGAATTTCCATGATGAGGGGGGGGGGTGAAATGGTCGGCCTGTAACATTATTTGTTAAATATCTGAAAAACTATTGCGGTTCAAACGAAGAAAATGGAGTTTTTTTCGGTTTATACGATTAGCTAACGAATGATTATTTTGAAATTTTGAATTTCCATGATGAAATGGGGGTGGGGGGGGGGGTAAATGGTGTAGGCCTGTGACATTCTTTTTTAAATATCTCAAAAGCTATTGCGTTTCAAACGATGAAAATGGAGTTCTGTTCGGCTCATACGATTTGCTAACGAATGGCTATTTTGAAATTTTGAATTTTCATGGGGGTGGGGGCTGGTGAAATGGTCGGTCTCTGTGCGTATATGTAAATTCTATTATTTATTAAATATTTCAAAAACTATTGCGGTTCAAACGATGAAAATGGAGTTCTTTTCGGCTCATACGATTTGCTAACGAATGCCTATTTTGAAATTTTTAATTTCCATGGTGGGGATCTGGTGAAATGGTCGGTCTTTCTGTATATATGCAAATTCTCAATATTATTTTTTAAATATCTCAAAAACTATTGCGGTTCAAACGATAGAAATGGAGTTCATTCCGGTTCATACGATTTACTAACGAATGGCTATTTCGAAATTTTGAATTTCCATGAGGGGGGGCTGGTGAAATGGTCGGCCTCCTATATTTATATGCAAATTCTCAATATTATTTGTTAAATATCTCAAAAACTATTGTGGTTCAAACGATGAAAATGGAGTTCATTCCGGTTCATACGATTTATTAACGAATGGCTATGCTGAAATTTGAAATATCTATTTTTTGGGGGTACCATTTCACCAGCCCCCCCACTTTGTTTTTTAAATAACTCAAAAACTATTGCGGTTCAAACAAAAAAATTGTGTTCATTCCGGTTCATACGTGGTACAAACGAATGGTGCAAAAAAAATTTTAAAATTCCATGGTGGGGGGGCTATCGTTTCACCCCCCCCCCACTTTGTTTTTTAAATATCTCCAAAACTTTTGCGGTTCAAACGAAAAAAACCGAGTTCATTCCGGTTCATACGTGGTACAAACGAATTTTGTCTGAAAAATTAAAAAATTCCGTGGTGGGGGGCTGGTGAAATGCACCTCTGAACTACAACAACAAAAAGACGTCCGCACCATGCCAAGAGTTGTAGCTTGCCTAAGTGCACGTTTTATTCAGAGCAAAGATTGCGAAATAAATTTTTCATCCAAACCGAAACTAAACAACATATCCCTCTCTGATGAGGTCAAGGTTCAACTTTGCACGAAGAAGGAACACAAGAACGCTAACCGAAAGTAAACAGCATACCCTTCTTTGATGGGATGAAGGTTCAACTTTGGCTGCACCAAGAACTCAGTAACGCTGTCTCGATTCTCTCAAACTTGTGATATACCGGTTACGTAAACGAATCAAAGAACTGTGAGTTTGTGATAATCAGAAATTACAAAATTTATATACATCGCAAAAAGCGTATAGATGAATTAATTAGCTATTATCGAATTGGAAAAGCTTAGAAAATACAGTAAAATATCGGGACTAATGCAGAATTACGTATAAATATCAAAAAATATAACTGGAGTACGCATAGCCGAAGTTTCACTGAATATCTTTTTATTTCTACAAAGCAATGCTTAAATATAAAAATTTTGTTTAAACTGAAAACCACTAGATTGAAAAAACATTGCGCAGAAATTCAAATTGCTTGAATTTCAGTCTGTGACTTATACCTGTAACTTAACCCTCCTTTCGAGTTGCTTCTAAACTAAAGATTTTCACACTGAAGAGTCCACTACTTCTCTAACAGCTTGTACATTTTAGCGACACTGACAGTGAGTCACAGCAAAATTTATAGACAACCTTGATTGTAAAAATGGGGGGAGGGTGTAGAGAGAAACATTGCAAGTAATTGTGGGGAACTGATATAAAGAAAGAGATTTAAACGAATACGTATTGTTGCTATATGTTGATCTAAGAGCTATTTTGTGTCAAATGATGAATCACAATGTGACGATTTTTTATAAAGATGACCTTCGAACTTTCATTGAGTGGAAAATTAAGGGAAAGGAGATTTTAAACATAAATTCTTTTGGTGATTCTTCCAACTTGGCCGTTCGGCTTCTGGGTTATTACAAAAGTGTGTTTTATATGCAACAAACTAGGAATATTAATCAAATTAGTTAACCATTTAAGCTACTGCTTCGAAAATCAAGAGTCAAAAAGTACCACTTCCGGTGGTGTACAAAATCTTCTTTTGGGTGTACAAAACTATGACATCACTCTGGCAGTGTTTTTTTTTTAATTTTGGAAAAGTGGCACTCCAAGTTCATGCTCGAGGGCCACAAAGGAGAGTCGAAAAGTACCACTTCCGGTGGTGTACAAAATTTTCTTTTGGGTGTACAAAACTAGGACAACACTCTAACAGTGTTTTTTTTTTCAATTTTGGAAAATTGGCTCTCCAAGTACATGCTCGAGGGCCACAAAGAAAAATCAAAAAGTACTACTTCCGGTGGTGTACACAATTTTCTTTTGAGTGTACAAAACTGTACAAAACTAGGACTGCACTCTGGCAGTGTTTATTTTCGTTTTCGGAAAAATGGCACTCCAAGTACATGCTCGAGGGCCACAAAGGAGAGCCAAAAAGAACTATTTCCGGTGGTGTACAAATATTTTTTGGGGTGTACAAAACTGTACAAAACTAAAACAGTGCTTATTTTCCTTTTTGGAAAAGTGGCACTCCAAGTACATGCTCGAGGGCTACAAAGGAGAGTCAAAAAGTACTACTTCCGGTGGTGTACAAAATTTTCTTTTGGGTGTACAAAACTGTACAAAACTAGTACAAAACTTTGGCAGTATTTATTTTCGATTTCGAAAAAGTGGCACTCCAGCATGTACTTGGAGTGCCACTTTTAAAGAGCCGAAAAATACCACTTCCGGTGGTGTACAAAATTTTCTTTTGGGTGTACAAAACTGTACAAAACTAGTACAAAACTTTGGCAGTAGTTATTTTCGATTTTGAGAAAGTGGCACTCAGCATGTACTTGGAGCGCCACTTTTAGAGAGCCGAAAAGTACTACTTCCGGTGGTGTACAAAATTTTCTTTTGGGTGTACAAAACTGTACAAAACTAGTACAAAACTTTGGCAGTAGTTATTTTCGATTTTGAGAAAGTGGCACTCAGCATGTACTTGGAGTGCCACTTTTAGAGAGCCGAAAAGTACTACTTCCGGTGGTGTACAAAATTTTCTTTTGGGTGTACAAAACTGTACAAAACTAGTACAAAACTTTGGCAGTAGTTATTTTCGATTTTGAGAAAGTGGCACTCAGCATGTACTTGGAGTGCCACTTTTAGAGAGCCGAAAAGTACTACTTCCGGTGGTGTACAAAATTTTCTTTTGGGTGTACAAAACTGTACAAAACTAGTACAAAACTTTGGCAGTAGTTATTTTCGATTTTGAGAAAGTGGCACTCAGCATGTACTTGGAGCGCCACTTTTAGAGAGCCGAAAAGTACTACTTCCGGTGGTGTACAAAATTTTCTTTTGGGTGTACAAAACTGTACAAAACTAGTACAAAACTTTGGCAGTAGTTATTTTCGATTTTGAGAAAGTGGCACTCAGCATGTACTTGGAGCGCCACTTTTAGAGAGCCGAAAAGTACTACTTCCGGTGGTGTACAAAATTTTCTTTTGGGTGTACAAAACTGTACAAAACTAGTACAAAACTTTGGCAGTAGTTATTTTCGATTTCGAAAAAGTGGCACTCCAGCATGTACTTGGAGTGCCACTTTTAAAGAGCCGAAAAATACCACTTCCGGTGGTGTACAAAATTTTCTTTTGGGTGTACAAAACTGTACAAAACTAGTACAAAACTTTGGCAGTAGTTATTTTCGATTTTGAGAAAGTGGCACTCAGCATGTACTTGGAGCGCCACTTTTAGAGAGCCGAAAAGTACTACTTCCGGTGGTGTACAAAATTTTCTTTTGGGTGTACAAAACTGTACAAAACTAGTACAAAACTTTGGCAGTAGTTATTTTCGATTTTGAGAAAGTGGCACTCAGCATGTACTTGGAGCGCCACTTTTAGAGAGCCGAAAAGTACTACTTCCGGTGGTGTACAAAATTTTCTTTTGGGTGTACAAAACTGTACAAAACTAGTACAAAACTTTGGCAGTAGTTATTTTCGATTTCGAAAAAGTGGCACTCCAGCATGTACTTGGAGTGCCACTTTTAAAGAGCCGAAAAATACCACTTCCGGTGGTGTACAAAATTTTCTTTTGGGTGTACAAAACTGTACAAAACTAGTACAAAACTTTGGCAGTAGTTATTTTCGATTTTGAGAAAGTGGCACTCAGCATGTACTTGGAGCGCCACTTTTAGAGAGCCGAAAAGTACTACTTCCGGTGGTGTACAAAATTTTCTTTTGGGTGTACAAAACTGTACAAAACTAGTACAAAACTTTGGCAGTAGTTATTTTCGATTTTGAGAAAGTGGCACTCAGCATGTACTTGGAGCGCCACTTTTAGAGAGCCGAAAAGTACTACTTCCGGTGGTGTACAAAATTTTCTTTTGGGTGTACAAAACTGTACAAAACTAGTACAAAACTTTGGCAGTTTTTATTTTCGATTTCGAAAAAGTGGCACTCCAGCATGTACTTGGAGTGCCACTTTTAAAGAGCCGAAAAGTACCACTTCCGGTGGTGTACAAAATTTTCTTTTGGGTGTACAAAACTGTACAAAACTAGTACAAAACTTTGGCAGTAGTTATTTTCGATTTTGAGAAAGTGGCACTCAGCATGTACTTGGAGCGCCACTTTTAGAGAGCCGAAAAGTACTACTTCCGGTGGTGTACAAAATTTTCTTTTGGGTGTACAAAACTGTACAAAACTAGTACAAAACTTTGGCAGTAGTTATTTTCGATTTCGAAAAAGTGGCACTCCAGCATGTACTTGGAGTGCCACTTTTAAAGAGCCGAAAAATACCACTTCCGGTGGTGTACAAAATTTTCTTTTGGGTGTACAAAACTGTACAAAACTAGTACAAAACTTTGGCAGTAGTTATTTTCGATTTTGAGAAAGTGGCACTCAGCATGTACTTGGAGCGCCACTTTTAGAGAGCCGAAAAGTACTACTTCCGGTGGTGTACAAAATCTTCTTTTGGGTGTACAAAACTGTACAAAACTAGTACAAAACTTTGGCAGTAGTTATTTTCGATTTTGAGAAAGTGGCACTCAGCATGTACTTGGAGCGCCACTTTTAGAGAGCCGAAAAGTACTACTTCCGGTGGTGTACAAAATTTTCTTTTGGGTGTACAAAACTGTACAAAACTAGTACAAAACTTTGGCAGTTTTTATTTTCGATTTCGAAAAAGTGGCACTCCAGCATGTACTTGGAGTGCCACTTTTAAAGAGCCGAAAAGTACCACTTCCGGTGGTGTACAAAATTTTCTTTTGGGTGTACAAAACTGTACAAAACTAGTACAAAACTTTGGCAGTAGTTATTTTCGATTTTGAGAAAGTGGCACTCAGCATGTACTTGGAGCGCCACTTTTAGAGAGCCGAAAAGTACTACTTCCGGTGGTGTACAAAATTTTCTTTTGGGTGTACAAAACTGTACAAAACTAGTACAAAACTTTGGCAGTATTTATTTTCGATTTCGAAAAAGTGGCACTCCAGCATGTACTTGGAGTGCCACTTTTAAAGAGCCGAAAAATACCACTTCCGGTGGTGTACAAAATTTTCTTTTGGGTGTACAAAACTGTACAAAACTAGTACAAAACTTTGGCAGTAGTTATTTTCGATTTTGAGAAAGTGGCACTCAGCATGTACTTGGAGCTCCACTTTTAGAGAGCCGAAAAGTACTACTTCCGGTGGTGTACAAAATTTTCTTTTGGGTGTACAAAACTGTACAAAACTAGTACAAAACTTTGGCAGTAGTTATTTTCGATTTTGAGAAAGTGGCACTCAGCATGTACTTGGAGTGCCACTTTTAGAGAGCCGAAAAGTACTACTTCCGGTGGTGTACAAAATTTTCTTTTGGGTGTACAAAACTGTACAAAACTAGTACAAAACTTTGGCAGTATTTATTTTCGATTTCGAAAAAGTGGCACTCCAGCATGTACTTGGAGTGCCACTTTTAAAGAGCCGAAAAGTACCACTTCCGGTGGTGTACAAAATTTTCTTTTGGGTGTACAAAACTGTACAAAACTTGTACAAAACGTTGGCAGCGTTGATTTCTTATTTTGGAAAAGTGGCACTCCAAGTACATGTATCTATCGAAATGGGGTCAAAGGTCAGGACACAGGAGCGAGATTTATTCCACAGTCATAACGTGAGTAATCACTTAAGTAATGATTTCTGGTATGTTGGAAAGCGTATCATTTTTAATGCATTGCATGGTTTTACTAACTTGTTTCTAATAATTCCTGAGCTGTTTCAAATATTTACATGAACGTTTTTGTAAATTTAGACCGACCTTGTGAGTAAATATAAACTGATTTTGTGTTAAATATGATCAAAGGAGAGGATGGATAGCGTCCAAAGCAAAAAACTGTTATTAAGGTTTTGGAGATGGAAGGTTCCAAAACGACAAAGATCTATATGAAAATAGAACAAGCTAGTAAAATCAAGCAATGTATTGTTTATGATACGCTTTCGAACACACAACAAATCATTACTCAAGTTATTACTCAAGTTATGAGGATAATGGCTCTGGAAAAAATATCGCTCCTGTGCTCTGTCCTTTGACCCCATTTTGATCGATGTTATTCAACAGAATTGCTTCAGTATACCTCCGGAACAACATACTAAAGTTTTGTTGTAATAGAAGCATTTTTAGTCAAGTTATGAGGATAATGGCTGTGGAATAAATCTCGCCCCTGTGCCTTGACCTTTGACCCTATTTCGATGATATTCAACAGAACCAGTTCAGCGTACCTCTGGAAAAACATGGTAAAGTTTTGTCGCAATGAAGCATCTTCACGTACGTTATGGCGCATAAGTGCGATGGAATTGATCCCGCTCCTATGTCATAACCTTTGACTCCATTTCGCCCAATTTCAATAAGGTTCGTCACTAGGTTGTCCCCTACCACAAACTAAAATGTCATCGAAATCGAACCATTTTTACGCGAGTTATCGTGCGGACAAAGCTGGAGCATATAGTACGCTTCTTCAACCTACTTTTTAAAAGCGTTAAAAACCACAGTAGCCAACGAACAACGGAGTGAAAGGCATACAATTGCAGTCTTCAACGAGAAACAACAAGTTCATGAACTCGTTCGGATTTATTGACATGTAAGCATCACACATTCGTCATAACGCGCCGATTTATTATCTTCTGACTTTCTTTTTTTTATTGGAGGTTTAACGACCACCGTGAGCAACTCAATGGGCTATAAGCAGACGCCCGTCCCTAATTTAGGGTCACTGGTTCCAGGGAAGGGAGAGAGCCAGTGCCGTAAGACAAACACAACGTCCATGCCTGACCGGGATTCGAACCCATGAATGAATAATCAGAGGCCAGCGCCTTAGACCACGGCGCCACCGGGGCGGCCTTCTGACTTTCCCCTGTTCGCTCTTATGACGCGACGTCTTCGTGGTCAAAGTTTTGTGAATACGCATGAAGTTAAGCAGGCTGTGATAGCCTGGGCCAAATTAAGAGTCTACGGAATCCCTCCAAAAAGGTTACGCATGTTGCTTTGAACTAAGGTCTATATGCCTAATTTCAAAGCGGCATTATTTTGTTAGCATCGTTTCATTAAGCAGATTTCAAAGTATACTTATATCAAATTTTATTAAAATATCTCGAATAAGAGAAGAGCTACTTGCAAAGAGACATTACTTTTAGGGTAATTTTCATGTTTTAAGGGCAGGCAAATTCCAATATGCGTTTGCTAAGGAGGTAGGTTCGAATTTTTTATAAAAATAGGGTACTTTATTTTTACATAACAGGTCTCAGCTTCGGGCCGTGAAGCACTTCCTCATCCTGCCTAATACCCGAACTTGTCTCTGAAAGACTATCACCTGTTTCGTCACCTGAATTACTTCCTGTCCGGGAAACAGTTCATGACAGACAACGAGGTTCAAAGTGCAGTTGATGACTTTTTCGGGTCCCAGCCACAAGACTTCCTTTGTTCCGGGATCATGATCATGCTGGATAGATGGCAACTACGCTCTGATGTCGAAGGGGCTTATTTTGCCTAGGTAAGTTATCCTACTTTTCTGTCCTCGCTGTCCACGTGCGCTGTTTTTTGCCGGATATTTCATTCTCACCAACCGAATAAATTAGCGGAAGAGAACCTTTCTCTCAAAATTCTGAAAGGAAGTTAGAAATTTTACGATACGTTGGTGTTGCTGACAGGTCACCGATAATATGTACCAAAAAATGTTTGCTGGATTTAAAGCAGCTAAACATAGTCTGACCCTTTTGCTATGTGATATCGCAACATATGACTGCAAAACGAAATATTTACTGGTCTATATCTTTTAAAGTCCCCTCGCACTGAAACATTTAAACGAGAACATGCTATTCTTGCACTGGAAAGCAAATAAAAAACGAAAATAACTGGGCAAGTTCCCCAGAATTAATTCAAGGACCATTTTGACGTTGAAACTCATAAATAGTTTAAGAAATTTAACATTGCTATTAAAGTGTAACTGATTCTCGAAAATGCTCCTGGCCATCCTAAAACTTTGATAGTGTCAACTTTAACATTCGTGTGTTGTTTTTACCTCACACAATATACGTATGCACTAAACAAAGTAGCGATATTAACTTTTCAGGCATATTACATGCACAGGACCATATACTAACTTCTTAAAGCTACCTATAATTTTGATAATCAAGGAAGTAAGCCCACAATGCCAGAGTGGTGGAAACGCTACAAAATAGAAATGATTTTGGGAATGCTTAAGCATCGTGGAAAGGAATCAATACGACTACACTGGATGCATCATGGAAATCTTTTGTGGAAAGACTACATTGAAGACTTCAAAGGTTTTCCAAAGTTTTAAAGGAGCACTGTATAACAGTGCAGAGATTGGATGGAAGATGCGTGAAGATGTCTTCTCTGATATGGAAGACGAAGATGTGATGAAGTTGATTGACTCACATGAACTTACAGGGGTTGTCCAAAATAAAGGAAACACCTGGAAACAATAGGTTTTGTGCAGCTAATATGGTGTGGGAGCTCCCTTGGCATTTAAAACTGCTTGAACCCTCCTTGAAATGGACGCATACAAGTCCTGGATGGTGGTAAATGGTGTACTGTACCATTCTTCCTGCAGAAACTACTCCAATTCCTTGAGAGACGTCCAAGGAGAATAACGGGATTGCACTCTGTTTTCCAACACAGACCACAGGGGATCAGTGATGTTTAAGTCCGGTGATTGTGCAGGCCAGGGAAGGTGTGCAACTTCATACTCATGTTCCTCAAACCATGATTGAACAGTACGTCTTCTGTGAATCACGGCATTATCACCTTGAAAGGTGCAATCCCCTGACGGAAACAATGTCTGTGCCGTTGAATGCACATGGCCGGTCAAAAGAGTGACATAGTCACCGCTAGTGATCCGTTCGTGTATGGTGATAATGGGACCTGCTGCAAACCATGAGATCATG
Source organism: Macrothele yani (assembly GCA_039090855.1). Classification (NCBI taxonomy): domain Eukaryota; kingdom Metazoa; phylum Arthropoda; class Arachnida; order Araneae; family Macrothelidae; genus Macrothele; species Macrothele yani. The sequence goes on along the minus strand of CM076990.1, from coordinate 184,859,174 downwards.
GCCCAAACCATTACGGAACCACCCCCATGCTTCACTGTAGGAAGAAGACAGTCTGGGTTGTAGGCTTCTGCAGGGGTCTCACACGTAAACCCGTCCTTAGGTGGGGAATAGTAAGAAACTTGATTCATCGGAAAACAAGACAAATTTTCATTGATCCGCAGTCCACGTTTTATGTTCCTGGCACCACTGTAGTCTCCGTTTCATATTCACCTGTGACACCAGGGGTTTTGCAATCGCAGCTCTGCCGTAAATATGGTGTTTATGCAATTCCCTTCGCACGGTATGGGTCGACACTATGTTTTGGAGATATGCATTAAGCTCAGTAGTCACTTTCATCGCCGTGGTCTTCCTCCTTGCGGTCACAATCCTCTTTAATGTAAAAGTAACGTTCCTTTCAATGTCTGTGTTCATATTTCTGATGCATTAGCATGATTTCAAAGTGGTTAAACCCCGTTTGAGATATTATATATTTCGTAGTTGCACTCAATTCATTTTTCTGTGTATGTTAATGCATTTGATATATGCAATTTGAATTTCTTCCAGATGTTGCAGAAGGTAACTCTCACGAAAATCGAAGATGGATAGTCTTTCGATTATTATCGCACCAAGTAGTTCAGTTAACGGGCAAAGAAACGAGAAAGAAATAATTGTGTTATTATTCATTATATTTCATTTCTATAAAAACAAATCTTATTTTTCTTCATAAAATTGCTACCTATTTGGTTTCCAAAATAAAACAAATACTCACACTGTCTGCATGGGAACTAACAGAGCATCTAATTTTGTTAACAGGGCGAAAAAACTATGAATGAATAATCACATTATTTATTATTCACCATTCCATTTGTATAAAACAAATCTTATTTTTCTTTACAAAATTTCTACTTATTAGCATTCTAAGTAAAACAGTAATTCGCGCGAAATCTATGGATCTAGTTGGTGCACTGATAATCGGAAGGCTAGCCTGTAGGACTTGCTGTATTTTAACGATTTGCATTAAATTATTTTTTCCTCCCGATATTATACGTCGATTGAACGATCGTACGATATTAATAAATATGATTGCGCACGTTTAATTATTGGTATGTGAATTAAATACAGTGAGCATTTATGTATTTTTCAAAACTATCCAGAACTGAAGAGAACAATTAGTCTGATTCATTTCCGTCGCAACAGATTTCCCGGATCACATCATGAATTCCGTTCCAAAGTGCTTATTATCTACTAATGTATTCAATTATCTATTTGACCTCCTGCTCAGTATAAGTTCGGAAAGCGAAAGCGAAATCCCTTGTTTGTTAAATACCGTATGGAGGAAGTTCATTGAAACCCAGTGGGATAAAATTACTGCAATATTTATCGCTAAACTATCACAGAGTGCATGTACACATTAAGAGCTGCATTTCCAAATTTGATCATCTTTTAGGGACTTTGCGCAATTTCGGAAACAAGCAGTCTCAAAACTGCATATTTCCTAAAATAGATCATATACTTAAAGAAAGTGACTTTAAGTGAGTTTTTTAAGCAGTCACATGATTCAGGGATTTCCAGACAAGATAAATAGCTGTTTGTACACAAAAGACGAATTTAACATGTTCTGCGACTAAGTGAAACGGAATTTCTTGCTATAAATGTTATTTGTGTGAAGTGCATAGCTTCACACAAATAACAGGTAGCCTAAAGAGACTTTCTGAACTAGTAGCAATATGACTGCTGTATGAAAAACATGAAATTTTCTGAATCGGAATGTTTCATCGTTTGTGACACGTTGAGTGCCGTCTGAGTGTTTGCTTATCTATGGAATTTCTTTCTTGTAGGATTTGTGAAGTTTTAGCATTGAAACGTTCATTGGATAACGCAGTTTGCTAATTATTCTGCTCTATAAATTATTGTTTAGTTGGTTTATCTTTGATTGTGTACTAGTTTGCTTTAAAGATTTAAACGAAATTTAAAGCAGTTCTGTCCTATCAGAGATGTTTGTCATGAAGAGGTGTTTCTGTATTTTTAACAACCCCATGCATTGAAATCAGTTATCAAACACCAGTCTCGAATTCAGGACCTCTGGTTTTCGAGAACGCTAAAGTTTACCACCCTGAGGTTAGGTTTGGATTCATGTACCCCAAATACGTCCCGAAATCCCATTTACCGGAGCCCTGGCCACCCGAAAACCAGAAGGGCGGAAAGGAGGAATTACTTCATATGCAAAATGCGATTTGTACGTTGTACATTCTGTAGACAAAGCACCTACTCTCCAAATAATATTTCGAACTATGAAAAGGTGTTAAGAAAAGGTCCATGATGCAAAGGAAAGTGCTGATACATAGCAGTTAAACGTAGTACAGCGGTTTAGATATTTTTGATTGGCATTTAACTGTCAATCAAGAACTAATTTGGCTGCAGGATGGTATCAGTTGTCCTATCCTAAGTTTTATTGGTAGATGGGAGTACTTGTTTATAATGAGATCAACCAGAGTGCCTCCAGTTCCAGTCCTGCGCGACAAGTATTCTGCTATTTTGATATTTTAATACTCTGGACTGCAATTTATGCGACGGTGCCAAATTCCGGTCTGAAATTGGGTAGCAGGTTTTCTTTGCGGCCAAAATTCCAGATTCAATCCATGAATTCCATTTCCGTTCGATTTGTAGAATATATTTACATCTATTTTTATTACCGATCAATAAATGATGGTAAAGACGGTGCGCGATAAATAGTTCTCGCCTTGAAATTCCTATCGAATATTTTATTTTTCGGAATTTGTATCTTCCGGAAAGTAGCATGAAATTTTAGACAACTATTTACTGTGTAAATTGCAAAAAGTTTCAAAGCAGCTCCACAAATGTTATATCATTGTAGACGAGCAATTCACAAATCTTTGAATCACAGATGATTTCCGAAGTGGCTAAAATCATTTCGATTGAACTAAATATAAATCCTTGCAGCAACACCTTGGTGAACCTAATTATAATGAACAGTGTATAACGATGTGTCGAATTTAAGATATACGCTCGGGTTTTGAAATTTATTGACCCGTTTGAATGGGGGAATTCATTAACCAAGGTCTTACTTTTTCGAAGCGGTATTAGTCTCCACACTTCTCATTGTTACTATAAATGACTCATCTCCAGAACGTCTTCAAGCAAGAATTTATCTCCTCCTTGTTACCATTTTTGGTTCAATTCCACTCCTTCTCTCTTTTCCCTTCATTCATAACACGTACTCATTTTCATACTCTCTTTTCAACCTCTCCCCTTCTTACTTCTCTTTGCTTTCACTTGCTAAACAGAAGCCCAATTTATCACAAAACACCAAGTGAGCTCTTAAATGAAGTTATTATTACATCTTACCTTAATTTGTTGACACTGAAATACACATTTTTAGTACCGGGATTAGAGAAACGTCAGTAAAACAATGTACCTTCATCAAGCTGTTCTAAATTTCAATCGCAGTGTTTTAATTAACAAGTAAGTAAACTGATGCAATGCATCATTTCCAACATACCCGAAATCATTACTCATGTTATGAGGATAATGTCTGTGGAATAAATTTATTTCGCTCCTTTGTCGTGATCTTTAATCCGATTTCGATTATATTCAACAGAACCGGTTCAATATACCTGGGGAACAACATGATAAAGTTTTGTCGCAATCGGAGCATTTTTATTATTTGTCACACTCGAAGCATCCTGACCTTTGACCCTATTTTTCCCATTTTCGACAGAATTCGTCCCCAGGTGGTCCTCTACCACATACTAAATTTTCATCGAAATCGAAGCATGTTTACGCAAGTTATGACGCATAAGGGCAATGGAATGGATCCCGCTCCTATGTCCTGACCTTTGAACCCATTTCTTCCAGTTACAATAGTCTTCGTCCCCAGGTGGTCCCATACCACATACTAAAAGTTCATCGAGATCGAACCATTTTTATGCGAGTTATCGTGCGGACGGACAGACAGACGGACAAAGCTGGAGCATACACGCTTCTTCAACCTACGGTTGGAAAGCGTAAAAAATGATCAAGACATCATGAAATACGTATGACGACAGCTCTCTGGTTCGACCGAAACGTTGTTCTTGCCCCAAACTAATAATTTAGAGAAAAATTAAAATGTGTTTTATAAGAATAGAGATACATTCGTAACTGAAGTTTATTCCATAGTAACACGATTAGAATTTGCAGTATATATTAGGTTTATGTCTTCAACAGAGCTAAAGAGAAGCTCCTTTCACTAAGAAGTGGCAATGTAATCGAAAATAAAGTTATTCATTCGTAAAATTACTTAACGTTTGAGTTACCCGAGCATTAAATAGTTTCAGGATCCTTTAACTCCTTGAATTACATCCTTATACGTTAAAACTATCACTGAACATAGTTTTAACAGCTGAAGAATATTTACTTCAAGCGTGAGACCTTTACTTTTTTACAGTCTTGTGTTTCTACATAAATTCTTGGTAGAAAAGCTGCAAATACATAAAATATTCATGGGAATTACAGAGTAAAACCAATGCATATAGCCATCTAATAGAAAGTAATATTTTCAGCGAAGTTTCATAAATTGCCTCAAAAATATATGTCAGGCAGAAACAAGCAAAATGCAGTTATCTGCCAAATATAAATAAACAATATAACGAAAAGGTTTATCTGAAGCACAGATATTTTCTTAATCCCTGAGAAGGGGATATCTTTTCACAGTCCTCTTAGTACAGAATATCTTTTTAAAAAATAAGCGCTTTGAAATAGGGTACTTTTAGACAGTAAGCTTTCTTTGTCTGCTTTTAAGTTATTGTATTAGTTTTGTTTGCACAGAAGACACACTTTATCTGTTTTGGTAGATTTTCTTTCTGCAAAAGCTCTTTTAAAACACGTTGCTAGATCTCATTGGTAGCATTTTCTGTTTTTTCAAGTTTTCACCCTTTTTGCGCTACAGAAAATTGTACAAAACACTCCTTTTATCTGATTTTTGTTCAGCACTAAGAACAAGAACAATGTGCTCTCTAACCGTTAAAGGTAGCCGTTTCTTTTGTTCGCAGGAATTATTCCTTTTTTGAAAATATTCTTGGGTTAAAAATTTAGTATTTAAACAAAAACAGTTTTATTTTCGTTTATTTGATAGATACTTGTACTATTCACTTTATACAGTTTTAATTAAAGCACAGTTTTAGAGAGGACTTTTTGCTACTTTTTGTGTTTCAGTTATTGTATGAATCGTTGCTGCATCCCTTTGAAGATGATTCTGTAGATACTCCTTCGTGTAATCTAAGGTGTGTTGCATGTTTGTATGTGCAGTGGTGTGCAAATGAACTGGGACAAAGTGAAAAAAGTTCGTTTCCTTGAATTTAATTGAACGTTGATCATTAATGACAAAGTGGGCGTACCCAAACTGCGCAGGAATGCAACCGTAGGCGTCCAAAACCGGTTTTTGATAGGTTCATCTGCTTAGTCGCAGATCACGTTCAGTTCTGAACCGGCGTTTGATAACAGCATACACGAATGAGTTGATGGTTCAAATTGCATTAATGGATACTTCGCCAAGAAAACGCGCTAAAGTTTTAGCGCTTAAGGAAAATACTACGATGACTATTTGTGAGATTTCTGCGGCAACAGACGTCAGTAAATCCAGTGTTTCAAGACAACATGAAAAACTACAAAGATAGTAGATCGATGTCACCAAAACGAAAAGCAATCTGTGGACGAAAACGTAAGACATCACCACGAACTGATAAATTGCTAATAAAGAAAAGGCTAAAATGTCCATCAATGACAAGTTAGGACTTGCAGAGAGAGTTGGCAGCCGGAGGTGTAAAGATACACTCATCCACAGTGCGCCGCCGATTATTAGAAGCTGGACGACCTGCGAGGAGGAATGTAAAAAAGAAGCTTCTGACAGCTACAATGAAGAAGAAACACTTGCGATGGGCGAAAAATATATAAACACTGGACTTCTGATGATTGGAACAGAGTGATGTTTTGTGATGAGGTCCATTTTTTGTCCAAGGACAGAGAAAATCTGTTTTACGACGGAGTAAAGGCGAACCTGTCCGGGAACCGCATTTGCAACAGGAAGTGAAACACCCAGTTAAATAGATGTTTGTTAGGGTGTTTCACCTTTGAAAGACCTAGAAGCCTTCGTCCTATTGAGGGAATGATGAATTCCGATAAATATTGTGAAATAATGCAACGGGCGGTCGTTGGAAAAATGGGAAATTGCTCTAATGGTGCGCATAGCGTTTTTCAGCATAACCTTGTTCCACGCCACACTTCCAAAAACTGTAGGCAGTGATGAAAGAAAAGAAGACTGATCTTCTAGAGTAGCCTGGAAATTCACCTGATCTCAGTCCCACTGAGAATATGTGAGCCATTATGAAATCTAAGCTCAAAAAGACTAATCGTTCAACAGTGAAAGACCTCATTTCGAACATTGTTCATATGTGGCATCATGGCCCAGAAATGAATATTGTTTGCCAACAACTAATACATTCAATGCCAAAACGTGTTAAACAAGCTATTGCAGCCAAAAGTGGCCACGTACAATAATACAAAGCATGTAATCTATTCATGTCTGTGCCCATTAATGATGTCGACCAGGGCCTCCCGTGTATGTAATTGAACCGAAACGTATTGAGAACTTTGATTATCTTCGCATTTATTTTTATCTCTTTTTTGGCGATTGTAATTTCCTGTGTACCTTCGATGAGTAACAGAGTGACCCATTTACTGTGTCCTGGGATTTCGTTCTTCATTGTAAACCTAGACGTCACTACCGCCCTACAAGAAAGTAAGACACATTTTGAGTTATTTTATTTCTGAGTATATGATCTTGGGCGACTTTGTTATGCTGCTGTCGTGAGAGTACGTCAGAGCTACAATTGTTTCCTCGAGACTTTATGTTTATGGCCCCTGTGCCGTACTATTAATCTTTTCATGCTTTGAGTTATGTTTTTGTGTCGAAGTTGTATTTTATTCATTTTGTAAATTAGCAATTGGCTGCGTTCTTGTTTTCTAATTTTATATGGTAAAGTTAATCGCACTTTTATAACGATATGTTACTTTTTTATAATTTTCTTCCTTTGTTGACTTTGTCGTATTTTCAATAAACCAGGTACACTCATTGTCATAAAAATCCACGCACCAAGAAGGAGGCGACCGATTGAAATACGATTTTAGCGATGACATGGTACATACCAAGGACAGAAGTGATTACAATATCACAGCAGCAGAACCATTTCCCGCGGACATACGGTACACATTCCGGTAAGCGTTAGTACAGCGTCGGACCGCTTCGTGCTCAGATACATGCGGTGATACGTTCAGGCATTGAATCAAAGATACAACGTGTGTTATCCTGGGACAGAGTGGCCCACACTTCTTGCAACTGACGCTCTAAATCACGACCAAATCATGGAGAAAGCTGGCGTACCATCTGGTCCCACACGTGCTCGAAGGACGAGAGATCAGGCGATCTGGCATGCCACGGAAGCGTCGAAGCATAACCAAGACAGCCCTGGGAAACCCGAGCCGTGTGCGGACGGCGGTATCTAGTTGGAATATGACTCCGGACCACCCCTCCAGGAAAAGCAGCACAAAGGGACGCAGGATCACTTGTATGTAGCGCCGAACACTATACGTCGACAGTCCGCAGCAATCCACGTTGCTCGTTACTTTGACCACTATAATCGACGCCGAAGATCGTCAGGCGTTAATGGTAGAGAACGTAAGGGCCGCCGAGAGTGCAGGTTTGCCCCTGCCAGATGTCTGGAAATGGTTCTGGTGGACACAGGAGTCCCTTGTACAGCCGTCACACGTCTCTGGTTATTGGACAAGGACGTCGTTGCATCTGTGCATGCCGCTATCACGATCCCACGGTCCTCTCTGCTGGTGGTGTGTCTGATTTGGGCAGAGCCAGTCCTCCGTGTCCATTGTTTCCAAAACGATCGCACAGTACTGTTCGACCGGCCCAAATGGCGGCCGATTCGGCGCGCCGTGCACCCTGCCTCTCTCATCCCTACTATACGGCCTCGTTCAAACTCCGTCAGTTGCCCATGCACACATCTACTACGGCTCTTCGGCAAGTTCTCTGTACGAGTCAGTCTTCGACACGAATGTGGAGTCCCCTGAGCTGGGCCTTATAAGCACCAAAGATTGCGATTGCAGCGCCGATCTTGGGCTCGCGGGAATAAGGAATCGCACGAAACTCTAATCATTTGCCTGTGTGCCCTCCCTGTAGCTATTCGCCGAGTTTTGCGTTAATCGCACGGTTTTTCTTGGAGCCAGGATTTTTATGACAATTTCAGCATACTTTTTAGTGTTTCATCTCAAAGTATCCATATTTTGAAGAAAATATTTATTTTTATGCTGTGTCATTTTCTCCAAGAGACATTATTTTTGGTTGTTTTAAAAAAATATATGTTTAGTTTAAAAATGAATTGTTTTCATTTGTATGATATGCTGCAGTTTATATAGAAAAAAGTTTTTTGTTTTCGGAAAGTCCTTTCTCTGGCCGGATTTAAGTTGCACTAGTATAAAAAAAGAAGATTTTAACTCATTTATTTTAGTTTAAGTGACTTTGTTTGAAGAAAGGGTAATATTTTCTTATTCCGCGGATGTATACTTCATTAAAAAACAAGTATAGTGCTCATGTTTCTGCAAAACGTTTCTATTCTTATTTTCGGTTTGACATTCCACACGGTTTCACACAGATATATTTTCCCGTGAGGTTCTTTGAAAGTGCAATTGAAAGAAAATTGAGATTAAAGGAACTTTATATTTATAAAACGGAATAGTGTCTCTGTAAAGAATGTTTTGCGAGCAAATATATTTCTTAATAGCTCAAAGTAAACAAGGAGTTTTAACACAAAGTACACAAAACAGATCTTCCAATATTATGCGTACCAGCCTAAGCGGAAAGCTAACTTTCGCAGTTTAATTCATTCTGGTATATGTATTAGGTGTACAAATAAGTTTTAAAGCGTTTTTTTGTGTGACGTATTGACATTCCCCCGCGTTGTTCTCATGTGACCGTAACTGGTCCAGAGTATAAAATGTGGCACAGAAGTTTGCCCAACAGTCAAACGCACTTGCACATCGGTAGGTGAAAGATGGCAAGCGATACTGCATTTATTCGACCCTGCATTCAGTACGAATTTCATTAAGGAAAAGGTGCTGCAAAAGCACGTGCATCTATCTGTTCTGTTCTCGGGGAGAATATTGTATCGAAAAGCACGTGTGAGGTTTGGTTTAGATGGTTTAAAGCAGGTGATTTTGATGGTAGCGACCAAGCACCTAGCGGTGCCTCCCAGAAGGTTGCACATAAGAAACCGCAAGCATTGCTAGATGAAGATTCGTCTTAAACACACACAAAAAAAAACTAGCTGAACAACTGGGGGTAACTCAACAAACCATTTCCAATCGTTTACGCGCAATGGAAAAGATTCAAAAGGAAGGAAAATGGGTGCCACATGTCCTGAGCCAGAGGAGCAAGGATGAGCGTGTCATGAAGTGTTTGAATCTGTTGAATAAACAACACAGTCTTTCCTGTGGAAAATCGTTATGGGTGATGAAAAGTGGATGTGGCACGACAATTCCAAAAGCAAAAAAAAAAAAAAAAAAAAAAAAAAAACTCGGTAGACACCGGTGAAGCAACGACTTCGACACCGAAACGCAATATTCACTCCAAGAAAGTTCATCTGGTGAGATGTAAAGGGTGTGCTCTATTATGAACTATTGAAAGAGGGTCAAAACGTTACTGCTGATCGCTACAAGCAACAATTGCCGTGATTGAACCGGGAAATCTGTCGGCAACGTCCATTCAAAGGCAAAGGATTGCGTCCCGGGAAATTACTGTATGACAGAGCAAGGCCGCTTGTCGCGAAATCGGTCAAGGAAACGTTATTGACGCTTGGGTGGGAAGTTTTGTAGCACCCGGCGTATAGTCCCTGTATAGTCTCTTCGGACTATGATTTCTTCTGATCGATGCAACTCGATTTGTCTGCTGTACAGTTCCGGAAATGTGACGAGGTGTAAAAATGGGATGACGACTTCATCGTGTCACACGACGAAGTATTCTTCATGGCTTGAATCCATCAGCTGCCCGACCGATGGCGAAAGGTGATACATAATGCCGGCGCATATTTTGATTCGTAAAGGTATTGTTGCTTTCTCTCAAATTACATGTTGCGTTGTCTTAAAAGGCTTTAAAACGTATTGCACACCTAATATGTTTCACAAAATATTTATCCATATTGGGCAATTTGAAAGCAGCAATACCACAAATTTATACCAGCAAAGTAAGTACAACCACCAACGGCTTATAAGTCGATAACATAAGTTCTGATAAATTCGTGTAAGTCAAAATAAGTTGAAATGCAACAGAAGTTTCAAATGTACCAAACACGATTGCTGGTAAACACGTTAGTAAAATCATGCAATGCATTGATTATGACACGCTTTCCAACATACCAGAAATCAGTACTCCAATTATTACTCAAGTTATGAGGATAATGGCTGTAGAATAAATCTCGCTCCTATGACCTGACCTTTGACCCCATTTCGATGATATTCAACAGAATCGGTAAAGTATACTTTTGAAACAGCATGATAAAGTTTTGTCTCAATCGAAGCATTTTTACGCATGTTATGACATATAAGGGCAATGGAATGCATCCCGCTCCTATGTCCTGACTTTTGACCCCACTTCACCCATTTTCAATAAGGTTCGTCCCCAGGTGATCCCCTACAACATACTAAAATTTCATCGAAATCGAACCACGTTTACGCGAGTTATCGCTCGGACAGACGGACGGACGGAAAAAGTTGGAGCATATACGCTTCTTCAACCTACGGTTGGAAAGCGTAAAAAAGACTCAATTTAGAATATTGCACATATTCAAAAAAAAAAAAAAAAAAAAAAAAAACTACTGAAGATAAAGTACGTAGCAGAAAAGAGAATCACCTTTTTCCCGTTTTGAACGTTAGCATCCGCCATCTTCTCTTTCCTTAAGTCAAACTGTGTACAACCATCGCAAAGCACGCATCCTTGAAACTAATTAAGCATTTGGTACTAACAGTTCACCAGTAATTATTTCCGAAATTTTGTGCACCGGAGACAGAAACCGTTTAATACAAGTTTAAATAGGGATCTTTCGAATTTTTAGAAAATTTGCTTATGAACGATCTCTTACATAAAAAGTGACTCATGCGTTCCTCAAGATATCACCCTAGAATCTCATTTCTTGTCTCATGCAACCAACGAAAATTACATATGCTCCAAATACAAGTCATATACTCTTGCTTGGACTCATTCACGCTCATAACATCCATTTGCATGAAGCATCCTTTTTTATCAATTAACATTTGACCGATAAAAACTGTGTTTCGCACGAAAGGAACATGTAAGTCATAAAAGCTGTCTACGTACGATTAAAAAAAAACTTGCTTTTACTTGTGAATAAAGTTCTTTAAACTAGCCTATAGTATCAGCAGGGATAATTTTTTAATCGTACGTAGACAGCTTTTATGACTTACATGTTAACATTTGACGTTTTATTCTATCCTATCCACATCTGAAATTTAGCTGCGGGAAAGTTTGTAAGGATTCAAGTTGTAGCATTCTATATTATAAAGACAATTGAAGTTGAATATTCCAAAACAATCTCCAGTCATGTGTTTTTGATACGGCACAGTGTCAGTGACCATATGGATTTATTTCTGATCATATCACACGAGTCGTTGATGCAGATGTACGATCTGATGCACTTTTCTTTCTAAGCAGCCGTACTTCAGACATCAGTTGTATTCCAATTTTTTTTGCTTTGGTTACGACTCTATAGATAAGCTGATTAGGATATTTGCAGATGAAAACAATCTTGAAGCTTGTTGAATAAAGACTTGGATGACAGCATCTTTCTGATGAAAACAACAGAGATTTTCATTTTTACCTCTTTCTAAATCTTTGCAGATTGCAGCTTTTTTAAAACTCAATCCTCTGCTGTAAGCTCAAAGAAATATTAAAATGTATTTGTATTTTACCTTGTCAAGTACAGGGTGATTCCCTCGTGACTGAATACTTGTTGTGTGGAATATACATAATTTTTTTTTCTTCGATTGAGGTTTAAAGACCACCGGTGGAATATCTGGAATACACACTGGCGTGCAAAAATTAAGGAGGAGACGGTTTTTCGAATGTAACGTCGTGCAGAAGTGCTCCACATCGACACAAATCATACCATAACATCCCCAAGGTGTAAGAATAGGGGACAAGCGAGCAAAACTGTCCAAACAAGGAATCCAAAGGATACAAAGGCACTTTATTGAAAAGGTAGCTTCGAGCACAACTGGACAGAAGACAGAAACATGTGACAGGCGGCTGCCAAGAAAATCCAGTCTTTAGTAGGTGATATGATCATCCCTGACTGCGTTGCAGGATTTACAACATCTGTCCATGCCGAGGACGAGGTTGTCAACTAGCTGTTGAGGCATCGCGGCCCATTCCTCTTGTAGCGCCAATCATAGCTTCGGAATCGTTGCTGGCGGCTGGTGACAAGCTGCCAAGCGCGATTGGATTTAGGTCCGGGGACCTTGCGAGCCAATCCGTGCGCTGAATATCTTCACTGTCCAACAGCTCTGCGACAGCCACTGTACGATGAGGTGTAGCGTTGTCGTCCGTGAAGAGGAACTCAGGACCTACAGCACCTCTAAACAGACGCACGTGAGGCAGGAGAACCTCGGTACAATAGCGGACAACAGTGACTGAACCTCCTGGGAAGATGTGGAGGTTAGTACGGCTACCAAGCATGAAACCGCCCCCAAACGAGAACTCCCCCACCTCCAAACCGGTCCCTTTCGATGATGTTGGAGGTGTGATTGCGTGTTCCCTGCTCTTTCCAGATGTGTATACGTCCAGAATCGCTCGTCAGACTAAATCGGCTCTCATCCGTAAAGAGAATTCGACCCCTTTGCTGATGTGTCCAGTTCTTGCGTTCCTGGCACCACAGAAACCGCCGTCTCCGATAAGCAGGTGTTAATGGCACACACCGTACTAGTCGTCGTGCAAATAGGCCACCTTTGTGAAGCCTCCTGGCCACGGTAAAACGCGATAACGGACTTCCAGTTGTCTGTTGATTGTGCCTTGGGATTTCTCCGGCTGTCTGCCGTCTGCCTCTTCTCGCCTGTAGGACAATATACCGACAGTCCGCCACCGTGGTTAATCGTGGACAACCAGTTCTAAACTCACGGACACCTGTTTCTGTCGTTTGAAATGCTCTCCAAGCTCGTGAAACGATGCTGGGAGCGGTCCCGAATTCCTCTGCCACACCAGTCACACTTCGACCTTCTACCAACTTCCCAATGACGCGACCTCTGGTAAAATCCTCCAGATGTCGTCTACTGGATTGCCTGTTGGCCATATCACACGGTGGCAGCAACTCGACGTCGTTAAAACCGATGTACACCGTACAATAGCTTTCACCGAATTGCTGAGCGTACACCGCTCGTGTGCTTTATACGCTTCCGACATTACCCCCGCCCCTACGTCATGCTGCATATATGTGCATGCCATACCGTACCGGACCCTAGTCTATACCCTGAGTGGTCTTTCGGTCCGTTCAGCCTGCTCGTTCCGCTGTTATGATAATTTCTCCTCTTCGTCCTTAATTTTTGCACACCAGTGTACATGCATAAGATTGGGAATATACGATGAACGTGAAACCCGAACGGAGCGGTTCTTTATTCCCTGACGAAGCAGTCGACATGCATTATCTGTAAATATAATGTCTGCCCGGTTGCTGGATGGTGCCGCACTGACGCGCCATCTGTATAGCAGTGGTGAGGGAATAGCGTGTCTCCGCGGACAGTTTAAGCGAGGAGGTCGAATGAAGATTCTGTACTTAATGGAAGAGCGTGTGTTCGTTGTGCGTCAGTACTGGGTAACCAGTTCCTTCAAACAATGTCAGAAGGAGTTTCTGAAGAAATTTTGTGGGCGTAAAGCACCCACCATAGCCTCCATTTTGAAACTGGTGAAGAAGTTGAAGAGAACGGAAAGCTTAGTGGGAAGCAATCTTTTTAAAGACACTGTGAATACCGACCGATACTTGGAAATACTTAACGAGTTTGTGAAACAGCTGGACGATCAGGAACTTGCAGATGGTTACTTTCAACAGGATGGTTCACGTGCCACACCTCTATTAAGAGCATGGCAGCAATTCGCAGCTTTTTCGAAGACAGGATTATTTCCAAAAACCTGTGGCCGCTTAGGTATCCCGACCTGACACCCCCAGATTTCTTTTTCTGGGGACATTTAAAAAGCAAAGTTTTTGCCAACAAGCCAAGGTCGACTGAGGAACCAAAAGACAACATCACACGTGAAATTGCTGCCGTCGGCGTCGTTACGCTACATCGCACATTCGCCAATATGGAGCGTCGGGTGAAAATATGCCTGGACGCTAGCGGTGGGCACTTCCAGCATCTTCTATGAGACACTCCTTTTTGTCATGGATCAAGGTATCGGTTTACATTAATTTCATTCAAATGTGCCTTAGTTAATTAAAATAAAAAGTGTTTAGTCCCGCGTTAATCACCCTGTAGTTTTCCAGCAACGAGCATTCCAGCCGCCGCTATGGTGGATCAATCAGATTCGAGGTATCGAGTACCGAATTAAGCACGGGCAGCGATGGTTTCCTACAGCACTTGCCCTGTACCTTCGCTGGAGACAATTGCACAGAATCTGAGATGGAAGTCTCTTATAACCCAACAGGTGCTCGTTGAGGAGTAAAATCAAAAAAGTTAATTTCTCGCATTAGAGACGTTAGTCTTCTCCTAGTGTTCCACGCATTGTTCTGTGCTTTTCTCCGTGGTAGTGGAGATTTGTTTTGCGCATGATCTCCGGGTCAAAATTGCTAAGATAATTTATTTGGAGGAGGAGGAGGTGGGCTTTCCTTTTCGTTTGGGTCTAAATTATCAAGCTAATGTAGTTGGCTTTTTTTTTTTTTTTGGTTTGCGTTTTGGTAGGCGTTATTTTATTATATTTAATTACATTTTGACTTTCCAAGCTCACCTTCTAATTTTTATGTTAGTGGTACAGAGACACTTGTGCTTGCGCTTTTTTTTAGCTCGCTGTATTAAAATGTATTTATTTATTTTTATGTTTTTTTTTTTTTTGAGAGTTCAGAGATGTTAGTTTTCTCCCGAAGTTCTACCATTCTTCTGTGATTTTCTCCATGATGGGGGAGTTTCTGCGCATGTGCTATAGGCCTAAATTGTTTCATTAATTTGTTTGGCTGCTTGGAGTTTGGAGAAGGAAGAGGTACGCCTTTCTTTTTCGTTTAGATCCAAATTTTCAAAATAATTTCTTTGTCTTTTTTGGTGAAGGAGGTTGCGTTTTGGTACGCGTT
This sequence comes from Macrothele yani, assembly GCA_039090855.1. NCBI lineage: Eukaryota > Metazoa > Arthropoda > Arachnida > Araneae > Macrothelidae > Macrothele > Macrothele yani. The sequence goes on along the minus strand of CM076990.1, from coordinate 184,843,791 downwards.
TCTTTTTTTGGTTTTTATTTTTTGACTTTCTGAACTTACCTTCTAAATTTTATGTTTCTGGTACGGATATATTTGTGTTTGCTTCTTTCTTCGGCTCGCTATATCCAAACGTATTTACTTAGTTTTATGTTTTTTTTCTGGGTTATTTATTTATCTATTTATTTATTTCTTTTTTTAATGGGACAGCATTGGGAAATTTTCTCTTATTTATTTTGAAGTCCATCACATTACATTACATTACATGGGTTACGTTAAGCCTCCAAAACAATATACTGGAATATATATTTATTTATTTATTTTTATTATATCGAATTTAAATACACTCTCTGATCACAGGCAACTTGACACTTGCCAACCCACAAACTTCCTCTAATAGCAAAAGGTACTAATATCGAGTACCTTTCTTTGCTATTACTGTACATTCTCCATTCTGCTCAGGTTGGTGATCGCAATTTTCAGGATGGTTATCGACATACGGCTGTTCGACCTAGATCAAGGCCGTCTGAAAGCACAAGGCCATGACAATTGTCGCGTAAAAGTAAGTCTTGGGACCTTTACGCTAACTTAAAATATCAACACACTAATAAATTGTTCTTAAATGAAACAAACCTTAACGGCCAGACAAAACATATTACCAGAAGTCAAGTTACGGAAACAGTCCTTTATTCGGAATCCAATCACAACACTCTCCACACATTTAGCTCAACACTATTCAATTCTTTCGTACAGCACTTTCTTAACAACGCTCATCATAATCGCTCACAATAATAGCTCTCAATAATCGCTCTTATCAACACCTCACTAATCGCTCTCAATAATATCAACACCTCTCTCATACAACAGATCAGTCGTCGCTTTTTATCTCTCGTTCTTATCTTGTTACATGCATACGTCACGTGCATTCCACCTCAATTGTGTTGCCAAGCGTATTCATTTGAAGGAAAAAATATTCCGTTAAGCGGGAAGAATACTGAGAATAAACTCAAGAATTACATAGGGAAAGAAACTAAAAAAGGAAAGTTAATCTAGAATATACGTCACACAATATAGAGCTGCGTTCCCTCCGTTTGTGACGTCACTCTCATGTTACACCTCCGTTTGTGACGCCATTCTCATGTTACACGGAATGATGCGTCGGTGTCGTGTTTAACGTCACATACGACAGCTTTGGAAACCAACCGAAAGCCTTGGTTTCCACGTGCGCTAGTAAAAGGGGGATATCATCTCTCTAACGTCATGGCCTTGTGTTTTCTAGACAACCTGGCCTGGATCGCAGTCGGTGTTACAATTCAACCCAAGGTTGGTCCATGGGGTTGATATCGTGTCTTTAGGCAGACGCGATCTCAACACACCCATCTCATTAAGCCATTCTTGGCCGCCCCGGTGGCGCAGTGGTCTAAGGCGCTGGCCTCTGATCATTCGTCCGTAAGAGGTCCGGGTTCGAATCCCGGTCAGGCATGGATGTTGTGTTTGTCTTACGGCACTGGCTCTCTCCCTTCCCTGGAACCAGTGACCCTAAATTAGGGACGGGCGACTGCTTATAGCCCATTGAGTTGCTCACGGTGGTCGTTAAACCTCCAATCAAAAAAAAAAAAAAAAAAAAAAAAAAAAGCCATTCTTGCTCATACCAGTTTTTTAGCCGAGGACACTGTTCTATTCGTAAAGGAAAGGCTTTTACTGAACTGTTTGCCAGAATGTTAAGAGCACAGAATTATCGATAATTGCATTATACACCACAGCGTTAATATTTCTGGGCACTGGAACTAGAGAAACCATAACAAATAACTCTAGAGCATGATTCCTCGACCACTAAACTTCACAGTTTGTGCAACATAGTCGGGCAGGAAGCGATCACCTGGCATCCTCCACACTTAGAGTCGCCCGTCCGGCCGACGGATGGTGAAGGGGAATTCATAACTCCAGAGTACATGTATCCACTGCTCCAGAGTCAAGTGGAGTTGAGCTTTACACTATTCCAACAACGACTGACATTGACTGTTCTAATGTTATTTGGGTGTGGCTGCTCGGCCATAAAACCCATTCCTTCCTTTGAGCTCTCGACAAACCACTACGTTGGCATTACTTCCAGAGGCATTTTGGAAATCAGGTGTGAGTGTTACAACAGAAGGCAGGAAATTTCATCGCACTACGAGCTTCAGCACTCGGCGGACCCGCTCTGTCGCTTTTCGTGGCGTATTAGGTCGACATTGCTCTGTTGTTACCCCTAGGCGTTTCCACTTCACAATAACATCACACATTAAGTCGACATTGGGCTGTTGTTACTCCTAGGCGTTTTCACTTTACAATAATATTGCCCATTAGGTCGCCATTGCTCTATTGTTACTCCTAGGCGTTTCCACTTCACTAGCATCACCCTTTAGGTCGACATTGCGCTGTTGTTACTCCTAGGCGTTTTCACTTCACAAGAACATCCCCCATTAGGTCGGCATGGCGCTGTTGTTAATTCCAGGAGTTTCCACTTCACAATAACATCACCCATGAGGTAGACATTGCGCTGCTGTTACTCCTAGGCATTTTCATTTGACAATAACACCATCCATTAAGTCGACATAGTACTGTTTTCCCTCCTAGGCGTTTCCACTTCACAATAACATCACCCATTAGGTCGACATTGCGCTGTTGTTACTCCTAGGCGTTTTCACTTCACAAAAACATCCCCTATTAGGTCGGCATGGCGCTGTTGTTAATTCCAGGAGTCTCCACTTCACAATAACATCACCCATGAGGTAGACATTGTGCTGCTGTTACTCCTAGGCATTTTCATTTGACAATAACATTATCCATTAGGTCGACATTGCACTGTTTTCCCTCCTAGGCGTTTCCACTTCACAATAACATCACCCATTAGGTCGACATCACGCTGTTGTTACTCCTAGGCGTTTCCACTTCACAATAACATCACCCATTATGTCGACATCACGCTGTTGTTACTGCTAGGCGTTTTCACTTCACAATAATATAAGCTGCAGTTGAACAAGGCAGCTTCCGAAGTGCAGAAATTTCTCAAACTTGTTGCTAAGAAACTATCGTATGTCCGTGCCATGTTTAAAAGTAACTGAGCTCAAGCGAATGGCCCTTTCTGCTGTTAATGCTTGTTTTGGATGTATTCTAAGCTACGTGGTTCATTTTTTACGTGTATGGGCAAATACACTACTGAAACGCTGTGTGTGGTTATTTGTGGTCATGTAATATGCAGTACAATGAATAATTAGTTAAAATAGATAATTTCGAATCGTTAGGCAATCAGAAACATGATCAACCTTCACCCAAGGAAGGAGTGTTCGTATAGAGATACATCTCCCATATTCTAGTATATGATTGGTAAAAATATCAATAATATGATTACTACAGAATAATATGAAACTTACCGCAGTTTTTCTAACTAAACCAGAAACTTTCTTAATACGAGAACACAACGAAAGCGACGTTTCTTTTTGTATTCCCATTTTTCTCTGTTTCTCATTCTAGGAGAATGCACTGTTTACGTATTAGTTGATTTCGCATCTCTTCTTGCTCACAGAGCCGTTAACACAAAAGAAAACGTCTGTTGCACCAGGTTCAGCGAATGTTAAGAACTCAGGTATCCGTAAATAATGCATAAATGGGTTTTTCGTTTGAAGCTGGAGAAGAGAAAGGAAAACATAGAAATGTAAAATAACCGGCTTTGGATTCCATTCAAAATAGCGGAAACTGTGATCATGAAACATCAAATGCTACCTGAAGCCAAATGTTGCGAAAAACATAAGTGGGGTTGAAGAAAAGGAATGATGCAACGCACACGATGTATATAAATACAGAAAAAGAAGAGACAAAAAAAATGATGCATCGCAAAGCACATTCCGCGCTTTTCGCAAAACACGTCAAACGGTGCGGAAAATAAAACGAAATTTTGTTATTAAATACGCGGAGCTACTGACTGTATTAAATAAGGGTAGAAAAAGATCAATGGAATAGATTGAAAGCAGTTGTAACGTAAAATGGGACAGTCAGGATGTCTGTTTTATGGTAGACGACTTGAATACTCTTTTTCTGAAAGTTCAATAACGCTAGTAAATAAAATAAGTGTGCTGATCTAAATACTGTAATTTATGGAAGCAGATTTGTTAGTCCATACTTTAAGGATGGGCCTGAAAAAACTAAACAAGACAGGAAAAACAGAAAGTGAAAAATGCAATACGAAACAAGATTCAAAGATGAAACATCTTTCGTAAACAAATAAAAATAGCTAGCTAAATACGTAGAGCGTCAGTAATTGAGCTGTCGTTAAATTTGAAAGAAGTGCTTCAATCTCAGGGCGATCAAGAAACATTGAATTCAGAAGTTGTGAAAGTAAATTGGGGAACTACAATATGTGGAGAAATGTGATAGGATACTGTAAGTAAATTGACAAACAGTATTGTATGTACATCATTAGCGGGTTTCTCTTCATTTGCAGATATTACAGCAGCCATCCGTCCAGGTAAACTGTCCACAAGTCCATTGAATAATGAGAGCGGGATATTCCACCATTCTGCCTTGAGTACACCGGATATTCCTCCATTCCGTGTTGACTACATCGGATATTCCTCCATTCCGCCTTGAACACATCGGATATTCCTCCATTCCACCTTGAGTACATCGGATATTCCTTCATTCCACCTTGAGTACATCGGATATTCCACCTTTCCACCTTGAGTACATCGGATATTCCTATATTCCGCCCTGACTGCAACCGATATGTCTCCATTCCACTTTGTGTACATCGGATATTCCTCTATTCCGCCCTGAGTACATCGGATATTCCTCCATTCCACCTTGAGTACATCGGATATTCCTCCATTCCGCCTTGAGTACATTGGATATTCCTCTATTCCACCTTGAGTTCATCGGATATTCCTCTATTCCGCTTTGACTGCACCCGATATGTCTCCATTCCACTTTCAGTACATCGGATATTCCTCTATTCCGCCTTGAGTACATCGGATATTCCTCCATTCCACCTTGAGTACATCCGTCATTCCTCTATTCCGCTTTGAGTACATCGGATATTCCTCCATTCCACCTTGAGTACATCGAATAGTCCTCCATTCCGCCTTGAGTACATTGGATATTCCCCTATTCAAACTTGAGTACATCGGATATTCATTTTTTCCGCCTTGAATACATCTGATATTCCTGCATTCCGCATTGAGTACATCGGATATTCCTCCATTCCGCCTTGAGTACATCGGTTATTCCTCTATTCCACCTTGAGTACATCGGATATTCATCCATTCTAATTGAGTACATCCGATATTCCCCCATTCCGCCTTGACTGAAACCGATCTGTCTCCATTCCGCCTTGAGTACATCGGATATTCCTCTATTTCGCCTTGAATACATCGGATATTCCTCTATTTCGCCTTGAGTACATCGGATATTCCTCTATTTCGCCTTAAGTACATCGGGTATTCCCGCCTTGAGTACATCGGATATTCCCGCCTTGAGTACATCGGATATTACTCCATTCCGCCTTGAGTACATCCAATATTCCTCTATTCCGCTTTGAGTACATCGGATATTCCTCCATTCCGCCTTGAGTACATTGGATATTCCTCTATTCCACCTTGAGTACATCGGATATTCCTCTATTCCGCCTTGAGTACATCTGATATTCTTGCATTCCGCATTGAATACATCGGATATTCCTCCATTTCGCCTTGATTACATCCGATATTCCTCCATTCCGCCTTGAGTTCAACCGATATTCCTCCATTCAGCCTTGAGTACATTGGATATTCCTCTATTCAACCTTCAGTACATCGGATATTCCTCTATTCCGCCTTGAATACATCGATTATTCCTCTATTCCGCATTGAGTACATCGGATATTCCTCCATTCTGCCTTGAGTACATCCGATATTCCCCCATTCCGCCTTGACTGCAACCGATATGTCTCCATTCCGCCTTGAGTACATCGGATATTTCCGCCTTGAGTACATCGGATATTCCTCCAACCCGCCTTGAGTACATCCAATATTCCTCTATTCCGCCTTGAGTACATCCAATATTCCTCCATTCCGCCTTGAGTACATTGGATATTCCTCTATTCCACCTTTGAGTACATCGGATAATCCTCTATTCCGCCTTGAGTAAATCTGATATTCTTGTATTCTGCATTGAGAACATCCGATATTCCTTCATTCCGCCTTGAGTGCAACCGATATTCCTCCAACCCGCCTTGAGTACATCCAATATTCCTCTATTCCGCCTTGAGTACATCCAATATTCCTCCATTCCGCCTTGAGTACATTGGATATTCCTCTATTCCACCTTGAGTACATCGGATAATCCTCTATTCCGCCTTGAGTAAATCTGATATTCTTGTATTCTGCATTGAGAACATCCGATATTCCTTCATTCCGCCTTGAGTGCAACCGATATTCCTCCATTTAGCCTTGAGTACATCGGTTATTTCTCCATTCCGCCTTGAGTTGCAACCGATATTCCCTTCAGCCTTGAGTACATCGGATATTTCTCCATTCCGCCTTGAGTACATCGGATATTCTTCCATTCCGCCTTGATTACATCAGATATTCCTCCATTCCGCCTTGAGCGCAACCGATATTCCTCCATTCAGCCTTGAGTACTTCGGATATTTTCCCATTCCGCCTTCCTTTACATCGATAGCGGGTAGTCAGTCCTCCATTTGCAGAGTTTGCAGTAGCCACCCTTCGAGGTAAACTGTCCATGAGTCGATGGAGTACTGAAAGGTACTACAGAGGTAAAGCACGTGTCAAGACGACACCTTTGGAGCGATACACTCCGTCCGTGTAGCTTTGTTGGGAGAGCAACTTACTCCGGAATGATGTGGCGCGAGTTCGATCTCCGTCACGGACAAACTTGTGTTTTCACATTGGCGCCAGAACGTAACAAGAAAGTTGACACCGAATTTTCGGGTGTAATAAGCACGTCTTTTGAATCCGTTCTGACGCAAATTAAATTTATCAAAGCTATTCAAAGTCAATGGAACCGGTATGGAAAACAATAGATCTGACCAAAGAAGGAAGGTTTTCAATCGGGTTTTTAATCCCTCAGATATTGCTGTAAACGAAATCGTGAGCTTACGAACTCTTAGAAACAGATATATCGACAAAAATAAGATGTGACTTTACGTCCCCTGGTGGGAAAACCATGCATTATTTTAGGAAGAAAGTATTCTCAAAAGGTTTATCCGTATAAGCGGTATCGGTCGAAGAAAAAAAATTAGTCGAGTTTTCAGGAGCCCAGATTTTGCAACAAATACTTCAGAAGCAGAAATTAACGCATATGACCCCTATTGGCTAAACCATTCTTTACCAAACATTAGAAATTATGTGAAAAATATTTTCCATCAGGTATTGTATGCGGTACAAGAAGAATTTTTCAAATCAGAGCTTTAGGAGCAGAAATAACGCAGAAAACGCAATTTACCTTAGAGCCCCCTAGCGTATGATTTACTTGAAAATTTTGAATTTATAGGAAAAACATTTCGCATCGAAAACACTATCCAACAAAGGAGGAATTTTTCAAATCGTACTCTTAGAAGTAGAGATATTGACAAAAATTAGATATACATCTACGCCCCTTGGCGTAGAAACCATGCATTTTTTCAAGAAGAAAATTTTCCTAAAAGGTTAGTCGACATGAGTAGTATCGGTCAACAAACGACGTTTTTTTCAATCTGGAATTTAGAAGCTCATATTTTGCTGCAAATACAACAGAAGCGGAAATTAAAATTTACGATCCCTGGTGGCCAAACTATTTTTTTACAAAAATTATAAATCATGTGCAAACGATTTCCCATCAGAAGCTGTATCCGGTGCAGAAAGAATTTTTCAAATCGAAGATTTAAGAGCAGAAATATAGGGGGAAACGCAATTTACCGCTACGTAACCTAGCGGAAAGTCTATGAATTACTTGAAAATTTTGTAATTATATGAAAAACATGTCACACGGAAAACACTATCCAACAAAGAAGGAATTTTTCAAATCGGACTCTTAGAAGTAGAGATATTGACGAAAATAAAATGTATATCTACGCTCCCTGGCGAAGAAACTTTGGAATATTTTAAGAAGAAAATATTCCCAAAAGGTTTATCGATATGAGTGGCCTCACTCCAAGAAAGAATGTTTTAATCGATATTTTAGAAGCTACGATTTTATGGAAAATACGTCAGAAGCAAAAATTAACACGTACGCCCCCTGGTGGCCAAAGTATTCTATACCAAAAATTTTAAATTATATGCAAAAGATTTTCCATGAAGAGATGTTTCCTCTGAAGAAAAAAAATTTCAAATATGAGTTTTAGAAGATGAGTTATCGGGGAAAATGTAATTTACATTTACGCCCCCTAGCGGAAAATCAATGCGTAATTTGAAAAAGTAGCTATATCTAAGACACTCTTTGGCCTAAATGGAATCGAAAAATATAAACTTTTTTATGTGGAATAAAACGTATTTTTGAATTCGATATCATCTGCATTTACGCCCTCTACCGGCAAAATTGTACATCGTAAAAAAAAAACGAAATAAAGAATCATCATTTGCATATTTCAAGCTTCCCAATGCAAAAAGAATTTTTCAAATCGGGCTAATAGTTGCTGAGATATCGTGGGTACAGACGGACGGACGGACAAACTGATAACAGAAGCATGATCTTTTTACAAAAGATGTGCTAAAAATGGATATACTTGCCATTGGGTTCTTTGAAAAATGTGTGATGTTGCTCACATCGTCTAGAATTAATGAAAGCTGGTTCTCCGGTTGCAAATGATATGACGTACTTCAAAGGTAAAGCACGTCACGTATCACGAAGACAAATTTCCAGCGACACATTCCTTCCATGAAGATGAAATAACATTCTGCAACAATGTTGAAGGTGTGATGCAGGAACTAAACATTATGTACAAACCAGACGAGTGGAGATTCTTTATAGATGTATCCAAAACAAGCCTGTTGCTATATCTGCGAGTAGCAACAGGCTTGTTTTGGATGCACACAAAGTACTGTTGCTACATCTGCTAGTGGGATAGCCGCGAAAGAGATCTACATTACAAACAGAATGAATGACCTCGACGAACAGCTTTGTTGCCTGGAACAAAAAATGTTGCATACGAACCTCTGGTGAAGGCTAGCAAAGTCGTTCTGCCACCATTGCACTTAAAACTGGGGCTCATGTTATTATGTGCAATAGTTAGAATATTTTAGTTTGAGTGTATTCTCAATCCTGCTTGACAATGTTTTCGGAATGTTGCAACATTGTTCTTGTGGAAACAAGAGGGTTGACAATTAAATGGACCTTGTGGAAGAACTATTACGTGTTCATGAAAAACTTGGGTGCAACATGACATTCAAGATGCACTTCCTACATTCACATATCGATGTCTTACCTGAGTACTGTGGTGCATTCAATGATAAACATAGGAAGCGATTCCACCAGGACATTTCTGCAATGGAACAACGACACAAAGTAAAGTGGAATGCCGCAATGATAACAGATTTTTTGCTGGATGCACCAGATAGATGCATCGGACATTTCCTACAAGCGGCAGGCAAAACAGCAACGCGTATAAAGTACGTAGGTGAATTCGTTAAATTCAATTTCTAGTATTTGGACATCCCATTGAAATATACGTATGTAATATATACAAAATATAAATGGTCAAATTAACCCGGAACCATAGCTAAGAGAGGATTTTTACTGTTATTTTCGTGTTCAGCGCCCAAAAATCTACAAGGAAAAACCACTTCCATTCTTGTAAACATTTCATTGTTGAGCAGTGAAATCCAAAACAAAATCTTAAGATTCTTACTTTCACCAAAATCTAAGAATCTTAAGCTTTTAGCTCATGTTCTTATAAGAACAATGGGAAATAAAATAACTTATTATACTGAAAACTCTTCAGAAAATACTGAGTGATTCATAAAGAAGTATACAGTTTCAACGAACTATAAAACAAGAACAATGTAAGCATTTTATGTTAAATATAACATATTTGTAGGGGAATGTTTCAAGTTTTTTTAGAGACAGTCACAGATGTTCTATATGTGCACCCTTAGTCACACGACATACATCGAGCCGGTTAATCCATTTCTGCCTTAACCGAGGGTAAGATATCTGAATCAAGTGCAGTGATAGTGGCTGTGATACGCTGTTTCAGCTCCGCTAGATTTTTATGTCAATCGTAGATAGATGTTTTGGTTGGAGGTTCTTTTCCGAATCGTGATCGAAAATGCCGTTGCTCAACTGTTGCCGATTCCCTTTTGCGCTATTTAAGAACACAAAACGCCTTCTCCACTGCAGATTCTGCCATTTTGACTGACTAGTCACGTGAGACACGCGCGCTATCGCCTACGTCACTTCCCTCAGTAGCGGGACGCACACCATTTATGAGTACATCTACCTAACGGTTCGCAGTTGTGGTCAGTGTCTTCAACTGCTACTGTTTGAAGAATGCACTACATATTAATTACCTTATATTAGTTTGAAGAATGCACTACATATTAATTACCTTATATTAGTTTGAAGAATGCACTACATATTAATTACCTTATATTAGTTTGAAGAATGCAGTACATATTAATTATCTATAGTTTCGTTTTTAACGGATTTCATAATGGTTCACAAGTTCTTTAGGGCCCACTCATATATCTTAACCTCGGGGCCCACTCAAATGGCTTAGCCTACGGGCCCACTCACATACCTTAACCTCGGGGCCCTTTCAAATGGCTTAGCCTACGGGCCCACTCACATACCTTAACCTCGGGGCCCACTCAAATGGCTTAGCCTATGGGCCCACTAAGCCTTAATTCGGCCCTGCTGCAAACAATAAAATAATATAATTTGATGAAATAAAGTGCAAGCCAGAAAACACTTTTCGCAATAACAGCCCAACAGCACTGGATGATGTCGAAGCAGCACGGTGACGTCACGACTGACTTTTATAGCCCTGCTTTTTAGCCGCTGGTGGAATAAGTAGCTATTTCTATTTCTGGATGTTTTGTAGATTGTAGAAACCCTGCTGATGGTTTTCCTAACCGGTTCCATTAAATTTCCATAACTTTGATAAATTTAATTCGCGTCAGAAAGGATCCAAGAGGCGTGCTCATTACAACCAAAGATTCGATGTCATCTTTCTTGTTTTTTTCTTTGTTTGTTGTTGTTTACTACATGTTTCCAATTTTCATTTATGAATGTCCTTTGACGAAATATTGAAAATACAATGGCTAATGTTGCAATTCCAAAGCATAATCCTATTCTTACGTTTACAAGCTGGTTTGTCTAAATTTCATTCATCAAAGCAAATTCTACATTCTTGAACGCGTAAGCAGAAAAGGGTATTTCCTTAGAGACATCTCTCAATAAAACGCTGTTTTACATAAAGTAAATTCAAGTTTGCTCGAAATATTGAAATAAGGAGAACAACAAATAATCACAGCAGGTCGAACTGTTCTGCGAAAATACCTGTTTCTAATGCGCGTCTCGAACGACCTACATGAGTACGATTTCATCTCCACCGTAAACAAATTTATGACAAGTATTGCATAATGTATTAATTCAGTAAATCCTATTAAGCCAGCTTCTTGAGATACACTTGTTTTGTTGCATGACATTTTATTGCAGTAAAGCGTGTTGCCTAAACAAATAAAGTTCCCCTTTAGATCAAATTCTGAGTCATCCCATCAGATTTTCCGCTCCGTTATGCATTACTATATTCGACATTGGTGTCTTCGCTTCTTCAACACAAATGTATGCAGAATTTCCGCATTATAAATAAAAGAATAGGCATCTGGCTCTTCCATAAGCGGACGATATAACGTGCATGCAATCCTTGGCTGCCGAGACAATTTCTGTTAACAAAATAACTTTTGAAGTTAATTCCGGTAAAGGTTACGTGAAACGCAAAGCATGTTTTAAGCGAGCAGGAAATATACAGCAATTTTCAAAATTGATTTGTGTGATATCAATACAGAAATTTCTGCAAGGTGAAACTCTGGAATTGTTTAAACATTGTAAAGTAAATGTACTGAAAACTGATATAAATTATTGCATGCGTGGATACGTTATTCTAAGGGCTTGTTTATTTTTATGCTTGACATCCCTGGGTAAGCAGTGAGCTGCTGAATTTAATAGAATACAAGGTTTGCTCAACTAGCTTCCATTGCAGACGACAAAATGGTGATGTCACCGTCGAAACAAGTGAATGTTCGATCGAGATTGAAGCTACGGAAGAAAAGCCTCTGTAACAGTTTCCAACTCAAAACATGGCATAAACGTGAAGTCGAAGTTTATGCAGAAGAAAATTTACATCATGCAGTACACTGAATAGACAATTTATTACGTACACCCACCTAATGACGTGTGGTACCACCTTTTGCAAGCAGGACAGCATCCAAACGTCCTGGTACGGACACAATGAGGTTCCCAAACACAAACTCAGATATATAGCTGACCAACAATCTAAGAATGCTTGGCGCAGAGAAGTCAGAGATGCAGGTGGGGATGGTGGAGCACGAACAGTTCGTTCCAATTTGTCTCATAAATTCTGTATGGGGTTGATGTCCAGTGAGCGAGGGGTCCCATGCGAGTGTGATAAGCTCACTGCTATGGTCCTGGAACAAATCGGTCGCTAGCCGGGACCGATGGGGTGGAGCGTTGTCTTGTTGAAAGATCGGAACTTGGTTCGGACAGAGGCATGTAATGAAAGGGTGGAGATGATCGGCCATGAGCTGCACATAGCTGGAACTAGTGACGGAAGACTCAAAAGGTACCAACAGACCCAGGTCGAACAACGTGAACCTGCCCAAATAGTTACACCGCTTCCACCGGCCGGTACTTCCCAAACTCGGAATGCTGGGTTCATGGCTTCGTGAGGTTTACGCCACGCACGCTACCTGCCATCGGCGCGATACAGTGTGAAACGGAATTCGTCAGACCATATGACGCGTTTCAAATTATTCATGCTCTAGTTTCGATGGGCCTTCGCGAACTGCTGCCGAATCATGTGATGCTGTGCCGTTAAAATCGGGACACGGTGTGGTCGTCGACTGTCCCAGCCGAGTTGTGCCATGTGTCGACAAGTTATCTATGAGCATAGGCTTGTTGATGCTCCTTCATTAAATTGTGACGTCATTTTCTGCCAACAAGCCTTAAGATTCATCTGTACCATGCGAGCCAATCTTCGGCGTCCTCGATCATCCAATGCACTTTGACGACCACATTTCATCCGAATATCAGCGGTTTTGACAGATTTCACGTACTCCTGGTACACATTTGCTATGGTTTGTCGCGGAATTCCTAACGACTTCGCGGTTGCAGTGATTGAACATCCGGGCTTTCTGGCTCCCTCGATTTGACCTCGATCAAACTCATTTAAGTCTCGACCTCGACCTATGCTGGCTCTTGACGGAATGTATTCCTGTGCGTACCGACCCACTCTATTTATAGCCCTAACCGGTATTCCTGTGCATACCGACCCACTCTATTTATAGCCCTAACCGGTATTCCTGTGCATACCGACCTACTCTATTTTTAGACCCAACCGGTTTTCCTGCACACCGTGATTTACTGCTGTCCTGCTACTTTGCGTGTTTTCACCAGGAGTGCACGTAATAATTTGTCCATTCAGTGTATATAAAAGAAATTAATAGCATTGATTTCAAGAATACCAAGATTTCAAAATATTTATAAGGGGAAGGGTAGCGAAACGAATCATACTTTTAAAGGTTTATTTAGTTACGACGGTAATTCTTCTTGAGTGACGCACCACTGAGGTGACGCAAGTGTCAAATCGGCAAGTTGCAGCGATAAGCCAAGGTCCCTGTAGTTCAGTTCGGTGAATAACAGTCTCCGGCACGAAAGGACGCGGGTTCAAATCCACCAGTGGCTAAAATGTTTTACACTGTATCTGCGTTTATGTAAATATAAAAGAAAGGAAAACCGAGTATGTGCCATTATATCATTATCATATAATAAACAAGTTTCTTTATGCCTAAAATCATTTCTCTGGAACATACCACAAATGTTCTTAATTAAAAGCTAAAAATAATACGCATTAAATGTTCTGATAGAATTTATGAACGTTATTCCTTCTGATTTACGAACGATAATGCCGGTACGTTACTATGACATATATATATATATACACCGATGAGTCACTATATGATAATCACCTCCAGCCTAAAGAAATGAGCGTAGAGACAGAACAGTGGCGCAGATGAAGTTCACATATTAGTATATAGCCAACCGAAGGACAGGATTTCGGTTAGTAGCGTGTTTGGAGTCAGAAGGAGGAAAAGCTGCCGATTTATCGGAGCTTGATAAACGACAAATTGTGATAGCGCTGCGTCTCGAAACTACGATCTCGGAAACGGCGCGGCTTGCGTGTTGTTCACGTGCCGCTGTAGTGAGTACGTATCAAAAGTGGTGCACAAATGGCCGAACGACGAACTGTTGTCCAGCCGCGTGTCTCCCGCAGCTCATTGATGCCAGAGAGAAGCGGAGACTGCCGCGCATTGTTCACACTGCAGGGCCACAGTGCGACACATCACCCGCAGCTACAACAGTTGTGATCAGAGCAATGTGTTACAACACACAGTTCATCGTAGCCTTCTGCGCATGGGCCTGCGTACCCGAAGACCCAGCTGAGTCCCAATGCTCACTGCACGTCACCGCCTACAACGCATTAAATGTGCTTAAGATAATCGAGATTAGACTGTGGATGATTGGAAAAAAGTAACCTGGTCTGACGAATCAAAATTCCTGGTGCATCACGTAGACAGTCGAGCGTGGATACGCTGATTAGTAACGGAGGCTGTGACACCTGGGTGCAGTGTTGGGCGGAAACAGACTAGGGGCAGCGGTGTTATGCTGTGGGCGATATTCTCATGGGACACTTTAGGCCCCATTATCCCAATAGCACAATGGCTGACAGCTGTCAGGTATCTGGGCATCGTTTCGGACCAAGTTCACCCATTCATGACAACTGTGTTCTCTGCTGGTGATGACCATTACTAACAGGATAATGCGTTATGCCACACTCCCAAAATCGTCAACGTGTGGTTCAGGGTACATGTTGGTAACTTCCTGTTAATGCCCTGGCCTCCAAATTCACCTGACATGAACCCAATCAAACATTTGTGGTTCGACTTGGAAAAGTGGGTTCGCAATAAATCACCACCACCCCGAAATTTGCGGGGACCTAAGGAACTGCTGTTGACATTATAGCGCCAGATACCCCCGGATACCTATCGCTACCTCATCGAATCGAAGCCTCGCCTTAGTGGCCGCTATATTGTGGGATCCTACAGTTTAATAGTCACAATGTAATGGCTCATCTATGTATACAGGGTATTTCACTAGGTAGTCCCTCAAAGAGGCAACTGTGGTTTTCTCCCCCTCTACATAGAGGCACAACGTTTAGTTTACAAGTGACCTTGATCCTTGAGAAATGCGCTAGAGTGATTTTCCTGATGTCTCAATGCGACTTCACCCTACCAGATGTCCGGACACACTAATTCTGCTCTGAGGCAATGTGCGTGTTTTACTGTGTCTTTGAACGTCGTTTTGGATGGCTGTGTATACCGTTGGGGAGCGGGTGTTTATTGTGAAAGGTTATTCGATAACAAAATCTATAAAGGTAACACAGCGTGAATTCCTGGAGAATTTTGGAGGAAGAAAAGCACCAGAAAGAAACTACATTGCCAGGCCAGCCAATAAATTTGAAACCACTGGTAGTGTTTTGAACCAATACAGTAGCGAAAGAAAAAATCGAAGAGGTCAAGCACAGGCTGCTGGCATCGTTGAAGAAGTCATTACGACGTTTATCATAAGAAACTGAGTAATTAGTTTCCACCCGCTAAAGAGTCCCGAAGAAAGCGTTGCTTTATTAGTACCGTGTGACAGCTCTGCAAAAGTTGTAAGAACCGGATCTTGAAAAGCATATGTCTTATTGTGACTAGTTCCTGACGTTTTATGAGTGGTGCTATCATTTATTGTGAATGGTGCTACATTCCCATGAACTAAGGTACGTTGCAAAGCACAAGTCACGTTTCTAAGTAGAGTGTGCTGCAAAATATTACTGATTATTTGGGAAGACTACCTAGTGAAACACCGTGTAGTAATATGGCGATTGGGTAAACTTACTATGACGATTTAGACAATTAGGTCACAAAGAGACAACTGGATGTGTGAGATGAGTAAAAGTCTGTCCTCCACTGGCACTGGTCAGCTGTACGCGCCTCTAGATAATTATCGCAGTCTGGTATGCCCACACAGCACAAAATACTTCGTATATGTTACAAGTACGTAGCACTGAAACATTGAGACTTTTCAGATACGTTGCGCAATGTAACTGCAATGTTTCAGAAACCTTACGGTTACGTCAAAATGTCCTCAAACGTTACATAACTTTGAAACATAAACGATACGTTAAAGTGAAATATTTTTGTAACTTCAATATACCAACTTTATGTTACTGTTATGTATTTGAAAGATATTTGTAACTTCGTTACATTACTGTTACGTATTTGAAAGATATTTGTGACATCATCACATTACTGTTACGTATTTACTACGTTGAACATTATAGTTTTAATAAACTTTGTAAAAACGCAAAAATATATATATATATATATTACAATCGACAGCTGTTTCAAAAGCAATAACACCCGTATTACGAGTTGTTTACGTTTTCAAAGGTTCAACGCAGTCCGCTGTCCAATGGGAACAGTGGCGGGGTTTATATATTGATAACAAAAGAAATAAAAATCGGTCCCAAATGAGAATGTCGAATTTCTATTATACATGTGGAATAGACTATATTTCAGCGAAAAAAAAAGAAAGAAAATCAAATTCGTCATTTCTCTAATACCTACCAATATGAAATTTCTGAGTTTCAAGTAAAAAAAACATGCTGGTATAGTATACTACTACAACAACACAGCCATCTACTTAGATTTTATAAAATTCTTTTCAGAATTTAAAAATTATAATAATCAAAACAATTACTTACTTTCAGATGATCTTGAACCACAAAAAAAAAAAGGATGAATTATTAAATCATCTACCTCGAGTACGACAGTATCACCAAAGAATATCCCAGTAGCACGTGCAAATACGGCTACGAGCGTGCTTCTGTGAAATGACATAAATGCGCATGCGCATCCACGCCGTTGCCAAACCAAAATCTTAAATATCGCCGGGATGTAACATTAAGGTAGCAATTATGTACAATGGAAGCTATAAAACAGAAGTATCGGTGAATGCTATTTTTAACGTAATCGTAATGCACAAAGAGTTACGTTGCAAAATAAATGTTGCTGAAACGTAAATGTAAGATATCTCTGAAAGTGTAACGAAAATGAGAGATTGTTAAATTATTAATACATATCTGAAACGTTTTGTGCTGTATGGGATAGCAGATGAGGCAGTGGCGGGGTGTTTGTTCTACGAAGCAAGTTCTGCTCCATCCCTGGGACCAGTGACCCTAAATTAGGAGTGGGCGACACTGTTGATTCTTCTGACAGTTGCTATAACCCTCCAAAAAGTCTCTTTGAATCGTTTCTCAAAGTAAGAAAAATGGGCCACTTTAAAATATTGGTAAACTAGACGTGTGAGGAAGAACAATCCCTTAAAGTAATTAAAACGCTTAAAACATTCTAAACCATTTCATCATATCGAATGGTATTTTCACACCAGTGTTACCAGAATTTTTGCTTGAAATGAGAAATATATAAACTGCATCTAAAAAAAAATCAGTGGATATCTGTAGATCTGGTGTTTTGCTTGATATATGAACCACGTGACAAATTTAATTTAGCATTGCATCAATGCGATTTGTACTAGGTATTACTAATGATCAGCTTTATAAAATATTGCACACAGTTAAAACTAGTGTTGGTGGAGATAAAAATCACATTTGTTCTGTCAGCTGTATTGATATTATTTGTTTTCTATAAAAAAAAGGAAAATACAGCGTGATTCACAATTATTGTCAGGGTTTCCTTGGCCTGGCATGGTCAAACCGTAACCGACCAAATAAAACTGCCTACGGCATAAACAAGTTCATCGCGGAAAGTTTTATGTGGCAACACGGTACCCGCTGAATGGAAGTCATACTTCAAAATTATCGCTGGGTTATCTTACGTGCCACGAAAGGTACGCATGTCGAAGTGGTTTAGTAATATGATGTATCGATTCTACAGGTAATAAAACTTTTAATAGTCATCTATCATATTCTGTTTTCAGTTTTAGTTTGTTGCTTCACATTTTTCGATTATATGCCCCAGAAACCCCGACAATAAATATGAATCACCTTGTATAATCTTACAATGGCAATATTTCACCAATTTTGAGAACATCTGGGTATTACCGAACAATACTCAGATGTTCTCAAATAGGTAAAAGCATTTGCCATACTCAAAAAGTATCATTAATACAAATGTCAAACTATAGAAGTGTTTTAAATGTTTAGGGTTTTAGAAAAATACAAGAAAGAATCTTCGATAATAGACTAATGAGCGATTTAGATTGAAACAAGAAAGATGACACTGAATTTTCGGGTGCAATGAGCCCGTCTTTTGTATCCGTTCTGACGCAAATTAAATTTATCAAAGCTATTCAAAATCATTGGAACCGGTATAGAAAGCAGTATTATCTAACCGCCGAAAAAGGAGGTTTTTCAATCGGGTTTTTAATCATGCAGATATTGCTGTAAACGGCATCGTGAACTTACGCTCTCTGGTTGCAGACTTGTGCGTTAAGAAAATTTTGAACTTATATCAGAAACATTTCTCAGCGGAAACGCTCTCCAACAAAGAAATAATTTTTCAATCGGACTCCTCAAAGCAGAGATATGGACAAATATAAGACCTATGCCCCCTGGCGGGAAAACCATGCATTTTTTTAGCAAAAAAGTATTCTCAAAGGCTTTTCGATGTGAGCAGTATCGGTTCAAGAAAAAGAAAATTCAGTCGAGTTCCAGGAGCTCAGATTTTGCTGCAAGTACATCAGAAGCATAAATTAAAACTTATGCACCCTGGTGGCTAAACCATTCTTAATCAAATATTAGAAATTATATGAAAAACATTTTCCATCAGGAGCTGTATGCGATTCAGTAAGAATTTTTTCAAATCGAAGTTTTAGAAGCAGAAATATCAGGGAAAACGCAATTTACCTCTGCTCCCTCTGGCGGAGAGCCTATGATTTACTTGAAAATTTTGAATTTATATGAAAAACATTTTACATCAGAAACACTATCTGACAAAGAAAGAATTTTTGAAATCAGACTTCTATTGTAGAAGTAGAGATATTGACAACAATAAGACATTCATCCACGCCCCCTTGCATAGAAACCATGCATTATTTTGAAAAGAAAATATTCCTAAACGTTTCTCGACGTGAGTAGTACCGGCCCACAAACGAATTTCTTTCAATCGAGATTTTAGAAGCTCAGATTTTTCTACAAGTTCATCAGAAGCAGAAATTAAGACTTACGCCCCCTGGTGGACAAACCATTTTTTACCAAAAATTAGAAATTATATGCAAAGGAGCTGTATCCAATACAGAAGGAATTTTTCTTTCTGCACGAGGAAATTATATCCCTCAGGAGCACTAGAGAATTATAGAAAATTTAATCTCTCTTCTACACCAGAAAATTATATCCCTCAGGACCTGTATCTGGTGCAGAAATAATTTTTCAAATCGGAGTTTTAGAAGCAGAGATATCGGGGGACAACCAATTTATCTTCACGCCCCCTATCGCAAAGTCCATGAGTTACTTGAAAACTTTTAAAATATATGAAAAACATATAACATCGGAAACTATATCCAATAAAGAAAATTGTTTTCAAATAGGACCATTAGAAGCAGAGATATTAACAAAAATAAGATATACTTCTACGTCTCCTGGCGGAGGAACCGTGTAATATTTTAAGAAGAAAATATTCCGATAAGATTTATCGATGTGAATGGCATCGGTCGACGAACGAATTTTTTCATTTCGAAATTTTAGAACCTCAGTTTTTATGGCAAATACATCAGAAGCAAAAATTAACACTTAACGCCCCGTGGTGGCCAAAGTATTTTTTACCAAAAATTAGAAGTTATATGGAAAAGGTATTTCATCTGGAGCGGTATCCGTTGTAGAAAACAATTTTCGAAACGGAGTTTTAAAAAAAGAGATATCAGGGAAAACCTAATTTTGCTTTTACGCCCCCTAGCGGAAAATCTATTCGTAACTTTAAAAAGTAACTATACTTAAAATATTTTACGACATAAATGGAATCGAAAGATAAAATATTTTCTTCAGTCGGATGTTTAGAAGCAAATATATGGAATAAAATGTATTTTGAATTCGATATCATCTGCGTTTACGCCCTCTAGCGGCGAAACTGTTCATCGTAAAAAAAAAACGAAATAAAAGATCATCATTCGCATATTTCAAGCTTCCCAATGCAAGAAGTATTTTTCAAATCGGGCTAATAGTTACAGAGATATGGTGTCTAATAGCGTACAGACGGACGGACTGACGAACAGACAAGCCGATAACATAAGCACGATCTTTGTTTTACAAAAAACGTGCTAAAATATTTCATAGCAGCAGGCATGGATTTGGAAATAAATTAATTTAGGTAGCAACTATTGCAAAAATTTCAAGGACAGTTAGCCTTTTCTCCTCGGAAAAGTGTTGGATTGAATATTATCAGCTGGATCAGTAAATAGCGAGTACAGAAAGGATGGTAAGTCTTCAAGATAACATGCCCTTCAGTGGGTGTTAGGATAACAACACAGGCAGCAGCTGGGTGGAAAACAGAAATGGTTGAAAGACACTTCCTTTCGCTATCTGATTTCCACGTGCATTTCCTATTGGAAAAGCTTGCACAGATATGTAGCATCTTACTCTTAAGTTCTGTTTAATACCTGAAGTAAAACACCCCTATCCTAATATCCTCTCCAACGGTATTCATTCATCATTCATTTTCAATCAATTTACACAAAAAACAGGAATTCATTGAACTAAATCTGGAATAGTTTGATTCCTCTAAGATATTCGATAAAATTAAAAATAAGAAAAAACTTAAAAAATATAAGCAACATTAGAATCACGGGTACATCATAAAAATGTTTTAGGGTTCTTTGGAAAAACACATGACAAGAAATTAAGCCACAAGACAAAATATTAAGCATACATACATATCACTAAGCTGTTCTCTGAGATTCAGAGGTTAGCTCCACAAAGAAATTCAAACTATCAGATAATTTTTACCTACTGTTGCTGTATCAAACTTCTCCATTTACATCGATCTTGACATACAACTCGGGCTTCACTAACATCCATCACACGTCGTACACAAGACCTTCTATACTTCATACTCATAATTTTTTTCTCATGTAGACGCTCCTGAATCTGATCCTCCCACGACTTCCGTGGCCTTCCTCTGCATTTCCTTCTTCCCACTTGGGCTAAAAATATTTTCTTAGTAAGCATCTCATCACTCATTCTTCCAACATGGCCAAACCACCGAAGCATTTTTGTTTCCACCTTGCTAACAACATTTTGCTTCACATTACACAACTGCAACACATCATTCCTCGCACAATCAGAACGTGTCGTGCCGCTAAACCCCGTAAATAACGCATTCGCCAGCACACAAACGACCCCTATGTTTCTTCTGCAGTACCCAGGTTTCACTGCCATACATCAGAGTAGGAACAATTATACTCGCATGCTCAACCATACGGAAATCTCTTCTTGAGAACCCATCATTCCTGGAAAAACCTCCCAAAGCCGCTATGACTATCAATGAAGAATTCACTCGCCCACTAATTTCACCATCCAATTTGTTCTCTCTGTCAAACATGCTTCCTAAATGCACAAACTCATTCACCTGGTCAATCACTGTGCCATTTAGACTTATATTACATTCAGTACTACCAGTTTCTCTCACAAAAACCATAACTTTGGTTTTTCCCTTATTTATACTAATTAAAACTTCGTACATCCGGGACAACATACTCTGCAACTAACTTCTGCTCGCTGCCAACAGGACAGTGTCATCAGCATACAGAAATCTGCACGCCTGAATATCACCAAGACATAAACCAATATTATCTATTTTGACATCATGCATGCACGCATCCTTAGATATACAAGGCTTGTCCGGAAAGTATTAAGACCACTTTTCCTGGGCAAATTAGAAGGGCCGGAGGGCGGAGTCTCCGGGCGTTACGGGTGACGGGGTATGCTAGGTAAACGATCGATGTCTCCTCAGTTGGCTCTGAGATTTTACAGAGTAAGGATCTCTTGCGAAGTGGACAGCTGTGTGAGTGTCGCGTAACGGTCAAAATGCAGAAGAGTGTCGAACAGCGATACGCGGTAAAGTTTTGGGTTAAACTTAAAAAATCCGCGACCGAGACGCTTGCTATGACACAGAAAGCTTACGGGAAGAATGCTTTATCGAAAGCACAAGTGTTTCGGTGGCACAAAATTTTCACAGAGGGAAGAGAGAGCGTCGAGGATGAGCCACGCCCAGGTCACCCTTCAACGTCTCACACTTCGGACAATGTGGAAAAGGTGAAAGCGGTTTTGGACTCTAACCGACGTCTGAGTGTTAGATTGGTAGAAGAGCACGTGGGACTCGCGAAATCCATTGTGCATGAAATCAACACGCAAGAATTTGCAGATGCGGAAAGTTTGCGCCAAATTGGTTCCTAAAGTTTTGGCCAAGAACAGAGGAGGTGTGTCAATGTCTTGTGAGCTTGTGGACCGTGTGAGGAGTGAACCTGGTTTTTGGAGAAAGTGATAACAAGTGAAGAAACGTGTTTCTTTGAGTACGATCCGGAGACAAAAAGACAGAGCTCAGAGTGGCATACTCCCGAGTCTCCTTGATCAAAGAAAGCTCGAATGTGCAAATCGAAGATGAAATCGATGCTCTTTGTCTTCTTTGACTCTAAAGGTGATGTCCATAAGGTGTTCGTACCACCCGGACAAACGGTCAATGCTGCATTTTATGTGGAAGTGCTTCAACGGCTGAAGAACTGATTCGCGCGCATCCTCCCCGAAATCACCAACACTTGGGTTCTGCACCGCGACAATGCGCCGAGCCATGCGTCTCTGAGAGTGAGAAAGTTTCTGACGAAACACAACATGGCAACGCTGCCCCAACCTCCCTACAGCCCGGGTTTGGCCCAGACTGATATCTTTTTGTTTCCCGGGCTCAAATCCTGCCTGAAAGGTCGCCATTTTGGACTGTTAGAAACGTGCAAACTGCCGCGACGAGTGCTTTGAAAGCGATCCCTGTTCCCGACTTTCAGGCAAGCTACGTGGCGTGGCAGAACCGCTGGCAGTGGTGTATTGATGTTCAAGGCTGTTATTTCGAGGAATTTTAATGTTATGTAAGTATACCTTTAATGAAACGTCTGTTACTGAATGAGTCTTATTACTTTCCAGACCGAACTTCTATTAAATATATTATTTATTTTCTACTGTTATGCTTAGGTTAATTAAAGATGATTAACTTAAGCATAACAGTAGAAAATACATTAGGTTGCTTTAAAACCAAGAAAAATCAGTAGATTCCCGTGTTTTACAGAAAGCTATCAGTAGACAGGATTCAAAATCAGTAGAGCTACTGATAAATCAGTAGAATGGCAACAGTGTTTCAGACATAGACAAAAACTCAGGTTGTTCCTTTACTGCTATGTATTTTCATTTTGAGTTACTCGGAAACACAAATTTTGAAACAAAAGCTAGTAAGTCGAATTTTCCTTAACCCAATGCGTTTCTTTTCATTTGTAATTTCACGCTGAAAATGTGATTCATAAAATCACATATTTATCGACATTTTGTAAGATTCGATCTAACTTTTCTCAAGTAATGAATGAAAAAATCCGTCTTTTCTGAAATATGGATATTAATTTGTTTTCAGGAACTTAGCATGCACATTTATTATTTCTGTACTCAGCAAGAATCGATGCTTGAGAAACAAAACAGAGGAGTAGAAAAAAATTCACGAATTTATGTCACATTAGGATAGATTGGGAGTATTTTTTCTGAGCCTGCAAGCTTCCATTTTTTTCTTTTGGCAAGAATTAAACTACTTAACTTGGATGGTTTCTTGGATCGTCACCTTGTAAGATGTAAGTCGAATTTCAGTATTTTTAGAACTGAACGTCCCTTTTTACTGTCTGATAAAAATCAGAAAACCAGGAAGTTTTAACGAGATACGGTTCTTTCGAAATTTGGTGCTGCTGAAATGGATCGGTTCTTTTGTTGTCCGATGTAAATTAGAAATCCGCGATATTTTTATCGCTCTTGCTCTGTTAAGAAACGACTGTTGTAGAAATTTGGTGTTGCTGATGAAATCAATCCTCGTTGTTGTTTAATGTAAATTAAAAACCAACAAAGTTTCTTTCTACCCAACTTTTGTAACAGGAATGCGTAGTTGAAATTTGGAAATGTTGAAATGCAATATTGTTCTTACAGTGTGGGGTGAAATAAATATCAAGAGACTTTTTCATTATCCACACCCTTCTATAATCTCTTATTAGAAGGAAACATCTCTCTAATTTCACTTGTGAGGTACTTATACAGTAAAATCTATTTTACGAACACTCCTCAGGTATGAAATCCTTCATAATACTTCCATTGTTACAGAGCAGCATGCGTTACAATGGGCATCTCCCCCTATCTTTTGCAGAATCTCCCTCATACTCACGCGAACATCGATCAGAACATCCCGAATGTACAGTGCGTGAGTCGAAAGTTTTGCAAAATTTGGATCACTTTATATTATCAAACGTACCTCTACGACGAAAGAAGACTAGCATGCAAAGTATAGGCCATCGTGTTGCACCGTCTTTAGCCATCTGTCTGCCAGTTCTGCGATTCCGCAGCGGTACCAGTTCTTGTCCTTCAGGCGAAGAACTCCTTCACCCCAGCTGCCACCTCCTACTGGTTGAAGTGCCGCCCGTGAAGGAAGTGGGCTATGGGCCGGGACAAATAATAATCCGACGGGGCAAGATCCGGACTGTATGCTGGGTGTGGCATCAGTTCGATGCCCTCAAATTCCTGGAGTTTTGCCCGGGTCGTTCGCGCGGTATTAGGCCGAGCGTTGTCCTACTATAGGAGGGCGAGCTTTCTATTCCCCACTGCCGGGTGCTTCTCCTCCAAAACGGCATATGTCCGCTCTAGATGTTCATAGTAGAGGATGGCGTCGATGGTACAATCGTCTGGAACAAATTCGGAATATATTATCCTCTCGAAATTCCACCACACGCAGAGCATAACCTTATGATCGAAGCGCCCACGTTTGGCAACAGGTTTAGAAAGCTGGCCATGAACAACCACAGCCGTTGTATGTTAAGATTACGGAAATGGACCCACTTTTCATCGCACGTAACATTCTCCTGATGAAACGTACATTGCGCGGGTTTTCTGGGAGTTTTCGTGCACACTTCTACTCGGTGGATTGCTTCAGTTGGCGTCAGTTCGTCAGGGACAATGCGGCAGCTCCTGTAGACCTTGCCGATGTCCTGAAGGTGACGAACCACGGTGGTCTGTGATATGCCTAGCTCGCTTGATAGTCTCCGATTGCTGGTTGTCGGACTTGCCCCTACGGCCTGGCGCACGGCCTCCGAATCGACGGTTCGCGGCCTACCTGGCCTTGGTTGATCGTCGAGGTTTCTGTCACCTGAGCGTAATTTCTTGAACCATCTGGTTGCGGTGCTGCGGTCCACGGAACCTTCCCAATTCCCATGACAACTGCTTCGTGTTGATTGAGCCACGTCATGGCCGAGTTCAAACTCGTAAAGCAAAAGTTCCCTAATTAGCCAGTTGTGGCTGTTCATCGTTTAGGCGTCCGAACAACAGGCAGAACGACGAAATGCAATGCTGTTCACAGCAATGACTATCACTTTATATCTCTTTCGACTGACTGCAGTGCGCGACTTGAACTAGTTTAAACACGTGACCTACCTGCCGCAGCACATGCATTTATGCAAATATTTCAAAACTTTCGACTCGCCCTCAGTAATGTAAAAACTTCCAGTTTCGACTAGTCAACAGTGCACATAGGACCTCACTTATACGCGTCAGAAGGATTTGTTGGCGAGGACACTGAGAGACTGAATGATATAATCGCATGGACGGCAAGCGATACCAGAGGAAACGCAGGTACCTTTCGTTTTAGGAGCAGGAAAGAACAAACAGGTGAATTAACTCGCACTTAAAATCCTTATTTCTTTGAATGGGGTTGTGGTATAGGGAAACCATTAATATTGTTATAAATGTGATAATTCCTTTTCCCAAAGTGCGTAAACAAAGGCGGCGTTTCAGAAGTCATTTAAAGTGGTTTTCTGGTGTTTCCGTAAATACTGTTTCGTTAGAAGTCAGGCTTTGGCAAGAGAACTTTTCAGCTTTGCCATCTCTGCTAACTAACTGGGGTGAGAAGAGATTCATCTGAGGTCGTGACGCTGGAATATGGTCACGTGACCAGTGCCTGATGCAGGTGAAAAAAGCAGCAGTTGTTGATGACATTAGTTTTGTGACAGGCAAAGAAATAACAGAGTTTTCTGAGATTGATATATGAGTGCACGGATTAAATCGCCAAGGCGTTAATTAAGTGTAACAAACGGGTACTCCCTCTCAAGTTTAACCCTTTAACGACCATAACGCCCAAAACGCCCGTACGTACAAACGGCCATAGCAACCCGAAACACCTTTCTAGAGTGAGTCAGATTTCCTACCATTACGTATTCTTCAAATTTTCTGGAGCTATGAGGAATTAGCAGGAGTCACCCTCAGTCACTATTGTCATTATTAAAGAAAGAAGTTAAACATCAGACAATTTCGGGCGTTATGATATTTATGGTGACACAAGATTTTCGGGCCATGGTCGTTAAAGGGTTAAAAAGGTAAGCTCTTGTTTTATGACGGAAACAAACACAGTTACACACACACTCACACACAAATCCGGGTAGTGTCCACCCAAAACATACGAACAAGCAGATAAAGCTATACAGTATTTACTGCTGTAATTTGGATTTAAAACCAGCTATAGTGGCATCAAACGCTTTCAGTGGAAAAAAATTATCATTGGAGAAGCATTCTCCTTGAACACAAATCTGCATACGCTTTGCGTTAGGTCTACTTAGCGTGAAATTATGCTGCGTTGATTACTTTCAAAGCTGCATTTTTGTGACTAATGTCCGATTTATTTAGGTTTAACGTTCTGTAGTAAATATCAGCGTTGCACTATCTTCTTACTCGATCTCTAACTCAGAATACTAAACTGAGAGTTTCAGTTCCGTCCTGTGTGTGTAGCTTCTCCAAATTGAATCGGGACAGTTATCCACGAGCAATGTAATAACATGGCAAAATACACTGTCGTATTAGAACAATATGACCACGTACCTAATAATGGGAATAACCACCCTTGACCCGGATGACATCAGCGATACGGCGTGAAGCCCAAGAATGTTTCCCGAGGCACACGTACCCATTCGGACTGCAGAAGTGCACGGAGGTCCAGGAGATAAAGTGGTTGTGGATCGGCACATGGAGCCTATCGATCCAAATAGTCCCACAAATGCTCTATGAGATTGAGGTAGGGCGATTTCGCCGGGCAAAGTAGAACGGAGACATTACTATAGTGTCCCTGGAAACAATCACGCATCCCATTAGAGACATGGCGGACACCATTAGAGATATTAGAATAATACGACTGGTCATATTATTCTAATACGAGGTAGACATTGGCATTCAGAGACCCATCTAGTGGTACCAGCGGTCCAATGTTATAACAGGAAAACATCCCTGAGACATGCACACTGCCACCGTCAGCCTGTACTTGACCAATAAGCGTGTCCGTGTGTTGGTTCTCGTGTGACTGACGTCATATCCGCCACCGTCCGTCACTTCTGAGGAGTAGAAACATGGAATCGTCGGACAAGGCAACTTTTTCCCACTCTTCCACTGTCCAATGACGGTAGTCCCGTGCGAACTGCAGGCGTCGTTGCCGATGGACCTGGGTTAACATGAGCGGTTTGGCGCAACGTTGACTCCGGACACCCATGCGTAACAGGGTTCGCTTTACTGTTATCGGGGACACGTACCTGCCTGCTCCAGCGTTATTCTGCGTGGTCCATTGCTGCACTATTGCGCGTCGATTGCCCTTTACCAGTCGACGGAGGTGACGTTCTCCTCTGGTGTCGATGGCCTTTGGGACTTCATAGTCATGACGTCGGGAGGTACTCGGTGTGCCAGCAGTTCCTTCGTGGTACACCTATACTCCAGCACCTCTTGAACAGCCCAGGAAATCTGTTGTTTCTGAGAAGCTTCCACCGTTGGCACGGTAACTGATGATCATTTCTTTTTGAACGACCGTTAAATCATTACCCTTGCCTATTGTGCTCACGTTATGCACTATGGCTCATTTGTTCTTGCCAGCCGCTTATATCTCAGTGTGGTTGACCTTGTCATGTGCACTCTGTGACCCACCTGGCCGGATACACTGTGATTCCGGCAGTGGTCATATAATTCTGATACGACTGTATATCTGCTATCTCCAGTGGGGAGAAGGCGGCTTAGGATTCCTTTTGTGTGTTAATTTCCGTGTGAAACTTGCGCCATTTTTCTACTTAGCTGCTAGTTACATTCTATAGAAGAAATCGTTACCTCCTGACCAAGGTCAGTGCAAACTTTCCCTGTTCATTTTCCCTCTTGATTCCTTTTTCCTCCGCACTTCGAAGAAAGACGATTACATTGTTTAACTGCTTTGTGTGTAGGACCAACATTCATACCCCGAAAGAAATTCTGAAGCGGAGGAGTTGCAAGTGACTGTTATCCGATTTAAAACTTCTTCGGCGATAGTTTCTGCTTGGAAGTTTTCTGTTCTTTCTGAAGCGATTTGAGAAGGGAGTGTGAGCGTCCCTTCTCTAATAGTGGATGGGTGTCAGCAAATAAATCTGATAAATAATTAAATACGTTTACAGGAGGCAAAATGCTCTCTGTTCTTTGTTGGTGCTCTTTTCGTGTAACTCAGGTCATTACTTCATGATCATTTTTAAAATTCAAATATATCTATATAACGGATTTGCTAAGCAACAGGCCGGGGGCTGCTTCGTCTTCGCCCAAATAAGAACAGACGGAAATCGTAGAGAAGACCAGGATGTACTTCAAGATATTGCCTTACGAGATTGTGTTCTTGATATGAAAAATTACCCCGGTGCTTCTGAATTTTTGCGAAGCATAAATTTTTCTTTTCAGCGGAACGATGATCAAGCACAGTTGCAAATACACTTTGAGCGGGAAATTGTGACAGCAAAATGTTCTAAGGAAACGAACATAGCAGGTTCTTCCAGGTCTTCTGAATAAGAATCCATACAGTGATGACTCCGTAGCTTCAAAGCAGGCAATCAAATTTTTTTGTACATTATAACGAAGTAAATTTCTCCGTCATTTTTATCCGCGCCGGGGTTCGAACCCGGGTCCACTCATTCCGGAATAAGCTGCTCTACCAATTAAGCTACGCGGACATTGATTCTAATTGCTATCTGCCTTTATGTCGTGTGCGTCCTTCTGGCAGGTACGTCACATCTCCTGGTACGTTACATCATCTCCCCCTTATTTTTCTTTTTTCTTTCGAAGTGCTGCTCATATTTTTCCTATCTCGCGGTGTGGAAATAACATCACACCAATGCGAGATTTTGAACGGTCGGGTCATCCGGATAGTTCGGGCGCCATTATAACGAAGTAAATTTCTCCGTCATTTTTATCCGCGCCGGGGTTCGAACCCGGGTCCACTCTTTCCGGAATAAGTTGCTCTACCAATTAAGCTACGCGGACATTGATTCTAATTGCTATCTGCCTTTATGTCGTGTGCGTCCTTCTGGCAGGTACGTCACATCTCCTGGTACGTTACAACATGACATTTTTTGTGTGCCAAAGAATGCGTTAAAATATTAGTTAATGCTCTGACGATCTCCAATGTATGCGAGACAATAAATATTATAAAATATAAATTTAATGAATTGCTTTCTGTGAATTAATACAGACATTTAACGTGGACCAGGAACATCAAACAAAGATCTTTGCTCTTTCCACGTTTATAAGTGAGTCACGGAAAAATTCTCATTGGCCGCCACCGGGAGTCGAACTCAGGGTCTTCCAGTTACGCGTAACTGGAAGACCCTGGGTTCGACTCCCGGTGGCGGCCAATGAGAATTTTTCCGTGACTCACTTATAAACGTGGAAAGAGCGAAGATCTTTGCTTGATGCTTTCTGTGATTGGTTAGTTTGATTAGTACATAGGTTTTATTTAATTCCTGTAAGATGTGCTTTCTGATACAGCATAAGCATTAGTGCTTATGAAATTGTGAAATCATTTTACTGACGACATCGTCATTTTCGCAAATAGCCCCTCAGAGTTATTGTACAGTGTATGATCCAGGAACTGGCTGACAAGAGAAAAGATGTAAGCTTAGAAATGAGCTTGCAGAAAACAAAACTGTTGTAGAGTGTCTTTTACAAAAAATGATGATTCGAATGCTGATGGGGTAAATCTAGAAGTGACCGATGCCCATATTTACCTTTGACAACATATATCAAGTGATGGTTTCATGGAAGAAGAAATAAGTAAGTGCAAAAAACTTGGTTAGATAGCTTTTGGAATAAACTGTACACTTTTCCGAAGCGACTTTCATTTCATCTCTTTGGTTGATACTTTCGGATGAGAGACATGGACTTTAAGCAAGACAGTTATTCAGAGGCTGAAAACAAAATATCAAGGGGAGATGCGTGCTTGGTTTAACCAGGAAAGACAGGAAGAATAATAAATGGATTAGGAATGTGATAAAAGTTGATAACATCATGATCAAAGTAAAGACTATAAAATGGCAATAGGCTGGTGATATTACTAGAAGAACTAAACATAACTGAAATACTAGATTGGACCAAAAGGGCAAGAAATGACCCAGAAACAGACCACATGAGATATGGGTGTATAAAATACGAAAGCTGTAATGTTCGTTTAAGCATAGCTATCCAAAAACTACATAGATCAGTCTCACAAACTTCACCTACAGTGAAACTGGAGTCATTCAAGAAACTTCAGAAAAGGTTACTTATTATTAGTCTTTATTCT
The DNA here is from genome assembly GCA_039090855.1 of Macrothele yani. Classification (NCBI taxonomy): domain Eukaryota; kingdom Metazoa; phylum Arthropoda; class Arachnida; order Araneae; family Macrothelidae; genus Macrothele; species Macrothele yani. The sequence goes on along the minus strand of CM076990.1, from coordinate 184,812,628 downwards.
GCCACTAATCTTTTGACACTTCGATAAGGTATAATCAAACGAACATGAGTTAATAATGATAATAACACTTGGTTAAGATAACAAAACCAACACTAAAGTAGAACACGCAGCCTTCACATAACTCAAACTTCAATTTAACAAAAGTTTCTTCCACAATTAGTATGCTAACTTTCACCATCTCCACATGTTGTTGCCTCTCAAACATTATATATCGTTCTGTTCTCATCTGACATATATATACATCCCGCGTTCTGACCTTAAGGTGTTGCCAACCATACTCTTGCGAGAGAGAAGATATCACGTTAAGTTTGAAAAACGCTAAGGAGAATGAACTCAAATTTACATAGAGAAAGAAACTAAAAAGGAAAGTTAAATTAGAGTATACGTCAGAACGCATCATGCTGGAGTGTCTTGGAAGAGACAGGCTCAAGATATAAAGCTGTGGAGAAGGCCGTTCGGGTGGTATTCATCCAGCAGTGGACTGATAATAGACAATAATAATTTATGCAATACATAGTCCATGTTTGTAACCTAGAAATGACGCAAAACTCCCTTTTAGGAATAGCTTTCTTTACGGACAAAACTAAATATTCTAAGAGTGTGCTTAAATAGGAGATTTTTCTGTATTGAATTACTTTATTGTAACTGACAAGCAGTCAAGTTTGGTCCTTACCGGTGGTATTCCAATGTAAGCAAAAGACATTTATGTTCTAGACGCATGGGCAGAATTTTGGGACTCCTTTACAAACTCAGACCGTAGGCACGTGTCTAATAATTAACTCCGACGTGAGAATGGGGAGAAAGCGAGAGTGTCCGAACACGTCTCCTAAGACGGAAAGGTCAAGAAGGGAGAAAATGTGATGCACCCATGCCTCATTTGGAACACAATGCCGTATAAGGGGAGGAAGAATCGAGAATGGGGGAATACGAAAACAGCCAGCACCGATGAATCACTGGGCAATATCTACAGACAGCTTACCTCGTCATCCAATGTGTAACCATTCCGATATTACCTCTGCTCTCAGAAACCTCACTACATTGCAGAATGGTAATTTTCTCATTTTCAGTATTGAAAGTGCCAACTCGATTCAGGCCCTACGTTACGAAAATGGGTTTTCAATAACAAAGGGACAAATGATAAAAGGAAAAAAAAAGGAAATGAAAAAGGCGAAAGTGTGAGTGCGTATGTTTGTGCGTTGGAGAAAAAGAGAGGGTCGAACAAGAAAAAGGAAATCCCGGTAACAGCTGGTCATTACTTTCCTTTTTTACGTTAATGTAGGAAGCGGGGGAAAAGTTTGACCAAACCACCTAAATAATGAAGAGTGTGTTTTTTTGCACTTCCGTTTATTGTGAGGGGGGAAATACTTTGCAGTCGAGTTTTTTCTGTACCTCTAGCTCTTTTTTTTAGGCATGTAAGGATGTAATTATGTTCCACGTTATTCATGAAAAGATCGGGGAGCCCTCAACGATATGTAAATTTTGCAAATGAGATATCAATGTTCCATTGCGAACACGCCGCAGCAGCAGACGCTAATGTTAGGTGATGCAGAAGTTGCCCAACAATAATCACTTGAATAAATGTTCAAACAACTTTCAGTCAAAGATTTAAACTGAGTTCCGAAGTTAGTGTTTGATAGGGCGTAAGAAATGTCGTGCGAAAACGATTGCGTCTAATGAGGCACATAGAGAAGTTACCATCAGAGGTGCAGAAATTTCGAAATTTCTCCAGATGATTTTTCAACGAAAGTGCTCATAAACTGATTTTTTTCAGCTTTTGTAGGGATAATGAGTACGTTTGCTGTTTCTGGCATTCCATAACTGTGTAATGGAAAATCGGATTGTCATACTTTGCAATCATTGATCAAAAACCAGGTCAGCCGCTTTCTCGTGTAAACACAAATGTCTAGACATACGTTTGCAGAGATTTTCTGTTATGTCTTATAGGTGGTTTGCTTTCATTAACAACGGCATTAAACTGCTCGTTTATTTCAGTTTTTCCAGCGATTAATTACATTGGGAACTCTCCTGAAATGCGCACACCCATTTTTCAGCAGTTAGTTACATTACGAAGTTTTCAAACGTTCACTGCCATTTTCTAAAGATGCGTAATTACAGTAACACATTCTGCAATTTTCACCGATGCCTTTCAACACATTTTGCATTCTCATTAATCAGTTACGTTAGAAAGCATTGTAAAATTTGTCATTTTGTACTGATTGATTACCCTATGAAATTTTGCAATGTCTTTTTCCTAGATTTCAGCAATACATTGCCTCTGAAATGCTAGCAACGTTTACTGCTCTTACCTGCTGTCGTTTTCTTTTTATGACTTCGTAATGGAGTTATTACGAGTTCTTTAAAAGTTTACTGCCGTTTTTCAGCAATGCACAGGATTATGGAAACGCGTTCTGCATTTTTCATCGATATATTTCAACATATTCTGCATTTTTCATCGTTATCTTTCAACATATTCTGAATTTTTCATCAATCAGTTACATTACGAACTATTGTAATCTTTGTTAACATTCTGTAATGATTGATTAAGTTTTAAAATCTCGAAATGCCTTTTTCTACATTTCAGAAATCAATTGCATCTGCAATTCTGGTAAAATTTGCTGCTTTCTGTCTCTTACATTTGAATAGATAATATGTATAAAACAGTTTTTTCTGTAATCAGCGATACCTGTGCAAAGGCGGATTTTTAATTCTTGTTTTTAGAAACGTACTTTTGTCTAAAAAGAAATTTTTCAATTGGAATTTAGATAGGCTTCATTATTTATTGAAATTTTATAACATAAGTTTATAAAGTGTTTAATTAACGAATATGTTTCAAATACGTGGAGGTAATGTAAATAGAGGATGTCCTCGCTCTGTCTACGTTATTTTATAAACAACGCATAGCAATTGAAAACGTGTTCATCCGACACCGCAGGGATCGAACCCCAGATCTCTCGAAAACTATTCGAGTGCGTTCGCTTTACTCTACGGTGCCAACAATTCACAGTGCCATGCGTGGTTTATCAGTCAGCATCTGACTACACAAATCCGTGCATTTGCTATGCGTTGTTTATAAAATAACGTGCACACAGCGATGCCATCTTCCATTTGTTTAAAAAAACTATAACGAAGTAAATTTCTCCGGCACATTTGTCCACGCCGGGCATCGAACCCGGGTCCCCTCATTCCGGAATAAGTCACTCTCCCAACTGAGCTGCACGGACGCCTTTATTTCATGTGCGTCCTGCGGTGCAGGCACGTCACAAGACTTTATGCAATTTAGTATTAAAGAGCCTGTGAGGTTTTGCTTCATCTTCTCTGAGACTGTTTGGAATTTTTATACGTTCTGTGTCCCCGAACAGCCAAATATTTGCACCATTATTTTCGTAGTTGCCATTATTGGTAATAACAAACGTATCTTCAATACCTCAGGATATCAAAGACGTTATAGCGGCTGATGGTTTTACGGAATCTAAAGCCTTTTTATGATCAGCAAAAGCCATGCACACCTAGTGGGAGATCATATTCATTTGACTTTCCAATCAGTCTCTCAGTTCATGTGTAAGATCCATAGTGCTGTAGCTACTACTGAATCCAGCTGGTTCGCTTTTTAGTTTCTCAATAGGATTTTTAGAAGCTGAGATAGAGGTGGAAACAGAAGTACACAAACATCACCTAGCGAGAGAACTATGAACTATAAAACTCCTCAAATACAAACCTATATTGTTCCGCAAAGCAATTGGTATCTAGCGTTGAAATATTTTTTTTCAGATTACACGTGTAGAAGCAGGAGATGTTGAGAAAAACAGATTAAACATAGGCACCTCACAGCGGCGAAATTGTGCATTAGAAGAAGAATTTTTTCGATCGGGTTTTTAATCCGGCATATACTTCTGTAACGGAAATTTGAAATGACGCCACACTTGTGCATCCAGAAAAAATTATCGTTACATGAGAAACATTTCGCACCGGAAACGCTCTACAACAAAAATAGAGTTTTCCAAATCGTGTTTTCAGAAGCACAGGTATAAAAATAAAGTATACATCAGCACACTCTGGCGGGAAAACTATGCATGATTTTAAGAAGAAAGTATTATCAAAAGGTTTTCCGAGTTGAGGAAAACCTTTTGAGAATACTTTCTTGTTAAATCATTTCCACGAAAGAATTGTTTCAAGTTGGTTAAAAGTAGCTTAGATTTTGCTGCAAATACATGAGAAGCAGAAGTAAACACTTACACCACCTGGTGGCCTAATCATTCTGTATCAAAATTAGAAATTACATGCAAAACATTTTCCATCAGAAGATGCATCCGTTTTAGAAGCAGAGGTATAGGGGAAAACCCAGTTCAACTTTATGATCCCTAACGGAAATCTTGCCTTACTTCAAAAATTTGAACTTATATGAGAAATATTTCGCACCGAAAATGCTCTTCAACGAAAGAAGCATTTTTCAAATTGGTCTCTTAGAAGCAGAGATATCGATAAAAATAAGATATACATCTACGTATCCTGGTGGGAAAACTATGCATTATTTTAGGAAGACAGTACTCTGAAAAAGCTTTCTGAGGTGAGAGGTATGGGTCCAGGAAAGAAGTTTTTCATGCGAGTCTTCAGAAGCTTAGATTTTGCTGTAAATGCATCGGAAGCAGAAATAAGCACTTACGGCTCCTGGTGGCCAAACCATTTTTTACTAAAATTAGAAATTATATGTAGTTAGCTTAAAGAAGCTTAGCTTTTGCTGCAAATTCATGAGAAGCAGAAGTAAGCACTTACACCACCTGGTGGCCTTACCATTCTGTATCAAAATTACAAATTATATGCAAAACATTTTCCATCAGCAGCTGCATCCGAGGCAGGAAAATTTTTCAAATCGGAGTTTTAGAAGCACAGATATCGGATAAACGCAAGTTGCTTTTAATCCCGAAAAATCTTTGAATTACTTGTAAAAGAGACTGTACCTAAAATAGTCTTCGATATAAATGGCACCGAAAGGAAAAATAATTTTTTTAATCGGATATTTAGAAGCAAATATATGGAATACAATGTATTTTGAATGTGATATCACCTATATTTACTCCCGCTAGCGATAAAATTGTGCATCGGAAAAAAAACGGATGCAGGGATCATCATTTTTACATTTCAAGCTTCCGAGTGCAGAAAGAATGTTTTCAAACCATACTAATTCTTGCAGAGCCCACAGCTGGAGGGAATGACGGACAAAGTGATAATATAAGCATGATATTTTTTCACAAAAAACGTGCTAAATATATAAAAAAATCATTATTCCATCTATCTTATAACAATATATCAAAACTCTTCTTCAGAAATATATTAAACTAGACTAATTAATCAACCTTTTATCGCCAGGAATATATTTTCGTGATACAGAACTCGCGATCACGAGGCCCGTAACACGAAAACATATTCCCGGCGATAAAAGGTTGATTGATTTCAGTCTAGAACCAAACAGCTCAGCACTTTCTTTAGGTAAGTCCAGACCTCCTACAAGATCATTAAATTCAGGCTGCGTCAACATTTCTGGAGTGACTTACTCAGGCATGTAGACTTCCAATTCTTTCGACTCGCTGTTCTCTGCTGTAATGTTTTCCAATCCAGTTGGCGTACAGGGCATAGAAAGATTGTCTCCGTGAAGCAATGATCTAATTGCAAAGGAAATCTTGGTGAAGGAACAATTTTTTTTTTAATTATGTTTAACACTGCCGGTAAATTTTATGATCATAAAAAATTTAAATTTCCATTCATGATTATAAAAATAACCGTCATCTTTATGATTTTTAGGCTTTCTACAGACAATGTGAATTGCAAATGGCATAGATTCTTTCTTACCATTCTAACAAAATCTTAAACTTTCAACACAAGACAGGCATAAGTTGTGAGTGTCTCATGGTTTGTCTTGATCTTCTTATATAATTTTAAAATAGGTTATGCGCACTTTTCCACAAAGCCTTTATATTTTGCTTTTGCTTAACTACAATGTAGATTCCACGGGTCTGGTTCGATTCGTCCAACCAGGACTGATCCAGTGCCAATTAGTCCAATGCGTATTCGTCTAAAGGGAATAATTCGTCCAATGGACAACTGGTCCAAATACAGTATAATATTCGTCCAATGGATAATTGGTACCGATGTATGATTCGTCCAATGGATAATTGGTACCGATGTATGATTCGTCCAATGGATAATTGGTACCGATGTATGATTCGTCCAATGGATAATTGGTACCGATGTATAATTCGTCCAATGGATAATTGGTACCGATGTATAATTCGTCCAATGAATAATTGGTACCGATGTATGATTCGTCCAATGGATAATTGGTCCAAAAATAAGATTCGTCCAATGCCGATTTGTCTAAAGGGGATAGATAATTCGACCAATGGACACTTGGTCGAAATACAAGATTCGTCCAATGGACACTTGGTCGAAATACAAGATTCGTCCAATGGACACTTGGTCGAAATACAAGATTCGTCCAACGGACACTTGGTCGAAATACAAGATTCGTCCAACGGACAATTGGCACAACGATGTGATTCGTCCAATGGATAATTGGTCCAAAGAGAAGATTCGTACAGTGGTACGATTGGTCCAATGCAACTTCATGCAATGAATATTTGGTCCAAAGATAAGATTCATCTAGTGGTACGTTTGGTCCAATGCCACTTCGTCCAATAGTAGAATTGCTACAAATCGTCCGAAGGGTTAATTGCTAGTCCGGTAACAATTCATCCGAAGGGCTAGTCGTACAAAACACAGCCAATCCATTCCGATGCGGTCTTCGCTGTCGTATGAAAATATCAGCAGTCCGAAGCATGTACAATAATGTCACATTCCACACGTAATATTGCCGTTATAGATTTGTTTTCTTCGGTTTCGTTTTTTTTTTGCTTGATTTCATTTCAGGAAAGAAAACGTGCTTATTTATGCCGTCCTCACTTTCGCAGAAAGTAATGATCGATTCTCTTTTTGCATTTATCGTGGAGAAGGCAAAATGTATAGTTTCGTTTACCTGTGCATCAAATATCTTGGTAACAAATCAAACCATTTATTTTTGTAATTTTTGCTCAACATGACAAAAAGGGTATCGTTTTTAAATGCCCACATGTTGCATTTCAGAGTTACGGCAATAAGGGAAGAGAGGTTCAATAACAAAAAAAAAAAAACTTCTATATCTTCAGTAAGGATAATTTGGAGTAAAATACTTAAAAAAAATGGCGTTTTCCATTCGTCCGAAGTGTCGGGAATTTTGTTTATTTCTTTTTCCCTTCTTTCACACTTTGATGTTGTTAATGTAAATATTTTGTTTTCCGTTTCTTCATATGGTTTAATCACAGTTTATTGCAATGGGATATTTCATTATAATACAAATTACAAACTTTTGAGTATTCATTGCAAAGCAAATATGAGAAATGATTGAGCTAAAGAATGCAAAACCGGAATAGGAAAAACTCATGTAGCAGTTATTCGTGTGTTATAAGATACTACCATTTGCTGTGTCAACAAGGAAACTAAGGTATTAGGAATAGTATGTTTTGGTGAATGTGTTTATGATTATTTACATTTCTTTGTTTGAAGTTTTTTCTCTTGGGTTATACTGAGAGAAAATCCGTTTTGCAGTTCACTATTCAAAGAGTGTGCGTCACGCCCCCGTACTCCTAGTGAGAACAGTAGCACCATAGCAAAATAATTCTTGCTCTGTGTTCGAATTTCTATATCTTTTCCATTAATTATAGAAAATATGTCTTTTAGGTGATTTGGCCATGTTGAAAGAAACTGTGGTGAGGTACTTACAAGGTAATTTATTCATCGCACTTTGCAGGTAAGTAAAGTAAAGGCCGAGGAAATGATGGAAGGGCGAAATTTAGAAATACCTGAAAGAGAAAAGACAATTAGTATGCAGTACGTAAGAATCTTGTATTAGACATGTGATGTATAACGAAGTAAATTTCTCCGTCATTTTTGGTCCACGCCGGGAATCGAACCCGAGTCCACTTATTCCGGAAGAAGTCGCTCTACCAACTGAGCTACGCAGGCGTTCGTTATCGCTGCTATCTACCTTTATATCGTGTGCGTCCTGCTGGGAAGGCACGTCACATCTCCCCCCCGAAAGATGACCGGGGGCTTGGCCCACTGGTCGGCCGTGACCATGAATCGTTTCAGGCAGCCATCCGCTGTCGAACGTGCACTTGAAAACTCCCAGTCAATCTGGCGTGTGGAATGTAACATCACACATTTATTTTTCGAAGCGCTGAAGTACGGATTCTCTTATTTTTCCTATCTCGCGGTGTGGAAAGAATATCACACCATTGCCAGATCTTGAACGGCCGGGTCATCCGGGAAGTTCGGGCGCCATTATAACGAAGTAAATTTCTCCGTCATTTTTCGTCTACACCGGGAATCGAACCCGAGTCCACTTATTCCGGAAGAAGTCGCTCTACCAACTGAGCTACGCAGACGTTCGTTATCGCTGCTATCTGCCTTTATGTCGTGTGCGTCCTGCTAGGCCAGCACGTCACAGATGGATATCAGTGAAGCTCAAGTCGTATCCCAGGATCGCTGTAAATGAAGGCGTTTGATACACGGACTGCAAATAAAATGTAAAGAAATCGATTACCTTTATGTTTTGAGGATTTTATCTCTGAAATTCAGAAGACACCTTAGCAATATATATGCACATAAGTTGTGACGTACTACATAGATGAAGTACGTGTCAAGACGACAAATCTGAAGTGATAAGTTCCGTCGGTGTAGTTTGGTAATTAGAAAATTCACTTCGGAACGAGGAGACGCGATTTTAATATCTGTCACCGACAAATTTGCGAATTTCTCAAAATAAATTTACTCTACATATGAAATAAAGTGTGGTGTTTGAAATAAGCACACACGACAAAACATTAGTCACTCCTATCAGAACTTACCTAATAACGGGTGACGGCGCCTCTCGCCCTGATAACAACATGAATCCAGAGTGGTAGAGACTCCACGAGGTTCTGGATGTATTGAACATCGATTTTCAGTCCCGCGTGCGTCAATTGGTCCCGAACTTTCGCCAGATTGCATGGGTGTCTATTCAGGCGTTTCATCTTCTGTTCCAAATGATCCCGTAGATTTTCAATAGGATTTCATTCTGGGGATTCGGCGGGCCAGTCGAGGTGAGACAGTGTTGCTGCTTGTTCGTCGTGCCACTCAGATATAGTTTTAGCCATGGGCACATGGCAGTTGTCTTCTTGGAAGACAGGAGTGGAATGTGATGCTGCTTCTGAAGATGTAGGGCAAAGGGCAACACTTCGTCTTTCAGAATGCCGAGGTACGCTTGCTGGTTCATCGTCCCTACAACGAGAGGGTTTATTTCGTGGCATGAAAAATATCCCCAAAACATCACAGAATCCCCTCCAACTTGAACAACACTTTCGACACAATCAGGATTAAATTATTTGCGTGGAGAAGTGTACCCTTGAAATAGTAAAGAATATAAAATACTTGGGAATAATAATCGAGGATAATTTAAAATGGAATATAAATATTCAAAATACTACAAACAAAATTTCGGCGGTATTGGGTTTTTTAACGAGAATTTCAAACAATTTAACAATAAAAACATTAAAAATGTTGTACTACAGTCTGATTCATCCATGTTTGACTTATTGTTTATTGGTATGGGGGCAAACTACTAAGACAAATTTATATAGATTAAAATCATTACAAAATAGGATGGTCAGAATTTTAAATAACTTCAGGGGAATTAATTTGAATATGGATGGACGTATGAATCCATATGGATTTTTAGATATTGAGAATTTATGGCAATTAGATTATTAGGATTTATGTATAAAAGGATAAAAGAGAATAGGTATCAGCATTTAATTCAACTGAATACTGCAGGTCACGACTATCAAACAAGAGATAGAAATGCATTGTCATTACCAATGCAAAACACCTTAATCCAAAAAAGATTTATTAATTACCAGGGATTGATGTTGTGGAATAACCTACCTTGTCAATTAACACATATCAATAATTATAATTATTTTCGAAAGCAACTGAAGAAATATTTGCTAACAAATTAAAATACAAAATTCTATGGTAAATTTCATTAATTAGACTACATATGAGAAAATTTTATATGTGCAGGACGTTTGACTTGACTATATAGTTTAGGGTAATTGGGATTCACTCAGGCTATACATATATAGCCTTTTACTCAATTTCCTGTTCTGTGGTTACCCTGTACATAAGTACACTGACGGAAAAATAAATCCCAACACCACGAAAAAATAGTTGTAGAGGGATGAAAAGGCGGCAGTACATTTGTATAGGTAACATATGTAATCGATTAAGGTCTCAAGATCACAGTTTAATGTAAGCGCGAGAAGAGCCATTTTAAATGTGAAATGCTGGTACATTAATAACCAGTGTAACCGCCAGAAATTTGAATGCAAGCATGCAAACGTTCATGCATTGTGTCGTACAGATTCTGGATGTCAGTTTGTGGGATGGAGTTCCATGCCTGTTGCACTTGGTCGGTCAATACAGGGACGGTTAATGCTGGTTGGGGATGACGCTGGAGTTGTCGTCCAATGATGTCCCATACGTGCTCGATTGGAGAAAGATCTGGTGATCTAGAAGGCCACGGCAACATGTCGACACTCTGTAGAGCATGTTGGGTTACAACAGCGGTATGGGGGCGAGCGTTATCCTGTTGGAAAACACCCCTGGAATGCTGTTCATGAATGGCAGCACAACAGGTTGAATCACCAGACCGACGTACAACTGTGCAGTCATGGTGCGTGGGATAACCACTAGAGTGCTCCTGCTGTCATAGGAAATTGCTCCTCAGACCATAACTCCAGGTTTAGGTCCAGTGTGTCTCGGCCCGCAAACAGGTTGGTTGCAGGCGCTCACCTGGCCACCTTCTAACCAACACACGGCCATCACTGGCACCCAGGCAGAACCGGCTTTCATCAGAAAACACAACAGATCTCCACTCCGCCCTCCAATGAGCTCTAGCTTGAAACCACTGACGTCGCAAACGGCAGTGGTTTAGAGTAAGTGGAATGCACGCTACAGGGCGTCTGGCTCGGAGCTGTCCTTCAAGTAACCTATTTGTAACAGTTCGTTGTGTCACTGTGGTGGCAACTGCAGCTCGAATTGCTGCCGCAGACGCGGTACGATGCGCCACGGCCATACGCCGTACACGGCGGTCTTACCTCTCAGTAGTGCCACGTGGCCGGCCGGAAGCCGGTCTTCTTGAGGCAGTACTTTCCTATGACCACCGCTGCCAACAATCATGCACAGTGGCTACATTCCAGCCAAGTCGTTCTGAAATATTGCTGAAAGAAAATGCACCTTCCCGTAGCCCCATTACACGACCTCGTTCAAACTCCGTGAGCTGTTGGTAATGGCTTCTTCGTCTTCTTAAAGGCATTCTTGACTAACATCAACACCCTACGTCGAATCTCAACGATAACTAACGCTCACGAACGTTACAGCGCGTATTTACAGCAAACCTGCTTTGCATGTTTCGCGCTCGCCACACGTATGCGCCGAGCGCGAAATTTGCATAGACGTCATCTTACAGATGTACTCTCACAGCCTACCAACTGTCGTTTATCTAACACAACCCCTTCTTCGTGTTGGTTTTTTTTTTCCGTCAGTGTATTTACATTATATACGTTGTTATTCTTAATATTATATGTTATAAAACTTACTTATTTTGAAATGTAATATAGTCAAATGTAACCTAAAACAAAATAAATAAATGAAATGAAATGAAAGGCTTCATTGGGATTGCGATGCACTCGTCGCTTCCCGTCATTGGAGTACAAACAAAAGCGAGACTCACCAGACCAAATTACTCGATTCCAATCCTCCACAGTAACGTTTTGGTGCCTCTGAACCCATTGATAACGTGCAACTTTGTGACTTACTGTTAAATGAGGCCTCTTCCGTGATATCCTGCTCCAGATGCCCATCGTATGCAGTTCTCGTCGCAATGTCCTTTCGGAAATTGATTGGAGTAAACTTTAATTGACCGCTTGGACCAATTGTTGCCTGGTTTGAAACCGATTTGCAGTTACTAGGCTTGAAACATGGCAGCGATCCCTGATGGTGAGAATCGTTTTCCGGCCGCAGTTACGTCGCCGATTTTCAGTTGAGTACTAACTACACCACTACTTGTAGACCCGCTGGACAGTGCGCTTCTGCGCACCAGCAAATTGAGCAACTTCATTAACTTTGTGTCCGCGGCACGGCCAAATCCGGTGGCTCTTTTTTGCCATTCAGTCACATCTGTCTTACGATCCATATTGCAGGCTAAATTCAACACACACGTTACTCTTCACCACTTCACGAGGCAGAAATGATACTGTAGACTACGTCAGGGCTATTTATCTCCCAACAATGCTATCACGGCGCCCTCTGTGCAACCGGTAACTTCTTACTATAATTTCTGTTAGGGGTGACTAATTTTTTATCCAGTGTGCTTAGCTTTTCAAACGAACATCATACATAAGCATAATATTTCATTTCTAAAAACCCAGGATGGATTTTCTTTTCCGTTCTATTGAAAGCAAATATTTACCTATCCCTAAGCATCTAGACGAACAGCAGAGGATATGAGAGGTTGTATTTCTAGTACGAAAGAAATATAAAAGCAGGTATCTATGCTACATTTGAATGGCTACATGTGTTTCCGAGATCTTTTGCTGAAATATTAAAACGAATTTTATTGAAGAAACCTTTTTGTACCACAAACTGACAACCATTGCAATTAGTCGAAAATGGTATAAACTCACAATAAATAACACTATTGTGGCTTTGAAAATGCAGTAAAAATGCTCCCTAATCCTTTTTTTCCCCACTAGTAAAGTAAAATGTTTTGCTAGCGATTTTCAGCTTACAATCTGTAGATTACTCATTCTGGTTTTGATCAAAACAAATATTAGACGTTCAATGCTGATTTTGAAATGAGAAACCGTATTCATGTGTTAACCCTTTCGGTGCAGTCATAAATGTAGAAAAATGCTCCAAAATTTACACCGATGGGCATTTCCATTATGACCAACATCAGCCTAGAAAAATGAGCGCACCTGGAGACCGAACAGTGGCGCAGGCGAAGTTCACAGAGCAGCATATATACAACACAAGGACCGGCTTTCGGTTAGTATAGTGTTAGGAGTCAGAATGGAAAGCGCTGCCGATTCATTGGAGTTTGATAAAAAAACAAAAACAAATTGTGATGGCACGGCGACTCGGAACTACGATCTCGGAAACGGCGCGCCTTGTGGGTTGTTCACGTGCCGCTGTAGTGAGTACGTATCAAAAGTGGTGCAAACATTTCCAAACGACAAACTGTCGTCTAGCCGTGTTTCGTCCGCAGCTCATTGATGCCAGCGGCGAGCGAACACTGTCGCGCATTGTTCACAGTGACCGCTGGGCTACAGTACAAAAAATCACCCGGAGCTACAAAAGTAGGGATCAGGGCAATGTGTGACAGCACACAGTTCATCGCAGCCTTCTGCTCATGGGTCTGCGTAGCCGAAGACCCAGAAGTGTCATCATGCTCACTGCACGTCTTCGCATACATAGCATGAAATGAGCCCAAGATCATCGAGTTTCGACCGTGGATGATTGGAATGCATAAAGTGGCCTCGTCAGACAAATCAAGATTCTTAGTGCATCACGAAAACGGCCGATCGCAGATACGCCGATTACCAACGGAGGCTATGGCACCTGGACGAACTGTAGGGCGGAAACAGGCCAACGGCGGCGGTGTTATGCTGTGGGCGATGTTTTTGTGGGACACCTTAGGCCCCACTATCCGAATAGCAAACTCCCTGACAGCTGTCAGGTATCTGAACATCGTTGCGGACAAAGTTCATCCATTCATGGCAACTGTGTTCCCTGCTGGTGATGGCATTACCAACAAGATAATGCGCCATGCCACACTGCCACAATCCTGATGGAATGGTTCGAGGAACAGGATGATGACTTTCTGTTAATGCCCTGGCCTCCAAATTCAGCTGACGTAAACCCAATCGAACATTTGTGGTTCGACTTGGAAAATTGGGTTGGCGCTAAATCACCACAACTCCGAAATGTACGGGAACTGGACTACTTGCTGTTGATATTATGGCACCAGATACCGCAGGATACCTATCGCCACCTCATAGAATCGGTGTCTCGCCGAGTGGCCGCTGTTTTGCAGGCTAAAGGGGGTCCTACAGCTTATTAGGTATGTGGTTATAATGTAATAGCTCATTGGTGTATGCATGTATTGTATAGGCACTAAGGCCAATGATGTACGAAGCTGAACCCTTTTACGTGTAAAAGTAGTCTTTATTTTCGACGAATAAAAAGCTTTTCTGATTTTACCCATCAGGGGAAAAAGAAAAATGTTGAATCCACAACAAGTATTTTTAAACATATTTCGATCCCGTACAAAAGTACTTTTATCGATTTTGGAATTAAAAATGCATCGTGTCTAACTTCTGCCTGATCGAACATAAGAATATAACAGATAACAATGCCTGTTAAACCACCAACAACAATGCGATGCGAAAAGTAACACCTGTTAATGCATGAACCGTAAATGCGGACGTGAAATTTCGAGCGGAATTATCAAAGACGAGTTGTATGACTGATATGTTTGTGGCGTGATATTGCATGAACGTGCAACACAAAAGAAATGTTCAATGCAGGAACATCTTGTTTATATATTTGATGCTTTTGTGTGAAAGAAATGGAAAGAAATCTAACACACACACACACACACACACACAAAGAATGCCTTCAGGAAAAGACGAAAACGGAAATACAGCATCTGAAAAACATTGTCTTCTCTTGTTCATATGCTTCTGGTAAAAACCTCTTTACTTCAACATCAGGAAATGAAGAATAAAAAAACCCGCAAAATAAAATCTATTGAGAGATTTTCGAAAGGAAAATCAAAGGGCGATCGTTCGCTGAGTTTCTGTACCGTGTTTTATTTCTTTGCAGAAAAATTCCATCAATCACGGAAACGATTACTTTATTTAATTTTTAAATGTCGGTATCGACAGCAGAGTTTTCAGTAGATCATACCTCCGCGTTATTGTCAGTGGGTGAGCAATTTAACGTATTGATGAACGGACATGAAAAAAAAAAACGAATACAACGAGACATAGTGTGACCAAAAGTATCCAGACTGGTTGCATAAGTTCGAAATCGCGCGATGTTTAGCAAGCTGTTTGTTGCAGGTTAAGCTTGGAACATACTACGCATATGCTGTGTGTCCCGTCTCCCCAGCTGGTCCGGATGTGTTTCAGTAAAAACTTGTTCGTACGTGTAGGAAGCTGTTCATCGTATTTGTCATGTCAGAAAAAATTGTTCGACGAATTTGGATCAGTTTTTGTCAAAAACGTAGCGAAATTAGCAAGACACATACTTATAGTTACAGAAATTCTATAAGAAGGATTGCATGAATCGTGCACAAGTTTACACGTGGTATAAATATTTTAAAGATGGTCGTGAAAGTATTGAGAATGGTGAGCGGTCCAGAATGCGTACAACCACACTGAGAAAAAAAGTTTGTTTGAAACAACAAAACAGTTTTGTTGAGCTGTTTGTCGATTTATTTTGTTGCTTTAACCAAACTCCATCGGAATTGTTTTGTTGGCAACACAAAATTATTTCATTGGCTATATTTTGTTAATTCAACTATATGGAGGTGGCATCGACCTTACGCCAAAGCCCACGTGATTACTAACTACTCCATACGGGCACTACCAGACTACCACTGACCAGATGAATCTCGTTTTGCGCTTAAGAATTCGTTTTGAATTATGGCTGACTACGAAGTAAGTGCATTGTTAGAAGTCTTAGAGCTGTCAACTCTGACAGAGAGATTCAAAGGTAAAAGATTCTAATATATCTTAATAATTCTGACGTATTTTTATGCTAGTGTTTATTGTGTGTTAGTTTGGTTGGATTCAGTGAATTTCAGTCATAATTTTGCCTCACTTCGTAGACTCATAAATACAATGAACACGATAGAATCCGCATCTTATTAGATGCACAGGGTCACGTATTAAATTCAAATCCAGATTTCTGATAAAGCAATAATACATTTCTTATGAGGGCTTGCTGTCCCTGATCGTAAATAAAAATTTGCATATGAGGAAATCATATGAGTTGTAATTTATGTATAAAGCTTTGTTTCATGTATAGGCTATATATACAGGATGTTTCAAAATTTGTGCGGCAACCAAAGATTACATGGTGATAGTATCCTGGAACATATGGAACGTTAAGAAAAATATTACGATATTTTTTGTTCAACCAAAAAATGCCAATAATTTGTTTCATCAAAATACTAAGGAAAACATTTTAAAATGAAATCGGATTTAGAAACATGTTATACACGCAACAAAAGAGTGTCAGTACATCGTTATGTCAAGTATAAATCGTCCGTCCGTGAACATTCCAGAAAGTAATAAACCGATCTTCAAATGTTGAATTCGCAGATAAGAATTTACAAGGTAAGGTATTGCCGAGTGGTTAGCACGCCTGGTTCCCAAACTAAAGGTCTCAGCTTCGAATACGCTCGGTGAGGGATTTTTCGCTGGCTCTGAAAAAATTTCCTCTTGACGTAACACCATCCAAATTCATTTAAACACCATTAGAAAATAAATACGGCGGGAAAAACTAAAATAAAAAATGGCGGACACCCAGGGTCAAAGGGCACCGCCTAAAATTACTGCACCGGCAAAGTGTTGTCATCGGAAAAAAAGTTTAGGAGCAAAGTGGCCCAGCTACATAACTCTAAATTTTGCTGGAGCAAGAAATTACTCTGCCACGATAACAATATGTTTGGTTGTAGCAACAAAACGTTTTATCACGATAACAATATGTTTGGTTGTAGCAACAAAACGTTTTATCACGATAACAATATGTTTGGTTGTAGCAACAAAACGTTTTATCACGATAACAATACATATTGTTGGATCAAACAAATTCCCAAAAATCGAACAAAACGTTTTGCCATAACAATAAATTTTGTAGAATCAACAATAATTTTCAGCAAAATACATTTGTAAAATCAACAAACATTTTGGTTGACTGCATATCGACAAAACGTTTTGGTTGATTTAAAAATTTTTTTTTGCTGAATTAACAAAACGTTTTTCTCAGTGAAGCAAAAGTGAAATATAGATCTCATGCGCACACCTGTGCAGAAAATGACAGAATCGCTATTCGTCAGTTATCTGAAGACTTCAACATTAGTTTCGGTTCGGTTCAGTCTATTCTTACCGACGATGTATGAGACGCGTCTCATCCAAATTTGTGCCAAAACGTCTCTCAGCTGAGCAACAACAGGCCAGAGATTTAGCTGCTGATTGCGCCGAAATCGACGAAAACTTTCTAAAAAATTATCATAATTGGTGATAAATCGTGGGTTTATAGGTATGATCCCCAAAATAAGGTCCAGTCTTCATAGTGGAAGACCCGAAATTCTCTCAGACCCCCAAAAAGCACGACAGAGTTGCAGCAATGTCAAAACGATGCTGACAGTTTCATTTTTTTCAATCATGAGGGCTCCAGCAAACCAGAGAATGAACAAGATGTACTGCTCTGAAGTTTGAGGACGTTGGGGGACGCAGTTCGTTCCAAAGGACCGGCACTTCATGAGATTGGCGAGGTCCCACTCTACCATGGCAACGCGCCTCCCCATGCATCGCAATTTGTGGAGCACTGTCTTGCAAAGCACTGTATTGCACATGTCTGACAGGCACTCTATATACCAGGTCTTGCTCTCAGCTACTTTTTCTCTTCCCAAAAATCGGGTGCCACTCGAAAGGAAAAATATTTTAAGATGTTGAGGATATACAATAGAATTCGACAAAACAGCTGTTCGTTTTTTCAGAATATGACTTCAAAGATTGCTTCAAGCAATATGAACAGCGCTGGGCTAAGTGCGTGGCTCCGAAAGGGGACTACTTCGAAGTCGATTAAGTTTCAAATATGTAAGACTCGTACCTATTTTTAAAATAAATCCAGTCTGGACACTATTTGATCTCACCTTTTACACTACAGCAGTTGGACAAAGTTTGCACTAAACAAAAATACTAGACAAACAAGCACTGTCAGTCTTCTCTGAAAAATAATTGAAAATAATGGATAGAGCAAGAAAAATTGGAAAATTAGTTGCACATTAATGAACAACGCTACAATATACATGGTCGAGTCACCTTATTGAGACCACTAGCATGAGTAACTGCCGTGTGCTGCGTGGACAGCAGCCAGACGGGTTGGGAGTGACTCAATAATGTGCTGGAAGATGTTCACAGGTATGTGGAGACATGCTGACTGCAATGCATCTGACAGCTGCTGAAGGGTGCGTGATGGAGGATCCATTGAACGAACAACACGATCGAGGTGGTTCCACAGATGCTCAATTGGGTTTAAGTCTGGGGGAATAAGGAATCCACAAAAGTACTTTAAAGTCTTCATTGTGCTCTTCCAACCACTCTCGGATATTTCTAGTGGTGTGACACGTCGTATTGCTGTTTTCAAGATTCATCCGCCAGAGGGAAAACAATCAGCATGTATGGATTTATATGGTCTGCAAGGATGGATTCATAGAGATTCGGCCCATAGTGCCTTCCACATGTATGAGTGGACCCAGGAAATGCGACGAAAACATTCCCCAGACCGTAACGCTGCACCCACCAGCTTGTGTTCTTCCAGCAGTAGTTGAAGAGTGTTTGTTCTCTGATGTTTCTCGTCTTATACGCCAACGTCTATCGTTCGATGAAGCAGATAATGTGACTCATCGGAGAAGGCAATCCTTTGCCAATCAGCGGAGGTACACTTTCGATACTGCCGTGCAAAAGTAAGCCTTTTTTGCAGATGCACCCTCGTTAGCATAAGTGCAGTGGCCATCCGTCTGCATTCGAGCCCCATTTGCAGCAGGGTTTGCTGAGCAGTCGTTTTAGACACACATCCGGTAGCCCCCAGGTTAATTCGGCCAGTGTGTTGCTCCACTGTAGCTTGTCCATCGGCCCTCACGCACCTTCCAAGCCGATGTTCACCCCTCACATCGATGGCACGTGGTGCTCCGCAGTTTCCACTTCGCTTATTTGCAATGGTGCCCATTCGCTAATCTCGATACACTTTAACCACAGCAGCACGCGAACGGTTCACAAACTGCGCTGTTTCAGAAATACTGCCACCCTTGTGCCCGAAATCCGATAACTGTCCTTTTTTGCAAATCTAATAAATCGCTCCTTATATCCTTGACAGCAACGAGTGATATGTTTTCAGAATACCTACAGCACACCTTATATACCCTCTGAGCCAGCTCACGATATGTGCCTTCTTTTATTGGCTACGTGCTGTTGACTTTAAAAGCAGGAGATGTTCACAATAATGTGTCTCGATTGTGTATATTTATCTCTTTCTCTTAAAAACTCTTTCAATCAATGCATTCCTGTAATCCAGGCTGGAGAATCAAGAAGCCTAGGCAGACCGGAGAGAATCGCACAAGTGAACAGAAGAGGCACAACCAGGCAAATCACCTCGGAATTCAATATTGATGTTTCGCTTGTCATCTTGTAACGAACCACATATCTGACCACGTGTTAGATGGGATAAAACAGCCGGCGACCATGTGGGTAATCTATTTTGAGTGCTCTTATACACCAGCTGCTTTGGTCCATATGGTCGACCATTTCTTGAAGCTTTTGCTTGTTGCATCATTTATACTAAACCAGGATCGTCGCAAAACCATTCCAGGGGGAAGAAACCACACGGATCGAATATGAATACCCCCAACCCCCATCCCAGTAATCTTACTGTAATCTTCTAATACGTTTTATTTTTAAGTCGAAAAACTAAATTTCTAAACCTTTACTAATTTCAGAATATTACTATTACAGTGGTGTGCAAACGTATAGCATCAACTGCAAAAACCGTGATCTTTAAGTTTAACTCCTTTTTAACTAACTAATTTTCATATCTATTTCTTCATCTATGTCATTAAGAGCGAAATTTAATCGGAATTTCAAAAATGCCTTAGAGTTTCCTGGAGCTACTTTAGACATGCATACAATATAGGGTATGCACGATTGAATAGTTAAAAACTTGCATTTAAAAAATGATATTCATTTAAATTAAAAGTTAAAATCAGCTACACTGGCAAGCACTTTCGAGGCTACTTTAGCCTCATCATCGGGCCCAATTGCGCGAAAAGATGGTTACAGGGATGTATGTACAATCATGGAATAACAAAGGGTGTTGCCAATCTGGAAATGGCATTTTACAAAGAAATATATGTAAATTTAAATCACGCATCTGGAGTTCCAACACTTGAGGCATTTAGCTGGTTCAACAGCAGAATCCAAGGGCGAGGTATAATTATAGGCAAATCGTCATTGCAAAACCCTGGAGGCAAACCGTGTGATACACAAACTTTCAGCAAGCAATAAAGAATGTTTATCAGGTGCAGAGGCAATCAGTGTGGTACGACTCCAGTCTGGGTAATGTTGACATTGCGCCACTATGCGGGCTAAGTCAGAAGTGGCAGAACCAACATGAACTGCATATTTGTGCTCTGCCACCCGTACTTGCACTGAACTTAGGGTGGAGCCTATATAGACGGTGTCTTCAGAATCCGGTGAATAAGAAACGAGTGGGATGTTATAAACACCAGATCTATGTAGTGGGTGAATCTTGTCACGGTCCTTGCGCAGCAAATTGAATAAATTGAAAGTGCGTATTCCAAAAGATATATGGAACCTAGCGCAGGCATTCCCAAGGATGTTGATAATGGTTGGGTTGTAGTCAATCGTACCCACACATCGTACACTTTGCGACTCCCGTTGCAATGCTGTGAATTGAAGACGATTCATCCTTCTGTCCAGGTGGAATATGTGGTCGTGAGAGTAGCCAAACGTCGAAGCAGCTATCAAAATCCTCTGAAATTATGCTCGTTGTAAAGAGGGGTTCGAGGAATGGGAATAGGAACGTTTGAGTAGAAATCTAAATGCAGCTATCTTATAACTCCATGGGTGTGAAGAGTCACGAGGAATAAGTACAGGACACGCAGAAGGCTTCTTGTACTGGGAATATTGTAAACCTGTAGAACTATGTAAAAGAAGAAAGTCTAAAAAAGGTAGGGAGCCTTGTTGTTCCAACTCAATGGTTAATTTAATCGTAGGATACAGAAAAGGACCAAAAAATCAGAATGTCATCTGCAAAACGAATATAAAGAAGGGGTTTGAAAGGAAAAACTGAAAAAGCGGTATTTTCTAATTCCTGTAAGAGAAACTCTGAAAGAACAGGAGACAGGGGAGAGCTCATAGGTGTTCCCCCTGTTGTTGGTAGATGACTTTATTAAATTTGAAAATTTGTTATTGCATGATTGTATATAAATGCCTGTAACCATCCTTTTGCGCACTTGGGCCCGATGATGAGGGTAAAGTAGCCTCGAAAGTGCTTGCCAGTGTAGCTGATTTTAACTTGTAAATAAATATCATTTTTAAATGCAAGTTTTTAACTATTCAATCGTGTATACGACAACCTAGGATTCTTGATCATACCATTTTGCACGAAGTCTTTTATTACATATAATATGGCGCTTGACAAATATATTGAAATTTACGTTAGCTGTGTATCAGTTGCTACAGCCAATCAGATACATTCTTTTACCTGATTGACTGATTCCTAATGCTATCCTAATCCTACTCCAGCTTTTATAAGGGTTAACACAGAGCTACTAGTGCACTGTAGTAGTCTCTTCTTGTTGTTATTAGGGTATACTTTGTATACATTCTCAATAATCGTTAAATTTGCGGAACTGTCCACAGCGAACAGAGTAAAAATAGGTTTTCTGCATGAAGAGGTATGTTCTTCAAGGCAAATAGCTGAAAGAGCGGACTGTACCCATTCTACAGTTATTAAGCTACTGAAGAAAATAAAAGGAACTGTTGATATTAAAATATGTGTTGCAGTGGAAGGTCCAGATCCACTACAACCAGACAGGATAGATTGCTCAGAAAGCTGAGCTCGGCAGACATGAGGCTAGGTTCACTTGAATTGCTTGAAAGACGGTCTGAAGTGACTGATCTTACTGTTAGTACATCTATTGTTAGGAGGAGGCTGCTTCACTATGACTTACGTGGCTGCAAAGGCAGGCGTAAGCCATTGTTAACTGCAAATCAAAGACAGCGGAGGCTTCAGTGGGAAAAACAGCATGTCTCAAGGGCAACCCAGCAATGGGAAAATGTTCTTTGCAGTGATGAATCAGAATTTTGCCTTCATGGGAATCACAGTAGTGCTTATAAAAGGAGATTCGAGCATGGAAAATTCCATCCAAGTTACTATGGGATTTCTGTAAAGTATCCGGTGAAGGTCATGTGTGCACATGGCGTTGGGAAACCCCATATTATCGATGTTACGGTAAATGCCCAGAAATGAATCTGAATATTAGAAAACAAGATGCTACTATCATCTAGAAAACTTTATGACGACAATTTTAATTTTCCCGATGAAAATGTTCTCTGTCATCATGTTACAATAGTTAAAACGTATTGTCAGGAAAAACATGTTCACAATCTTGATTCGCCACCACGATCACCGGACTTAAATCCGATCAAATATTCGTGGTCCAAAGTGCTGTATGAACTATCAAAAAAGTGGCCAGCTACCAAAATTAAACTCATTGAAGTTGTAATTCAAATTTAGAATCGTATTGTTCAACTAATCTTTTACAAAACCTTGATCACATAATGCCAGCAAAATGCAAAGCTGTGATTAAAGCTAAAGACTGGGTACCAAATATCATGTACATTTGTAATTTTGCTTACTTATACTTCTGCATTTAAATGTTATTTCATTCTTTATGAATAAAAAAAAACGATTTATTGCTGTAAACCTAAGTATTGGAAAAACGATCATTTTCATAATAATTTTGACGTGGTCATGATTTTTGTAATGTAGCTTAAAAATGGAAGTAGCTACAGGAAAAACTAAGACAGTTTTGAAATCTCAATTAAGTTTCGCATTTCATGATATATAAATGATGAAATAACTATGAAAAATAGTTAATTCAACAAAGAGTCAAACTTAAAAATTCACAGCTTTTACAGGTGATGCAATACTTTTGCACAGCACTGTATTATTTTAAATCACAGGTCTGCGATGGAAACCATGTCTGAAAAATATTTCGTAGTTTTCCATAGATTTTGGTGCACTGATTTCAGGAACAAACAGTAAAAAATCTATCATATACAAATTTTCCACAAAATAAATGTTTTCTGTATTTATAAATTCGTTTGTTCTGAAGTATAAATCAATTATTTTAATTTAACTACTCTGTTTACTGAATTTACTATCAATTGATAAATCTATTGTAAAATGATTATGTCTGTTACATAAAGGAGACGGACCTTGTTTGTAGTACGAAAAGTAAAAAAGAAATATTTGTGGGAAATTGGTATATGATAATTTTTTTTACTATTTTTCCTGAAATCAACACCCAAAATCTATCAAACCACGCCGCAGCAGTCCTTGCTTTATAGCTCGGTGCATTATCCTGCTGGTACCAACAAGGATCGGTTGCATAGTATTGCTCCAGAGTTGGTATAGGGCATAATTGTCCAGAATATCAAGTATATGTGCTGGTTAACAGGTGTAGCCACGATAACCAATGGGCAGGAATGATACCACGAAAAACATCCCCCACACGATGACACTATCAGCACCAAACTTGACCTTAGGAACAGTACATTGTGGTAACTAGCGTTCTCCCGGCTGCCGCCATACCCACACATAGCCATCAGACTGATGGATCGTGTATCTGGATTCATCAGTCCATAGGACCCGTTTCCATTGATTTACTGTCCACGATTAATGTTCTTTACACCATGCTAAAGGACGAGTAGCATTTCGAGTGGAGATGAAAGGCTTATGAGCAGCCGCACGACCACGGTAACCCATGGAATGAAGTTCTCTCCGAATGGCACGTGTACATACCGAGGTTCCAGCATTTTTACTCACCTGTACACTGAGGTCTTGTGCAGTACTCCGTCGATTAGCTGTAACGATTCTCCTGAAGCTTCGACATCCTCTATCACTGATTTTCTTTGGTCTGCCGGTGCGTTTTGCTGCTTCAGACACGCCATGTGTCTTCCACTTATTCAGTATTCCTAAAAGAGGTGACTTGGGTATGTTTAAACGCTTCTCGGTTTCTCTTATGGGCAACCCACTAATATAACACCCAACAATATTTCCTTTTCAAAGCCAGTCCTATCACAGTGTGATATGATCGCGGTCAGCTGTAGGTTTTGTTTTTATACCGTTTGCAGCTGTACCGCGCATCTGAACAACGCAACGGATCCGTTCCTTTGCATTTGAAGGGGTGTCGGGTGACTTTTGTTAATATAGTGTATATTAATATTTCTGAACTACTTTTTTGACGTTCTGTTTTTTGTAAATTGTTACTGCTTCGTTGTTTTTCTTTCTGAACGGCACGTGAAAACCTCTGAATTTCTTTATACCTTTCGGCAATGGCTGACAGTGAGTCAAAAGTAAATACATCGTTAGACGATATACTCCTTGAAGTAAGCCCGTATATTATCTTGACGTAGAGTAATTGATATAGCGTTATAAACAATTTTTTGTGGTACTTTGGTACGTTCAAGATACCAAAAACCCGGTATAACCTTTATTAACGATCCAACGAGGTTGTTGCAGCTGTTTGAAGAACAACAGTATTTGTGCCTTAAATACGTTGGTATTCAGCAAAGTGTTGAGATGTAAGCCGATAACCAGCAGAACAAACAAGTATTTGGGATATTTGGAAAATTTCATTTCTTATTATGTGGATCGTGGGATCACTAATCAAGGATTTATACACCCCCTTTGACACACCCCTCATTCACTCCTCCAAATTTCCAAGGGGTGATAAAAAAAATAAGGTGAATGGAGCCGCCCTTGTTGCGGAAGCAAAAGAGAGGTGTCTAAAGTAAGCGATCATTAATCCTGAATCCCCACACCTGTCGTCTGGCCAGAAACCGGTTTTGGAGCAGTTGTGAAACTGGTTTTGGAGCCAGTAGTCCTCCAGACAGCAAAGTGTGTAACGCGTGTTTCTCGTTTGTTCTAAGCTATCGGGATGTCGAAGTTAGAGCAACGCGCAAAGGTTAAATTATGTTCCCACCTGGGATGTTCGGTGAGAGAAACGCATGAAAACTGACAACTCTTTATGGTGAAAGTGCTGTGGCCCAAAAGACAGAGTTTAAGTGGTTTTCAAGGTTTAAAGATGGTGCTACTTTCATCGATGATGAATTTCGTCGTGGAAGACCAACAATGACGGTAACCGACAACAAGGTCATGGAAATTCGCGCTATGATCAGGGAGTACCGATACCTCACCATCAGAAAATTTACAGCAGACGACTGGTCTGTCGTTTGGTTCTGTTCAAGCTACCCTCACTGACCAACTAAATATAAACAAGTTAGTAAAATCTTGCAATGTATTGAATATGACACGATTTCCAACATACCAGAAATCACGCGCAGACAAACCCACCTCCCTACCCTGACTATTGATTTCTTCAGTATATCTCTGGAGCAACATGCTAAAGTTTTGTCGCAACAGGAGCATTTTTACTCAATTTATTACCCCCTGTTATGACCATAATGACTGTAGAATACATCTCGCTTCTATGCCCTGATCTTTGACCCTATTTCGATGATATTCAACAGAATTGGTTCAGTATACCTTCGGAACAACATACTAAAGTTGTGTCGCAATAGAAGCAGTTTTACTGTCAAGTTCTGACGACAATGACTGTGGAATAAATCTCGCTCCTCCGCCCTGACCTTTGACGCATTTCGATGATATTAAACAGAATTGGTTCAGTATACCTTTGGGACAATGTACTAAAGTTTTGTTGTAATCGAAGCATTTTTACGTACATTATGACGCATAAGGGCGATGGAATGGATTCCGCTCCTA
Source organism: Macrothele yani (assembly GCA_039090855.1). NCBI lineage: Eukaryota > Metazoa > Arthropoda > Arachnida > Araneae > Macrothelidae > Macrothele > Macrothele yani. The sequence continues at coordinate 184,786,615 of CM076990.1, read as the reverse complement.
TGTCCTGATCTCTGACCCCATTTTGTCCATTTTTAATAGAGTTCGTCCCCAGGTTGTCACCTATCACGTACTAAAAAAAAATCGAAACATTTTTACGCGAGTTTCGTGCGGACAGGCAGACAGACAGACAAAGCTGGAGCATATACGTTTCTTCAACCTACAGTTGAAGAAACGTTTATGCTCCAGAACAACAACCGGAAAAACAGTTGTGTTACAATTTCGTCATAGTTGTTTCAATGTGCAACAGGGGACGCAAACTATTTTACGGACAATCGCGAGGGGTGACGAAACCTGAGTCTATGGTTACGACCTTGAAACAAAGGTCCAACTAAAGCTCGCAGTAAAAAAAAACATTCCTCCCCAAGCCCCAAATGCGCGTCAGTCTCGATCGCACTTAAAAGCTCTGTTTTTGTAATTTTTCGATATCGATGGATTGGTGCATTGGGAATTCCTACCATGTGGCTCCAGTGTTAATTTTGCGCTTAAATTGGAAATCCTGAAATTCTTGAGGACTGCAATCCATCGCAAGAGGCCGGAGAAAGCCAATGAGTGGATGCCTCACCAGGACAACGTACCAAGTCTAACTCTTCTGCCGATTAACCAATTCTTGGCTGCCAAATCAATTCCGGTGCTCTCTCGTCTCCTTATTCACCGGATTTAGTGATTTTTCACGCTTCCCAACCGTCGATTGAAGAAGCGTATATGCTCCAGTTTTGTCTGTGCGTACGTACTTCCGCATGATACCTCACATAAAAATGGTTCGATTTCGATGACATTTTTGTATGTGATAGGGGACCACCTGGGGACGAACCCTGTTGAAAGTGGGCGAAGTGAGGTCGAAGGTCAGGACACAGGAGCGGGATCCATTCCATTACTCTTTTGCGTCATAACTTGCGTACAAATGGTTCGATTTCAATGAAATTTTGGTATGTTGTATGGGACCATATATGAACGAACCCTATTGAAAATGGGCAAAATGGGGTCAAAGGTCAGGACATAGGAGTGGGATCCATTCCATTGCCCTTATGAATCATAAGTTAGATAAAAGTGCTTCGATTGTGATACAACTTTATCATGTTGTTCCGGAGGTAAACTGAAGCGGTTCTGCTGAATATCATCGAAATGGGGTCAAATGTCTGGGCACAGGAGCGAGATTTATTCCACAGCCATTATCCTCATAACTTGAGTAATAACTTGAGTATTGATTTCTGATATGTTGAAACGCATATCATAATCAATGCATTGCATGATTTTACTAATTTGTTTACGCTTTCCAACCGTAGGTTGAAGAAGCGTATATGCTTATTCTTTGTTCGTCCGTCTGTTTTTCCGCACAATAATTGGCGTAAAAATGTTTCAATTTCGATGAAATCTTAGTGTGTCGTAGGGGACAACTTGGGAAAGAAACCTATTGAAAATGAAAGACATAGGGTCCAAGCTCAGGGCATAAGAGTTTGATCCATTTCTTCCTCTTTATGCGTCATTACTTACGTAAAAACGCTTCGATGGCGACAAGACTTTATCATGTTGCTCAGGAGGTATACTGAACCGGTTTTGTTGAATATCATCGAAATGGGGTCAAGCGTCAGGACACAGGAGTGAGATTTATTCCACAGGCATTATCCCCATAACTTAAGTAAAAATGCTTCTATTGCAACAAAACTTTAGTATGTTGTTCCGGAGGTATACTGAACCAATTCTGTTTAATATAATCGAAATGAGGTCAAAGATCAGGGCACGGTAGCGTGCTTTATTCCACAGCCATTATCCTTATAACTTGAGTAATGATTTCTGGTATGTTGCAAAGCGTATCATAATCAATGCATTGCATGATTTTACTAACTTGTTGGTTGTTATGAAAGGTAAGCGTTTTGACTCTGCGGAAAACATAAAAGTTAATGCAATGAGGATTTTAAAGGGCATTCTGAAACAGGGCTTTTATGGGTGTTTCCATCAATGGCTGAACTCTTGGAAGAGATGTGTGTGTGTGTGTGTGTGTGTGTGTATGCCGAGGAGGATTACTTTCAAAGAGATTAATTTGTGTAACTCTACTTTTACACTGAAGAGAAATTGAATTAGAATTACCTGTCTAGTAACGTGTAGCACCACCTTTCGTCCTGATAACGGCGGCGATTCCTCTCGGCATGGCCTCGACAAGACACCGGATGCGTTGGGAAGACATACGGATCCACGACCCCTGAACAAGCTCCCACAGTTCACGAAGATGGAACGGGGTCAGAGCCTCGAACACCTCTGTCGATGGCATCCCAGATGTGCTCGATGGGATTGAGGTCAGGTGACCTAGCTGGCCAAGGAAGCGAGGTCATGACGGTGGAGTGTTCATCCAACCATTCGGATACAATTCGAGAGCGATGGCACGCTGAATTGTCTTGTTGCAACATAAGGTCCCCAGTGGGATGTTGAAGACGCACAAACGTGAGCAAATGATCACCCAGGATATTCCAATAACGTTGACCTGTGAGGGACGATGTCACACGTATCAAGGGTCCCATTTCAGTCCACGTAAACAGTCCTCAGACGAGAATGCCTCTCCCACCAGCTTGAAGAGTACCCTGCTGTCGAGAAGGATCCTTCGCTTCATGCGGTTTGCGCCGTAATCGTATCCTGCCATCCGCATGTACCAACGTAAATCCTCGAGTTATCAGTCCAGGCAACATTTTTCCACATGTCTAGGGTCCAGTGGCGATGTTCCCGCACCCATGCTGATCTTTGTACCGATGTTCAAATTTTCATCCTTGGGAACGCATTAATTTTGAAGAAAATGTGTACAGAAGTTTTTCCATTGGAAGTATAGGAAGCAAAATTACTTGACGACCACCTTAAACAACTGAGATAGCTTTACCAACAAAGCATATGCATAACAATTTCTTTGCGTCACCATGGCAGCAGGTCGCGGGACCAGAACGTTCCTCTGTGGTTATCGTAAAGACAGAAGAGCCGTTCGTTTCTTTCCTTTCCGTCTTTAAAAAATGCTTAAAAATCAGAAAAAGACTTTTTATTAAATTTTTTTGTAAAAAAAGGGATGATAGTTGTAAGTTTATGCTGTAAAAATTGCGATGCGGTATGATTTATAGTTTGCCCTATATCCGTTTTTTTAGTGGATCATATCGCAAAATAGGGAATTTTGTGAAATTTAGAAATGTAATTTCTCGTAAACCAAATCGAGATTCAAAAACAGGGCTACGAGGTGCAGAAATTCGGTCATGACACACCATGCCTACAAAGTTTCGTGGTTATGTTGGCGTTAGTGTGTCCGGAACGCGTCCTGATAGCACTTTTTTGCTTACCTTAAATTTGAAATACCATAGCTCTTGCAGTATCGCCAGAATCGAAAAACGATTTATTTTAGCATGTTCTCCGAACAATTCTCTACAAACGATGTAAAATTCGTACTTTTGTGTTCAATACGTTTTGCGCTGCGAGCTAAGAAAGCAAGAGTCTCGCGAAATTTCTAAAATAGTGGCAGCAGCAGCAGCAGCGGCGGCAGTTCCTTTTTTTTGAATAGAGAGATGCCGCGTGGCTATGCACGGGATTACGTTTTGCTTGCATATAAAATAAGTAATTATGTATAAATCAGTGAGCAGATTTGCTGACGTGCTTTTTTTGCTAGTAGATGAAACACGGTTCCAGTTTTAATGCATTTGCTTGTTCGCTTTTAATGTCTTGCTCCAATAAAAGCGCCGTTAGGCGCAGCCGAAGTAACATCGCACATGCCTCCTTGAGAAATGACCCGCTTTTTCTTTCCAAATAAATATTGAATAAATTCTCAATGTTTCAGGGTAGTACATTAAGTCCTCGTCTCTCGTTTAAATGCTTTCAGACGAATAACGTGTAGTACCCTTCTATGTTAGCTTTATCTTTTCATTTTTTACATTTTACGAATATCTGAATCGATTGAAAGCGTAAAAAAAAAAAAAGTGCTACCGGAATATGAAAACAACAAGTCCTGATCATGATAGAATAATCAATTCAATACATAAGATGCCCATTACTAAACTGATACAGATGGAGTCCTGATCATCATTTTCCTTTAAGAACTAGATCTGCTAGAAAGTGTTTGCTAAACATCGACTATCGGTGAGGGCAAAGCGGATTTTAAATAGGACGCAGCAGAAGAAAAAGGTGAAGAAGAACAGGGGAAAAAAGCACCACAATGTTGTGCGCAAACGTAAAGAAACGAGAAGCTCAGTAAAAAAAGAGATAATATTGACATACGTTGCACAAACATTCATCTCTCTAAACTCCTACTCAGACCATTAATCCCTTGAAATGAAATTCTTTTGAAGGGATTTATTTTTACGCTTGAGAATATTCATCTTAAACGTGTTTTCAAATTCTGTAATGAACATGGAAATATTTACTTCACTCGGAGCGAAAGGAAAGACATTTACTCAATTTAATGTCAGTGTTTATTCTGCTTAGTTCTTTTGGGCACGTTTCAAACACCTCTTCTTCAACTGTTTTTTCTCATTTTTTCTCCCAACGTGATATCCCATTTGTAATGGCCATAAGAAATTTTATTGTACAACAGTAACAGGAGTTTTTAGCAGCTACACTGCTCGACATAAAAAAGACACAACATGAAGGAATGAGCAAAATTAGACGAAATTTACCACGCATTCGAACTATTACATGCGAAAGAAGTGCTTTAATTTTTGAGATATTACATGAATGCCATGAGCCAAAGCCATCTCGAGTCCTAGAGGCCCTAACCCTACGCGAATGTTCTCGTTTGTGACGTCAGCAACTGGGTCAAAGCAAACCTCAGTACAATGAACAAACCCGCTACGATTGAAAACAACAAACGGTCTGTCTGTTCGGCGTCTGCCTCGTAGTGAGAGTTCTGAAGAGCAGAGGTGCCGTATGAGGATTAAAAGTTAGCATTTTTATTAATTTAGATTTCACATTTCTCATGAATTGATGAACTAGTGTGAAAACACAAGTTAGTCCGTGTTCCCACACTCCGGAGTAAGTCGCTCTCCCAACTGAGCTACGCGGGCAGAATGTATCACTGCAGATTCGTCGTCTTGACCCTTGTTTTCACCTCTGTAGTATGACGTCACACTAGGCTATTTCATTGTAAACATAAATAGTTCACGCAAAACTAACAAGGAAACGGACTTGTGGTTGTCGCTGATTGCAAAACCAAAGTATGTTGTTTAGATAGAGGATCAGAAGATATGTCTATATTCAAACTTTGAACTGCTATGAACAACAGGAGGGCCACTAAAGCTTGTTCCTGAGCATTATATTATGTAATGCCTGTACACTATCTACCAACAAGTAATTGGACAGCTGTGATAGCAAAGAAAAATGAAGTTTATTCACCTTCAATAGTTGGTCAAGCCTCCACGTGCGGCGATTAGAACTGCGACCCTCCGGGGCATACTCTCAACCAGGCGTTGTACGACGGCTAGCGGTATTTTCTTCCACTCGGCTTGGAGAAGACAGGTCAGTTCCTTCACCGATTTCGGACGGTGGGGGCACCCCTTAAGTCGACGCTCCAACTCGTCCCAGAGATGCTCGATAGGGTTAAGGTCCGGGTTCTGCGCAGGCCAGTCGATTCGATTAACCCCATTGTCACCATACCAAGCCATGGTGGACCTCGCAACATGACAGGTGGCATTGTCATCCTGAAAGTAACATGGGTCCACACCCGTAAAACTGCCACAACGTAGGAAGCGCGTGGTCATCTAAAATGGTGCAGTAAGTCTCGGCGTTGTGTCTATCCGGAATTGCGACCAGGAGTGTGTAAAGACACTGACAGATTCAGATTAACATATCGTTAATCCGTCGCCACAGATCATCAGAAATTGCTTGTTGATCATCTTACGTACACTACTCGACATAGAAATTGTCCCATACAGAAGGAGGTGTGATAGAAACATGCAAACGCAGAGCGGGTGTACCCACTGATATGCAAATGATGTTAAACTGGAGCCGATGACGTCACACGTTCGTGAGATAAAGGTGCTAGCAACAACGGGGATGGTAACGTGTGGTCGCAGGTGAAAGTGTCACGGACGTTTCAGATTTTTTGTTTGCGCTGGGAAATTGTACAGCGAAGACCGAAAATGCCGGGTCCACACTGTCAGCTGGTTTATCTCCATTTGGATGCGCTTCAGTGAGGAAGAGATGTAGGCCTGTGTGAAGTGGACTGGTCTACACGTCGTATCGCTGCGCATGTACAACGAGATGCACGAACTGTTGGTTGCTGTTGTCACCAGTGGCTACAGGAAGTTTCGTGCATTTGTCGGAGTGGCAGTGGTGCAGTCCGTCAAGCGTCACACGCCTGTACCGGCGGATTGTTCGACACACTATTTCGTCACCAGAAAGCACTGCAGCCGATATTAAACGTACTGTGTGATTGGCCATGGATGTCGCCATAACGACCCGAACTGTAAACCGTAGTCTACATGTGGCAAGCCTGCGCAGTAGGCCACCGTTATATCGACTGCCATTGACGGCCAGCATTCGCAGCGCTCGTCTGGCTTGGTGCTGAAGTCATGCGAACTGGGGTCACGAATGGGCCACTGTGGTCTTCAGTAATGAACAGCATTTTTGTCTGGGTGGTGACGACTGACGGATCGGTGTCGTGCGACACCCTGGTGAGCGTGACAGATCCCGACTTCGTTCGCGACTGCCACACCGCCCGTCAGGAAGGCATCAGGGTATGGAGTGCTATTGCGCACTAACAATTGTACCATATGTGAGCGAGGCTCTGCAGCCCATTTTGATACCATTTCTGAATGGCCTACAGCACCCCATTTTTTCAGAAAGATAACGCTCTTGCGCACACCGCTAGTGTCTCCAGATAATGTTTGCAACATGTTAAAATAGCGCCATGTCCCTCAAGATCGCCCGATTCGTCCCCAGTCGAACAACTGTGGGACCACATTAGACGTGTCCGCAATCAAATTGATCTGCGCACAATCTCGATGAATGATGGGAGCAAGACAACCGTGCTTGGTGTTTCATTCATCAGGACGATATTAGTGGACTGAATGACTCATTTCCACTCCGTGTTGGTCCCATTATTGCCGTTCGTGGCGGTGCAACTACTTACTAAGGCGTACCTATTGTGCTGCATTATCTCATCTGATAAACACTGTACGTGACGAAAAATAACATCAAGGTAAACCCTTATGTATTTCTATTTGAATGTTCAATTTCAGCCTTCTATCCTCACTCCTTCTGGATGAGGCAATTTCTGTGTCGATCAGTGTATAAATACATGTAAGTATAAAACATATGTGAGGATAAAATGTAAGAAAATATTTACTTAAGCTGGATAAATACACTGCTGTTTGTTGAACATAAAATTCCAAGAAAACGTGTGCAATTCGACTGAAACTCGAAGGATAGGTAGGTCACTTGAAGAGGTTTAAATTATTACAGTTGCAGCCATATGCAAATGATTTCTGCCATCCACGTCCTCGTTGTTGTCTTCCAGGAGGAATGAGAGCGAAATGCACACAGGAAGCAACTTCCTGTGTGCATTTCGCTCTCATTCCTCCTTGTCGATTCGCGGAAATTGTGGCATAGTCGTAGTAACTGAATACGCCCCGCCGCAGTAGGCGAGACCCGTACGTAGAGCTAACACTACTTCGAGCGAGGACGATGTGTTGGACTGCATGAACGCTGGCATCGTCGCTCCTGTTGGACAAAACGCGAGCATAATGATTCGAATATTGCGTTAGTGAGAAGAGGGAGATCTGTCACATCGAAGTGAGGTGTCTACAGCTCGGAGACAGACGAACTTAACGGGAAGAGGTCATACCTACTGTATGGCTTTTGCGATCTGAACAGCTACGTCCCGAGACTTAGTGTGCAGCAATGGTGGTATGGGTCACATCAACAGTTGTCTGCAAGCTTTATTCGACGCCTTTTACTTCATTGAAGCCTTGTCTCTTGCCGTCCGTTGCTTCGATTTCCCTTGACCTTAAACCAGAGACGTCTGAGACTGCAATGGTGCCAAGAACGTAAACACTGATATAATGACCGAAAGCACATAGTGTTTTCCGACGAGTCGCGGTTCAAGCTAATGACCCATGATGTGTGTATCTTTGCAAGGCACGACCGTGGTCAACTGCTACTGAAGACATAATTATCCAGTGTCATACGGGACCGACACCGGACGTTCTGGTGTAGGGTGCTGTTGGATTAGGTTTTTTTTAAAAATCGCGGAAGTTGTGGTGCCCGAAATGCTGCCATATCTGCAGACGGACCCGGTGTCATCTTTCAACAGGAAAATGCCCGACCACATGCTACGCTGAATGTCTTACAGGTCCTGGTTGCGCGACATGTGCCACGTCTTCCTTGCCCAGCGCGTTCTCCTGATTGGTCGCCCAATGAACAAGTGCTGGATATGGTCTCTCGACGCCTGAATCGTCAGAATCCGCAGCCATTTACTCAAGATGAACTTTAAGTACGGATCGAGACAGAATGGAATGACCTTCCGCAGTGCGACATCCAGGGCTTCTTCCAGTCGATGCCACTCCATGTGCGAGCCGTTATCACCGCTCGTGTTGGGTACACGAGGTACTTGGTATTGTGTGTTCTACATCACTTACAGGTCTGTACTTCTGATCACTTGCGTCTCGTATGACAAATAAAATAACCTATAAATCTCACTTCAATATCTCACGTATTTTTTGCTGTTTCATTTTCAAAAGGCAGAAGTGTAATTAAAGCGTTAGCTAGTGCTTGTATCGTCACGGCAGAAAGCCAGGATTTATACGTTTTTCTGTAATACCAACATTTTTTTTTTGTTCTCAATATTAAGTAAAATTAAGTTGAGGGGTATTTCCTATATATGACTGCATAGTAAACATCAGCCAAGACATAATATTTACTCATAACCTCCATGATCTTCCTCCATTTCTTGAGAAATTTTTCGTACCGTCTACTTTCATTACATTTCGTGATTTAGAAGCTTTTCGAATATCACTACTGCTTCGAGTACCAAATAAAAAAAAAGCAAATATGAGGAATGAAGAAATAAAAACTTCATATATTGACTCCTTTTAAATTTTGACGTTGTTAGTTCTAGGCGAGCTTACTTCAAAGATAAAATACAGAAGCAAGCAATTTCTGCGAAGCATTAAAAAAATCCTCCTTTTCCTTCCAGTCTTAAACATATTAAAGGGCAGATGTCTGGTGATTACATAATTTCCCAGAACGAAATTAAACAACAGATGGAAATTAAAAAGATAATTAAAGTTCTCTCGTGGCTAAATTGATTTTTTAATTCGCCTCTGATTTATATCTGCGTATTACGTGTATAAATATCCTGATGGACACGAACGAAATGAGATGAAAGGAAGTGAAGAACAAAATAGTTGCGGGATATTTATCCCATGAGTGACATAAATGCATATCTGTATTTTATCGTGGAATATTAATTTTTGCATGGTGAATCACCCAAATCTATTTTTTGTAACTCAAGTTAGAGGCAAATCAATTTCGTACTAGCAAAGCACATTTTCGAAGTTTGCGATTTATATTTTTTTAGCACGTCTTTTGTAAGAAAAGTACGTGCTTATGGTGTCAATTTGTCTGTCCGTCATTTTTGTCGACACCATATTTCTGCAACTATTAGTTCGATTTGAAAAATTAGTTTTGCGTTAGGAAGCCCGAAATGTGAGAACGATTATTCTTCCTTTCCGGTTTTTAGAAGCTTAACTTTACCGTTAGAGGGCGTAAATGCAGATACTATCGATTCCAAAATATATTTCATTTCATATCATTGCTTCTAAATATCAGATTGAAAAAATATTTCTTTCATTCATTATCATTTGCAACTAAAACTAATTTAGATACCGCTTTTTTTTTCAAGTAATGCATAGTTTTTCCGCTCCGGGACGTAAAGGTAAATTATATTTTTCCTGATATCTCTGTTTCTAAAATCTCCATTTGAGAAATTATTTTTGCATCCGATAGAGCTCCTGTTGGGAAATAATGGTCGCCATATACTTTCTGATTTTTGGCAAAACACCGTTTTATCACTAGAGGGTGAAGTGTATATTTCTCTTTCTGATTTATTTGGAGCAACAACTTCGTTTCTGAAACCTCGATTGAAAAATAAATGTGATTTAAAACCACTCTCCACGAATATGCATTTGAGAACAACTTCTGCTTAAAATAATGCACAGAAGTTTTGCAATGAACGTAGATGAGTATCGTATTTATCTTGATATCTCTGCTTCGAACAGTCCGATTTCAAAAATTATTTCTTTGTCGGAGAGCGTTTCTTGTGCGAAATATTTTGTGCATAGTTTCGGATTTTTGTAACGCATAATGGCTACTATAGAAAATATTCTCGTTTACTTACAGCATATTTACAGCAATATCTACGCGTCTGTAAACCCGATTGAAAAAGTTATTATTCGATCAGATACTTCTATCTACAAAAACGCTTTCTGTGCGTTTCCTACAGAAAATAATACACATATTCCACATGAATACCATTCATCTTGAAAAACATTTTGCATTACTCGTGGGTTTCTTGTAGTTCTCAGTTCTGGCTCGGTAGGTTTAATATGTATTTTTGCTTGCAACTTTATTTTCGTTTCTAAACGTTCATACCAAAACAAATTATGTTTTAACATGTCATTTGCTACAGAACAGGTTAGGGACATTATCCCTTTTAAATGATGCACGGTTTTCTTGCAAAAGGGGCGTAAATGTAAAAACTTTTTTCTTGCTATCTCTGCTTCCATGTATTTGAAAAATTCTTTTTGCTTAGCATCGCTATTGCTATGAAGAATATTTTTTTTGCATATTTTCTACTTTTCCATTATTTAGAATTCATCCGCTAGTGCGCGTGAACGTATATTTATATTTGAAAGAGTTTGCTCACTTCTAGAAATTTGGTAGGGCATTCTTCATAATGAAGAATGTTTTGCAGCCATTTTCTTCTTCGAGTAAAACACATTTTTTATGCTAGGGAGCGTAAAGTGCAACTTTGTTCTGTATGCCGCCATTTGTATTCCTCCATTCGAAGGCTCGCAGCAGAGTTGGTCTGCCTCGTTCAACATGGAAATTCCTTAAATTTTACTACTTCGCTTTTTAAAAGGGATTAATTTAATTTTTCTCTCCCTCGTTAAATCCGGAGACTTCATTAAAGTTTGTTCGTAAAAAACGATCAAGTTAGTTTTGAATTAACATTATGCCAAACAGAAGTGCCGGTCTTCCTTGTTAATTCAAGGTCTCGCTAAATACGAGTTCGTCAGATGCGGGTTCTGCCGTCTTTCCCTTTGCTTGTCTTTATGTCCTCGGCTTTTCGAAGCTAGGGGAGAGGGGGCGATCTGATCTTTTTTTTCTTTGTTATACAGTACTGTGACGTGTCTGTCCCGCAGAACGCGTATGAGATAAAGGCAGATAGGAGTGAGAGCACATGCCAGCGTTGTATAGTAGATAGCACTCGGAGCTCCGGAGCCAAGAGTTGTGAGCTCGAATCCTATCCCCTGGCGTAAAAGTGATGGAGAAATTTAACCTGGCTGACAGGTTTCTCGCAATGGTGTGATGTTCTTTCCACACCTCGAGATAGGAAAAATGAGAATCCCTTCTTCAGTGCTCTGAAAAAAGAAATCAGTATGATGTTACGTTCAACGCACCCAATTGTCGTGGATTTCTTAAATGCACGTTCTTCATCAGATGACTGCCTGAGTGAAACATGGTCCCGGCTGACTCGTGGGCCTTGCCCTCGACTTTCTTTCGGGGACGGGGCAAGAGGCGACGTGCCTGCCCCGCAGGACGCACATGAGGTAAAGGCAGATAGCAGTGAGATCACATGCCGGTGTAGTATAATGGATAGCACTTGGAGCTCCGTAGCCGAGAGAAAAATGATCGAGAAATTTACTTCGTCATAAAAAATTATAAAAAGAAATAACCTACGAGTGCGGTAATTTTAGATGATCATTGATGACGATGAGGCGATGGAAGTCTCGTTGCCACTAGAACAATGCCATACATCACAATAGAATGGCGCGCTGGTTCACGTCCGTTTATCCGAGAGGGTCTGGGTTCGAATCCCCGTGCGGCATGAATGTTGTGTTTGTCTCTTATTGTACTGGCTCTCTCGTTTCCCTGGAACCAGTGACTCTAAATTAGGGACGGGTGAATGTTTACATACCATTGAGTTGCTCATGGTGGTCGTTAAATCCCCAAACAAACATCACAGTAGAATATTGTTAGAATTAAGCGCAAGAAAGGTTTGTAGTCTTTGACTTTGACTTTGGGATCAACGGGCACTTTCGCCTGTTTTTGCCCCCATCCAGAAATTTCGACTCCTCGTCACCATCTGCGGGCTTCAGCCAATAAACTGTTAATTTGCTTCTGACTTGGCACGGGCGCGGGACTGCTTCAAAATTCTACGGAAATGTATGGTCTCTAGCAGAAGATACACTGCTGCTAATAGAAACTGCAACACCAAGAAAGACACAAGTAACTTTCCGGGAGGGATTAGTTACGGTACAAGCTGCAAACGATCACAATTACATACCGGTTCGTGATGAGGAAGGCCAAGAAATTAGTAAAAGTAATTCCACCATGGGCGGTGATAACTGACCCCACACGCCGTGGGATTGAATGAAACAGAGTTTGGATGGTCGTCTGCGGTATTGCATTCCATTCTGCTTCCACACGCATCCACAATTCGTTGGTTGTGATAGGCGGCGAGGCCATGCGAGCCAGCCGTTGCGCGATGACACCCCAGACGTTCTCTATAGGCGACAAATCTGGCGAGCGAGCTGGCCAGGAAAGACGAGCGACTTGATGCACACAGAATACGTCTTGGACAGTGCGAGCAGCATGGGGTCGGGCATTGTTTTGTTAGAAGACGGCACCCTGGATTGTCTGAAGGAAGGGTAGACGTTCAGCTTCCAACACTTCCGTGATGTAGCGTTGGCTGTTCAATGTGCCTGTGATGCGTAGTAGGCGAGTGCGTGACCACGGTATCCGCGAACAAGGAATCGCCCGTCGTGACGCATTATACTGAATATGGACTCGTCTAAAAACACAATATTTTCCCATTCAGCACTCCAGTTTCGACGTCCACGGCACCATTGCAATCGTAGGCGTCTATGGTTCAGAGTCAAGGGAAGTAGCAACCAGGCTTCTCTGCAGCAAACGGCGACGAACAGTGTTTACAGACATCGGACGATGTGTGACCATTCCCCATTGCTGCGGAAGTGTCGTGGATGGTGTTGTGATGCTACGTTTCATACTTCACATGTAAGTATGGCTGAAACTGAATTACTCTTTGGAGATCGCATGACTTTTAAAGTAATGTGGCCACCTCGATCTCCTGAACTAACACACCACAATTTCTTTCTCAGGAGGAAATCTCATATTAGTGGTATTTCAAAACAAGTCGTCAACCGTTGAGACACTGAAGACCAACATCTGTCAAGGAGTAGCAGATTCTCCAACTTAATGCAGTTTTTCTTTTATATTTCTTAATGCCAGTTTGCATTGTACTGTTCCGAAATTTTTGTACATATAAAATATATCAAAGAGAAATTCGTGAAGCTGTCCATCTTAATTTTAGCAATACGCGTTTTGGAAAGGTGAATAAAATATACGTAACATTTTGAATATCAAAAGCAATGGCACTACTTAACTCTGGTGGCGAGGTGTGTAGAACCAGCTGTTGATTGTGACCTGAAAAAAGAGATCTGGGGGATGTTTATTGGTGTAAATATGACATAGATAAAAAAACATCTAATTTAAAAGCATAATAATTTAAAAAAATATAAAAACAACCACATCCAAGAAATATCCAAATTAAAAGCATAATAATTTAAAAAAATATAAAAACATACAAATTTGTATTGTTCAATGGTGTAATCCCGTATTTAATTCATTGAAAGAAATCTGTTTGGTGATCATAACTCCTGTTTAGGTACCTGGAAACTAATTGAGTTTTAAACATGTTCCATATGTTATGCCGACCAGAGTTAATATATGTTTTATGTTGTGCGCAACGTCACTGCCGTACGGTGCAAGTGCCTGTCTTTCCTTTTGGTCGCGCGATTTCTGGCTCGCGATTTCTCGTCAGACGCATCGTCGTGTGGTGACACGACGATGCGTCTGACGTCCTGCTGTCCATTGACCCCATGAACGCATAATGGTAGTTGCGTTACGCCTAACGAGTGTTGCAATAACACGGTATGATAAATCACCTTCTCAAAGTCCAACGAATCTACCTCTTTCAGACTCCGTCAAGTGTTCGTATGGTTGTCTCGTACTCCTACGCAACATATTTACATGTTAACAACTGTGTACGGTCGAGTTTAGCGATCGCAAATTTAAAAACCTGCTCTCTGCACGCCTTCTCTTTTATACCCCCTGGTGTGACGTTTCCAATGGCGTTGCGCACACCTCACAGTTGCATGTGCGTTGGAATCATTTGCATATTCCACGGTGCCTTATCCGCCCTGCAGACTTCGTGCAAATCTGAGCATTTCTTCATGGTGTTGCAATTTCTATTAACAGCAGTGTATAAAAGGCAACCATGATCTCACGGGAGCGGAGGGTTGCGTGTGTCCTAGTGATTAAAGCAACCGTCATTCGACGAGATGGTCGGGGGATCGAACCCAGTAGGTTGAGTTGCTCTGAATGAGGGAGAGTGCGTCGGATGGGTACGTTAAGCCGTCGGCCCTATGGATTGGGCCCCCGCTACAAATGAGGTCACTGTTGCGCCTCCCGCTCTTGTTCCCTTTCCTTGCAAAAGCTCGTTGTGACGTCATAGTCTAGCACTCTCAAGTACGTCGACTCGGAATTTCAGTCTGACACTTCTGCCTCGCAAAGCTTTCTGTGTTGTAATTGAGCCCCTAGGATCAATCGTATGCAACTTAATACGCAGAAACAAAGTCCCCGTTGAACATAGGAAGATGCATTTTAATCTTATTTGTGAGGTTGAAATGCAACTTCCTATGTTCTAAGTAAATTGATAATTGAATACATTTAGTGCTGATACTGTTTTTTAATAAAATTGTAATTTGTAGGGTTTGCCTCAGGAAGAAATCTTACGCATTTTTCAGGCTAATATCTGAACCTAAAACTTAAAAGGATGAGTCCGAAGAAGTTAGCAGGACCACAAAATCGGAAAAGAAAAGAAGAAACAAAAGCACGGAAACAGAATGTTCTGAAAAGCTTTGAGAAACGTTTGCAGCTTGCTGAATCATCTAGAAAAGAAAGATACGATGAATAAGAAGGATGTCGTCTGTATTTCAGGATTCCATAAGTATTGAATCAGAATCATATCTGGTGTCGATTGACAAAATAATTAAAGACGTTTCAGTTGTTGCTCTAAATACAGAGGGTGAGTCGAAAATTTTGCAATATTGGGATCCCTTTATGTCTTCATAGGTACCTGCCTTTACGAAGAAAGCTGACTAGCATTCAAAGTATAGGCCATCGTGTTTCACCGTCTTTAGCCATCTGTTTGCCAGTTCTTCGATTCCGAGACGGTACCAGTTTTTTCCTTCAGGCAAAGAACTCCTTCATCCTAGCTGCCACTTCCTACTTGTTGAAGTGTCCCCCGCGAAGGAAGTTAGCCATGGACCGGAACAGGTAATAATCCAACTGGGCAAGGTCCGGATTATATGCTAGGTGTGGCGTTAGTTCGCTGCCCTCACGTTCCTGGAGTTTTGCCCGGGTCGTTCGCTCGGTATGAGGCCGAACGTTGTCCTGCTGTAGGAGAGTGTGTGCCTTCTGTTCACCAGTGAGGTGTACTACTCAAAAACGGCATACATCCGCTCCAGCTGTTCAGAGTAGAGGTTGGCGTTGATGGTCCGACCGTCTCGAACAAATTCGTAATAGATTATCGCCTCGAAATTCCACCGCACGCAGATTATCACCTTGTGCTCGAAGCGCCCACGTTTGGCAATAGGTTCAGGAAGCTGGTCCGTGCTCAGCCACTACCGTTGGGTGTTAGGATTACGGAAATAGACCCACTTTCCATCGCAGGTAAACATTCTCATTATGCAACGTACATCGCGGGGGTTTTCCAAAAGTTTTCTTGCACACTTCCACTCGGTGGTTGGCTTCAGCTGGCGTCAGTTCGTGAGGGACAATGTGGCAGCTCCTGTAGACCTTGCCGAGGTCCTGAAGGTGACACGCCCAGCTCGCCTGACGATCGCCGAGTGCTGGTTGTCGGATTTCCCTCTACGGCCTGGGGCGCAGCCTCGGAATCCACGGTTCGCGGCCTACCTGACCTTGTCTGATCGTCGAGGTTTCTGTCACCTGAGCGAAATTTCTTGAACCATCTGGTTGCGGTGCCGTAGCCCACGGAATCTTCCCCTTTCGTGTTGCTTGAGCAGTGTTATGGCCGAGTTCAAACTCGTAAAGCAAAAGTTCCCTAATCAGCCGGTTGTTGGTGTTCATCTTTTAGGCGTTCCCAGCCACAGACAGAACGACGACATGCAATGCTGTTCACAGCAACGACTACCACCTTATATCCCTTTCGACTGACTGCAGTGAGCGACTTGATCTAGTTGAAACACGTAATACACCCGCTGCAGCACATGAGCTTATACAAATATTGCAAAACTTTCACCTCACCGTCTGTAATCAGAATATTAGTAATATGCCTTATCCTTTTAGATTTTGGTCAACTTTTCGAAGACAACGGGCGACCTCTGTTAATTTAGCTTCAACACAAATGAATGAGCTTAATGTCATGAATTTCAGCAGTCCATGAGCAAGAAATGCAGATTGTGTTTTGGATGATAAATGTTATTTTCGTAGCTGTAATTTGGAAGCATCAAATATGGTGCAAAAATTATTCAGTTCTTTAGTCAAATGTGGTAGACATCGGTTCCATTAACTCTGCTGAGAATCAGTTGTTAAATTTCCAAAGACTCGCACGTTTCGTTTAACTGATACGTATTGAAAGGTTATTATGAAAACATTTGAAAATATGTAAAATAATTTTTTCCACTTCATATATTGCGCTTTGAAAGCTATCGTTGAGTTTTCAAATGCTAATTCTAGCCTATTTTAGTGAAAAAGATGGCAGTCATTCAGTGAGGCTTTATCAGTTTTGGATTTTCCTCCGTAATAATTTACCTAACATCTATTATATTGCCTTATGCCGATGCAACCTCATCAGTAACACAACACAAAAGCTTTTCAAATAAATTAGAAAGAAGTTAGTGACTAAACAGATGCATGAATCATGCAAGACGAAATACTGTAGATTGATTCGTCATCGGCCTCGTTTAGTGAATAGATACTTTAAAATTTAATTCAAAGTTTAGTTCTGCTGCAAAACACAATGCGAATTATTAGTTGTTCAGCATGTATGATGAATATGAGTGGGTAGATTCATCACACATTATGTCGAAACATTTGCACATCGTTAATATCGCAAACTAGCTGTTGAAGACAAGCCTTTGAGATAGCTGATATAAATTCTTTACAAGCCTTATCCGTTAAATATGTTTGTCCAACATGCATATTTTAAATTAATATTCAGTTTATACTGCCATATAAAATCAATGAATGGCCGATAATTTTTGGCTTATGAAAGCGAAGTACGAAATGAATAATTAGCCTATTTGTTTGACATTCTCTTAAAATGACAACAAAGCCCTGTTGGCTTCAGATGTTCTCCGTGTTTGTTTTCAAGTTGTGATTACATTAATGCCCCGATTACAGGGTGTACTCAATGCACCAGCTCTTCTGTAATTAATTTTGAAGTTATCGTCTCCAGTAATGAATGCTGACTGTTTATCAGCAAATTTAGAATTTTTTTTTTTTTTTTTGAGTGAAGGTTTAACGACCACCGTGTGCAACTAAATGGGCTATAAGTAATCGCCCGTCCCTAATTTACGACAACTGGCTAGAGGGAAGGGAGAGAACCAGCGGCGTAACACAAACACCACATTCATGCCTCACGGGATTCGAACTCGGACCCATCTCGGACGAATGATCAGAAGCCATCGCTTAGACCACTGCGCCACCGGTGCGGCTAACAGATCTTGACCCACAGCTGTTGGGACGCACTTGATCGCCGAATGCAATCATATTATCTATCACGGGTGCTCTTGGATTCATATACAAGGTCTGACAATAAAGTTCCAGGACAGCTACTGTTACGAGGAAAGTTTAATTCACTGAGTCCAACTGTGGTTGTGGTTCTTCAAAATAGTCCCCCCTCTTATCGATACAACATCTTGATCGCTCCACTAGATGTGTGAAACACTTTTTGAATTCGTTTACCGGGTCCCTGTTCATTTCCGCATTAACGGCTTTCTTGATGTCCTGAACAATCATGAAAAGTCGTCCTTTCAACGCCAGTTTCACACTGAAAAACAGGAAGTAGTCGGCAAGAGCTAAGTCCGGGAAGTAGGGAAGATGGTCGAGCCTGGGTACTCCGGATTTGGCGAGGTACTGTGTCACCGAGAGTACCGAGTCGGCAGGCGCGTTGTCATCCAAAGGAACCAAATTCTATGTGCTCGCAGGTGCGATCTCACACGATGAATTCTCTTCCGTATGCGATGAAGAACTTTCAGGTAAAAGGCACTGGTGAATATTGTGCCCTCTGGAAGCCGTTCCCTGAGAATGATGCCACTGCTGTCAAAAAACATGATCCGCATCGCCTTGATTTTCGACATCTGCAGGCGAACCTTCTTGGGTCTCGGTGAACTTGGTGCCCTCAACCCCATGCTTTGCCACATTGATGCTACATCGTGTTGAAAGCACCACGTCTCATCACCAGTCACAGTGCGGTCCAGCATCGACCCATGTAGCACCGTAACGTTGTTTCAACGCTGAAATTTGGGTTTGGTAATAGGTAATTGGTTTCTGGTTTGTTTAAAACCTTTTTAAAATGCTGATATGGGGTTAACAGCTGAACGTTGAAACAGTGGACGTTTTAGAACGTTAATGAAACGTTTTAGTAAAGTTGATATATTTCGTTTAAATCGTGAAATTTTTAAAACGATTTTAAAACGTTGAAAGTCGGGCTCAGATCTCAACACCATCTATCAACAATACTTAAAAACTAATGATAAACGCTCCTAATTTGAATGGAAAGTGGTAACTTTTTTGTATAAGTACTAAATTTCTAAAAGGACATGAACTATTATGTGTTGAAAAACCCTTAGTTTTTCGGCAGACATCATATTTTATTTCTTGATTCTATTTCCAGTTCCTTTAATAAAACATCATCCAGCGCCTTCTTTTGGTCTACAAGAAAAACCGTTTAGTGTAAACCACGTGGCAGATCTTCAATTGGCAGAAGGCTTTCTGCTATTTTTTTTATTGTTTAAAAGGTATGCGAGTCTTGCTTAAATTGCCTTGCACCTGAGCGGCGTTTGTTTACGAGGAATGTCATTAATTATTTATCTCTAGGACGAAACGACAGTTTTAAATTGTATTGGCTCCCGCTACTTGAAAACTTCGTCTTGCTGTAGAGACTGACGAAGAGGCTTGAATCTTCTTCAAAATAAATATCGGCACATTTAAAGCATAGTAGGTAGTATACCGAGGGAATTCGTTGACGATCTGACATATACAAACGCATGCAATAACGACTTTAGTTGCAGAAAGTTTTCTTTGTTAAATGCTATATGAATGCAGAAGATGTAAAGTACATTGAAAACGCTATATTAACCCCTGTTTAACCAAAAAATCTACCTTACTTGAAATACGTTTGAAAGCAGCTTTTCTACGTTTTATAAAAGTTAAAAATGGGTTTCTCGAATGGTTGATATAACCGTTTATCAAACAGACATCCTGATGTTGTTTAAACGTATTCTTTTTAACGTTTCTGCAACCAACCCGTTAACCATTTCTGAGCGTTGAAACAACCAATTTGTGCTACATGGGGAAGGGTCTGATTCCACGGCCGCAATGAACGTCCTGCTGTTTTCGACTCCTTGCACTTTCTATTCTTCAGTCAAACATTGCGGCACAGACCTTGCGCAAATCTCCTTTTTCTCGAGATCTTCCTTTAGAATCAGCCGGATTGTTTCACGGTTGATATGGAGTTCGTCCTCCATCATCAGTACCGTCGTTCGATGGTCTGACTGTACCAAAGCGCGAACTTTCTCCACTATTTTCTCAGAACTGCTGGTTGACGGATTTCCAATGCTTTGGGTCATCCCCAACGTCTTTCCTTCCTGCGAGAAAGCAAGCATACCATTCAAAAATGCGACCACGAAATAGGGCATTGTCCCCGTAAACAGTTTTGATCATTTCGAAGGTCTCCGTTGCTGACTTCCCGGACTTACAGCAAAACTTGAAGTTTATTCTCTGCTCTGTGTTCAAATCCATGAACACAGAATCCATGAACGGTCTTTGGGGTATCTTCTATTAACAGTCTTCAGAATCGAACAGGTCTACACTTTCTCAGATCTTTAGGTGTCCTGCAAGAGAGGAGAGAAAACACAGTAACAATTTGACCCATAGAACATATTTTTACCACTAACATTAACAGAGTAATACCCACTCTTCTGGAACTTTATTGTCAGGCGATGTACTTTCACATTTTTTTGTTGTAGTTGTTGTTGTTGTGGCTCAGAACAGATGCCGTAACATTTCACAATAAAGGAAATTGATTTATTGCTATCTACAAACGAAAACGTAACAAGATTTACCGGGTATTTTTAACACTTTGTCTACCAGGATTCCAAAATGTTGTGTCACTTAGAATACCATAATGACTGAAACTATCAGTTGCTACTTTTCTAATGTCTGTCCGTCATTTACATGCTAACAAAAGAAGGATTGCTGCCACGGTGGCCCAGTGCTCTAAGCCATGGCTTCTGATCATTCGCCTAGGGAGGGTCTGGGTTCGAATCCCTGATAAGTAATGGATGTTTGGGTTGTATTTTGGCACTAGCTCACTCTGTGTTGCTTCATCACTTGGCGTACTACTTCCCACGTTCTCTATGTACATTGCTGATGTAAAATGAATATACTGCTTATGTCTGCCTGAACATGCTGTACTACTGTATCTGTTTATCCTGGCAATGTATGTGTACCACAAATACATAATTTAAACCCCCAATAAGAAAAAAAGAAGAATTAGTGCTTGGTCACCACACGAAACTTCTGGACTGTAGGCTTGATATGCATGGACCTTAAGAACTTTCCAGAGACAATCAGTAAATTCTTCCACTGAAAAGATGCGACATCAAGAAGTAAATGACATCGCCCCGGAGAAACCAACTACTGGTTCAGTTCTTTGCTTAGAGACAACAATTCTGACTAAGCATGACTTCTGCTAATCAACCAGAGACTATGGAAATTCAAAGCACATGTTGGGTCAGAAAGTTGTATTCACTCGAGACGGGCGATTTTGGCGACTGTGGTTGTCTGCTTGTTAGGGCGTTTTGGGCGATATGGTTGTTGCAGGGTTAAACTGACGTTTTCCAGTTTGCCTTCGCAACACACACATGTACAGTTAATATCTCACACATGTCCACCACACACACGTCCTAATTAATATCTTTGCAATAAAGTGAGAGTTACCGTAGTTCCAAAGCTATACAGCAGATGCTTTTTAACTTGTTTGGCTTGCTGCTAGATCTATAGCTTGGCTGCGCAGCACACTTTTGAGATACTTACTCAGATAATTTAGATTTTCCCTCACTAATGCATAGTTTACTCAATCTTCATGCAGTGTATTTTAGAGAGAATAGTAATAACTAAAATATTATTCACTATCTCCTATAAACAAAAATATTTCAAATTGCCTTTCATGGAAAGATGCCGTAGCTTCTTGCTGAAATTAATGACTGATCCGTTGGACCACCGTAATTTTGATTTTGGTGGTCCGATTCGATGATTAGCGATCTGACCAGTGGACTGCAAAGGATTTGAACGCTACCAGGAGAGGGGATAGCAGCTGGCAACAAAGCCGATGATTCAATTGTTTCACCATCGAAAACTGACATAAGTAACATTCCCTGCTCAGTACAACTTAGTAACTTCAAAATGAGCAAATCTAAAAACCTTAAGTGGAACCGAAAATGTGAAATAGTTTCAGCAGCTTGCGTATTATGTTGGAAGAGTAGTTTGACATTAAACCTCAGTTTTTGAAGCCTTCAAAGCGCGATGTTCCTATTTATTTTACATAAAACTACATTCTATCTTTAGACGAGTGGCCTGATTATATTGTACGAATATAAAAAAAACAATGGGTTAATCTCAATTACCATCTGTGAAACCGTTCTTGATTTAATGAAAATCAATTAAAAAAAACTGAATCGTATAAGGTCTCAGTGATTATATTGTACGAATATAAAAAAAACAATGGGTTAATCTCAATTACCATCTGTGAAACCGTTCTTGATTTAATGAAAGTCAATTAAAAAAAACTGAATCGTATAATGTCTGAGTGCATTTCAAATATTAATAATTTATATGGGTGCTGATGCTGCGCATTTTCACAAGTTTGGCAATATTCTGGTCGACGGAAGAAAGATCAGAAAACAAGTAACTTTTGAAAAAATATCTTTTACGGTTTATCTTTAAATTAACCTTCCTTTTTGAGTTCCTTTTCTTATGTAAATTACCTTATCCCTAAGCTATATATTTTTCTTTTTTTATTTGTTTGGAATTTTAAAGACCAACTTGAGTAACTCAATGGACTATAAGCAGTCGCCGTCCCTAATTTCGGGCCACTGGTTCCTGCCAAGTGCCGTAAGACAAATACAACATCCATGCTTAGCCGGGATTTGAACCCTGAACCCTCTTGGACGAATGGTGAGAAGCCCGTTCTTAGACCGCGCTCGTTCATCGGGGTGGCATACTTTCTTTCTCAATAGCACATTCGAACCTCCAAATCCCTACATAGGTTTTGGCGACGGTTGACAGCGGGTCATAGTATAAATAAAATCCCACATCCTGTATGAAAGAGTTACACGCGAGTGGGGGCGAGATTTCTTTTGAGGAGTTGTACGCGAGTGGTGCGAGATTTCTTTTGAGGAGTTGTACGCGAGTGGTGTGAGATTTATTTTCAGAGTGTGGATTTTTAATAAAAAAAAACCCACTCTGTGTAAAAGAGTTGTACGCGGGTGGTGCGAGATTTCTTTTGAGCTAAATTGTATGGGCTATTTTTCATATGACGAGCGTTCCTTTTTAGGCTGACGCGATAAAATCCTTCAATAAGTTAAAAGGACTGACCTTTAGTGTAGTTGGTGTTAAAGTTCATTAGAGCAAGTATTTTATGAAATACTAAGTATTTATGAAATGAGTTATATTTTAAAATGTTGGGAATTAAACTTAATAAATACTTTTCGTAGCGTTCGAGCCTTATATCCATTAGATAATAAATGGAGTGTCCGTTCTGATGTTTTAGTGATATCACTTCACATAAAAGTGATAGATAAGATTATGTAAAACATCGGATGTTCTGTTGTTCAGTCATTTGAATTTGAAATGCGATGTGTGTGGCATAGATAGTTGAGTGAGAATGAAAACCACACTTTGACAGTACCAAGAAAATGACGACCACTTTAAATGCAGTTTTCTTTTTTATTCGTTAGTTCGCTTAATTCAGAGCTTCAATAACATCAACACAATTTAATGAAACGTTTAATTAAAGCTTTTTATTGGCAAGTTATTGTTATTGGATTTGCACATTATCTCGAGGTTCTACAAAGTAAAATTTTTTTGGAAGAATTTCATATTAGCTGATAATCGGATTTATTGGTGACAATAATAATTTAAGTTCCTTATTTCTCTGAGCTTATTTATAAGGAAGAAATTATTTTCACTTTTCTTGTTTTCGTTTCAGCAAAGTTTTTGTTACGAGAGAATAAGAGTTCAGCATCATTCCTAAGCTCGCTGATTTATCTAGTATGTCGGATGTCCAGCTAAATGATTACATGTCTGCTTCTGAGTTGTAGAAACAGCTCAATGTGCATTTTCTCATGATCTGATCATAGAGTGTACTGTACATGTACTTAATACAGACAATTGACGTGGATTAAGATCATCAAACAGAAGTAATCGCTCTTTCCACGTTTATAAGTGATAAGTGAGTCACGGAAACATTATCATTGGACGCCACCGTGAATCGAACCCAGGGTCTTCCAGTCACGCGACGGACATGCTACCACTGACTTCTGTTTGATGTTCCCAATCCACGTCAATTGTCTGTAATAATTATTCATTCGCCTCCTAGTTATTTGTTCAGTTGCTACTTACCATCTTTGGTGAATCCCCAGCATTGTGCGGGGCTCCAAGAAGCAACCTGCCAAGTGGCTTGACAGTTAGTCGTATGTGAGTCTGGAGGAATTCGAGGCCTCTGCGGTGCAGTTGTAGTATGTCCGGCGCGTAACTGGAAAACCCTGGGTTCGATTCCCGGTGGCGGCAGATTGGAATTTTCCCGTGACTAACGTGGAAACAGCGATGACTTTTGGTTAATGTACTGTACATGTATCAAACATGTGATCAAAGTGTCAGAGCTGTACCAATTGGTCAATTACGGAGTTTTCTGGGGAACGTTCTTTCTTCAATCGTTTTTCCTTCTTGATTTTTTTTTTTTTTTTTTGATTGGAGGTTTAACGACCACCGTGAGCAACTCAATGGGCTATAAGCAGTCGCCCGTCCCTAATTTAGGGTCACTGGTTCCAGGGAAGGGAGCGAGCCAGTGCCGTAAGACAAACACAACATCCATGCCTGACCGGGATTCGAACCCGGACCCCTTACGGACGAATGATCAGAGGCCAACGCCTTAGACCACTGCGCCACCGGGGCGGCTTTCCTTCTTGTGGCGTCAAGGTTGGATTGATTCCAATTTTCTCAGTAAAACGTGGAAGCAAAATTGCTTCATCTTTTAAAATTGTAAAGTATTTTTTTTTAATTTGCAGCATTACTGTATACAATCTGAATCAAAATGTGCATCATAAACCTTGTTACAAATGTGTTTTTGCCGCCCAAGTGGTGCAGTGGTCTTAGAGATGGCCTCTGATCATTCGTCCATGATGGGTAAAGGTTCGAAACCCGGTAAGTCATGGATGTTGTATTTGTAATACGGCACTGGCCCTCCCCTTTCCCTGGAGTCAGTGGCCTTAAATTAATGACGGGCGACTGCTTATAGCCCATTGAGTTGCTCACGGTGGTCGTTAAACTCCCAATAAAAAATGTGTTTTATATCATTTAGAATTTTTCCCAACAAGTATTTATTGATATTGTTTTTGTAAGAATTTTGCTATTATGCGTATTTCTTATACTTTTTCTAGCGGATATTTTCTTATATTACTATTTTTTTTTATTTTCGCAGAGGAAATTGGGAGCAATAATCATATGCAAAGCTTTTACTGCCAAATTTTTCCAAAGACAGAAACCTTTATCTCCATCCAATTGAATGGATGAAACCTTTTATATGAATGAGACCTTTATTTATATGAATGAAACTATTATTTCATTCGATTTTTACCACTTTCCACTGTGCCACTAATTTTGTCTTTATCTTGGTTAATGATCTATTCTCAAAACACCGAGTACTGTCATAAACACAGTCGTACGGCAAGTTTTATGTTTCAACTTTATAAACTTCAGCAAAATACATTGCTAAATAATCAGCAAAATTCGGTGTGTATTTTTCAATTTAATAGTAATTTAAGAACACCTGTATTCTACTTTTGATACTTAAATGTTCACTGGGTGGGTGGGGGAGGGGCGGATCACGCCTCACTGGTTGGGGAGCTCTTCCACGGAAGAAGCGTCAATTGATTCCAAGAATACTGTCCAGATAATAATTTTGTAGATACATACAGTTCTACGACATTACCTAAAGAAGTTTGTAAAATCATGCAATGCATTGATTATAATACGCTTTCCAACATACCAGAAATCATTGCTAAAGTTATCACTCAAGTTATGAGAATAATGACTGTGCAATACATCTCGGTCCTGTGCCCTGACCTTTGATCCCATTTCGTTGATATTCAACAGAACCGGTTCAGTATACTCCCGAAATAACATGATAAAGTTTTGTCGCAATCGAAGCATTTGTACGTAAGTTATTATGCATATGGGCTATGGAATAGATCCCGCTCCTGTATCCTAACCTTTGACCCCATTTCTCCCATTTTCAACAGAATTCGTCCCAAGGCAGGTCCCTACAACATACTAACATTTCATCTAAATCGAAACATTTTTATGTAAGTTATGACGCATAACGGCGATGGAAGTGATTCCGCTTCTATGTCCTGACCTTTTACCCCATTTCGCCCATTTTCAATAGGGTTTGTGGCCAGGAGGTTGTCCCCTACGACATACTACAATTTCATCGAAATCGAACCTTTTTTACGTTAGTTATGATGCATAACAGCAGTGGAATGGATCCCGCTCCTATGTACTGACCTTTCACCCCATTTCGTTCACTGTAAATAAGGTTCCTTCCCAGGTGATATCCTACCAGATACTAAAATTTCATCGAAATCGAATGATTGTTACGCGAGTTATCGTGCGGACGGACATACGCACACAACGCGTGACGTAATGAAGCATATGGGAATTGCGAGCATCTGCTGGCAAGGGTATGACGTCATAAAACTTTAATAGGATCCACACACAACGCGTGACATAATGAGTCCGATGGTGTGACTGCGCGCCAACATTCTCAAACTCGAGATTGTGACGTCATAAGATTTCTGAGCATTGGAAACATTAATGAAACGACGCCATGACACTAAAAACGTTATAATTCGGGGTGGTTATTTAACCCACTAAACGAATTCTCCTAAAGTCGAGATCAAGCTAAATCGATTTCTAGTACCAGAAAACGGTAGGTTAACGACTTTCATCAAAATTCTTAGAGCCGTTTTCAAAATAAAATGTACATACATACATACATACATACAAGAATTGCTGCTTTAAGGTGGACGTCAAGTAATTTTGCTTCCTATACTTCCAATGGAAAAACTTCTGTACACATTTTCTTCACAATTAAGGTGTTCACAAGAATGAAATTTTGAACATCGATTAAAATAGCTTTATTTCCTAACTTGGAATACTTAATATTTTCTAAACCATAACCGTAATAATATTTTCTAAACCATAACCGTAATTAAGCAATCCAACATTTATTTGTCAACTGACGTCATCAAAGTACAGGTCACGCCATCTTTTTTTCTGGTTTCAACACCACCAAAGTAAAGGTTATTGTTTTTTAATATAATTATGCTTATGTTTTAGAAAATGTTAAGTATTCCAGGTTATAGTATGAAGTTATTTTAATCGATGTTCAAATTTCCATTCTTGGGAACACACTAATTGTGAAGGAAATGTGTACCAAAGGTTTTCCATTGGAAATATAGGAAGCAAAATTACTTGACGTCCACCTTAATAGTGTGGGATAAGGGCGATGGAATGGATCCCTATCCCATGTCCTGACCTTTGACTCCATTTGTCCCATTTTCAATAGGGTTCCTCTCCAGGTGGTCCCCTACCACATACTAAAATTTCATAGAAATCAAACCATTTTTACGCTCCTTATGACGCATAAAGTCAATGGAATGCATCGCGCTCCTATGTCCTCACCTTTGACTCCACTTCCCCAATTTTCAATAGGGCTCGTCCCCAGGTGGTCCCCTACCACATACTAAAATTTCATTGCGATCGAACCATATTTACGCAAGTTATGACGCATAAGGGCAATTGAATGGATCCCGCTCTTATTGGGTGACTTTTGACCCCATTTCACCCATTTTCAATAGGGTTCGTCCCCTGGTGGTCCCCTACCACATCTCCTGGGAAGGCTTTCCGCTAGATTTCGGTACGTTACTGCGGGTTTGCCTTTCAAATCTGCCACAAGAGTATTACATAGGTCGATCACAGATATCGAGTAGTTTGGCCTGACTTGTAGTCGGCATTCAAATTCACCCAGAAGCTGTTTCATGGATTTGAGATAGGGGCTCTGTGCAGGTCAGTAAAGGTTTTCCATGCCCATCTCATCAACCCATTCCTGCAGGGACCTAGATTTCTGGACGGAGCATAGCGCTATTGATAAATGAAGGGGCTTTTATGCACTGTTGTTACAATGTTGGGAACACAGAATTGTCGAGAATGTTATTATAGGCAGCAGCACCAAGATTCCCCGGCACCATATGATAACACAAATTTGTCCGTGACGAGATCGAAATCCGCGACCCCTCATTCCGGTGTAAGTTGTTCTCCCAAATAAACTGTACGGACGGAATGTATCTCTACAGATTTGCCGTCTTGACACGTGCTTTACCTCTGTAGTACGTTACAACTGGAACTAGGACTCCCATCCCAAACTACACTGCCGGACAATTGCTAAGGACGGATGACAATAGCAACGATAGCAACCATAAAATGGAAGGCAGGAAAATGTGGTGAATAGCATAAGTGCGGAATACAGTAAGACGTGTTGTGCGTATGCAAATTTCGGATTGCCGAACTTGTTCGTGACGTCATAGCGCTGATAAGAGATATAAAGGATTTGACGCGTATTGACCGTTGTTGTTGAAACGCAAAGTTGAAAGGGAAAGAATCAATTGACGAACTTGCAATTTTCAGTATGTCTTCCCGACATCACCTAGATGATTTTACGCGTGGCCGTATTATTGGCAAGATTGAAGAAGGGCGAAAAATAACAGATGTTGCCAGGGAGTTCGACGTCAGCCACAGTGTTGTTTCAAGGCTTTGGAAATCATTTCAAACAAATGGAGAGTGTAGCAAACGTCACGGGGGAGGTCGTGTTCGCAGTACGACATCTGCAGAAGATCGGTACATAGTGCTATCAACAAAAAAACACCGGCGCAGCACAGCTAGTGAGGTAGCAAATCAGTTTATGGCTGCTACTGGCAAGCGGATCTCCCGAAAAACTGTCGCCAGACGTTTGCATGAAGGAGGGCTGTACGCCCGCCGTCTTGTTGGGTGCATCCCATTGTCCAGACGTCACCGTACCGCCCGTTTGCAATGGTGCCATCAACATCGCAATTGGACTGATAACGATTGGTCTGCTGTCCTCTTCTCAGATGAGAGTAGATACAGTCTATCGTCTGATTGTCGACGACAACTGATCTGGCGTGATAGTGGTACTGCATATTGTCCAGCAAACATACAGGAAAGGGACCGATATCCGACATGTAGTGTCATGGTATGGGCTGGCATCATGATCAATGGCCGTACGTCCATCTATGTGCTTCCAACTGGGACTATGACTGGCCAACGATACATTAATGATGTTCTGCTACCTCATGTTCGCATGTTCCGTGGTGCTGTCGGTGATAGATTCATTTTCATGGACGACAACGCAACATGTCATCGAACAGTCGCTGTCCAGGAGTGTCTTGAGAGCGAGGATATTCAACGCCTCGTATGGCCAGCACGTTCTCCAGATCTGAATCCCATTGAAAATGTGTGGGATGCTTTGGGGGGGGAGTCTTCCTGGTCGCCAATGCCCTCCAATAAACAAGGACACCCTCATCCGTGCACTGACAGAGCAATGGGATAAATTACACCAACAGCTGCTTGATAATGTTGTGCAAAGCATGACACGACGTGTGGAATCATGCATCGCCCTCCATGGTGGCCATATCCCGTATTGACATCTTACGCCGGAACGCCTGCGGACGGTAATTGCATTTTTTTCACGTTTACGTATTCTGCACAAAATGGCCTGTTTGTCCCTTGAACACGTTCCAAAGCCTTCTGGATTTCATAGCATAATAAATTGTCTTTCTTGTAATGTCCTGGCATTCTGACATTATTTAATTTCACTTGGCATCCAACCACACTTACTTTTTTATGCACTATATAGCCGTTTATGGTCCGTCCTTAGCAATTGTCCAGCAGTGTATGAAAACAGCCCCACTGCATCATGACTCCACGGGAAAGCTGCACACTAGGCAAGATAAGTTCAACTGGCATTCCACAGACCCAGACTCATCCGTCAGACTTTCAGATGATAAAGCGTTTGATCTATTAGGTGCTTAAATTAATTCCCGCTGTTTTTTGCCACATAAACACCTGTGTGTTGCCACAGAATGGTACAGGATAGACTATTCAAACTAGTGTCCGTTGGCAGCTACGACCCTTTCCCACCATTGGGGTAACAAATGGATTCCGCGGTAGAAAAATGCAGGTTCTTTCCAGGCGAAACATTCATCGAGCCATTTTTTGATATCCGCGGCAGAAAGGAAGTGCTGCTCTGACAGGCCATGTTGTAGCAACGGGAACAAATTGAAATCCGATGAAGCAATGTCCAGGGAATAAGGCGGGTGGGGTAAGAAGTCCCGGCCAAGTGACTCCAAGAGTTCCTTCACGGATTTGGCGACATGAGGTCTAGGTTTGTCGTGGAGAAGAATAATCGTGTCATGTGGGATACAGTTTCCAAGCATCTGGATCATTCCCATTGCTTTTAAACGTTTGCTAACCGTTGACTCATCGAAATGTAGTGTTTCAGACAACTCGTGGAGCGTCTGACATGAATCCTCGTCCAATAAGGCCTCCAATGCGCCATCTTTAAACCTTTTCGGCTGCCCAGGGCGCTCTTTGTCCTTCACGTAATATGCATTGGTTTGAAACGTCGAACCACTCTCTGCATGTTGTTTCCGATAGGGCATGTTCTCCATAGGCCTGCATTAGCAATCGATGACTTTCCTCTGCAGATTTCTTGAGATGAAAGCAAAAGAGTAATGCTTCCCGGAAATGCTCCTTTTATAGTACGAAACTCGACATCGTGAATGCGATACAAACTCGTGTGTTCTGTGCCCTCCTATCGCGTGTCACACACTGCTTCGCCCAGACTACGTGGCTGCGCAAGGGTGGTCACGTGTGGCCCGGGTCACAGCGCACCACTGCTGCGCTCTATTGTGCAACAGCGGGAATTAATTCAAGCACCTAATATCAATCAATAGAGAGCGTTTTCATTCCGCTGGAGTGGGGTAAAGCCGAGCTTTACTCAACTCCAGCGGACGCTTGGCGTTGATCTTGCTGATATTAGGCTTGTGTGCAGTTTCTGGGCCATGGAAATCCATTCTTCTTAAATCTCGACAAATCCTTATAGTTTTGTCGATGCTTCCAGAGGCCTTTTGGTACTCGGGGTTTGAGCGTTATACCATAAAGAGGTGATTTGGTTGCAGGACCTGCTTCATCACTAACTTAACCCGCTCTCTCATTTTACGTTACTTACTAGGTCCCTATTTCGCTGTTGTTGTTCGTAGGCGTTTCCGCTTCACAATAACATCACTTACATTTGATAGGGTTTGCTGCAACAGGGCATACATTTCCGAACTGACTTCTTGCTTAGATCGAATCCTATGACCGTGCCATGTTGAAAGCCACTGAGCTCTGCAGTATGGCACATTCTACTGTTTGTATTGAGTTGGAAAGAAAGTAATATCCGATGACGAGGTACTCGGAATCGAAGCCAAGAGCACATTGACCACTGAGATTGCGCAGCCCACCAGCATGAGATCAGCAGGTAGGTGGCTTAAGCCAGTGGTACTTATCTGTCAGAAGGCGAAGTGTGTAAACGCCAGCCAACATAGAAGTGGACAAGGAGCACATCCGCCATTGCATGCTGTATAAGCACCCTCGCAAATGCTGTAAGGAACATTACCACTGTGTACACCAATGCCATATCACATCGTCAGTGCTGTCATTGGTTTGAACGGTTTCAGCGGAAAATATTGATCTGTCAGGCCGTCCTAATGCCAGAAGATCCGCAACAGTAACTATGGACATGCTGAAGACCTTAATTGAAACCGACACACATTTGACCACGCAGGAGTTAGCCGAACAGCTGGGGGCTACCCACACGAGCTTTATTACGCACCTGCGTCAACTTGGTAAGGTGCACAAGAGGGAAGTTTGGGTACCCCATCAATTCACAGTTGAGAATAAAAAAGCAAATCGCATGAGTGCATGCGTTTCTCTGCTTGCGTGGAACCAATTTGAACAGTTCTTGCACCGCATTGTGACAGGTGACGAAAAATGAGTTCTGTATGACAATGTCAGCTCCGGAAAACCGTGGGTGGTCCCAAAACACAAGCCCATGCCGACTCCATAAAGAAGGCTTACGTCCAGGTAAGATCCTTCTCTCAGTTTGGTGGGATATGCGGGGTATCGTTTTTTTTGAGCTGCTGCCGGACAACACCACTATCACTGCCGATGTGTACCGCCGTTGCCTCGATGGTCTTAACACATTTCTTACGTCGAAACGACCAGCACTGCTGAAGCACATGGGCGTCCCCCTACAACAGGATGGAGCGAGACCTCACACAGCACATGTGACTGCTGAAGCACAAGGGCGTGCTCCTACAGCAGGATGGAGGGAGACCTCACACAGCACATGTGACTGCTGAAGCACAAGGGCATCCTCCTACAACAGGATGGAGCGGCACCTCATACAGCACATATGACTGCTGAAGAACAAGGGCGTCATCCTACAGCAGAATGTAGCGCGACCTCATACAGCACATGTGCCTTCTGAAGCGCAAGGGCGTCCTCCTACAGCAGCATGTAGCGTGACCTCATACAACACATGTGACTGCTGAAGCACAAGGTTGCCCTCCTACAGCAGGATGGAGCGAGACCTCATACAGCACATGTGACTGCTGAAGCACTAGGGCGTCCTCCTACAGCAGGGTGGAGCGAGACCTCATATAGCACATGTGACTTCTGAGGCACAGAAGTGTCCTCCTACAGCAGGATGGAGCGAGACCTCACACAGAACATGTGACTGCTGAAGGACAAGGGCGTCCTAACCCTGGAACGGGACCTCATATGCACACGTGACTGCTGAAGCACAAGGGCGTCCTCCTACA
Source organism: Macrothele yani (assembly GCA_039090855.1). Lineage (NCBI taxonomy): Eukaryota > Metazoa > Arthropoda > Arachnida > Araneae > Macrothelidae > Macrothele > Macrothele yani. Next base: position 184,753,823 of record CM076990.1, on the reverse strand, counting down.
GCAGGATGTAGCGAGACCTCACACAGCACATGTGACTGCTGAAGCACAAGGGCGTCATCCTACATTAGGATGGAGTGAGACCTCACACAGCACGTGTGACTGCTGAAGCACAAGGGCGTCCTCCCACAGAAGGATGGAGCAGGACCTTACACAGTACATGTGACTGCTGAAGCACAAGTGCATCCTCCTACAGCAGGATGTAGCGAGACCTCACACAGCATGGGTGACCTGTTACAAGGTCAGGGAACAGGGCTGTAAGCTCTTGCAGCACCCATCCTATTTCTCTGACATTGTCGCCAAGCGATTATCAAATTTTCCGGTCGTTTCAGCATTTCCTTGACGTTCAGCTGTTCATCTACAGGGAAGATGTCGAACGCGCAATTACTTACTTTTTTGTGTCCAAGCCCCCACCATTCTACAGAAACAGTATTCAATAGCTACCCAGACGATGGAAGGAAGTCGTGGCAACCGATGACGGCTATATTTTGGAATGATTTGTACTTGTATGTGCGGTAATTAGAATGTTTCTGTTGCCTTGCATTAACAGACATCACGTTTTTCCAACCCAATGCCTGTCTATGATATTTGGCAGGCAACGTGCGTTGTTTTATAAATTTGTTTGCCATGGTTTATACATTGGTTTGCCATTTGTTTGGGGAGTGGTTGTAAGGTATATGGGTAAATACACATTTTTGATCTTATAGTGTATTTACAATGCGTCAAGTTCATCCATCTCAGCACAACAGCATATTGTACGAAAAATGACATTCAATGGATATACCAAAATGTCTCAACAAGACCTCGCTTTAAGGAAAAAGGATTTAGCGACTGCAGCGCGTGTGGTCGAGTATTCTTCCAAGTAAAGGTTCAGAGTGTAAAGCAGTGGAGGGATAAGTGTTAATGTGGGATCTCTGTCCAAAGTACGCACTGAATTGTAATAAGCGAGCTGTGTCCCAGTATCACCTGACAATCTGGCCTCATCATCAGATAACCTTATAACGGGCGTTAAAATGGTATTTCGGACGATTTCAAAGAAGCTGTTCGGAAAAAGGAGCCACTGAAGTGACCTTGCATTGGATGTGGACATCAAAAGTAGGTGTCTACGTTACGAGCAAAACAACGTTAACCGTACTGAAAGCATAGTACTGTGTAGCTTGTGTTGTTTTTGACGTACGGAATTGGTTTAGTGGTTTCCTTGCTGCTTCAACGATTAATAAGGAGGTGCATCTTGATGTCTCTCATGTCGCTGCATTTCTTCACGTCACTTACGTACCAGACTTTGTCCCAGAAAGACGATTTCCCTATCACACAGAAGAAATTACTCTAGCTTGTTAAGTGTACCAGCCTGTCTTCAACAACTCAGAAACCCGATATGAGACGGAATTTAATTCTCGTTCATCTCATAGACCTGAGATGAACAAGAATGATACGTGAGAAATCCTTCATTCTTGTTAAATGGAGAGTAAAATCTAGAATTCTTTGGCCCACGGATGACTTGCTCCAATAAACGCAAATCAACATTCATACCAACCAGATGAAGCTCTAAAGTGCGAACACTGCCATACGAATAAAAAAAAATAGGTAAATGCATTAGAATGACATGTTTTCCTCCTGCTGACACAATGGTCAAAAACGTGAATTATGTCTAAATGGCGAGGCAAGGTGGTATCACGATTTAGGATGAGGCACGAGTGGTGTGCTTATCTCATATCAACCGCCCCTTCCAGTAATCAGCGTCCCTAAATGAAGTACGGATGACTCCTTATATTTTCAGTCGCTGTCGGTGATCATCGAATCCCTAAACAAAGACGGAAATGTTCTTATCGTTGTACAATACATTCTGCGAAGCTGAAATAGCCCCACCCTAAAAAGGGGAAGAGGAATGCAGATAGTATACTAAGTGAAACGACTTCCAAGGAGGTAAGTAACACATGCTAAAATTTACAGATGTTAATAAACATATTTATTGACACCGAATGATGTTTAATGGGGACAGATCAGTATGATGTAAAACCAACTCGTTTGCCGATACATTGAGTTAAACATCTAAGTACGGAATCGTTGAGCTGTCCAATAGCTTCGTGTAATGTTTTCCACCAAGCTGAGTGCGGGTGGATATACATTGTGGAAACACAAATTTGTCCGTGACAGAAATCGATCCGGAGTAATTTCCCCCCCAACTCTGCTACACGGACAGAATGAACCGCTGTAGATTGGTCGTTTTGACACGTGATTCATCTCTGTAGTACGTCACTTCATGTTCCTCTTTTTTTTTTTTTTTTTGAAGCGAACACGGAACCTTTAGTTACTTCCAGACGGTTTTTGATATAAACATCACGCATTTTTCGAAGAACCCAACTGCCAGTACATACAATTTTACGTTCCGGCGCCAATGCGGAAATTAAAATTTGTCCATGACGGAGGATCTAAATCGCGCCACCACACTCCGGCGTAAGTTGCTCTCCCAACCAAACTACGCAGACAGAATGTACCGCTGCAGATTTGTCGTCTTGACACGTGACTCATCTCTGTAGTACGTCTCATAGATGGCGATCAAATAATGCTAAGGTGGCATAGTGGTCCAATCTATGGCTTCTGATCATTCGTCCAAGATGTGTCTATGTTCGAATCCTGGTGAGGCATGGATGTTGTATTTGTCTTACGGCACTGGCTCTCTCCCTTCCCTGGAGCCAGTGGCCCTACATTAGAGACCGGCGACTACTTATAGCCCACTAAGTTGCTCACGGTGGTCGTTAAAATTCCAATCGAAAAAACACCATGGTAATACAAGTGTGCTTGATTGGGCAGATACCCAGGGATTTGTCTGTCTAAAGCGATACACTCACACCGCAAAAAAATTCAGTGGAAACTGATGTGTTATCTATGTGAGCGTTTCCATGGCTTCATGCATCACAATAATGTCATGATGGCGTCATGCATCCAATAACAAAGGGGATAGTTGCGTGCAATCCAACTGTCCTTCTGGAAGGAAAGTGTGTCATCTATGTGAGTGTTTCCATGCTGCAAAATGGCGTCATGCATCCCACAAAAAGAGGGGATAGTTGCGTAAAATGCGACTGTCCTTTTGGAAGAAAACTGATGTGTTATATACGTGAGCGTTTCCATGCTGCAAAATGGCGTCATGCATCCCACTAACAAAGGGGATAGTTGCGTGCAATCCGACTGTCCTTCCGGAAGTAGGAAAGCCTGATTGCTCATATTATCCGCTGATATGATTGATTGCTATATCATCCGATTGCTCATATTATCCGCTGGTATGGTCTGATTGCTATATCATCCGCTCATATTCATCATGCACCCACAGTCTGCGTGTGCATGATGAATATGTACGGATGCAGAATTTCTGCAAAAATGGACGAGTAACGTGAATCGCTTCTAGATGCGTCGAGATGTAAAAGAGATCCTAACGTGTGCTAGTTGAACAGGTCCCAGACCACAACCAAGTATCCAAAAGTCTGAACATTTCCTTTTTGACATACCGGGTTCATCGCTTTGCGAGGTTACCGCCAGATACGCAGCCTCCCGTCTGCGCGAAATAACTGGAACTGGGACACATCGAGAGCTGTATCTAATTGTTCAAAGTTTAGTTCCGATTATCTTTCACCTAGTTAGGGCGTGCAATCCAGTGCTGTGGCGTTAGTAATGTGAATCTGTTGGGTTCGCAGCTCCCATAACTTGTTGCGGCTAACAATCGCCTTATAAACTTGGCGGAGACTTTTCTGGCACCTCCCTCTTTGAAGTCGACAGTGATTTAAGCCACTGTCGCTTGTTGGTGTGATTATTGTTAAGTACTGAAGTGAACCTAACTTATCAAAATAATCATTGTTTGTAGGTTCCTGTCATTGGAACCGGGAGGCAAATAAATAAGCAGCTTAATAAATAGAATGTAACAACAGATCAACACGCACGCTGAAATCTTTATTTCTCAGATTGGGGGGGGGGGATATCGGTTAGTCAAAATAAATTAGTATATACTTCCAGCGGGAGGTGGATATTTTGGAAGGCTTTCTCTATGTAATTTCCGCCAAAATCTGTTCCCATTTTTTACTGCCTAGTGCCTTTGCAAAATCCAACGTCACTCCCCCAAGTCACCGGCAGGACTTCCTTTTTATGACCACTGTGTATTTTCCTTTCATTCTTTCTTTCTCTGCCGATCAAAGAAAAATGCTCCTGACGTAAGAACCTGACTGCCCCTAATTGCGGAGAGTCGAGTTGTCTCTGGCGGGCTTTCTCAGAGCAACCGATTGTCCGACGACGACGGCGAATAGAGGAGGGGGTGTTTTTTTTTTTTTTTTTTTTTTTTTTGATTGGAGGTTTAACGACCACCGTGAGCAACTCAATGGGCTATAAGCAGTCGCCCGTCCCTAATTTAGGGTCACTGGTTCCAGGGAAGGGATAGAGCCAGTGCCGTAAGACAAACACAACATCCATGCCTGACCGGGATTTGAACCCGGACCCCTTACGGACGAATGATCAGAGGCCAACGCCTTAGACCACTGCGCCACCGGGGCGGCGAGGAGGGGTGTTCTTTTGTTCGCGGGTGGCCCGCGATCAATGGCTTTCCCTAGGGATCTTTTAAGCGCCTTTTTAACTGAAGACAAGATTTTAGCTTCTGTATTAGCGCACTGAATAACCAAAGTAACTATTTAATTATATTTTAAATATTTCTGTATAACACGCTCTACGGTTGGTGTCAAATATGCGAGAGAAACGTCGAGGGCCATGTTCATCCACCATCTTTCTCCACCCACAGAGCTGTCCACGATGTGATGGTATTCCTGAAATTGCGTATTCCCGACACACTCTTAATACTATCGAACGGGAATACTTCAATTCCTTTATGTACTTCTACCTGGCTACCTGCTAAGCAGCGGATCGTCCAGTAGCGCGAGGGATGGCAGCATCACGTGTACCAGGAATAAGGTATTTCATGATATCTGTCGTCTTAGTGTATATAAACCTGTTTCCAAAATCTTTGGTTTAAATTTGAATTTTTGTTTCGAGGTTTAACGACAACTATGAGCAACTTTAAAGGCTGTAAGCTTCCTCATTTTGAATAGCTGGTTCCAGGAAAGGAAAAGAGCCGGCGCCGTGGAACAAACACGTCATCTATCTCCAAGCAATACATGTACTGCTGGCAAGTGAACGTTGGTGGCGTGCAAAATAGACCAATCGGATAGTCATCAGAGATGTCAGCTCAAATGTAAACACTAAACCTCTGCAAATGCGGACTGGGTTAGAAGTTTTCATGTCCATGGGTGAATGTTATAAAAATTCACGGTGCCGTATGTTGACAATCGAAATTCATTTGTAAAAAGTACATATGCCGAAAAGCAGGTGTAATACACTTTCGTAGAAGCCAGTTGATTTGTTCCTGACGACAAGTTCTCCATGCAGTCAAATATGAAATATTTTCGTATGCTACTAGTGGTCTTGTGATAGTTCCCTGATCTCACATGGTTTGTTCCTCTGAGACCGATATTCGAACGCGCTTTTCTCTCATGAACTGCATAACAGCAGAAAAGTATCCTACCCCTCAAAGACACCTATGGATCGTTGCAGAAGCATCCTTTGCTGGACATCGTCGCTGTGGAAAAGCTATACTAGAGATATAGTGATCTTCACTGTCGTTTCCGTTTGCTGGTCTTCAAAGGAAACGAATATCTACCATTCAAGGGCTGGACAACTGTTTATCAAATATTATGGACTGGACAACTGATTATCAAGGTTAAAAATAATGCGTGGATTAAGAAAAAGATTATTATCATTTATACCTAAACTCCGAATAAATTATTATTAGAAGAAGAGTCGACTGCTTCTCCGGTAGGACAGTGGTCTGAGTTCGGTTTTTCACAGCTCATCCGAATGGACTCTAGATTGAGTCTCAGCTGAGGTATGCCTGCTATTAGCCTTAAAGCACAGGCTTCTCCCTGGTGGTGCACAAGCTGCACCCCATTGTGTTGCACAGGCTTCTCCCCATTGTGTTGCACAGGCTTCTCCCCATTGTGTTGCACAGGCTTCACCCCATTGTGTTGCACAGGCTTCTTCCCATTGTGTTGCACAGGCTTCTCCCCATTGTGTTGCACAGGCTTCTCCTCATTGTGTTGCACAGGCTTCTCCCCATTGTGTTGCACAGGCTTCTCCCCATTGTGTTGCACAGGCTTCTCCCCGGTGGTTCACAGGCTTCTCCCCGGTGGTTCACAGGCTTCTCCCCGGTCTACGCGCTGGCTTTTGATCCTTCGTCCGACTTGGGTCCGAGTTCGGATCCCGATGAGGTATGGATTTCGTGTGTGCCTTACGGAACTGGCTCTCACCCTTCCCTAAAACCAGTAACACTTTATTAGGGACGGGCGGCTGCTCATATCCCATTTTGCTGCTCACAGTGGTAGTTAAACCTTCAATCAATAAAAACAGTCTGAATAGAAATGTTTGGAAAAACTTTGTATATAAATGCAATAATACGTGTTATTAAAAGCTCAAGCTCATATTTTGGTGTTTGTACTTTTCGGTTGATACAATAATTTTTACTGCACTATATATACATGTGTGTGTCTGTGTGTGTTTAATCACTCTGATTAAAGTGAGAATATCGTATACGAAAATTATAAATTAACATCGCTGGAGGAAGTTTTTTCTCACCTAGCAATGGCAAATTCTTTTATACATACCAACAATTTATCCTTCCGGATTATTACGTGTTTTTTTCTTTTTATCAAAGAATGCTCTTGTTCATTAAATGCCGAAAGCTTTCGCAATATCCTCACTATTCTTACAGAAACCAAGAGTGATTTACTAACATTTTCTTCTCCTAGACGACAAGGAATTTGTACAGAGCATCAAAGGATGCCATATTTTTTCATTTACGTGTCGAAACATATTGAACAGCTGGTATAAGGTTATTGCGAATTTTTACAATAGAATATTAGAAGTCATAGAAAAAAGGATAAAACTAATTAAATCTTGTTTAAGGTTAGACTTATTTTTTCAGATAGAAGCTCATTATGTGATCGTAAATGTTTGCGAGGAAACAGAATGAGTCAGTTCTGGAAAGAAAATCAAGGTGAGATTAAATTCATGCAGAATTTTTGTGTTGGTAAAATTGGGATGGGGAGTTCTTAAAACAATACACACACATTCTTGACAGCTACGTTTTAACTAAATGTTAGGCACTTTTTCCATGATTATAATATGTTGTGATATGCGAATTTTCTATCGTATGTGTAGTTTGCAGACGAGACTTGCATGAAGGATTTATTTTCAATAATTTCTGCTTTGCCCGGGTCAAAATATATTTACGACAAAACAGTTGCTGAGAGGAATGAAAGGATTAAGATAACATTATCCACATTCACGACGTAGGATGTTGACGTATATACATAATGCCACTTTAAAAGTATTAATTTATTAATTAGACGGTTTCGTACCTGCTATCAATTTGCAGAGTTTAAATCTTCATGCTAATATAATTATATATTTTAAGCTGGTGGCTGATCTAAAGTTTCAACAAATTTCGTTCTAATATCTGATTATATGAGATATTATAATCTTATGAGCCATATAATTCTCATCAGTCCTGTCTGTATAAAATAACACGACCCACAGTTGGTAGAAATGACGTCACTTGCTAATGCAGAACATATGCACTGAAATAGCTAATTATTGGAAACACCAAATCGCCCGGTGTGAGTATATATCGACCAGCATTTCCTGCGAGGCCATAATTATTGTTGTTAGTTTTTGCAATCATCAATTCCCAAAATCTTGGTACCTCCAAATATAAGGTAAGGAATAAAGGTAGAGAGAGAGAGGCGTTTAAACTTACCCAACTCAACTGTTCTGGATGTACTAAAAGAGTGGAAGAAACAAACGCTTTGAAACCATACTCGACTAGCTCATTTCAACTCTCCGATCTGCGAGTCGTAGTCCTACGTTCCAAACTGTCGGCTCAATCAGAACTAAGCCTACCAGTACTTTTTGTTTATTTGAAGCGCAGAAGGAATTTTTCACTAATTCCAGACTATGTGTGGAATGAACATTACAGATTTTTCGAAGAACGCAACTGCCAGAAGATCCATTTTTACGTTCGGGCGCCAATGTGAAAACACAAGTTTGTCCTTAACGGATCTCGGAAATAAGTTGCTCTCCCAACTTAACTACACGGACGGAATGTACTGCTACAAATTTGTTGTCATGACATGTGCTTTACCTATGTAGTACCTCACAGATTAACACTTAAACCAACTGCAACCAATTAAAATATGTAGTACCTCACAGATTAAAACTTAAACCAACTGCAATCAATTAAATAGGGGTTAAGGGCCTGAAATCACCTCGACCGAATATACACTATATGGACAAATGTCAGCGGAAACCACTTTAAAAGTAAATGAACGGATCTGCTGCGTTGTTAAGATGCACGGTGCAGCTGCAAACGGTATAAAAACAAGCCTACGACTTACCGCGATCCCATCGCACGTGAGATTGACTGAAAATGTCGCGGAGGTAGAGAACTGACTTTGAGAAAGTAAAGATTGTTGTGTGTTATATTAGTGGGTTGTCCATAAGAGAAACCGAGAGGTGTTTAAACATACCCAAGTCAACTGTTCTGGATGTACTGAATGAGTGGAAGACACATGGCGTGCCTGAAGCAGCAAAACGTTCCGGCAGACGAAAGAGGATCAGTCGTAGAGTACGTCGAAGCCTCAGGAGAGTCGTTAAAGCTAATCGAGGGAGTACTGCATAAGACCTCAATGTGCAGGTGAGTAAAAACGCTGGAACCTAGGTATGTACACGTACCATTTGCAGAGAACTTAATTCCATGGGTTACCGTGGTCGTGCGGCTGATCATAAGCCTTTCATCTCCACTCGTAATTATAGTCGCTGTTTAACGTGGTGTAAAGAACTTTTATCATGGACCGTAGATCAATGGAAACTTATCTTATGCACTGATGAATCCAGATACACGATCCATCAGTCCGATGGCCGTGTGTGGGTATGGCGGCAGCCGCTATTTACCACAGTGTACTATTCCTACGGTCAAGTTTGGAGCTGGCAGTGTACTCGTGTGGTGGTGTTTTTCGTGTTATGGTCCCGGCCTATTGGTTATCGTGGACAAGCCTGTTAACCAGCGCGTCTACCTCAATATGCTGGACAATTATGCCCTATCTACTTTGTGGCAATACTATGGAACCGAGCCTGGTTGGTACCAGCAGCATAATGCACCCATAAAGCAAGGACTGTTACTGCGTGGTTTGACGATAGAGTAATTCTGTATCGTGTGTGGACTGGCCAGCACAGAACTCTGATTTTAATCCCATAGAGCACATATGGGATGAATTAGAGCGCCGCGTAAGAAGTTTGGAACCAAAGCCTACTACTAGGCAACAGTTAGCGGCAGCATTATGTACTGAATGGAAGCGCATAACTATCGCTGTGTTCCAAAACCTTGTCGAAAGCATTTCTCGAAGGGTGAGTGCATGCATTAAGGCCAAAGGTGGACTGACACCCTACTAATGTGCGTCAATTAATGCTATGTTGAGTTTCTCTTCTAGGTGTCCGGTGACTTTTTGTCAACATAGTGTATTCGCTGTCTAAGAAATGGGCCGAAGGTTACCGGAATGAGTGAACCTGCGCGTCATAAGTTGTTGCATCTCCCTAAGTTTTGTTAGTCAAAGTGGTCATTTAAGGGGTTGATTGATACTCATCACTTCTTCCTGATTAGTTGCTAAAAGGGCTATGGCGACGCACGTGAGGAAGAGAGAGAAGATCTTTAAGTCACTTGTTCTTATCCAGTGGTATGATGTTCATGTCAGCAAGACTAACCCTTCCCCATCACACCTCGGGTCAGTGAGAACAAAATAATGGACAACAGAGCTCTTATCACCTTGGGTAGGTTTATGATCGGTATTGCTGAGATGAGAAGGAGGGAGAGGAATTGTTTTGCCGTAGCTTTCTTAAAATCCGGCTGCCACGTGAAGATTTCTGTTTGAGGAGCGCAGAAAAATTTGGGCGCCATTTGCTTCAGACGCATCGGCCGCCTAAGGGGTTAAAGATAGCTATCTCAGGTGAAAATCGCATCGGATGTGGGGGTGGAGTGTTACGGGCATGACCGACATCAAGAAGAACCATTCTCTTATTACTTAGTGAACGCCAGAATCCCCATTAAAATCTCATAGAAGATCCGATGAAACATGTAGACATGACATTCAGTTTTTAATTAAATTTGTAGTTACTTATAGTTAAGAATTGCCACTAAACTGTAATACGTTTAATGCTAGCACTTCAATGAATAACCTGATGATCAGGATACCAGAAGTAAAGAAATGCATTTCAGAGCCTTACGGGGAAATCATCTTTAATTGTGGTGTTATTTGGTGATTTACAACTCTCATGTAAACAATTCAAATTAAAACAGCGTTTGTACAACAATGCTTGAAACAGCAGCCTCAGTAATAAAAATCACATTCCCAACGTTTGTAACAGCAGGTGATACTTGGTTGACAGACTCTTTCGTCGCGTCTTCTTATTTTACTCTGAGAATAGCTCATAATTTGCAATTCACTTGCTACCGGTCGTCACATTGTTAATGAAACTTGGGAAGTCCGATGCACCGTCGAGAGCAGAACGTAAAACGAGAGGTAAAAACATTTAGATAAAAGTCCAAAACAATTTTTGTTTGTTAGGAGACCACCGTGAGTAACTCAGTTGACTACAAGCAGTCGCCTGTCCCTAATTTAGGGTTAGTGGCATCAGGGAAAGGAAAGAACCAGCTCTATACGACAAACACACCACCCATGCCTCACCGGGATTCAAACTGAGACCCACCTCAAACGAATAGTCAGAAGCCAGTGTTGATACGCCGCCACCGAGGCGACGAAACTCAAAATGGAAAGTTAAAATTGTCACATACGTCACAGAGGATGTATATAAGGTGAAACAGTAAAACACACTTTGGGTGCTCATTGAATTACGATGACTTGCTTAATGTTTTGTGGAACTTCCTTTCTTCCAGACTGTGTTCGTTAAACCATTTCTTTACGAGGCAGCCCCAATGATTTATGGCATTATCATATTGGAAGAACCCATTACGCCTTTTGGGTGGAATTTCGTCACTGAGTGGTGTATATAGTGTGTAAGCAGTTTTAGTCATAGAAATCGTCCATTCTTTGGTCTACACGTACCACCAGTTCCAGTTCATACCAGTTAAATATGACCCGTACCATGAAAACCCCCTCACCGGCTTGAATAGTCAGTACCATGAATAAGGAATATGTTTCTTCATGAAGCTGATGCTGACAATGGACTCTACGATCTGCAAAATCCGGTAAATATCGTGATTCATTGAACAAGCACACCTACTCCCAATCATTTGTTGTCCAGTCGGCATGCTTTTAACACTAGGAGAGTCGTTTACTTCGTTGGTCTCTTGTTACAATAGAAAAGAGCGGACGGCACCTGCCATTGAAGCCCACCATGCGTGCCAGCGTGAGAACCATACTCGCGGGAGGTATTTTTTCTCATTGATGGATATTGTACTGTGCCATCAACTTCTGAAGTGTCCTGCGCCGATTGACTTTTACAAGACGACGCACCTGTCGTTCACCATTGGAATCCATATTTCGCCGCCCTTTACATTTCAGCCGCAGGTTGGTTGGTTGTTTCGCCATTTTGGCATCACACATGGTATACTTTAGCCACAGAAAGCCTCGAATGAACCACAACTGATGCCGTTTTCAAAAGGGACGCACCAACCCTTCTTGAGTCCAAAATTTGGCCTTTCAAAATCTCCAATAGATGCTTGGTTGTACCCATCAAGTCCGTAACTTCACTCTCAACTGAACCACCAACCTCTTAGACCCATTTAGTCTGCATGCCATGCCCTCCTCCACGTTACGCCAGTATCGGTTGTAACTGACTTTGTATAGGGGGTGGTCGTTATTCAGTGAGCACTCAGTGCAGGAAGATAAAAAGTTGGAAAGACAAAAAATGAAAAATGGAACGAAATAAAGGACAAAACACAGAAAGAAAGAAAAAGGTAGTAAGAGGAAAACAGGAAAACAGATATTCAGCATCTGTGGAATGACACAAAGTCCTTTAGGTCAACGCTCACACTTAAATGGACAGTAGGCATTTATTATAAACTACACTGATGAGACATTGAGATGGGCGAACACTCTGGTCGCCATGAGAATGAACACTCTAGTCTCCATGAGGATGAACACTCTGGTCATCATGAGATACACACAACACACTCACATTTAAACTCAGCACTGACACTGACTGATAAGTACAACATTAACGCTCGAAGCGCCCCCTTGAGGGTCGTTTCAAAATCCGCTATAGGGCTTTAACAGATCAACAGCCATAGGAAGAGTCCCGTAGGTGCCTGACGCCATAGGGTATCAGAAATCAATAGTCTTGCATTGTTTAATCACCAGGAAAAACAGATATGTCAACGGGATATTCAAATATATAATTTTTTAAAGTAACTTTGTTGTTATTAGCTTTTTATTAAACAACTACCATAATACTAACAAAACGAATGATAAAGCTGGCAATAACATTAGCAGACAGAATTCACGAGTCTGAGAAAACAACCACTTACTTTTTAACTTCACAGGCCTCTTTATTAGCAGCCAACTGTAGATGTCAAAGAATTCATTAAACCCACTTTACTTTAATTCGACTCGTCGTATATCATATCAACAAAGTATCACACATCCTTAAATCGCAATCAAAATTCGTTTATCATCTATTTTGCGGACCCTATCACTGTCTCCAATTTTCTGATCTTCTACTCTCTTACACTGAATGTATCATCGTTTATTTACGATCTGAGAAGCTATAAGGGGTTGCCAAAACACACGGACAAACCTCGAGGTTCTTATGCACAATTCAGAATGCAAATGTAACTGAGGAGGAGCAAAATTTACATAACAGAAGGAAATAAAAAAGGCCACAAATAGTCTGATGTCTGTATCTGGAATTTCTGAATGTTCATTCTGCAAAGAGAAGATGGTTATTATAGTATTTGCATTTTTTTTATTTTTTTGTAGTCCGGAGTTTAATGGTACTACTACACTTGATCATGGACCTTCCAGATCCCGTTGATTCCGGATCTCTTACTCACTTACAACGATTATTAGCGCAATCCCCTGAGAATCTTGTATGTAACCGCTGAATGCAGCGGGATTTGTGAAAGCTTTTATTGTGAGATACCAATCTCGCCGGACCGTAGTCGTCTCCTCCACTTCTAGGTCATTCTAAGACATGTCCTGGTTTCGGAAAACGTACATGGAGTGGACTTAATACCCAATGTGATACACGAACAGCTGCTGCAAATTCTATTTATATGAGCCCATATTACAGAATTCCAATCGCACTCTTACGATCTCTTACTACCAAAAATGTATCAATGATTTAAAATGCAACAGCAGAGAGAGAGATAATTCCTATCTGAGGTTGAGAGACCCGAACCCTCAGCGCTCTGCGCCTTTTGTCAGGTGAAAAAGAGAAATATTAGATGTTTGGGAACAGATTTCCCTGATAGAATAGTACGAAAGAAAAGTATGGAAATATTAGAGGAGAGGGAGTAGACGGTTACCCGTTAAGAAGTGAAGTTGTAAGCTGCCCTACATACTTACCTGTAACAACAAGCCATTTCAAGTGCTATTTCTCTCCGCAGAAAAATGCCCGGTACATCTGTGCCACAGAAGAGCACAGGGGAAAGGAAGGAAAGGACACGGGAGAGGGGAACCTGGAAAAAACAATCATCACACACAGAACATCTTTCCCAGAGAAGAATCGTCTTTGAACTCCGGGTAAGACAAAACTGGCCATTTGCTCAGTGTTGCTCGCCAGCCAATGAGAGAAAAGATTTTTCCCCATTGGTTTACAGAATTTTTTCACTGGTTTACTTTTGTTGATTCTTGACAGGCATGTCAGATTAACCATAGCTGAGGTGGTGTGATCACAAAGTTACACCGATCGAGGTTTCAGATGCAACATTTTGCTCGGCTCTTAAAAGGGCCTTTTTTTTTTTTTTTTTTTTGTTTTGTTTTGTTTTTTTAATTAAGGAAAAACAACAACAAATTTTAACATAAAAGGCAAGACCAACAATACCTTGTTTTTTTTTTTTTTTTTTTTTTTAAGGGCAGAGATATTTAGTACAAAAAAGATAAATCTTTTATGCAACATTTTGCTCGGCCCTTAAAAAAGCCCTTTTTTTTTTTTTTTTTTCTCATTTTAATTTAACTAGGTTTCTTCACATGGGTGAAGTATGTTTTCAAAACAGAGTACGGCTCTTAGAGGATCCCACCCCCTTTTTTTTTTTTTTTTATTTAACGAGATTAATTCACATGTGTGAAGTAAATTTGCAATCAGAGTAAGGCCCTTAAAAGAGCCTTTTTTTTTTTTTTTTATCAGAAATTCTTCATAGGTGAGAAATAACCTCTAAACCTAGTCCCAATTATTGTTATTTTTTTTGCTAGGGTAGCTGTGAATTGGGTTAAAAAATTCTGTGAATTGGTTTACAGAATTTTTTCACAGGTTTACTTTTGTTGCTTCTTGACAGGCATGTCAGAGTAACCATAGCTTGGGGTGGTGTGATCACAAAATTACACCGATCGAGGTTTAAGATCCTCGTTTAGAGTATGCAACATTGTGTCGGCCCTTAAAAGAGCCTTTTTTTTTTTTTTTTTTTGTTTTTTAATCAGAGAAAAACAGCAACAAATTTTAAAATAACAGGCAAGACCAACAATACCTTGTTTGTTTTTTTTTTTTAGGGGCAGAGATATTTAGTACAAAAAAGATAAATCTTTTATGCAACATTTTGCTCGGCCCTTAAAAGAGCCCTTTTTTTTTTTTTTTTTTTTTTCTCATTTTTAATTTAACTAGGTTTCGTCACATGGGTGAAGTATGTTTTCAAAACAGAGTACGGCTCTTAGAGGAGCCCACCCCTTCTTTGTTTTTTTTTTTTTTTTTTTTTATTTAACGAGATTAATTCACATGTGTGAAGTAAATTTGCAAATCAGAGTAAGGCCCTTAAAAGAGCCTTTTTTTTTTTTTTTTTTATCAGAAATTCTTCATAGGTGAGAAATAACCTCTAAACCTAGTCCCAATTATTGTTATTTTTTTTGCTAGGGTAGCTGTGAATTGGGTTCATTTCTGGAACTTTATTCAAGATAGTTTTTGGCCTTTTATAACTGTCAGTTTCATTGACAGTATAGTTAATGGCCGCTCTGACTAGAGGATTAGGATGAATCTTAGCTTTTTCATAGTATCTATAAGCTAAGTCATACATCGTGTAATGGATGGAGTTAATATTTAGCATGCTTCGGATAGCATGGTTTGAAGTTCTTCCATCAAGTCCAACCATATATCGTAGGGTTTTATTTTGAAATGAGGTAATCTTATTTTTCTGCTGTTTGTTGCAGTTACCCCAGATAGGACAGGCATAAGTAATAACAGGGCTGATACAGGCTTTCCATATCAAAGTTTTGTTTTTCCTGCTAAGCCTTTTATTTTTTATTATTGGCTGGAGACTTCCTCTGATCTTGAGAGATTTGGACACAGTTTCTTTAATATGCTTGTTCCAGTTTAGGTTGTGGTCCATGAAAAGTCCTAAGTATTTAACATCATTTACCCAAGGTATTTTTTTATACATTTCTATTTCAAAGTCTGGATTGTGATTGCATTTAATCCTAGAAAATAGAATTGCTTGAGTTTTTTCGGTATTGATTTTAATTTTCCAATCTAAGAAATATTTCTCAAGTTTTTCAACATAATGTTGCAACATGAAAGTTGCTTGATTTTTATTTTTGGAAGTATAAGCGAGTGCAGTGTCATCAGCATAGAGAGCTGTAGTCAGATTCCTGTTATTATAGTTGGGAAAGTCTGACGTAAAGATAGAATACAGCGTTGGTGCGAGTACACTGCCTTGAGGTACACCAGCTTCGATTTTTTTTTAACGATTTTTTCCCATTGATTTTTACACAGTATGTTCTGTTAGTGAGGTATGATTTGATTATATGTATAATCCAGGGTGGGAAATCTTGTGCTATTAGCTTGTAGATAATTGCCTCATGTGGGCATTTATCGAACGCTTTTGCCACATCCAGAAATATGGCTGCTGTGTGTTCCTTTTTTATAATTCCTTCAGCACATTTTTCAGTTATTCTAGAGAGTTGGTGCACCGTGGAGTGTTTATCTCTAAAACCTCCTTGAGTAAATGGAATTACTGGGAATTCCTCACAGAATTGTTGCATTCTAATAAGAATTATTTTTTCAAAGATTTTTCCCATGGTTGGGAGCAACGAAATCGGTCTGTGATTTTCAGGAATTGCCGGGTTTTTGCCTGGCTTGGGTAATAGTATTACCTCTGCTGTCTTCCACATATCAGGGAAATAATTTAATTTAATGGCACAATTGTATATTTTAGTAAGGGTTTGCACATACTCTTCCGGTAATGTTTTCATAATTTTATTATTTATGCCATCATTGCCTTATGCCTTTTTATTTTTAAGATTGTTAATATGAAACTTAACTTCCCTTTCACTGATGGGTAGTGGTTTTTCAAAGTCCGGAGGAACAAAAAATTTTTTTGGCCCTTAAAAGGCCTTTTTTTATTTCTGATCTTTTCAGTTTCTGGCGTTCCGGACCCGCGAGAGGTCGTAGCACCTTTAACTTGTCTATCGGACGTAAAGGAGACCGTAGCATTTTGTACTTTTGGCTGTTGTTTTCTTTGCCTTGTGCTTCTATTTTTTTTAAAAGAGATTTTCTCTTTGCTTTTAATTGGGGATGTTAATACAGGTTTTTTTTTACTAGTAAATTCTTCATAGAGTTGTGCACTTTGGGCGATGACTCTAGAATTTTCTACATCCTCCGCGTGTCTAAAATAAGTATTCAGGGCCTTTTTCATTTTAATGGCTACATCAGTGTCAAGGATGTCATTTATTTTAAACTGTTTTTCTAGTGAGTTTGCAAAAATTTCTGCTTTTTCTTCGTCAGTTCTAACTACCGTCCCATCTTCTTTTTGAAGGGGTGGGAGTAATTTGACATTTTTATTTTGCAAGCTCGACGTAAGATTCCATAGAGTCATTTTGTTTTTTTTATCCGAATTTTCAGAGTAGTCAATATGAGCCTCCTCTAATACTTGACTCCATGACCCATTCTCGAATTTTCTGATTTCTCTTTTAATTTGTCTATTTATGCAGCAATAAAGGTCATAGAACGTTTTATTTCTTGTTCTTTGCCACTTGCTTCGGTACCTATTTTTTTCTTTTATAAGTTCCAAAATTTCTTTGGGTAAATAGTACAGATTTTTTTTCTCTTTAGCAGGAGTTTGACATTCTTCCATAATTTTTTTAATGGCGAGGTTAAAGAGTTTAATAGCTGTGTCAGTTTCTTCTTTGCTATTACAGTCTCCAATTACTGGGGGTGGCACCAGTTTAATTTTCCCTTCAAATTGCTTGAAGTTAGTGACCATTTTGGGTGCTACCTTCACAGTTTTGTCAGTATAAAGCTGGAGGTGAACTGGATTGTGGTCAGAGGAGAGTGCCGCCTCAGTATAAATTTCAAAGTAATATTTATTATTCTTCAGGAGTGCAAAATCTAGTATATTGCTAGTTCCTCTGAGCGCCGTTCGTGTGGGTTCAGAAGGCGCCCCCAAGTCAATGTTTTGGTTTAAAAGATATCTGAAAATATTGTTCCCACTTTTATTAGCTCTTGGGCAGTGCCAATAGCGGTGTTTACTATTAAAATCTCCCGCAATGACCGTAGGAATATTTTCCTCGAAAAGCTTATCTAGAGCTTCCCTGGTAATAGTGTGTTTGGGATGATTGTATAGCGCCGTAAATTTAATCGGGTTATTTTTTGTTTGAATTATAACCGAGTGCGCTTCCATGCCATCCTCTGTGTTGCATATCGCTTCACTTTGCTCTAGTTTATCTTTCACTGCAATCAAAATTCCCCCACTTTGGGAGGTTTTGTCTTTTCTGTAAACCTTGTAGTTGGGAATTTTGAATTTAATTCTGTCCATTAGCCAGGATTCATTAATTAGCGCAATGTCAATTTTTTTGTATTTTAGGTAGGCTAAGAATTCTCTATGCTGCCTTTTGATGCCTTGCGCATTCCAAATTAATATGTTAAGTCCATTTGTTTCAGAGGAAAAAAATTCATCCTCGGTTTTTTTTTCATCATTTTTTACTGTATCAATTTTATTTATATTGCTGTTAATTTCGATAACTTGGTCAGAATTACAATTGATTGCTTCCTTGCTTTTGACCAGTTTGGCAGCTAATTCTGCTATTTGATTGATGGTCCATTCACCATTTTTTTGTTTTTTATCGGTTTCTCCATTTATTTTTTTCCGTAAGTTTCTCACTCGTGGACATTCCTTTAACTTTTTTAATTAATAGGTCAAATTTGCTTTCTTCCTCAGAGAATGAGGGAAAGGTTTCACTAAGAGGGCGATTTTCTTCTTCAGAGAAGGAGGAAAATGAAAATGATCGGCCCCTAAAAATGCCGTTGTTTTTTTTTCCCCTTTCCTCAGAGAAGGTGGAAAATGAGAATGAACGGCCCCTAAAAATGCCGTTGTTTTTTTCCCCTTTCCTCAGAGAAGGAGGAAGATGAGAATGAACGGCTCCTAAATATGCCGTTGTTTTTTTTACCCCCTTCCTCAGAGAAGGAAGAAAATGAACGGCCCTTAAAAATGCCGTTGTTTTTTTCCCCCCTTCCTCAGAGAAGGAGGAAAATGAACGGCCCTTAAAAATGCCGTTGTTTTTTTCCCCCCTTCCTCAGAGAAAGAGGAAAATGAACGGCCCCTAAATATGCCGTTGTTTTTTTCTTCATCGTTGTTATTAGCATACTGCAATTGAGCCTCTTCATTACAGTTATTTTTTTCTGCCTCTTTAATTTCTTTGCTAAGCCTGCCAGCGAAATATTTTGGTTTTTCCACGGTTGGAGTAACCAGTTTTTTTGCTTATGCGTAGCATTTTCATCTATATTTTTATCAACATCAACAATTAATTTCTCTATCACTTTTGTGTTTTGGAATTTTTTTTTTGCGATATTTTTTTATTTTTTCTTGGGGCACAGAATTCTGTATCAGGCTTTTAAAAGGGCCTTTTTTTTTTTCTCGCCTAGATATTTGTCAACATCGGCAATCAATTTCTCTGTCACATTTGTGTTTTGGAAATTTTTGCGATGTTTTTCAATCCTTTCTTTTAGCACAGAGTTCTGTACCTTGCTTTTAGGGACAACTCTTTTTTTCTCTGTGTAATAAATTAATATTACGCAGGTATTTATTTGTGTCATTTTTCATTAATTCTGTGTCATTTACAGCATTCTTTATTTTTGAGCTTAACTTATGCTCATAAGATGACTGAGGTTGTTCTTTTATTTCAACCCTTTTTGTGTTTTGTATTTGCACAGTAACTTTATTGAAAAAAGTACTCGGCCCCAAAAAGGGCCTTTTTTTTTTTTTTCATTGCAAAAGCCTGACGCCGAAGCTGTCTCAGGTCTGTTTACTATAAAACCTTCCTCTTGGGTAAGGTTGTCCGGAATTTTCTCGGACTTTTCATAAATCATATCTGGTATTTTCTCAGATATTCCATCGCCCGGGCATCCCACCGGTGTTTTATTGAAATCTGAAAATTTTACAAATATCCCATCGCCCGGGCATCTCTCCGGTGTTTTAATGATATTTGTAATTTTTTCAGAAATCCCATCGCCCGGGCATCTCACCGGTGTTTTTTTCATATCTGATATTTTCTCAGATATTATGTCTGGAATTGGCACAGACATACAAGAGTCATCGACAACTTTTTTGTCAGATGACGTGCCTAGAATTTTCTGAGGCACAGAATAAGAAAGTTTTTTACCTACCAATCTTCTTCTTGTTCTTTTTTCGATACTATGACAAAGTTCCGGCGGAAGGTTCTTAATTCTTCTAGATCTTCTTGGATCTGGCTTTTCAGTTGACTCCGGATTTCCCGTGAAAGTAGATGTGGAACGGGAAACGGCATCGCTTTTCTTGGCGTCAGGCTTTTGCAGAGCAAAAATGCAACAGCAGAGTTTACCGAAGCTCAATTTTATAGCCCACATCAGGTTTTGGATTCAGTATCTGCCACTGAATCAAAAATATTTATTAATATATACGTAAACGATACTTACGTATACAAAAAATACGTGGTCAGGTGCAATACCATGTGAGCTAAGAAACTATTTATGATTGCTGATCATTAGTAATCGTCAGCGGTGTTAATCACAATAGCAAGAAATGGATCTTCCGGAGTTCGATAATGGGTTTATTGAGGTTCCAGTCTGTTTGGGCCGACGATTTTGAAAAGAGCTGAGATGATTGGTTTTTCAAAAAGTTAGGTATCCCGGGTCTTTAATCAGTGGAAAAATAACCCACACTGCTTACCTAAGAAGCGTAGTAATTTAATTTGGTGATCAAAGAGATATGAGGTCTGACATTGTCCTGGTGGAAAACAAAATCCTTCCTGCTCACCATTTCTGGGCAAGTGTGGCCTTCATTTGGTCCCATTTGAAACAGTACTTACACTAGTTGCTTCCGAGCAATCAATACTTATCAGTTTGATTACTCAGAAGCAACTCGTAATACAAGTGTGTCTTCCACTCCCACCACAGACAGAATATAACTTTCTTGTGATGCACACCAGTCTTTGGAGTGGATAATGTCAATTCATTTCGCTTGGCTTGCTCCACAATCTATCCCGCTCTACGTTAGTGTGAAAATCCATTTTTCGTCATCCGTAGCAATTTGTTTCAGAAATAGATTTTTTTCATGCCCTTTGAGCAGTGACTTCTTATATACCAGGTGGTTATATGATAAGTAACCCTATCTCGGGCTCCTGGAAAAACGAGAAATGGAAATACCGTGCGGAAACGTAGTATGTGTCCTGTTAAGGGTATGGGGAAACGACTTAGCAGGTGAAAACAAATAGTTCACAATTTTGCATCTAGGACAACAATAGCTCTGCAACGCAAGAAAATAGCACACGTCCGTGAATTTACTGGTTAATGACAGAACAAACGTTCAGGATGAAATCTGCTCAATTTCCTGGGCACCACAAGCGATTGCCTGTGATGCACAGCCGAAGTATCGCTGTTGGAATTTAAGAAAAGGAAACGGCAGTGTTTGGACCCGTTCGTATTCATGCAAGACAGAGCACTTGCGCATGTCAGTCGGCAGGCGAAGGAATTTCTCAGTCGAACATACAACCATGATTTCAAGAAGGTTTTCTTAGTCCTGGCCAGCTCGCTTACCGGGCATACACCTTATGATTTCTGGCTTTGGAGATACCCACAACGCCAGAAATCATAAGGTGTAGATACAGAGTTTATCGGGACGGCATATCCACTCTGTTAGATATAGAAACGAGTATCAGACGTGAAGTGGCCTACATCGACAGCAACATGCTGCGAGCAGCCATGTCACATGCCGTTCTTCGTTTGCAGCATGTCATCTCATATGATGGCCAGCATATTGAGCGGATTTCATCCCGAAACGTTCGTGCTGTGAGTAAATAGCAAATTCACGCACGTGTATGTTCTTTTCCTGCGTCTACAGACTGACATTTTCCCCATATAGCTGATAAGAAGTATTTTTTCCGCTAAATCGTTTACCCATGCCTTTAATAAGCTACCTACCAAGCTTTATAGCGTCATATCCCACTCTCGCTTTTCTAAAGACTCGAGAATAGGGATACTTATTTTATTGCCACCCGATGTAATAGGCCGAGAACATTTTTATCTCTCAAATCGTGCAGTGCCCAAACATAAAGGCGATTCCCATATTCAAGCTTTACCAAATGCGATACCATTATGCTGCTTGACGTCTGCAGTGCCTACGCGGTTCGTAAGCTCCGGTCCTATAGTGTTAGGTTGCCTTTGATTAATGCTTTTTGTTATCGTCAACCTCAACGAATCTTCGATCACGTGTTTCATCTGCGAGTGAGTAATCTGAAAGACGAAACTTGGAAAACGAATACAGATAATCTGAACGACGAAACTTGGAAAACGAATACAGATAATCTGAACGACGAAACTTGGAAAACGAATACAGATAATCTGAACGACGAAACTTGGAAAACGAATACAGATAATCTGAACGACGAAACTTGGAAAACGAATACAGATAATCTGAACGACGAAACTTGGAAAACGAATACAGATAATCTGAACGACGAAACTTGGAAAACGAATATGTTTACTGCATTCTCAACATACTCAGCACCATATCTTTTTTGCATTTGTGTCACGTTTCTATTCTTGAAAAAAAAATTCTGCCATTTACAGACCTATGCCAAATGAACGCAACTCAAACGATCACGCCGAATACTCCTTGTATAGACGTTTCGGAGCCACAACGTTCAGAATATGTAAATACACTGCCTGACAGAGAAAATGCCACATCATGAAGGAATGCTCGAACACAGATCAAACTACACACACAGATAGCCAAGTAGGTACTGAACAAATGATTTAATTGTCACATACACACTAGACTCCAGTAGCCAAATATACAGGATGACCAATATGGAGTGTGGACCCCATTTTGGGCTATACATATTGAAATCCGACGCGGTATCGAGGCAATGAGAGTCCGAATAGAGTGTTAGGGTACCATGGACCATGTTGTTGTGATCGAATCCACAGAGTTCATTTTGCGGGGGTGGAAGGGTACTCAACCGACGTCCAATCGTGTCTTATAGATGCTCGATGGGTGAGATGTCAGAGGATCGTTCTGGCCACGGAAGCATCCGCAAACCGTGTAAAGCATTCAGGCTGATCCGAGCGGTATGTGGTCGGGCGTTATCCTGTTGAAAAAAGGCGTTTGGGATGCCCTGCAGATGCGGTAATGCCACAGGCTGCAGGACCTCGTCAACATAGCGGCGTAAGGTCAATGTGCCCATAATGCGTACCAGCGGCAAGGAGCAGTTAGCGCTGATAGCCCCCACATAATGATTCAAGGTTGCCGGGCCGTGTGACATTCCACAATGATGGAGGAATCCGCTTGTTGGCCACGTCCGCTCCAGACTCTCAGACAGCGAACTTCCGGAGTGAGACAGAACCGCGATTCGTCGCTGAACACCACACTATTCCATTCGGAACCCCACACAGCTCTGGAGGGACACCACGCCAAGCGGTGACGACGATGGCTTGCTGTTAAGGGTAGACTTCGCAACGGACCGCTGGGCAGCAAACCAGACCCAGTCAATCGGCGCGAAACTCTTTGCTTCGATATCGTAGCATCCGAGCCTCCCCGTACAATCCGAAAAATGTCTCCTGTTGTGGCTTGTGGGTCCGCTACGGCATAACGTCGGATGCGACGGTCGGAGCGCTCGGACACCCGTCTCCGTGCTCCTGTCCCTCTACGACGTTGCACCGATCCTTCCTGGGACCACTGTCTCGAAATGCGACTGATGGTTGGGGCATCACGTTGCGTTTCTTCCGTAGTACGACACAGGGACCATCCGGTGGTACAAAGGACTACGATGGTACCTCTCGTGAACTCATCCGTTTGACGAAATCGCGTACGACGGCGTCTTAACGGCACTGGCACCAACCCTTGCTTGTTCTCCAGACAGGGTTACAGTAGAACCACTCACTTCTCTCGCCAGTGACGACGTCCAGACTACTGGCCTCACGGGCCGGTTGTCCGCTTATATCACGCCAACCGTTCGTGTGATTCGCCTGCAAATGCAATCATTTGCATGCTTTGTACGTGTGCACCCACCCTTCAATTTGCATGGCGCTGCGCTCAAGTCTTCGTATTGTGGCATTTTCTCTGTTAGGTAGTGTATATTGCGACTGCAATTTTTAGTTTGAAGGTTTAACGAACCGAACACTGTGAGCAAGTCAATTGGCTATATGCTGTCCACCGTCCCTAATTAAAGGTTACTTTTCCAGGAAAAAGAGAGAAAGCCAGTGTCGTAAGACGAGTGCAACAGCCATGATGAAGAATCCGAAGCTGTCGTATGCACGATTGATAATTTAAAACTTGCATTTAAAAAATGATATATTTATTTACAAATTAAAATCAGCTACACTGGCAAGCACTTTCGAGGCTACTTTAGCCTCATCATCGGGCCAATTGCGCGAAAGCATGGTTACAGGGATTTATATACAATCATGGAATAACAAATGGTAATGCCAAACTGGAAATGGCAAATTACAAATAATTATATGTAAATTTAACTCACATATCTGGAGATCCAACAGGTGAGGCATTTAGCTGGTTCAACAGCAGAATCCAAGGGCGAGGTATAATGACAGGCAAATCGTCATTGCAAAACCCTGGAGGCAAACCGTGAAATACACAAACTTTCAGTAAGCAATAAAGAATGTTTATCAGGTGCAGAGGCAATCAGTGTGGTTCGTCTCCAGTCTGGGTAATGTTGAAATTGCGCCACTGTGCGGGCTAAGGCAGAAGAGGTAGAGCTAACACGAACTGCATTTTTGTGCTCTGCCACCCCTACTTGCACTGAACGTAGGGTAGAGCCTATATAGGAGGTGTCTTCAGAATCCGGTGAATAAGAAACAAGTGGGATGTTATAAACACCAGATCTATGGAGTGAGTGAATTTTGTCACGGTCCTTGTGCAGCAAATTGAATAAATTGAAGGTGCGTATTCTAAAAGAAATATGGAACCTAGCGCAGGCATTCCCAAGGATGTTGACAATGGTTGGGATGTAGTCAATCGCACCCACATATCGTACACTTTGCGACTCCCGTTGCAATGCTGTGAATTGAAGTCGATTCATCCTTCTGTCCAGGTGGAATATAAGGCCGTGAGAGTAGCCAAACGGGGAAGCAACAATCGAAATTCTCTGAAATTCTGCTCGTTGTAAAGAGGGGTTCGATGAATGGGAATAGGAACGTTTGAGTAGAAATCTAAATGCAGCTATCTTATAACTCCATGGGTGTGAAGAGTCACGAGGAATAAGTACAGGACACGCAGAAGGCTTCCTGTACACGGAATATTGTAAACCTGTAGAACTATGTGAAAGAAGAAATTATGTGTATAGGAAGCCTTCTGCGTGTCCTGTACTTATTCCTCGCGACTCTTCACACCCATGAAGCCATAAGCTAGCAGTGTTTAGAATTCTACTCAAACGCTCCTATTCCAATTCCTTGAAACCCTCTTTACAAGGAGCAGAATTTCAGAGGATTCTGGCGGTTGCTTCGACGTTTGGCTACTCTCACGACCACATATTCCACCTGGACAGAAGGATGAATCGTCTTCAATTCACAGCATTGCAACGGGAGTCGCAAAGTGTACGATATGTGGGTACGATTGACTACAACCCAACCATTGTCAACATCCTTGGGAATGCCTGCGCTAGGTTCCATATTTCTTTTAGAATACGCACCTTCAATTTATTCAATTTGCTGCACAAGGACCGTGACAAAATTCACCCACTCCATAGATCTGGTGTTTATAACATCCCACTTGTTTCTTATTCACCGGATTCTGAAGACACCTCCTATATAGGCTCTACCCTACGTTCAGTGCAAGTAGGGGTGGCAGAGCACAAAAATGCAGTTCGTGTTAGCTCTACCTCTTCTGCCTTAGCCAGCTAACAGTGGCACAATTTCAACATTACCCAGACTGGAGACGAACCACACTGATTGCCTCTGCACCTGATAAACATTCTTTATTGCTTGCTGAAAGTTTGTGTATTTCACGGTTTGCCTCCAGGGTTTTGCAATGACGATTTGCCTGTCATTATACCTCGCCCTTGGATTCTGCTGTTGAACCAGCTAAGTGCCTCACCTGTTGGATCTCCAGATATGTGAGTTAAATTTACATATAATTACTTGTAATATGCCATTTCCAGTTTGGCATCACCATTTGTTATTCCATGATTGTATATAAATCCCTGTAACCATGCTTTCGCGCAATTGGCCCGAGGATGAGGCTAAAGTAGCCTCGAAAGTGCTTGCCAGTCTAGCTGATTTTAACTTGTAAATAAATATCATTTTTTAAATGTAAGTTTTTAACTATCAATCGTGCATACGACAGCCCCGGATTCTTCATCATACCATTTGGCACGAATTCTTTTGTCACACAACAGCCATGCCTATCAGGATTCGAACCCGGACCCACCTAATGTTAAAAGCCCGCGCTTAAGCAACTGCAGTACCGGTGCTTGGAACTGACATATTAGTTAACCTTTACAACTGGTTAGTCGCCTAAATAAAATAAATTTTACACAAAACACTATAATATGCAAAGCCTCGTGCTAAAGCCTCGTTCGATTATAGAAAATGTACTCCTAAAGAATGAAAATCAAAATCAAAGCGAGAACCCTTTTCAGGGGTCTTTATTAACTCTTATGAGGCAGCGATAAATTGCTTGTCTTTTTAAGTAAGCCCTAAAACGAGAGGTATTTCCAAATAGCAACTGAAATAATGGTGTGATAAACGTTTCGCCTTTTCTGTGCAGTACATGATCTAATTTACTCGTGATTTACGTAACGGATTTTGTTTTCCTATTGAATCTTAAACTTACACATTCTACAGCTTCACGCAACAAAGATGAAATTGAGTTTATATATTCAAAGGTGGAACAAGATGTATGGCATATATACTATTGAACAGCGACAGCTGAAAGGATCTTCAAATGATAAATCGAAGCTCGCGAAATCTTTAGTATCTCAAGAGGGAAAAGTATTTAATCTCTAAATTATCACACGCATAAAGATAAATACAATCTGAGGTAAAGGCTTTTACAGTTGGAGTTTAGAAGTAGTACATTTGTAATAACAAAAAAAGTCCATCTCACATGTCACAAGTTCGGAGATCGTGGATTTATTTCATTTATTTTTTATTTTTAGAAATAGCAAGCAGATCGATATATGAAAAAATATGCTGATATTTTCAGATCTATTACGGCTATATGAACTTTGACTTTTGAAGAAGAAAATTGGTTTATTTGGAATGTTAAAGTTTTGTGAAATAAGTTATGTTCGGGAAAGGTACCCATCGCTTTATATATATGGAGCATTTGAAAGTGCTTTGTCTGCAACTTTACGAGCTGAAGCAGCACATTTCGTAATAGATTTCTCAGAGGTGCTTTTCCCTTTTAGAATTATCGCATCTAAATTAGACGAACTGCATAAATTTTCACTCCACTGGTATGCTCTCGGGCGACAGATATAAAGCTTACGATTTATGGATTGAAGAAGAATATTAAAACTATATATCAGTTTAGTGCATTAGTTATCTATACGCATTTATTTACAAGATTTTGAAGGATTTGACACTGCACATCAGCTGAGACTATTTGGTTTCTGCGAAAGCTTATACAGAAATTTATTTCAATTTTCTTGCAGAAAAAGGTAAATTCATGAACCTTCCCCCCTACACTACAGTTTTAATGGCGCGAGAACGCACACGCGTTTCCTTAAAAATAAATTAATCAGTTATACAAAAAGACGCATGTCTGTAATTTATGAAAGTCGTTTTGTAACCTCCTCATTTCAATCTTTATTCACTTTAGCACAAAGGCATATTAGTTCAAATACCTGCTAATTTTCCAACCGAGTGAGGGAATAGAGAAGTAGAGACTATCCAGATACTACGTACAACTGTGGTTTTACTATACCCAATAAATTACAGCGATGGCTTTTGTAAAGGTATATATTCGAGAACAACATAATGTCAGAAGAATGTTAGTTAGAAACGATGATTTTCTTTTAACACAAAAAATGCATCAGTAAGCTAAGGAACTTACAAAACAAAAAGACGTTCTACATGTTTCGACGTAACTACAGATATATCTTCACCAGAAACAGGTACAACTATACGATCCTTTTTTTTGTTGTTGCGAAAAATCAGTTTGAAAAGGGGAAAAGGAGATTTGTAGTGACGGAAATTAAATCATGTCGCAAGGACATGTTTCCAGATGTATAGAATGTTTGCAGCTGTACCAAATCTTTGTTTAAACATGTATGGTTGGACACATGTCTCTAGGACATGTTTCCAGATGTTCAGAATGTTTGGAGCTGTACCAAATCTTTGTTTAAACATGTGTGACGTACCTGCCAGCAGGACGCACATGACATAAAGGCAGATAGGAATCAGAATAAACGTCCGCGTAGCTCAATTGGTAGAGTGACTTGTTCCGGAATGAGGGGATCCGGGTTCGAATCCCGGCGTAGACCAAAAATGACGGAGAAATTTACTTCGTTATACATGTCTCAAGCACATCTGGAAACATGTCTCAAGGACATGTTTAATGATGTCCAGAATGTTTGCAGCTGGACCAAATCTTTGTTTAAATATGTCTTAAGGACATGTAG
This sequence comes from Macrothele yani, assembly GCA_039090855.1. Taxonomy (NCBI): domain Eukaryota; kingdom Metazoa; phylum Arthropoda; class Arachnida; order Araneae; family Macrothelidae; genus Macrothele; species Macrothele yani. The sequence goes on along the minus strand of CM076990.1, from coordinate 184,725,468 downwards.
CTGGACCAAATCTTTGTTTAAACATGTCTCAAGGACATGTAGCTGGACCAAACCATTGTTTAAACATGTCTCAAGGACATCTGGAAACATGTTTCAAGTGTTTCCAGATGCTCAAAATGTTTGCAGCTGTACCAAATCTTTGTTTAAACATGTCTCAAGGACATGTTTCCAGATGTTCAGAATGTTTGCAGCTGGACCAAACCTTTGTTTAAATATGTCTTAAGGACATGTAGCTGGATCAAATCTTTGTTTAAACATGTCTCAAGGACATGTAGCTGGACCAAATCTTTGTTTAAACATGTCTCAAGGACATGTAGCTGGACCAAATCATTGTTTAAACATGTCTCAAGGGCATCTGGAAACATGTCTCAAGCACATGTTTCCAGATGCTCAGAATGTTTGCAGCTGGATAAAATCTTTGTTTAAACATGTCTCAAGGACATGTAGCTGGACCAAATCTTTGTTTAAACATGTCTCAAGGACATGTTTCCAGATGTTCAGAATGTTTGCAGCTGTACCGAATCTTTGTTTAAACATGTCTCAAGGACATGTAGCTGTACCAAATCTTTGTTTAAACATGTATGGTTGGACACATGTCTCTAGGACATGTTTCCAGATGTTCAGAATGTTTGGAGCTGTACCAAATCTTTGTTTAAACATGTGTGACGTACCTGCCAGCAGGACGCACATGACATAAAGGCAGATAGGAATCAGAATAAACGTCCGCGTAGCTCAATTGGTAGAGTGACTTGTTCCGGAATGAGGGGATCCGGGTTCGAATCCCGGCGTAGACCAAAAATGACGGAGAAATTTACTTCGTTATACATGTCTCAAGCACATCTGGAAACATGTCTCAAGGACATGTTTAATGATGTCCAGAATGTTTGCAGCTGGACCAAATCTTTGTTTAAATATGTCTTAAGGACATGTAGCTGGACCAAATCTTTGTTTAAACATGTCTCAAGGACATGTAGCTGGACCAAACCATTGTTTAAACATGTCTCAAGGACATCTGGAAACATGTTTCAAGTGTTTCCAGATGCTCAAAATGTTTGCAGCTGTACCAAATCTTTGTTTAAACATGTCTCAAGGACATGTTTCCAGATGTTCAGAATGTTTGCAGCTGGACCAAACCTTTGTTTAAATATGTCTTAAGGACATGTAGCTGGATCAAATCTTTGTTTAAACATGTCTCAAGGACATGTAGCTGGACCAAATCTTTGTTTAAACATGTCTCAAGGACATGTAGCTGGACCAAATCATTGTTTAAACATGTCTCAAGGGCATCTGGAAACATGTCTCAAGCACATGTTTCCAGATGCTCAGAATGTTTGCAGCTGGATAAAATCTTTGTTTAAACATGTCTCAAGGACATGTAGCTGGACCAAATCTTTGTTTAAACATGTCTCAAGGACATGTTTCCAGATGTTCAGAATGTTTGCAGCTGTACCGAATCTTTGTTTAAACATGTCTCAAGGACATGTAGCTGGACCAAATCTTTGTTTAAACATGTCTCAAGGACATGTTTCCAGATGTTCAGAATGTTTGCAGCTGTACCGAATCTTTGTTTAAAACTTGGTTTTTTGTTCTTGAAGATTTTCAACGACTATTTTATGTTGAGATGAGGAAAGGATGAAGACGTAGAAATAAATTTCGTGTTGGGCCCACAAAATCCTCTCTATCAACTTGAAGGAACACAAACGTGCAGTAAGAGAGCAAAACTTCACAAAATCTTCCCTTGCGTAACATTCAACTCATCCAAACCATGTTAAATGAGAAAATGGGAAATTGCATTTAAGGCGTTGAGACATGAGTTGGTAACAGTTTTCATTGAATGCTTAGGTCATTTACTTCGCGGAAGAAATCCTGTTTCTCCGTACAAACCATCTCAGAAAATGGCGATAACGTTTCAGACAGATTGTCGTCGCGCCACAGTTAGGCGTCTTAGACTATCAATGTGGGTTATTACTACACTGATTAAATACCCTGGATAACTCACATTTTGTGAAACCAGTGTGCTTTGCTGTTTTCAGAATCGTCACTCCAGCTGGGCGGATACACACTGTAAGCATTTTTTCGAACTCCAAGAGATAGTTTGTTTTCCTCATTGCGACTGACGCTACGGACGATTAATGACTAGCATCAGGCTTAAATAGTTTCCTAGATTCCGTGGCGACACACGTGACCACTCATTTTGCATATAAACTGCGAAAGTGACGCTTGCGTACATCTGCATAAAGTTTTCTAGTTAAGTGGCTGGTGTGTGTATCATTCTAAGGTTATGTTGGTTTCTGGGTAAAACCTCTGAGGTTGGACTTATGTTCGCTTCAGCTTCACTGCAATGCTCGTTCAACCAGGATAGCTGAAACATTGGACGTAGCTGAAAAGTTCTTAACTATACATGAAAGAGCCAATGACACACATCTATGTAGATAATGGGTAGATTGAGTAAACTGTTATGTATTTTCAGCATCTCTCTTCTTCTTGGTTACTCAGTCCAAGCACTGGGTATTCAATAGATGTACTCTGTTTCTCCATCCCTCGCTGTTCTCCGCTGTTTTTTTCAAGTCATAGTATGTCCTATAACTTATTTTATTTATATTCAGAAAGCACATCAATACACAGTCGCCACACAGAATAACTCATCCTCTAATTCAGCACAGCCAAAACAAGACTTCATTCTGTCGCAAACAATAATGCACATCGAGGCAAAAATACCCTTCAGGAATAAAATGAGCGCTATAGTAAACAAGAGTATTCCTTTTTATCTTTCGTCAATTCATTGGGGGATATGTGTACAACAGCGAGTACACGTAGATGTTGAACCTCTTTTCGAAAATCAAAAATAGTGAGAAGCTCAATTTTAGATGAGGAAACTGATTTGTTGTTGAAACACATTGTTTAATGGTTGGTTGATCAGCTATTTAGTCCAACAGGTATGATAAAGAAGAAAATATATCATCAGAAACCTGTTGACCCTCAGTGGAGCGAGGTGGGAAATTCAAGGTTGCGGGCTTAAAATCTCAGCCATGTGTGAATCAGGTTGACGTCATTCCCCTATTAGAAGGAAAGGTTGACACTTGACCGGTGATAACTGAGTAGAGCCATAGGGCCAAACGTGTATTCATACGACAGAAATGGTTCTGGCTTTGATATACCTTACAATCAGCAGCATTGTTGAATTATTAAAAGATCCCTAGAATTAGCAGCATCTGTAAATTACTTGGAGATCCCTAGAATCAGCAGCATCCTTGAATTATTAGAAGTTCCCTAGACGCACCAGGATTGTTGAGTTACTAGAAGATCCCTACAGTCAAAAACACCTTTGAATTAATAGATCTCTAGAATCAGCAGCATCGCTCAATTACTAGAAGATCCCTAAAATCAGCAGAATATTTGGATTACCAGAAGATCCGTAGAATCAGCAGTATCGTTGAATTAATACAGTAGAAAATCCCTAGAATCAGCAGCATCGATGAATTACAAGAAGATTACTAGAATAAGCAGCAGCGTTGAATTGCTAGAAGATCCGCAGAATCAGAAGCATCTTTGAATTACGAGAAGAACCTAAAAATCAACAGCATCGTGAATTACTATAAGATCACTAGAATCAGCATCATCATTGAATTACTATCTAGAATCAACAGCATCGTTGAATAAGTAGATTCCTAGAATCAGCTGCATTGTTAAATAAGTAGATTCCTAGAATCAGCTGCATTGTTAAATAACTAGAAAATCCATAGAATAAGCAGCATCATTGAATTACTAGAAGATCCCCTGAATCAGTGGTATCTTTGAATTACTAGAAGAACTCTAGAACAACCAGCATCTTTGCGTAGAATCAGCAGTATCGTTGAAATACTAGAAGATCCCTTACAATTAGCAGCATCGTTGAACGCCGAAGCTCTCTGGCGCATGCCCATTGGCTTAACTGATACTTGACCTGTGGTAACAACTTCAGTCTCTCCCATAGCTTCGTTGGTACAAACATAATAAACACCTGGATTTGAACAGAAATAAGGTACCATACCTTACTCCTCGAGAGCGCAGAGATGCCGTGAACTTTACAAGCAGTGAATGTAACAGTAAACCAAAATACCCAGTCCAACTCCCCACAAAATCATAAAGATTTCAGCAGCTTACGCAGCGTGTAGCTGGGTTTAACGAGCTCGGTTAGTAACTCTAAGAACTATGCGCAGTCGTCCCTACCTAGTTCGGGACGGGAAGGGAAATACACCAGCTGCATCAGTCAATTGCACATCCCATGTCATACTGAGACTCGAACCTGGGTCCGTCTTCGACGAATGTTTTGAATCGTCTCGCACCACCCCGTCAATGGAGTGGCATAGCACTACGTCGCGAACCCTTTTTTAGGCAAATATCAGTTTGTGTTTCATATATGTGCACTTGTCACTATGATTTTAAAATGATCGTCCAAATTGTAATTGCCGCCCCAGTGGCGCAGTGGTCTAAGGCGTTGGCCTCTGATCATTTGTCCGTAAGGGGTCCGGGTTCGAATCCCGGTGAGGCATGGATGTTGTGTTTGTCTTACGGCACTGGCTCTCTCCCTTCCCTGGAACCAGTGACCCTAAATTAGGGACGGGCGACTGCTTATAGCCCATTGAGTTGCTCACGGTGGTCGTTAAACCTCCAATCAAAAAAAAAAAAAAAAAAAATTGTAATTTCATTTTATTTCGTTTGTTTTGATTCACGGATCGCCAGTCCCTAAATTTGGACCACTGGTTTCATCTAAGGAAGAGGGCCAGTGCTGCAAGATAAACATACCATCCGTGCTTCTCACGGGGTGTGAACCTGTATCTATCTCGTACGAATGGCACCCCAAAACACTAGGACACATGTGGCGCCTCGAATCACTTAGACACTTGGGCTGCAAAAACATAATTTTTTCCCCTGTATGGTCAACGAATCGAGGCTTCCGTCTACTGTTTTTGTTTGTGTTCTCTCAATGAATATAACCAAGGTCTATAATTTAAGATAGCTACAGGAAGAATTTGTCAAATACTTCTATGATCTGGTATGTAATTCTGAATTCAAAAGCTCCCTTGAACGGCGAGGTTATTTATCAGAAAGAAAACCGAAAGGCATTGATTATCGTTCTCAGAGTTCAGACTTTCCAATGCTAAAAAGAAAGTTTCAAAACTGACAAATAGGTAATGGGTCACAGCATCCACAGGTGGACGAGCGGATATGGTGTTTCTGCAATGGCTCACTTTTGTTTCTCAAGAATGAGATTTAAATTCACGACCGTTGAGTAACAGGTCATCACACGATCTGGGAAATGTAAAGGGTGGAATGTAGTTGGTGCATCATTTAACTGAGTAATGGAAACAATACACCTTTTATTTCTATTGTCTTACATAGGAGCACGTGAAGATGTTGCACCAAAAATGACTACAACTTCTTCACTCATTTAAACTAGCATTGCCAAAACTCAACGGGAAATTTTTTAACAGAAGTTTGTGCATTACCTGTCCCTCTGTGTCTCCTGCTGATAAATAAGCAATCATCTTCCTGAATGGAGGAGCCGAACTAATATTAACGTAATTAAACCCAAGAACGTTACCAGTATGCAGACTAGGACAAAATATTTCTAAGAAATTGATGTTCATAAATATAAAAAACGCACAGCACGCGTTAGTCGATTACTTTTGCTACCATCTCCTACCAGAAATATTTTCATTGGCAACATCTAAGTCAGAAATATGTAAATCTTCAAATGGAAACAATGAAGAAATTAATGAAAAATTAAACCCCGAAAAGCAAGGGATTACATGATTATAATTTTTTCATTTTTATTTGACACGAAAATGCTGTTATTAATTGTCATCCAGGTGGACAATTTCTCAAAAAAGTGAGAAGTATTGTACGTGCTTTTGGGTGATAGCAAAAGTCTCGTCGATTTTTTCCTGAGCTGAAAAGAGCTTCATGTGTAAAACATTCTAGGTGCTTATTCAAATTTTATCATTTAGTTCCTTGGAAATCCATTTGGCTGGATATTCTCATGAAAATATGTTACTAAAATCGAAACATACCGTTGCGTTCCTTCCAAACCATATTTTTTTAACATTTTAAGGAATTAATCACATGAATTGCAGTTAATTGTATTTCTAAGCCAACTACAGCCATCACATATATTTCTGAAGGTATTTTGTAGACTAATCCTGAATAAATATCGAAAAAAGTCAAGAAGCATTCACTACGTTCTCAGCGAAACATGCATCCATGTTGTATTCCGACAACATTGTACTACCACTTTCGATGTAATCTGAGGTAAATTTTTAACACCAGCGTACTTACACTGACGTTGCCAGACGTAATGATTTATATTTATGTATACAGTCGAACTTCCATATAGCGAAGCGGCAAGATCAGCCAAAACATTCGCTATATAGAAACTACCCTTATCTTTTATTTTGATACTCAGAAAGAAAGCTGAAATTCCATCGTATGTTAAATAAAAAGAAAAACAAATCAATGTTCACTTAATGGCTTGCCAAGTCAGCATAGATATAAAGCAAAAAGCTTTTAGTTTGCTTAGGCCGAGAAGTAGTCGGTATTTTTCTGCTGAATATTATTTTGGTTAAACAAAACAGCACGTTCATAAAAATTCTCAGTCCTTTGCAATGAGCGAAACACATCGTCTGGTACATCAGCTTGAAACTGAAACCCACTTCAAATGGGTTTTTAATGCCTTCATCGTTTCATCTTTTGAAGGCTGTACAGGACACTCACTTTAATTTTCTTCATCTTCTTCATCTTCTATAATCCCATGACTTCGTCGCATGCTTTCGAGAATACCTTTCTCACTTGTTTGGTTAGCTATAGTTGTTTCTTCATCAGCTGAAAGAAAAACATCAAGAACATGTTTATCTCCAATATTTTCATGCTGTCTTAGTTGTTGCCAGTGTTTCTTTAATTGCTTGAATAGCAAATCATTTTCTGGATCAGCGAAAGCAACGTTACGAAATCCAGCTTTGGAAAAGCAGTTAGGGATGGTAGTCTCTGTTACGTCATGTTGCCATGCTTTAGCCAATTCAGAAATGCATAATCGCAGATCCACAACTTTATCAGCTGGTTGATTATTTTCAATGGCCACAATATTTTTATTCAATATTCTTTACCGGTAATAACATTTTAGATTTTTGATGACACCCTGATCCATTGGCTGTAATTTTGCGGTCATATTTGGTGGAAAGAAGACAAGTTTTATATTTTTCAGGTTTGAAATTACTGCCTGTGGGTGGGCAGGACAGTTGTCGATAATCAGAGCTATTTTACGATGTTTATTTAGCCATGTGCTTATCAAATTTTAGAATCCATTCTTGAAAAATTTGTCCAGTCATCTATGATTTTTTATTGTGATCACACTGAACTTCAAAACATTGCATTCCTTTGAAACATCTCGAATTTTTGCTTTTGCCTATTACTAATATCTTCAGTTTTTCTTCTCCCGTCATATTATCCGCGATCATTGCTGTTATTCTTTCTGTACTATGCTTTCCCCCAAAACATTTGTTTTAATGTTAAGGTTTTGTTCGGAAGGTACTTAAAAAATAAAGCAGTTTCTACCGCATTAAAAAGTCCTTAGAATCATAGTCCTCCAGTAGGTGTTTAAGAAATGTTTCTTTCCACTGCGCGGAATCTTCGTCACCGACAGCTGCGCTTTCCCCCGATATAGCGTTTTGGAGGATTCCATTCCTGTTCTGGAATTTATCAAGCCCTCCGATACTTGCCTGAAATTCTGTATATTCGAGGGATTTCGCAAACTTAAGCTCCTTTTCTTGAATTAATGGTCCGGAGATGGGTATGCTCTTTCCACGAACCATTTGAACCCATGTATACACAGATTCACCAACTTTATCGTACACACACACTTTTGTTCGTTTTCTGCTGGAGCTAGCAGTAAAGGGACAAAAGTGTCCATTACTGTTGACACACGTTTTGTCCGTTTCCTTCTGGTGCTTCATTTTGTTTCAAAATTACCTCGCGATTTTTCAAAATTGTCGACAAAAATTTCGCCGGATACCAAATTTTGAAGCAATATCTTTCTTTAAAAAAGCCTTTGTCAACTTCTTCTAACACTCTAACTTTCTCGCTGATACTCAAACATTTTCTCTTAGATATTTTTTCCTGAACTGGTCGACTACAACACAGAATCAAATTTGCTTTTTTGTGCATCAATTTGACACAGTTGGAGTGGCGCACTGGTGATGAGCCTGAGGTTATTCTTGGAAGTTCGATAGAAAATTGATCCAGTAAATCAGAAGGTTAAGCTTCTGACGTTTCAGCTACAACTTCCAATAAGTGAACTAAGGGAGTGTCCACTGTGAGGTCACTTTGCTTCTGTGGAAACGGAAGACTTTTAAGAAGGGGGCTGACCAAGTAGGGGGAGCTACTCATTTCCCCTACTGGGACAACTCATCTTGCTACCCTTTCCTCTGCTAAATATTTTTTAATCCTCCTTCAGCAGGTGTCTCATCATGTCTCACCGTTTTACGATGCTGCTGTAATTGAGATGGGTGGGGGTGAGATGTGAATGGTGGCTGCAAACCCTTTTTCTGCCCTCAGACATCACACCTAGTGTGAGGGCCACGGGCGGCCTAGTGGGAAACGTTCGTGACTACCACGGAAAGGACCTCAGGTTCGATCCCAGGCAGGTACGAACGCTCGATCCACTAAATATCTGCCATGCGTCGGATGGGCACGTTATGCCGTCGAACCCCGGATACTGGCCCCCACGGTAATAAATAAGGGCGTCTTCCTTCCTCTTTCTACTTCGCTTCCGTGTCACTTTCCTATCGGGCACTCTAGCCCAAATATCCTAGCTTCCTATTTCTAAGGGCTGTTTAAGACCTGGGGTCAGACACTCCCTTCCTGAAATCCTCTACATATGATCACATGATCACCTAGTGTGAATTCCACTGGGGATAAACGGTGAAAGTTCGTGGAGAGGAGAAACCAAGGAGGAAGGCAGTTGTTTGTGAATCCCAGAATAAACCACTTATGAGAGAGAGAAAAAACACCTTCACTAAATAGAAATTGGCTTCGTTAAATGGAAATTATTTTGCATGCAAAATTCCACGAAAATTCAAAGCTCCCGATAAAAAATCGCTAAATGGAGAATTTCGTTATATGTACGTTCGACTGTATTTATATAGATATTTAATGTAGCATGTCTTTGTATTAGTTAAGTTAGTCCTTTAAACATTTATCTATATTATGCTGTTCGACATAGAAAATGCCACACCTTGAATAAATGCAACAAATTAGGTAAAACAGGCCACACATGTTGGATTAGGTGAATGCGATGGACGAGGAGAGAGTATTATTTGGCCTAAGTCAGTAGGCTGTATTTCCGCCATGTTGGAAACGGGACAAACATTTCACACCCAGACCCGACCCGGACCTGGACGTCTCATAAGTGGACCCGACCCGGACCTAGACGTCTCATAAGTGGACCCGACCCGACCCCACCCGACTCGATCCGGACCCGTAACTGACCCGGAAAAAGGTGCTTTGAACTATAAATTCGAATCTTAATTCATACATATATGCATATAAACGTAATATACACTGTATATTCATCCCAATAACTGCTCGATATTTAATAACTGAAATCCTTTTTTAATAATAAAATTTGGTTATTTGCTAAATTTCAGCGCTATTTTTAGTGCCACTATTTTGCATAATCCAGAAGTAATGGCTGATTATGACCGTGATCATGGAGTATATTACAAATGGGAATCATTATTTACGATTGCACAAATGTATTTTTTAAAATGTATTTAGATTGTTTACTCTTTCCACGCTTTGATTGAGGAGCCCATACTTTCAGATGGTCCGTTAGATTTTTGGTTTCATAATCTTTTATTACACCGTCGACATCTTTCTTTGTAATTATGCACTTTCCACATTTTGAACAAGAAGCAAGAGCAAACAACACAGAATTATTCACCGGTTCCTTAATGAGACGAAACAATTTCCAGCATTCACTCTTCCCCTTGTGGTTTTTAACAAGCACGTATTTGTTGGCCTCGATGCCTTTCTCAACCTCCTTAATATTAAATCATCCATATTGACAAATAAGGAGTTAATTTCAAAATGACATGTCATGGGAACGGTATTTTAGCACATCAATAGAAAACCTCTGAATGCTCAATATAAAAGATGCGATGTGAAAAGTAACTCTTAGTTATGCAGTGAACTTCACACGGAGAGAGTGAATCAGCTGAGAAGCAGGCGAATGGCGTTTGTCTGTGCCTTGCTCTACACAATCACACTGTAAAAGAACGCAAAGGAAGTATATTTTTTACGATATGATGTCGGTGTGTCTGACGTAAATCGGTGGAAATCAGCGTTGGTTTAAGAAAGAGACGACAATATTTTTGCATGGCAAATCATTATTCATTCCGTGTGCACCAGTATCGACTACAGAATTCCACAAACCACATTTTTCTTTGGAACATAGTTTCCTCTTTTCAAAAATAAAACGGGAATAAAACCGGGTCAACGGGTCAGGAACATCTTGACCAGACCCCCGTTGGACCCGAAAATAATTGTCGACCCGTAGAGCTGTGACCCGTTTCCATCTCTGCTATGATGAGTTATGTGTTTGACACCACTGGATGGCATCGAGTGTAAAGGTTTCCCGGGTGGTGTCCTAAGGTATCGCTAATTGTGCGCCATTGACCTTTTTACACAATTTGTTGACACTGCATTGGGACCCTGCAGAGGCGTTACGTCATCTTCCAGTGACGTCATACACGCTATCTATTGAGAAAAGCCTAGGTATCCCTCTGGCCAGGACACCATGTAGATACTGCAGCTGGTGTTGGCAGTGTGGGGGCGGGCGTTATCTTGTTGAAACTAGTCATAAGGAAAACCATAAAGATACGCCAACAAAACGGGCCGTTAAAACTGATTGCACTCCAAATCGTGACACCAGGACTCGTACAACGTTCACGGATGGTAGTTAAATCATCGCGGTGACTGTTAATGGTCGATAGTCGGCGAAACTCGTTGCTGCGTACGGCATGTTTCTATTCGTCCTGCTACGCATTTCTGGTATGGCACCTCTACAACCTTGCTCGACGATATGCTGCGGTGAGTAGCAGTCCTCGCAGTGACTAATATTTTTCGGCCATTCGAAGATTCACAGTTCTTGTCAATACGGGGATGTCCATAACTGCTTGTACAACTCGTCGAATTACGACCGCTTCAGATCGTGTGGCTGCTTCGGCTTGCTGTCGAATACGGCGATCAAGTCGTCCGGACGTACGTTTACCTGCAGCAGTCCTTCTACCGCGACGTGCGTTACCTTCCTCCAACGATTGTTGCCACATTTGGCCAACTACATCTCGATGAATTTCCGCCGCGATGCGACTCAGGGACCAACCGGCCGTACGAAGCCCTATGATCAAGCCTCCGACAAAGCTTTCTGTGTGTTGGTAGGATTCCCTATGGTGTCTTACAGGAATTCCCGCCCTTTACTCGTGCTTTCGCGATCATTCCTATGCAATGGTCCACTCACCCTTGTGAAGACAACAAAATTTAATCATGCTAATCGGTTTTGGCTTTTTATCTCCCTCACATATCATGTGATTGGGTAGCAACAGCAATTATTTACATAGCAACCTGTCAACACAGCATACTCGCCAATCTGCATGGATCTCCAACATACAGTACTACTTCCTCTTGTGGCATCTACTATGTCAAGCAATGTTCATCTTGCAAGCTATGCCTGAATGCTTTTCCGGATATCATCATCTTCTCTGAAACGTTTACCCGCCAGTCTTTTAAAAAGAAACAATAAGTCCACTTTGTCCGATCCCCGTCTGTAAGCACGATATCTCTGCACTTGTTCAACTTGAAAAATTATGCAAATTTGGAAGATGTGAATCCGTTTATTGGTGTAAATATGAAAAGGATGTTAAGTCAGATAATATCCGAAAACTTGAACATTTCGTCGTCCTGGAGCGGGAATGGAACCCATGTCTCTCGGATAGCGCTCGAGTATGTTAACCACTAAACCAAACAGAACGACCAGTCTGTTTACGATGCATAACGCCTCCTTTTAAAAAGGTAAAATAGATTATTTTGAATTCAAAATATGAGGGTTTTCCGAAATAAAAGGAAACACCTTCTGTCTTCCCAACAATATTTATTCATGCGGAGTTGAAACTACCACGAAAGAAATGAAATTTATCTACTTTTCCCATACCCTTCAAATTCACTCACACACGTGTCACAATCTTCTAGATATTTACAATTCCGTGACCAGCAGCACATCATCTGAAGAACTTTAGAAAATACCTTTCCGAAATATGGTTGTTGAGACTTCTCTAAATTCACCTCTTTTGCTATTTCATAGTGCTTCAGTCATCTACTTTCAAGAACGATGCCCTGAGTACGCGAAATGTTTTCTTTTGACGTATTCATTTTGCCCCTTCTGCCTGATGTTCATTTCCGATACCAACAAGGCACGTTTTTAATTCACTGCACGGAAAACACACCTCTTCCTTTGACATCATCTTTTCTCCATATACCGAAGCCAGTTTACCATTAACGTCACTTGATGAAATCCCTTCTCACCAAAAGCGAATAACTTCATTGATATCTGTTTTTGACAACAACAGCTCCGTCTCGCAACTAGAATCAGTTGTGGCGCGATAGTAGCGCCACTCCTCATGGTTGTTTGTTTTGCATATTATTAATGGTTCTATCCGTCTTCGGTCTTTTATGTCATTCCTGTTATAGAGAAAATTAATGTGTTATCTCACTTTTCGAAACCCTCCAAACAATTCATTGTACACTGAAGTACCAAACGCCTTGGGATACATACCTAACATCGTATAGGGCCTCTTCTAGCACGGTGAAGCGAAGAAACTCCGCATGGCAACGATTCCACAAATGGTCGGAAGACTTCTTGAGAGATGTTGAGACATGCCGTTTGAACAGCCGCCCACAGTTCCCTGGTATTTGTAGGTGTGGGATCTTGGGTGCGAATGGACCTTTCCACCACGTCACATAACTGGTCTGTTGGGTTCCTGTCGGGCGAAAGTGGTGGCTACACCATCTGTCAGAACTGTCCAGAATGCTCCTGGAACCAATTTTAGACAACTTGTGCCAGATGACATGGTACATTGTCCGCGTGCTACATCCCATCGTTGTTGGGGTACATGAAATCCATCAAGAGTTCCAAATGATCACCCAGCAGAGCAAACCAAAGCGGTTACAGGTTAATGACGTGTTTACGAAGACAAGAGGACACGAACCATGCACATAAAGATACCTCACACGTGTATGGAACAACCACCAGCTGCCGTGTTGACAGCTTGGGACCATGCCCACATGGGGTCTCAGCCACACCCGAACCTTACCATCAGCTCGTAACAACTGATAGCGTTACTCATCGGACCACGCTGCATGTTGCCAGTCTTCCAGGTTCCGATTACCGTGTCCACGAGCCCTTGTGAGGCGGGGTGTCCGATGTCTTTGAGTTAACAAAAGTACTCTGGTGGGCCTTCAGCCTCCATACCCCATGGATGCTAAATTACGCTGCACTGACATGATGGATATGTCTCTGGTACCTCATGCATTGAACATGGATCTTATTTAAGTCAGTGTCGCTTTTCTGTTAGCAAGGACAATCCTGGTCAGACGCTGGCTGGTCACGGTCATTCAGCACCCATGGTCGGCCACTGCGCTGCCCACTATGGGTGGTAATATTTTCTACGAGGTATTTTCGGTACACACATGACACCGTGCAATGTTGAATGTTCGCACAACTTCGAAAAATGAATGTCCCATCCGTCTGGCTCCCACTACTGTGCCTCGTTCAAACTCCGATAATTCACGTCGGCTTGGCATAATGCTACTGGCGGTTGTTCAGCCTGACTCACGAGATTACACCTCGCAACCAATAAAAATCGCGACGTGGTTCGAAGCCTTTGTACGAGATTAGCACCAGTTAAATATTTGCAAACTGCTATCCCACGAGTTTTGGTACTTCAAGTACATTATAGCCTCAAAAAATCCTTATACCATGCTGATCATTTTATGTACGGCATCTGTTAAAAATAACATACAGTTTTCGTTCTGACTAAATTCGGAAACTTCATTTTGCGACTGATAATGTTTACTGTGCATAATCTTTTTCTCGAGTTTGCTGATTTTCATAACCCAGAGCATTTGTTTGGAGGGATAACGTCAATATTTCTGTTTCCAACGTATTTGTAACCTTATCTACGTTTCCAAAGATGTTAGTTTCTCAGTTACCAGTCATTACGTAGAACCTTTTTATGCTTCAGGACATAATACGAAGTTTTCCAAGCAGGCGTTATAAAATGAGGCTTTATTTTTTCTCAATACTCCTTCTTCCGAAAGTCTGACTTTAAAAATTCGATTTACCTTAGAGATCATTCGGTATGGATGCCACTTTGCATATACTTTTGAATTTTTCGTAATGCACATTCTTTCCTTTATATTACATAATTTTATATTTGTGCTTTTTCGTAACTGCATCTACGCTCTCAAAAATTTCATTAAAGAAATTATTTGTATATTATTTACGAAGCTGAAGATTACGAACACTATACAGCTATATAAATTCACAGTTTTTTTATTATAAGGTGTATATATGTATTGCCATTTATTATTATATCTGCCCCTAAACTTCGTATTTCGAAATTTCATTTCCCATCACATAGCTCCCGTATAAAGAACATTTTTCACGATGCACAATTCTGTCACTAGGAAACGTTAGTATATAATACTACATTTCCAATTGCTAACCCATCTATGATTCGAAATATCCATTTTGAGGATACTTTTGTCGTGAGACACAGTTATCTATGAAGAATGTTTTATGCTGAATATTTGTTTTTTGCCATTTATTATTATATCTGCCCCTAAACTTCGTATTTCGAAATTTCATTTCCCATCACATAGCTCCCGTATAAAGAACATTTTTCACGATGCACAATTCTGTCACTAGGAAACGTTAGTATATAATACTACATTTCCAATTGCTAACTCATCTATGATTCGAAATATCCATTTTGAGGATACTTTTGTCGTGAGACACAGTTATCTATGAAGAATGTTTTATGCTGAATATTTTCGTCGAAACAACCCTTAGTTTCCCACTACAGAATGCAAATTTATATCCCATTTTCCCGAACATACCTGTATACATATGTCCAATACAAGAAATGTATTCGTTCTGATACTTTCGGTATTCAGGAATATTTGAAGTAAAATTTGCGAATATTTTATAATCCATATTTGTGTGTGCTAATATTTCCTGTCAGTATTATTTTACAGTATTTCTGTTTCCTAATAAAAATAAAAATGGATATTTTTGTGTGCTACCATTTCTCTCTTTCTTTAAAAGAGCTACCTCAAAATTTGTTCTTTGCATTGGAGTTCTTCCTCTGTAATGAAGAGACTGTTTGTGGTAATAATTATTATTTATGAAATTTTGTACGTGAGTAAACGTTTGAATAAATCATTGCAATTTATGTTATCCCACATTTTTCTAATGCAAAAGACGTTCGTATTACATCCGAAATATTTATGCCAACTTCCTTGAAATAATTTTACAAAAGCAGGCCACAAGCTCGCAAATACCAGTCAACACTATCTCAATTTCTTAAAATATTCAATAAATAACTATTGCTTGACGCATACCGTTCCCAACGCTATTACCCTTGATATAATAAATCAAGTTGCTGAAGAGTAGCAGGCGGTAGCAACTACGGGGGCTAAGTAGCCGGGGAAGAATATTTCTGAGTAGTTGTTCGAGTCGGCTCTGGTCTCATGTTCCGTCCGGATGAAGCATGGGCGAAGCGTTTCTCTTACAGTGCTGGCTATTTCCGCTCACTGGAACCAGTACCCTTAAATTGTTAAAGGGCCCTTAGAGCTACTCATGGTGGCCATTGGACCCACCCCAATCCCTCCCGCTGCACAGAACTCGCTCATATCCAGTGATTGTTGCGCTGTCATATCCTTGCTTAAACCTTAGGCTCAAGGTAATTAGAAAGAAAAGCCGCCCCGGTGGCGCAGTGGTCTAAGAGATGGCCTCTGATCATTCGTCCGTAAGGGGTCCGGGTTCGAATCCTGGTGAGGCATGGATGTTGTGTTTGTCTTACGGCACTGGCTCTCTCCCTTTCCTGGAACCAGTGACCCTAAATTAGGGACGGGCGACTGCTTATAGCCCATTGAGTTGCTCACGGTGGTCGTTAAACCTCAAATCAAAAAAAAAAAAGATAGAAAGAAGAACGGCATGTCCATCGAGAGAGAGCGCCATTGTTCCACTACTCTTGGCTGCGCTGTGACGCCACGGCTGTCATAAGCGATGCTGGACCGCAAACACAAGAAACCGCAATGCATATTACATTCTGGGCATTCACAATGAAATAAAGGGCGCCAGGCCGCCACGGTGGCGCAGTCGTCTAAGCGATGGCTTCTGTTCATTCGCACAGGGTGGACTCTGGGTACGAATCCCGAATAAGATATGGATGTTTGTGTTTGTATTTCGGCACTGCCTCTCAATGTGTTACTTGATCAGTACTGACTCTCTCTCTCTGTTACTTGATCATTTGGCATGTTGTATAATATGTTTGTTATGTCTATATGTTACTTGATCAGCATTGGATCTCTCTGTGTTACTTGATCATTTGGCATACTGTATACCATGTTCGCTATGCATATATGTTACTTGATCATTTGGCATACTATATACCATGTTAGCTATGACTTTGTGTTTCTTGATAATTTGGAATACTGTATACCATGTTAGCTACGTCTATGTGTTACTTGATCATTTGGCATACTGTATACCATGTTCGCTATGCCTATGTGTTACTTGAGCATTTGGCATACTATATACCATGTTAGCTATGACTTTGTGTTTCTTGATAATTTGGAATACTGTATACCATGTTAGTTACGTCTATGTGTTACTTGATCATTTGGCATACTGTATACCATGTTCGCTATGCCTATGTGTTACTTGAGCATTTGGCATACTATATACCATGTTAGCTATGACTTTGTGTTTCTTGATAATTTGGAATACTGTATTCCATGTTAGATACGTCTATGTGTTACTTGATCATTTGGCATGTTGTATAACATGTTCGTTATACACTGCTGGACAATTGCTAAGGACGGATCATAAACGGCTATATAGCGCATAAAAAAGTAAGTGTGGTTGGATGCCAAGTAAAATAAAATAATGTCAGAATGCCAGGACATTACAAGAAAGACAATTTATTGTGCTCTGAAATCCAGAAGGCTTTGGGACGTGTTCAAGGGACAAACAGGCCATTTTGTGCAGAATACATAAACGTAAAAAAAAAGCAATTACCGTCCGCAGACGTTCCGGCGTAAGATGTCAAAACGGGATATGGCCACCATGGAGGGCGATGCAAGATTCCACACGTCGTGTCATGCTTTGCACAACATTATCAAGCAGCTGTTGGGGTAATTTATCCCATTCCTCTGTCAGTGCACGGATGAGGCTGTCCTTGTTTATTGGAGGGCATTGGCGACCAGCAAGACTCCTCCCCGAAGCATCCCACACATTTTCAATGGGATTCAGATCTGGAGTACGTGCTGGTCATACGAGGCGTTGAATATCCTCGCTCTCAAGACACTCCTGGACAGCGACTGTTCGATGACATGTTGCGTTGTCGTCCATGAAAATGAATCTATCACCGACAGCACCACGGAACATGCGAACATGAGGTAGCAGAACATCATTAATGTATCGTTGGCCAGTCATAGTCCCAGTTGGAAGCACATAGAGGGACGTACGGCCATTGATCATGATGCCAGCCCATACCATGACACTACATGTCGGATATCGGACCGTTTCCTGTATGTTTGCTGGACAATATGCAGTACCACTATCACGCCAGATCAGTTGTCGTCGACAATCAGACGATAGACTGTATCTACTCTCATCTGAGAAGAGGACAGCAGACCAGTCGTTATCAGTACAATTGCGATGTTGATGGCACCATTGCAAACAGGCGGTACGGTGACGTCTGGACAATGGCATGCACACAACAGGACGGCGGGCGTATAGTCCTCCTTCATGCAAACGTCTGACGACAGTTTTTCGGGAGATCCGCTTGCCAGTAGCAGCCATAAACTGATTTGCTACCTCACTAGCTGTGCTGCGCCGGTGTCTTTTTGTTGATAGCACTATGTACCGATCTTCTGCAGGTGTCGTACTGTGAACACGACCTCCCCCGTGACGTTTGCTACACTCTCCATTTGTTTGAAATGATTTCCAAAGCCTTGAAACAACACTGTGGCTGACGTCGAACTCCCTGGCAACATCTGTTATTTTTCGCAGTTCTTCAATCTTGCCAATAATACGGCCACGCGTAAAATCATCTAGGTGATGTCGGGAAGACATACTGAAAATTCCAAGTTCGTCAATTGATTCTTTCCCTTTCAACTTTGCGTTTGAACAACAACGGTCAATACGCGTCAAATCCTTTATATCTCTTATCAGCGCTATGACGTCACGAACAAGTTCGTCAATCCAAAATTTGCATACGCACAACACGTCTTACTGTATCCCGCACTTATGCTAATTTCCACATTTTCCTGCCTTCCATTTTATGGTTGCTATCGTTGCTATTGTCATCCGTCCTTAGCAATTGTCCGGCAGTGTATCTATATGTTACTTGATCAGCATTGGCTCTCTCTGTGTTTCTTGATAATTTGGCATACTGTATACCATGTTCGCTACCTCTATGTGTTACTTGATCGGCACTGGCTCTCTCTGTGTTACTTGATCATTTGGCATACTTTATAACATGTTCACTATGTCTTTGTGTTACTTGATGAGCACTAGCTCTATCTGCGTTACTTGATCATTTGTCACACTTTATACCATGTTCGCTATGTCTATGTGTTATTTGATGAGTACTGACTCTCTCTGTATTACTTGATCCTTTGGCATACTCTATATGCCAAATGATATGTAAAATACATATAATGTTTATGTCTGCCTGACAATACTGTACAACTATTTTTTTTTGATTGGAGGTTTAACGACCACCGTGAGCAACTCAATGGGCTATAAGCAGTCGCCCGTCCCTAATTTAGGGTCACTGGTTCCAGGGAAGGGAGAGAGCCAGTGCCGTAAGACAAATACAACATCCATGCCTCACCGGGATTCGAACCCGGACCCCGTTCGGACGAATGATCAGAGGCCACCGCTTAGACCACTGCGCCACCGGGGCGGCCTGTACAACTATGTCTGTTTATCCTTTCACTGTATCTGTACCACCAGGTCAAACAAATAATATTTTGAACCCTTCCCAACGGCGTCTCGCTGCACAAAACTAGACCATATTCAGTGATTGTTGGGCAGTCATATCCTTGCTTAGACATTAGGCCCAAGGTACTTACAAAGAGAAGCGGTATGTCCATCAAAACATAGCGTGCCATCATCCCGCTTCTCCTTTGGCGGCGTTGTGACTTCATGGCTGCCATAAGCGGTGCTGGATCAAAAGCATACGGAGCCGCCAAGCATATTAAAGTTCCTGGAATTCACAACGAAATAAAAAGGTCCAGGCTTCCCCAGTGGCGCAGTGGTCTAAGCATTGGCTACTGAGCATTCGTTCAAGATGTGTCCGGGTTCGAATGCCTTTGAGGCATGCACGTTATGTTTGGCATATGGCACTGTCTATATCGCTTCCCTGGAACCAATGACCCTAAATTAGGGACAGTTTTTAACCGGTCGAGTTGCTCACGGTGGTCGTTAAACCTTCAAACAAAAAAATAAAAAAAAACAGCGCCAGTTCTGGGAGAAAAATTAAAAAAAAGTGTACGAATACTTAAATATTTCTTAAAGCAAAGGAAAAATATTCCTGGAAAAAAGCTGAAATACGGCATGAATACATTTCGAAGCTCACTATGAGAAAAGTTCTAGGTATCTCTTAGCGATATCACATACATATATAATCGCATGAAGAATAAAAATTCTTCATGCAGTTATACTATAACAACAGATCAGAAATTTTCTTTGTATAATGTGTGACGTACTACAGAGGTGAGGCACGTGTCAAGACGACATATCTGTAGCGATACATTCCGTCGGTATAGTTTAGGCTGTTAGTGTTGGAAAGAGTGGGATGTGTCCGTTCAAGTTCCACACAAACGAACAATATAGATGGCGTTGCTCCGTTAAGCGAACTTATTTGGAAATAAAATAAAAACAAAACTCTCATGCTCACTCCAACGCAAAAAGTCGTGATGTGCTGACCTTCGACCTAAGAAAAACTGTTCCCTTGAGACTCGAAACTAAAAGATGAAGTTATATGTAAACATACTGCGTATGTGATGTTATTCCAAAACCAATATAAAATTAGAGGTTTTAATTTTCAACCTACAGTGTTTCAGTGATGTGTTGTGAAAATATATTCATTTGATTAAAGATAATGGATTACCTATTTAAAGGTGGTAAGTACTCTTTATGCTTTCAAATATTCGTTCAGTGATTTTAAGAATTCTTTCGTTTGTTAAATCCGCCATTTGAGATCAACGCGCGAACTTTTAGAATTTCTAACAATATGATTATGAGACTAAGTATCTGATGTATGCGGCTCTTAATAGACGGAAAGAACGGATGATTTTTCTGATTATAGTGAGCGTACTACCACGTAAATACGCAGTTAACAAATGCAAATTAGCTAAATTGTTAAGCTACTGAAGTAGAGTAAACTGAGTAATGGCGTCGTTCATTGGCAATCATGTAAGCATTTCAAAACTGGATAATTATAATTATTAGACATGGAAATTCAAAATGCAAATGCTACTTATTAAAGATAACTTGCGGAAGGTAGTTACAGAACCGATTCCCACTGAAAGAAGTGAGACTTCGATCAATCAAGATTTACAGGCACGAGCCACAATAACACTCTGTATCAATGATGATCAAATTATTCATGTGTTAGATAAACAAACAAGTAGCGAGACGTGGAACGCTTTAAAGGCAGTATTTGAAAGAGGAAGTTTAAGTAATAAACTCCACTTGCTTAAAAAACTGTATAGTTTGCGTTATAATGATGATGGAACTACAATGCAAGAACACATAAATATAATGATGGAAATAGTTCAGAAATTGTGCACACAAGGCGAGAAAATGCCAGACACCTACTTAGGTGCAATGTTACTTTACAGTTTGCCAAATTCTTTTGATAACTTAATTGTTGCCGAGATATTAGATTTCAGCAAAAGGTCAAATATTTGCTTATTGATACTTGTTACACAATGCAAACGTATCCCATGGTGTAATATGTGACTTCGGAGAAGATTTCTTCGCACTGTGATTTGCCACAAAGCGCGACAGCACATCCAGGAATTTATATGCCCCACAAAAAACAAATGAAGAAAAAAATGTTCAAGGAAAAGTGCAAAGCAAGTACAAAAAATTGATAAAGAAATGCATCGAGTAATCGGCGCTATATCACAAGCGAGCCTTGGGTTTGCCACAGCGATTGTTTTGCAACTACTGTGGCGCGTCATACTCACAGCGGCAGAAGATGAAATGCTATTTTATTCCTTATTAACACCTTTCTTAGCTCCTCGACATTTGGTAGAAAGACTGAAATCAGTGTCATAAAATTTCCTCAGATTTTTAAGAATTTACTTACCAACATTTATTCTAAAATCCAAAGTTTTAGTTTTAATCCTCCTTGACTGAACGGTAACTTGAGCATATCGAAAAATTCACGATTAATTCTGGTGTAATCAACGCTTCAAAAATGATGAATGAATTGCAATTTATCTTACCTCCAAGAATAATTGCAATTGTTGAGCGTAGTGTGTTCTCTAGTCTGATACAAATTATCCGACGTGCCAAAATAAAGCACGCTGCTCTCCTAAGATCTGCGGTCCTCACGCTGTCAGACACTGGACGTGTAATTTACAAGATCTGCGTTCTCTTTCCATTACATGCACTGCAGGGTAAAATAGGCGTTATAGAGCAGAAGGACATTTGCTTAAATTTTCCAGTCCGTAATTTTACTGAACAGATTCGTAGATTCTTGAGGTAGAACTTCTTAAGATAAAAGAGAAAGGCTTGTATTAATTTGTAATTTGTTACCAGGAAACAGCTTAAACAACGGAGCGCAGCAGTGGATATATTGAAATGCTTGTAATGTCTTCACGGACAAGAATTAGCCATGTTAAAATAAAACATTACGAGATTAAAGTCTCACTTCTCACAATCTCCTAAAGTACTGATATCAATTCTCGTAGAGCATGTTTTGGTAATTATTTCAGGAACTAAATCTGTAAGTTGGGAGTCAACTGAATTCTAATTTTACCATATGCGACTCAAAAATGTAAACGTGAACTAAATATTAAGTTTAGAACTAACTGATATAACTGTTGTATTAGATATCGAATAAAAAAAATTCATGAAGCCGTAGGAATCATCCATATTAAATGGCATGATAAAAACGTGAAGTGTAGCTCAAAATAAACTGATTAAACTGTAGTTGAAGAAAGAGAGAAATTTAGCAAAATCGAGTTAAATCATAACTTCGGTGATATACACTATACCGACAAAAGTCACCGGACACTTAGAATAGAAGCACAACACAGAATTTATTGACACATAGGTATTAGTAGGGTGTCTGTCTACCTTTGTCCTACACGTGTCTTCACGAGCTCCATGTTTGAGTGCTTCACGTACGTGTTTTGTGTGTCCCATCATTGTTCTTATGTGTGTGTCTGCCGAAGTTAAAGGTCTGTGCTTTCGTTTAAGATCCCTCACGAGTTGGTGAGTGCTTATTTTTGTTTCATTATCAGTGTTTTAATTTTCACACCGAGCTGGTCCATTTCTTCGTTAACCCTAGCCATTTAACCCTTGGCATCAGCCGATGCGGCAGCTGTTCCCTCCCGCATCGCTGCAGCTCCTCGCGTCACCTCTTCAACAACAGACGCAGCCGATCAATCATCTTCGCTTTTTTGGGGAGAACCTCTTAAAATTCCTCCTATCATTTGCACGTCTTCTCCTGCTCAGGTCTCCGACTCTGCCATTGAGAACGAAGATGTGACGTCCCTGGCCTCTGCCGACGATGATAAATTCATGGACGTCTCTGTTGGAGTCGCTAATCTGCTCTCTACAGTTTCTACTGCCTCTGCTTCCAGTACATTGTCTTATGCTGCGTCAATACCTCCCAGAGGAGGCGCTTCTGCACGCACGTATTCTGCGGCTGCTTCTGGTATTCCACCGGCTTTCTCCTCGTCTCGTCTGCTCGCTATGGATTTTTACGATACTCTCAACGGTGACACCATCTTATTAGACATTCCCGAGAACTCTCCTGCTGGTCAACGTCTTCATTCGACCCTCGAGTTGGGGGTTTGTTTTGATGCGCTGCCCAACACTCCTTTGAAACAGTACAGCTCCGCTCTCAAGAAGATGCTTTCTTCTGGTGCCATCACCCACCTCACCCAAAAGCCACGAACTGTGATTGTTTATTTTTCGAAGAAAGAATATGCCAAGCTTGTCTTGTCTCGGGGCTTATCAATTTGCGATCGTCACTTCTTAGCCGAATCCATCGCCCAGCGTCCTGTTCTGGTCTCTCTAATTCAGGTCACCCCGGAGATATCTGATGATATGCTGTGTGATGCACTTAGTCGATGCGGCAGAGTAGTCGTGCCAGTGAAGACTTTCTCCTCTTCCTCCTCTGACCCCGATGCTAAACATATCTGTGGCTTCCCTAGAACTACTCGCATCATCTTCCTGTCGGAAGAGCAGCTCATAAAGTTTCCACGGTTCCTCGATTTTCGTTGCGGTAATGAGCGCCGCCGGATTGAGCTCCTCACCTCTGCTCATTGCTCACGCTGCAAGGCTTACGGCCATCAACAGGATCAATGCCCCCATGCAGAGCCACTGACTCCTGCAGCTCTAAGGTAGCATTCTACCTCTTCCTCCGTTACTGCTGCCATGCCTCCTTCTGCGTCTGCACCTCCTGGACCCAATTCTGCCGAAAACCTGATTAAAGCCTTCGATCAACACGCGTCTTCCGATGTTTGTTTCTCCACTCTGTCGGATTTTTGCCTTCCCGTGTTCTATCTCCATCAGAAGACATCACGGCTGATCCTCAAGCTTCATTCACCGTTGGCACTTTTGCTCCCAGCGATGAAGTGGACCTTTTCTCTGATTCCACATCTCGTGTGTTATCGATCCACGCCAAACGTCGCTCTACTACCAGTACCGAGGCCCGAAAGAAAAAGAAGAAATCACCTTCTCTGACTGGCTGCCCACATCGTTCCATTCGTCTAGAAGGTTCCAAGTATCCCCTGTCACATTCTAGCTCTTCCTCTTCAAAGTCCAAGCGTCCTCTGCCGACGTTTGAAGATTTTTCGACTCTGCTTACCAATGCCTCTCTTCCATCAGAACCTGTCTCCTTTGAAGATCTTTACGAGTTTCGCACTCATAAAACAAATCGGGAGGCTTCTCTCATCTTTTTACAGCAGTTTGAAGCAGTTCTTCCCGAGGTCTTCGACCAAGCAACCTCCATCCTCAAATTGATCCGGCATAATCCCAAGCAACCCGACTACGTCTTGTGGTGTCGTGGTATCATCAATCGCCTGGACACATTTCAGAAAGCTGCCATAGCTACCTTTCATCCGACGTCGGACTCACCCATTCAAGGTCACCACTGTGAATTGTAGGGGGTGTGCTAACCCCTCGCTAACGCTCTCATTCTGGAAGATCTCTCGCCCTTGCGGCCGCCTTGCTCCTTCTACAAGAGACAAACTTCCACTACTCGACACGTTTTCATAGATGGCGCACTTGGGACTTCACCATTCACCAAGCTTTCCGTTACTCTGTGCACGGTGGTACAGCAGGAGTATCAGTCGGCCATCTCCGCATGCCTTGAAAGCTCTCCAGTGACCCCGTGGTTCGCTGTTACACCAAGTCCGTTACATCTCACGGTGAGTTAAGACTCTGCATTAACTTTTTGATATTTTTTCGCACTGCGGTGCCCCGCCTGTGAACATTTTGCTCTTCTTCAAGCCTTGCTTTGTTGGCATCACGTTGTAAAATTGTCATTACTCATTCAATGTACATATAATCGCTTTTATCAGTTTGTATCATTCCTGTTCTTTTTGTTACTTTGAGACGAATCCATGTCGCTTGTCTCCTCTGTTTTGTTACATTAAAGCGATTCTGGAACCACCATTGTCCTTAATGCATGCATTGACCCTTCGAGACATGCTTTCGACAAGGTTTTGGAACACGGCGATTGGTATGCGGTTCCATTTAGTACATAATGCTGTCGCTAACTGTAACTTAGTAGTTGGCCTTGGTTCCAAACCTTTTATGCGGTGCTCTAATTCATCCCATAGGTGCTGTATAGGATTCAAATCAGGACTCTGTGCTGGCCAGTCCACACACGACACGGAATTATTGTCAAACCACGCCGTAACAGTCCTTTCCTTATGGGTCGGTGCATTATCCTGCTGGTACCAACAAGGCTCGGTTCCATAGTATTGCCACAGAGTTGGTAGTGCACAATCAATTGTCCAGAATATCGAGGTAGACGTGCTGGTTAACAGGTTTGTCCACGATAACCAATTGACCGGGACCATACCACGACCCCGCTCCCCCACCCACCCCCACACACACGAGTACACTTCTAGCTCCAAACCTGATCGTAGGTACAGTACACTGTGGTAAATAGCGTTCCCCCAGCTGCCGCCATACCCTCACACAGCCATCAGACTGATAGACCGTGCATCTGGATTCATCAGTCCATATGGCCCGTTTCCATTGATCTACGGTCCACGATAAATGATCTTTACACCATGCTAAACGACGAGTAGCATTCCATGGAGATAAAAGGCTTATGAACAGCCGCACGACCATGGTAACCCATGGAATGAAGTTCTCTGCGAATGGTATGTGTACATACCAAGGTTCCAGCATTTTTACTCACCTGTATACTGAGGTCTTGTGCAGTACTCCGTCGATTAGCTGTAACGACTCTCCTAAGGCTTCGACTTTCTCTATTACTTATTTTCTGTCGTCTGTCGGTATATTTTGGTACTTCATTCACGCCGTGTCTTCTACTTATTCTGTACATACAAAACAGTTGACTTGGGTGTATTTAAACGCCTCTCGGATCCTCTTATGAAAAACCCGCTAATATAACACCCAACAATCTTCTCTTTCTCAATGTCAGTTCTCTCCCACCGAAACATTTTCACTCAACCTCACAGTGCGATATGATCGCGGTCATCTGCAGGCTTGTTATTATATCATTTACAGCTGTACCACGCATCGTAACAACGCAACGCAGCGGATCCGTTCATTTGCTTTTGAAGGGTGTCCGGTGACTTTTGTCAATATAGTGTATGATATTTTAGTGGCGCTGCTATCACATAACCAAACATGGATGTACAGCAAGAAAGTATGAATGTAAATCAACGCAAGCAAGCGATAATATTTACAGTTTGGACGTGTTGCTATATCACTGAAGAACTGTTGCGTTATTATGAGTTTTTATTACACACTCAGATTCAAGATGGAGATAAGATGTCTGGAAAAACAACTGATAAACGGCCCGGCATTGAGAGTGAGAAACGTTGGATCTGTGTTTCGGGAATATCCGACAACGCAGATTCGGTATGATGCCACAGTTCCTGCCCGAGGGTGATCACTGGCGTGCCAGTCATCCGATTATTATGGACTACACGTGTTCAATAAGCGACATATAAAGGGACTGTGAGGGCCAAGGAAGACGTGGCACATGATGGCGATCCAAGAAGACCTGGACGATCGATGCGTGCCATATGCGTTCGCACATTATCCTATTTGTAAATGGCACCGGACCGTCGCTGAAGATATGGTACAAAAACAGGGTCCAACACCTCAGTGATGTAACAATGGCTGTTCAACGTACGGGTAATGCGGACGAGGCTGGTGTGGGGATGTAATCCAATGGCACCCGATACCGTGACGCCTGGTGAGCTGCTGGAATGGCCGAGAGTGATACAGGACTCACTCAGACATACAGGACTCACTCAGACATACAGGACTCACTCAGACATACAGGACTCACTCAGACATACATGACTCACTCCGACGGTCGTCTCTGTACTGCCAGGCACAGATTCGTCCATTTCGTTGCTGCAAACTGAAGCGTGATTCTCCGGAAAAAGCAATGACTTGCCATTCTCTCCTTCATTTGCGACATTCTTGGCACCATTGCAGTCTCAGCCGCCGGTGTTGTACAGTCAAAGATATCCGAAGCAATGGGCGCCGTGTAAAATTCTCCGTTGCTGCAGACGACATCGAGCGGAGCCCGGATGTTGTGCCACACACCCGAACTGTTGAGCTACGGTGGTCGATGTGGTTCTGCAATCCGTCAGAGCCATGCGTACGATATGTCGTTCCTATCGTGCGGTGATGTGACGGGGCCGTTGGGATCCCGCACGTCGGTGTATTCGCTCCTCCGCTACCCACTGACGCCATATTCTCCCCACCGTGGCAGCACCCTGTCGCACACGTGCACCAATGTTTCGGAGTGATAATCCGCAATCCCGTTATGCCACAGTTTTTCCCGCGATCGAAGTCACAATCCTGCTGGTAGGGCTACCGTTGTCTTCGATACAGCTTTCCGTTTTCAGGAAAGACGAGCATACACACTCCGTGTTCTAATCACTGGCTCATTGTTCACCCCTTTTATATGACTTCTAGGGAGCGTAGCTGTCCCACATGATTTCGATATGTGCTGCCCGCTTAATAATTTACATATGCGCCCGTGTTCTTCCCTTGTGCGCCGCCCAGGTGGCGTAGTGGTCTAAGCGATGACATCTTATCATTCGTCCGAGATGGGTCCGGGTTCGAATCCCGGTGAGCATGGATGTTGTGTTTCTCTTACGGCACTGGCTATCTTCCTTACCTGGAACCAGTAACCCTAAATTAGGGATAGGCGACAGCTTATAGCTCATTGAGTTGCTCACGGTGGTCGTTAAACCTTCAAACAAACAAACAAACAAACAATCTGACTTCCTGCCAACTTTCGAGCCCCTGGGGTGCAATCTTCCCTGTGTTGCACTATTAATGGCCAGCAATAGTTATGTAAATATCTGGTAAAGATGGCACAATAAATAATAATTCACTTATGCATTTATGGTCTGTCATTTTATCTGGTTCATAATCTTCCCATACGACCATGCCACAATATCATTAAGAGTTTCACTCTAAAACGGGTTAATACTTCTAAATTATACAAATTTATTATCTAAAAGTTCAGGTCAAATCGAACATGAAATATCGCTACATTAACTTCCGCCAAAGCTACAAGTTTGTGCGTGGTATACTTCATGGCGTTTACTGTAAAAAGTTAAAATTTCTTAACTACCACTTCTAAACAAATTCCATCTGAGCCTCAGAAAACAATAGGATTACGTTGTACTTGAATCCAAATACATACTTAAATTCTGGAGAATCACAACATGAGATTTTACAAAAAAAAAGTTTTGTTATGTCCACTACATTATACGAAATTCTAGGAATTGATTCATTCAAAGAACGTCGCGGTAACCATCCGATGACTTACTCTGCACCGCCAATGTGCTGAATCTGCAGAGATAAACTGAACTGTCTCCAAATTATTAAAGTGAAGGCGTTGCGAGAGCACTTATGTCAGGATCCGACGTGTCTTCAGCCGGACAACATCGGCCGTGGGACCGGTAACTCTAACTCTACACTGCCCCTGCTGAACCACCAGCTCGCACCCCTTATTATTACTCGTACGTGCGATGTGTAGGGATTCTAAAGTGCGACTGTCTTGGAGACTTATTCGCCATCGCGAAACCGATGTGGACCACTTGTCCTTTATTGCGTCAAGGCAAAAGACACATGCATATTATATTTGCACTGAGGTTCTCATGCTTCTGGGTAATGAATCTTTTGTTTCCATGAAACCTCTGACTAAGATGAACTGAGAATGATAAAGTTAATTACACTGATCTATGAGGAGGTTACTTACAGTCCTTAAGCACTAGGCGGGTGCTAAGGTGAGACTCTGGACCTGAGCCTCTTCTACTTCCTGTCGTCCGCTTCTTTCTTCTTCTGTTATTCCCATGAGTTCTTCTTGCCTCGCGATGAATTCTTTGGTCATCTTGATGAGTTCCTGTCTCTCTCTAGGAGAGCCGAGCAGGATCAAGATGTTCTACGTCTTTTCCAATTCTGGAAGGAGGACTTTTCTTCTCGCTGAAAGAAAATTACAATCTAAAATCATGTGGGCCACAACTACGAACTGGCCACCACATCTGCACGCCCTTCTCTTAAAAGCAAACCTGTTAAAATAATCCGGTGATACGCCATGCTCGGTGAGCATTTGGTTAAGGGAACCATCTGATTCTACCCTTCTGGTTGAGACTCTGGGAAATATATGGTACGTCTTCGTCCCCGCATCCCCTTAGTCCCACCTGTTCTGCCACTCCTTTATCGTGTCATGATTCAGCTGAGTTCGTAAACTCTGCAGTGGCGTATTCAGATGATGATCATTTTCCCTTTTTCTATCGGCCCCTTTTTGCCAGATGGTTGGCTAGTTCATTTCCACTGGTTTCGACATGACTTCGGACCCAGTGGAAAGATATTTCTAACCATCCTACTGCCTCCACGAGTGATTTTATCTCCCTCATCAGGGGTATATGTCTTCGTAATTTGCCAAGAGACTTTAAGGACTCCTGACTGCCAGAGTACACCTTAATTTCATCTGTTGCTTTGCTGAGAAGGGCCCAACTCAACACCGCTTTGATGGCCAACAACTCCGTTTGATAGATAGAGGAGTTGTATCAGAATTTTATTCATTTTGCGACCGCTTCGTTGCCATCCAAAAGCGTGCAAATCCCTGAGCCTAAATCACCCCCTATATTTCAGACATCCATGAATAGCCCTTTCCCACATCCAAAGGAAGACTCGTGTCCCATGTGGTACAGATTTAAAGTCCATTCCTTTTTCTCACTTTTACTTCGGAGGACCGGAAATGGTGTCCTAATAGAGTGACATCCACACCATTCCTGAGGCATTGCATTCCTGCTTCAGCAGCACTATATGTGCTTGCTGGGTGCCCGTTTACCCCCAACATCACATGTGGTGCTGCTGTGGAGGTCGTGTTGAAACACCTCGTTATGCCCAACAGAGCCCTTCTCTGGATCTGATTTAGTCCCCTGTTCACCCTAACGGTATCCGATCACCATACCGATACGCGTAGGTTAGGAAACTTTCACTTTCACGCTTGTTGGCTGGCCCATAAAACCTCGTGCCGTTCATCTTGTTCAGGATAACTGAACACCTGCCTTTCAGGTATTTTAGGTGAGGGAGTCCAGGCATCTTAGTATCTAGGATTACTCCCAGGTTCTATATCTCCCTCACCGCTTTGATCGTGTGCCCCTTAAATAGACACTTAGGGGAAGTGATAATTTTCTCTTTTTTCGCCATTGCTAATAGTGCCGTTTTTATCTGAGCGAATCTCAGCCGTTGTAATACAGCAGTGTGTACCTTCTGCTCTATCACGTGTCTTTCGTAAGCAGCTGACATAATTAGGTTAGTTATCCGCATAAGCCTCTGGAAGTTCAGGTGCTATCATGTCCGCTATCAGGTTTCACCAAAGTGGACCCGAGTTGGATTGTTGCTGACACTCTTTCTCATATTCTTTATTGAAACATTTACTGCCCCCAGGAATCTGTTCCTCAAAGCGAGAGAAAATCTCTCGCTTTGAGGAACAGATTCCTCGGACACCCAGGCCTTTTGAGGCGGTCCAAGACTAGTGGCCATCAGGCAATGTTGAAGGCCCCGTACTCATCTAAAGAGACAAGGAAAGTGTGCATCCCTTTTTCTCTGTTATATTTCAACTGCTGTTAAAGGCTAACCAGTGCTCGGGTGGTACACCTATCCGGGTCGAATTCAAATTGGTGACTGAAGGGCTTTCCTCTGCCGACGAGGAAGTGAATAGCTCAGTTGACTAGCAATCTGTTCAGCATATTATTCCAAGAGCAGAGCTGGCAAATCGCCCTATGCGCAGCGGGATCTCTTTTGTTCTTGCCTTCTTTATTGAAGAGAAGTAGTACCACGATTTTCCAGATGGAAGAAAAGCACCCTTTTTCTAGGCATTTGTTCAAAAGACAAATCGCCTCGGATTGGCTGTGAAGATTTCCTTCAATATGCTTAAGTCCAATCCCTTTTAACAAGAAGCTTTGTTCATAGTTTTTTGCGCATCCACATCCTCGTGAAGAGCGGGTCATCTTTAGTGGGCGGCGGAACTCTGCAGTTCTCTCTAATTGTTATTTGCTCCGGATTATCGCCTTCCTCCTCATCGGAAAGGAAATAGTGGCTCAGTAGAGTTTCTACCGTCTCTTCGATTGTGGTTGTGTTCGTACCACTGTTTTCTGACTGACGCCAGTGACAGAGGGCCATTGAAAGAGCCTTTTGCAACTTTAGAGGGTATCCACAGGGATTGCCTATTGGCTGCGTTTTGCACAATACCGCCCAGTGCTCTCTCTTTCATGTAATGAGAGCTTTTCTATACTGAGCAAAGTTATATTCCTTCTACAGGAGTTGCCTTCCTTGGAGGTCAAACCTGTCCTTCTGCATCTTTCTTCTGCGAAGATTGGCCTTGCCTCTGAGAAGGCTCAGATTCTCCGAACACCAGAGAAACACGAGCTTTCCTGCAACTTTCACAGAAGGAAGTTACTTGCCCGATGAGATGACTAAATGTCAGTCATCTATCTCATCGACTTCTTCACTAGTTCTCTCGCCAAGTAATTTTGCTTGTAGGATTTTGAGACCCAACAATTGAGATACTAGGAGGCGATGAACCTCTTTCCAAATTTGTTATGTTCTCTCTACATCCCTATCGTGAAAGCTACTGTTAGATGGTCGCTGTAGCTCACATCGTCCAGAACTTTCCAATCCTGTAGATGTGAGAATCTCGAGGTTTGAGTCAGGGAGAAATCGACTCAAGGCGACCCCGGGCTGTTTGGAAAGTCAGGATGCTGTCTGGATTGTTACTGATTGGCAGTTCTGAAAAGCTGGCGAATACCAGGAGCTATCTCCTTCATTTGTCTTCCTCTTTACTGCCCCAAATTGGGCTCTTCTCGTTGAAGTCTACAAGTACTATCATCTCGTGTTGCTGGTGACCCTCCAGTAAATTCGAGATCGTATCTAACACATCCGAGACAGCCATAGAAGGCGGACTGTAAGCATTTAAGAGTAAACATTTCTTCCGGGCATGCCCGTGGTTACCACATTGGGTACATATCCTGGCTCCAATACAAAGAGTTTGGAATCGAGGTCGACTCTAGCCACCAGGGGCTTCTCACTATAAGAGTGGTATTGCGTCGAGGAGTTCAGGAATTCCGAAACTCTACTGTTTTAATGGTAGGGCTCTTGGATTAGTAAAATGTGTACCGCTACTTCTCTTGCCTTTTTCAGAATCTGCGCCGAAGAAACCCTCTCGTGGTGAGCGTTGAGCTGAAGTGCACCAATACATATTTTTGCGGAATTACCCATAGTTAAATCTATTCCTTAACTGTTCCTACTCTTTGGAAAGACTTGGACATGTCCTGTCCAAACTGGAAAGATTGACGTCCAGTTTCAGATAGTATTTTGAGTTAGCACGTGTGCAGTTACTACACGTCGGCGTGGGTTCACATTTTTTTTATGGTGCTGGTGGCCCACCCACCGCACTTGCCACCCATATCCTCAGCTTCTGTGCACCTGCTCTAGAAACGGCCAGAGCCATTGCATCGAAAACATCGGATGTCACTTAGATACTCACGAAGGCTGAGCACTGGCCAACTAAGATTCAGTTTCCCTTTCTTTAAAAAGATTTTGAAGGCGGAGGTCTCGGCTTTCACCACCCAGTGGATCCTGCCTCCTTTTGCGTTATTAGAGAATATTGGAGAGATGCTCCCTCTTTTAGATGTTGGGGTTTTACTGAAAAACCCCTTCCTCAAACTCCTCCTAAAAGATATCCCCGTCTACGTGGTACACGATCAACTAGCGGGAACTATTCTGGGGCGCCTTTCAGAGTATGCTATCCTTGATCACAGGATTACTCTTTAACTCCTGCTCAAGGCGGGTAACGTCCTAGGCTTTGAAGCACTCCACCGCAGCCCCTCCCTTCCTTATCTTTTTAACTAACTTTACGCCAATCTGCAGTTTGCCTGTGTTAACTGCAGATTGGAGTGTCTTCTTTATTTCGTCGGAAGGCATTTCCTCTTTCGCTGAGAAGACCAATATCACGTGTCTCTTGTCTCCCATCTTCTTCTTCTTGGGAGCTGGCACTAGCCCATGTGCCTCCTGTGCTCCTCCATTACTCGACACTGAGACATAAAGTTTTGGCTCTGGCGGCTGAGCTTTTTTTCTCATCCCTTTACTTGAGGTGGCGTTCAAGAATCACCAATTGAACGCTTTGGAGTGCGCAGGTATCCTGTACTTTGTGCAGCACTGCCCTTATCCTATTTTCCACTGGCTTACTGATTTTGTTGAAGTCATTGCCCATAATTGACTTCAACTCCGCCGTATAGTAAATGATCAGGGCATTGAACTCGTACAGAGTTCAATTCACAGGTTGCGCAACATGCCTATTATCCTGCAAATGGGATTTCGGAATGATCGTGGTGAAGGACTACTTCTGTTAGTGTCCGGGACTGCCCAGGCTGATTAGAGGAGGACCCCATCGTCGCCTGGGTGGACCTTGGCCTTTTGGAGCCAAACCCCCTCTGCATTCAGGTAGACCTGCCCGATTTAAAGAGAGACCCCTCTGAAATGCAGACATTTCTCCAAGGTTTTTTTTTCGACTACGTGCTTGGTCGGCACCCTGGGAATCTTCCACCTTGCCAAAACTCAGTTGTTTATATCACGAACTTGGCTCACTGCCGTGGGGAGAGAAGACCGGGGCGACGACTACACGTTGGGGTTGGACAGGTGTTTTAAGGCTGAGCGGAGCTCTACAAAGAGCTGATTCTTGTCCCAAAACTGGACTTACAAAAAATATAGTGCTGCTTTGACGCAGCGAGCTTTACTGCACTAAAACCCTTTTTTGCTCAGTAAAATTAAAAAATTGGCCAATTCTCGTTCCCAAACAAGTCCCGGCGTGATAGACCTATCTACCGGTCGCACATCACGGAAAATGGATCATACGTGTGTAATCCCCTATTCTGGATTAAAGTGAATTCAACGCGGTAAATTTTAAATGAGCCGTAACATCAGATTTCGCAACGGCTTCATAAACAGCTTTCACTAAGTGAGCATCATTTTAAACTGATCATAGGAAAATAATCCTCAATTCTAGATATGTTCCTGTAGCTAATATCAGATATTATGCGGTCGCATTCAAAGGAAGTTACTTCATAAGATATTATCGTGAATGCCATTGCCGTCAGTGAATGTAAGCCTAATTTCATTAAATTAACGTGTAAGTTTAACTCGAAGCGAACCCTTCTCTGTTGTCATTAACAAGCTCTTGACTAAATATTGTGCTTCATTAGAGCTTAAACATTTGAAGAAAAGAACTGTATGCTTTAATCAGGATGAAACGGATTAAAACTTACCCACAACTCTTAAATTCAAAATACATAATCAGTTTCTCAAACAAGTGTTCTGTTGTTTATGCTCGGTTAAACATGTTTCTCAGCAAACACCCATTGATCAAATTCAGTAGGAATAAAGTTAATTGATTAAGGCAGTGAAACATAAATTTTGATATTCATATTTGTTTTGGGATAACGTTGTATCATCTCATTGAGCAACCTGCACACACGAAAGTAATTAAAACATAAACCAGTATTGTTGATTTTAGCATAACGTATGCATGTACCCATAAATATGTTGAACAAACAGCGGAGACATTACACAAATTTATTCAGAATTGATGTAATCACAGAATTGATGTAATCATTGGCATTGATGTGCAGTATTTTCACTGTTACCCATCTTTTTCAGAAAACTAGAAAATTACATTGCCCTGGAGAGGGAATCGAACCCGCACCTCCCGATTACCGGTTGAGTGTGCGATTTGTTAGACCAACCAGGACAAAGAAGTTCCAAGAAAATGAGTCAACCAGATTTAACTTTGAAATCTGAGAACATATCAGATTTTGCGCTAGTCGAAGCAACTACACTGCTGGCCACCCAAAATGCACCACCAAGAAGGAAGCATCCGATTGGCGTGAAATTCGCAGCATGCGTCGCCCTCGACAGGACATGCAAACGATTAGCATTGCAGGGCATATGCAAATCATGTGCACCCTGCACACTACCGAGAAGCACTATAAGAAGGGTGCACAGAAAAAGAGGTGTAAGTAGCGGAAGTGTGTTGTGCTGCCGGACCTGTGCGTGGGAAGATTCCTGATGCCTCGTCGCAGAATACGGCAGTCATTCCAGCACGTTTCGGAGTTCAACAGAGGACGAAGAGTGGCTTATCGCGACAGCGGTTTATAGTATCGAGACGTCGGCACCCGTGTGGGATGACATTAAGTCACAGTGAGGCGAGTGTAGATTCGGTGGGTGCAGGAGAGACGGACGGACCGACGTAAGCGATTGCCGCAGCAGCGGCACACCACCGAACAAGAGAACCTGCATGTTGTGCGGCGGGCATTGACAGCTCGCACCGCCACATCACGAACGTTAGCGCAGGAATTAGGGTGTGTTGTGCAACTTGTGTCAGCACGAACCGTTCGACGTCGTCTGCAGGAGCGAGGACTTGTCGCACGGTGCACATTACTCCGATTACCATTGACGTTTCACCACGGCGAGTGCGGCTGCAGCGGACCATTGTACGCCGCACCTGGACTGCGGAATGGCACGACATTGTCTTCTCTGACGAATCCTGCTTCTGCCTGCAACACCACGATGATCGGATCCGCGTGTGGCGGAACCGCGGCGAGAGACTGTATGACGCCTGCACTATGCATCGCCATACCGGTCCGTCGCCTGGCGTTATGGTTTGGACGCAATTGGATATGACACCCGTACCCCTCTGGTACGCATCACCGGTACACTCAACAGCCACCGCTACATCTCCGACGTTTTGGAGCCTGTCGTCCTCCCTTACCTGCAGGACCTTCCAGCGGCCACGTTTCAACAGGACAATGCGCGCCCACACGTGGCACGCAACGTGCAACGATTCTTCACGGCCCACCAGAAGTCACTGCTGCCGTGGCCCGCCTGCTCTCCCGATATGTCGCCCATCGAACACGTCTGGTCGCTGATCGGCAACCGAGTGTCCCGGCAAGCACCACCCGCGGCTACGCCTGATGAACTGTGGCAACGTGTGGAAGCAGCCTAGACCGACATACGCCAAGCCCACATCCAAAGCCTCTTTCGTTCGATGCCGTGGCGTGTAGCGGCCGTTATTGCCAGCCATGGGAGCCACACGATCTATTGATGTCTGCGTGTTCCGCAAGTCGCATTGGCCTGTAAGCTCAATCGTTTCATCTTTGTACCTGTTGTAATGTGTCCAGTAAATTTTGGCTTTGCTATCTCGTGTCCTTCTTGGTGTTGCATTTTGGGTGGCCAACAGTGTATATGCTTCATCGCAGCTTCCCAACGAACTTTTCTCACATCCGTGGTCGGATGTAGGTCTTTTAAGTTCCAGCGCTACGTAGAATATCATACGTAATAGGGAAACGAATTTCCCCGAAGGAGTAATTCTTCTCAAATGCATGGAAGCGATACAAATGTAAACATTGGCCCTCGTGAGCAGTATTTTCACTGTTGTCCATGTAGCCACTCTTTCAGAAAACTTGAAAATTACATTGCCCTGGGAAATTCGTTTCCCATTGATGTATGATAATATAGGAATGATTGGAGCTTAAAAAGCCTACATCGACCCCGGATATGAGAAAAGGTCACAGGGATGCTAAGATGAAGCTTATAGGTGCTTCGACTAGCGCAAACTCTGATATGTTCTCAGATTTTTAAGTTAAATCTGCTTAGCTTCAGTTGGTAGGAACTTCTTTGTCCTGGCTGGTGTAACGGATAGTATGCCTGACCGGCATTCGGGAGTTGCGGGCTCGATTTCCACTTCGGCGCACTAAGTTTTCTGAAAACAGTGGCCACTTCGACGTAGTAAGTTTTCTGAAAACAGTGGCTCAGATTTCTAAGTTAAATCTGCTTAGCTTCAGTTGGTAGCAACTTCTTTGTCCTGGCTGGTGTAACGGATAGTATGCCTGACTGGCATTCGGGATTTGCGGGCTCGATTTCCACTTCGGCGCAGTAAGTTTTCTGAAAACAGTGGCTACATGGGCAGCAGTATAAATACAGCACATCAGTGCCGATGATTACGTTTGTATCGCCTTCCATGTATTTGAGAAGAACTATTTCTTCGGGGAAATTCGTTTCCTATTTATGTATGATATTCAGAATTGTTTTGCTTTCATTGTCGAGCAAAGAATCACTGTGTTTTGCTACAGCCTTTTCAGGACGACCTGAAGAACTTGGGCCAAAGCACAACAAAACATTCGTCGAAAAGAAAAGTGAGATAATTTTGAATAAACATTGTTTTTCTAAATCTTATATTTATCAAAATGAATGTCATCCATCATTTGTGAAATTGCACAAAGTTGTCTGAATCCTACACCAAGGAAAACGTATTTTGATGAAGCACCATTTACGGGGACAAACAAACTACCCTGAAAGTATATAGTTCTCGTAGAGTCAAGTGAATTCCCTATTACACCATACTTTGTCAGGAATTCATTAGAAGTACTCTAGAGAGACTCCATAAAATAATCCTCACAGTTCTATGGTGTACTTCATTTTTTCCCTTCGCCTTACTCTGAAATATCCGCAATAGATCATCATCCTAAAAATAACGACGGTAGTTGTTGAAATAAGTGAAGAAGAACATCTGCAGGAAACCTACTTTCACCTAAACGCAATGAGCTGAAATACCTGTATAAAAATACGAAAGAAGCCAGTCGAAATAAGAACAAAGCGAAAATATTTGCTCTAAATTTTTCTTCAAATATAGATGATATTTTTCAAAAATCTTTCACGAAATCATAAGCTCTTGAAGTCCATTTACAGAGAGTTAAGATGAATTCCTTTTATATCTTCTGCCACTCAGCGTCATGCCAAATTAAATAAAGAATTCGATTGATTTTCTTTGGATCTTCCGGGATTTAACGATAGGAATATCCGATCATGAAATATTCTACAAAATGTGCATTTTCGTTCCGACCACGGAAATGAATGTTACCTTTGCAAATAAAAGTGTAGAGGTTAATGTTCATCTGCAAGTTTCAAAGTAAGCTTAAAGTGATTATAACGAATAATCGTGTAATACCTTTGAGGAACTAGATACTTGAAATTAGAAATTCAAAGAATAAATTAAAACTCCATTGCGAGACGCTCAGATTGTTATCGAGCAATTTTCCCCCGGGGAAGATGAAAATCTGCGCAGCTAGGCTTCCAGCTTAAGTAAATTAATGAGATAGAGTTCGATCTTCAAACTGAAGTAGGCTTTAAGAAAGGTGAGATTCGTTCTTGACGCATGATGCTCCCGTTTAAGCGCCAAACATTTTAAGAGAATATTCTCTTTTTGTTGTTGCGCGCTCCTGAATAACGAGAGTAATTTTATGAATGGCTGAAGGCAATGTATCAGTAAGATATGAATTAATTGTGTGTGTATACACAATGGAAATCTAATTTCTTAGAACAACCTACCTAGTTACGTAACCTTTGTCCTTCAGAACAGCAGAATTCGTTTTGGCATTGATTTAACTAAATTTGGGGGAAGTATAACGAAGTGAATTTCTCCGTCATTTCTGTCCACGCCAGGATTCGAACCCGGATCCCCTCATTCCGGAATAAGTCACTCTTCCAATTGAGCTACGCGGACGTTTTATTCTGATTCCTATCTGCCTTTATGTCGTGTGCGTCCTTCTGGCAGGTACGTCACATCTCCTGGTACGTTACAGAAGCATTGACT
Source organism: Macrothele yani (assembly GCA_039090855.1). Classification (NCBI taxonomy): domain Eukaryota; kingdom Metazoa; phylum Arthropoda; class Arachnida; order Araneae; family Macrothelidae; genus Macrothele; species Macrothele yani. The sequence goes on along the minus strand of CM076990.1, from coordinate 184,686,451 downwards.
CCATCATGTCGAATCTTATTTTCTAATTTGGCAGGTTGGATGGTAGTTGATCCAAATGTCTGATGTCGATTTCATTCCACAAATGCTCAATGGGATTGGCACATGAGAACTGAGATGGCCAATGAAACGGGAAAAAGCTTCCATCACATTCGAGAAAGCTCTCCGAAACAATGCGAAAACTGTGAGGTAGCGCGTCATCCTTGTGGAACCATCCATCACCACAGAGATAGTGACCGTTATTACAGGAACTTTATCATCAACAATGTTTAAATAACTCTGGCCATTTAATCGTGGGTTGGCACAAATCAAAGGCCCTCAGATCGCCCATAGATACATGGTCCACACTATTGCACTGCCTTTTGCAGGCTGAAGAGTAACGTGTTGTTACCAGATACCACAGCATACCTGTAGAAATACTGTAACGCCCATGCCTCACCGGGTAAGAGCTGTTTTGGTGGCAAGTGGAGGTACAACATCATATTAGGCAGGTGGTCATAATATTTTTTCTCTTAATGTTTATGTATAGCTATAGAACATAAATTTTGCTCACAAGCAAGCATTCCTTTTAAGTGGACCAATTTCAATTGAAGAGAGCGTATCAGGCTTATTTTTTTCAGCTTTGAATTATTGAAAATCAATAATCTTTAATCGAACAAAAGAAGTTTATTCAGAGGGGAGTTTAAAAGAAGAATTCTATATATAAGATAGTACAACTCTACTAGTTATCCGAATTTATTGGCGTATATAAAATCAAGGTTTCGAAGCTTTCGTACATCAACCAGATGGCTTTCTCAAGGAAGGTAGATATATAGTTGGTGTTGGTGTACATGTGTTATTATTTAAGAAGAATTCTGTTGTGTTCTATAACGAAGTAAATTTCTCCGTCATTTTTGGTCCACGCCGGGAATCGAACCCGAGTCCATTTATTCCGGAATAAGTCGCTCTACCAACTGAGCTACGCAGACGTTAGTTCTTGCTGCTATCTGCCTTTATGCGGTGTGCGCCCTGCTGGGCAGGCACGTCACATCTCCTCCCCACCCCCGAAAGAGGGCCGGGGCATGGTCCACGGATCAGCCGTGACCATGAATCGTTGCAGGCAGCCATCTCTCAGTTGATCTGGTGTGTGGAATGCAACATCACACACATTTAGTTTTCGAAGCGCTGAAGAAGGGATTCTCTTATTTTTCGTATCTCGCGGTGCGGAAAGAACATAACACTATTGCGAGATCTTGAACGGCCAGGTCATCCGGAAAGTTCGGGCGCCATTATTACGAAGTAAATTTCTCCGTCATTTTTGGTCCGCGCCGGGGATTGAACCCGAGCCCACTTATTCCGGAATAAGTCGCTCTACCAACTGAGCTACGCAGACGTTCGTTCTTGCTGCTATCTGCCTGTATGTCGTGCGCTTCCTGCGGGGCAGGCACGTCCTAATTCCTAAATTCGACTCTAGTTTTGCTAATTTCAAGGGAGTCATTTCTTGACTTTATGTAGTATTGTAAATGCCCTTATATAATTCATAGGCCGTGACGAGGCATTACCTTTCCGATAGTTTTACCGTAATCGTAGAGTAGGGAGTATAAAAAGTAACGAATGCTATTAAAATGCTGTTTTAAATGATACGTTATTATTATGCCAAGATCTATTAATCACTAAACCGAGAGTTTCTTCCGTGAAGAAGAAACTTGACGGAAGAAACAGAATTTTTCTTACATTTCTAATTTGGCTGTTTTTCTTTTTTTTTTTTTTTTTTTAAGAACAAATCGCCATGTTTCTATTTAAAAAAGTAGTTTTCTCTATAAAAATATAAAACTCAACCGAATAAGCACTTTAAATCATGATTTCAATATACAAAGCAATCGACGTTGATTAAGCATATCGTTTGTTTTTGTTGTTCGAAACGCTGCTTGAAGATATATATTAATACCAATAATGGGTAAAGTAACAATAAAACTGTTTTCCACATGCAGTAGGTAGATTGTAAAGTAAACGTGAGAACATCACTGAAATCTAAAGAAAAGAAAAAGGTCCACAACCTAAATTACGCTGTATGACCAAATCCTGGAATAGTGATAGAGAAAGTATCTGGGTTGGAACTATCTAAGAGCCCAAACATTCCCTACGGTCTATTGAGCCTCGACAGAACTCGCAGTGCTTCGTAACGAATATTGAAAATGGAAACTGTTGGCTTGTTTTAATTTTATGTATGGTGGTGGACGTCAGCTTATCAAAAGAATCGTTGTTGGTTGCTATGGCTGCCACGTCCAAATCCCTTTCACTCTCTCTGCCCTTGACGTAAGAAGTTGAATGCTCTTAATTGCTTTCTGACTAATTGTCCCTGGCGGGCTCTCTCTGAGGGAGAGTGGTGTCTAACAACGGGGTGGGGGGCATGTCCTTTTGTTCATGGGACGTCCCAGTCCTTGAAAGAATAACTTTACAAGATCTGTTGAGCGGATTTTTAACTGTGGGTGAATTTCTCTAGCTGCCGTTCGCACACAGAATAACCAAAGTTACAATTTAATTGAAGTTTGAATATTTCAATGTAACAAAACACAGATATTTGACCTTGCCAGTAATTGTGTTACTATCTGCTTATTAAAAAAGGCAGATTGACACGCGATATCTTTCGACGTCCACTATGATATGAAAGACTTCAACGGTAATTTGCATCGCGTTACCGTAGAAGTAAATTATTTCCATTTATATAAAACTGTTTCTAGTGGTAAAAATGAAAACTAGCATGATTCGCATTTATATGCAACACGTACCGAGTGGCGCGAAAGTCCGTTTAAAATTCAAAACTTTATAACAAAAGAACAAATGCATGCTCTGCAGAGCGTTTTGCGCGGAAAGCATTAACTAGTTCTTGTTGAACGGGATTCACACCTAAATAATATAGCAAACAAATCTACACAAACTCCGTTTACTGGTGTGAAAGTATAATTAAAGAATAAATACAAGGGAAAATTGTATCTCCCGAGCTTTCGCTCTCCAACCGGGAGGCTTTCTCAAGGGTTGCAGAAGTTACTAACAAGTCCGGCGAGTATAATAAACAGATTTCGAAACACTATTATACTATTATACTCGCCGCACACTATTAAGTTTAGAAACACTATTAAGTTTATTATACTCGCCGGACTTGTTAGTAACTTCTGCAACCCTTGAGAAAGCCTCCCGGTTGGAGAGCGAAAGCTCGGGAGATACAATTTTCCCTTGTATTTATTCTTTAATTATACTTTCACACCAGTAAACGGAGTTTGTGTAGATTTGTTTGCTATATCATTAACTAGTTGTTAGGATTTTATTTTGAAACGGAAAAATTTTTATTTCAAATAAATGACAGAGGGCGATAACCTCAAAAATATTTGTAAATGCAGTGAAAATCAATGAAAATACATACCTTGCATTAATTAGGTGACACCATCTTAACAGTAATTATTCAACATATCCTCAATCGCAAAGTATGATAGCATTCAAGCGTGCGATAACTCCTGTGACGGCGGAATGTAGCATGTCCGGGTGCAACAGACCTCCCGCAAATAGCTTCCTTTAGTCGTGGAAGTATGGAACGTATTGTCTAGTACACCCTGGACTTTAAATAGCACCACAACCAGAAATCCACAGGTGTCGGATCTGGAGACTGAGGTGCTCATGGGATACTGCAGTGTCTTCTGATTAGTCATTTTGTACAAAATATGGCGATAAAAAAGTTCTTTACTGGAGATGCGACCTAAGCTGGCGGACCATCCGGCATTAAACATTAGTGTGTACAGCAGATTTTGTTCTTGTAAGTATGGAATCACGTTTTCACGGAGCATTATAGTTTCAAGTAACGATCGGTAGTTACTGAGCAAGTATTCCAGCTATTTCTGGGACACCATGTCTCAAAGAAAAATGGCCCTGTTATGACGAATGCAGTGAATCCACACCAAACCGTAGTTCCTGGTGAATGCACTGGTTCCATTGTGTACGCACGTAGATTACCCAATGTCCATATTCGACAAGTATGCGTATTGACAGGCTTATTTAACGAAAAAGCAGTTTCGTAAGTCCATAACACATTCAGCAACCACTGGAGATCCTCAATGGTCTTTGCCAAAGCCCAGTTTGTACTAGTACGGATTTAAAACAATCTAAGGATGCGATTTATCTTTGCTCTCGGTATGCCCAAACATCTTGCTGATTCACGAGCAGTCTTTGTTCCACTTGGCGTTTCAGATGCTAGTTCGTCCATTTGGAATCCTCAAATCGTCTCATCAGACACTTCAGTCAGATTCAGACAGTTTTCAGTCAGGTTTAGTGAGGTTCAGACAGTTTTCAGTCAGGTTTAGTGAGGTTCAGACAGTTTTCAGTCAGGTTCAGTCAGGTTTCAGACAGTTTTCAGTCAGGTTTAGTCAGGTTCAGACAGTTTTCAGTCAGGTTCAGTCAGGTTCAGACAGTTTTCAGTCAGGTTTAGTCAGGTTCAGACAGTTTTCAGTCAGGTTTAGTCTGGTTCAGACAGTTTTCAGTCAGGTTTAGGCAGGTTCAGACAGTTTTCAGTCAGGTTTAGTCTGGTTCAGACAGTTTTCAGTCAGGTTTAGGCAGGTTCAGACAGTTTTCTGTCAAGTTCAGTCAGGTTCAGACATATTTTAGGAACTTGGGTCTTTTAGTCCTTTCTCTGCTGGGAAATTTCTGAAAGATTTTGTTGCCCATTCTTCTCTTGCGTAGAAAAGAACTTCAGTAACAAAGCTTTGCTCCGAAATGTTAACATCGTGACAGCACTCCACTTAAACTCAGTTTTCAGTGACCAAAGGGATGAAAGAAATTAACAGATGATAAATAGCTGCAGTTTATCATTTACTATTTTTAAGGACATCATCACATTTGGGTAGCATTCATGGTTTGCGTATGTGCGAAGCGCTTCCTCTCGTCCCATTTTCGAACTGAATGTTTTTCCTTTCATAAAAGAAATCCATCCTACTGAAGAGGGTGTTCACAGATCAGATCAGATCATATGTAGAAGATTTTAGGAAGGGATTGCCTGACCCCAGGTCTTAAACAACCCTTAGAAAAAGGAAGCTAGGAGATTTGGGCTAGAGTGCCCGATAGAAAAGTGACACGGAAGCGAGGTAGAAAGGGGGAAGAAGACGCCCTTATTTATTACCGCGGATCCAGTACCCGTCCGACGCACGGCGGACATTTAGTGGTTCGAGCGTTCGTACCTGCCTGGGATCGAACATGAAGTTTTCTCCGTGACAGTCACGAACGTTGAGGGTGTTCGGAAAGTAATGCCTCCGTATTTATATACAAGCCCAGTGGCAAGGTGTAAAATTGAAGCAATACAAGAGCAAAGCTCAGAATTTCTGCTTTAACACATATATCTTATTTTTTCTACATAGTTCTCCTCACTCTCGATATACAGGGAAACCAACGTTAAGCATGTTCTTTAAACCCGTCTAGTTCTCCTTACGCGAACAAATAGATATAGAGTTCTACTACGCACTAAAGTGAAGATAATGGCACAAAAAATAGTTTACAGTTGGACTGGTTGCTAGGCAACAGGTCATGCGCGAGACACTTGCGCGGGAGCATAACGCGTCTTGCAGTTGACGCTTTTCGTGAAACCCGCACTGTAGTACACGCATGTTACAAACCTTTAAAATTTAAACGGCCTTTTTGAGCCACACGGCATTTGAGGAACCGCCATATTGCCGCAATGAAAAACGACACACACATCGTTCTTGCGTTCTAAATGCTTGTTTTTTTCTTTTTCCTATTTTCAAGAAATCGCCGAAATACGAAGGGAAGTAGGTTTTGCGAGTGTTGCATAAAAATTCCGTTGAACTGTATATAACTGAACTCTGAAAAATAACGCCGACCATCTGAAACGCTTTCTTTCACTGTCAGCGGAAGTAGATAAAAGGAAACAAACTTGATGAGAATCTGAAGCTTGATTTCCCAAACGACGGGGAAGTATGAGAAAAAGGCGAGGTTAAATATTCATGCGCTGACTTATTTTCTTGACTCTCATTCATATGTCCATTTCTAAGGAAAAATAAAATTGTAATGCAAAGCACAGAGAAGTTTTCACCTCTTGGATATTTTTGTTGGAATCTCATTAAAAGTCTTGAAACTACTTTAATCTTTTATTTTACTTCTTAATCTATTTATTACATTAAGGAGTTTTTTTTTTTTCGTTTTGGATCCAATAAGGAACAACCGTGCCATTTACTACTCTCTACGTTTTGTGACACTTCAAGTTCAGCCACAGAGTATCTGCATAATTGTTGCGGTTCAGGAGCTGAATTAAGTTTAGGAACAGAGTATACTTTAGTTCACTTACGCAAATGTTCATTATCCTGCCGACTTCCTTGACTTTGCTCACAGAAAATTCGTTATGGCCAGTAAATGTAATTCCTGGTGGTGCCAAGATTAAGAGCAAATTTTTATACTCACTGAAACTTTAATAAGGAGTATTTCTGTGGAGGTTTCTCGGGAAGTCTTGTGTTAACTATAAATTTGCAGTAATGCGAATCTGGCTTTTCTTTTACTTATAATTTTCGCCATACCATCAAAGGGGTATCGCGATTATCCATACTACAGAATGCCACATGAAGTAGCATTTATCTACAGACTCCGACTATGTTCCTTTTTATCTCTCAGTGTCAAAAAAAAAAAAAAAAAAAAAAAAAACTCAGGAGAAGCAACTATAAGGATTTGGCCGTCTCAAATTTATGGTCAATATTCTCAGGAATGAGGCTCGAGCCCTAACCCCCAGGAGCAGCACTCAGCCCAGGACACGAACTGGACTCGAGCCCAGTCACTCCTCGGCCAATCAGCCACAAGTTCGCGCTTCTGTACACTCGCCATTTATTTGATGTGCGCTACTGTTACGAGTATTTTATATTATACTTATAAAATATGAACTTTAACGCGTTGTAACCAGAGTTGGAAACGTGTATATATATATATATCATCATCATCATCATTAAAATTGTCAACCATTATCAATCCACTGCTGGACGAAGGTCTCCCCAAGTTTTCTCCACAACGGCCTGTCTTGTGCCAGTCTCCCCCATGTCACTCCCGCACGTTTATATATATATATATATATATATACACTGACGGAAAAAAATTCCAACACCACGAAAAAATAGTTGTAGAGGAATGTAATGGCCGCAATACATTTGTATAGGTAACATAGTTAATCGATTAAGGTTTCAAAATCACAGCTTAATGTAAGCGCGAGAAGAGCCATTTTAAATGTGAAATGCTGGTACATTAATAACCGATGTAACCACCAGAATGTTGAATGCAAGCATGCAAAAGTTCATGCATTGTGTCGTACAGGTGCTGGATGTCAGTTTGTGGGAAGGAGTTCCATGCCTGTTGCACTTGGTCGGTCAATACAGGGACGGTTAATGCTGGTTCGGGGTGGCGCTGGAGTTGTCGTCTAATGATGTCCCATACGTGCTCGATTGGAGAAAGATCTGGTGAACTAGCAGGCCACGGCGACATGACGACACTCTGTAAAGCATGTTGGGTTACAACAGCGGTATGCGGGTGAGTGTTATCCTGTTGGAAAACACCCCCGGAATGCTGTTCATGAATGGCAGCACAACAGGTTGAATCACCAGACCGACGTACAACTGTGCCGTCAGGGTGCGTGGGATAAGCACGAGAGTACTCCTGCTGTCATAGGAAATTGCTCCCCAGACCATAACTCCAGGTGTAGGTCCAGTGTGTCTCGGCCGCAGACAGGTTGGTTGCAGGCGCTCACCTGGCCTCCTTCTAACCAACACACGGCCATCACTGGCACCCAGGCATAACCGGCATTCATCAGAAAACACAACAGATCTCCACTCCGTCCTCCAATGAGCTCTAGCGTGACACCACTGACGTCGCAAACGGCAGTGGTTTGGAGTAAGTGGAATGCACGCTACAGGGCGTCTGGCTCGAAGCTGTCCTTCAAGTAAACGATTTGTAACAGTTCGTTGTGTCATTGTGGTGGCAACTGCAGCTCGAATTCCAGCCGCAGACGCAGTACGATGCGCCACGGCCAGACGCCGTGCACCGCGGTTTTCCCTCTCAGTAGAGCCACGTGGCCGGGCGGAAGCCGGTCTTCTTGAGGCAGTACCTTACCTTGACCACCGCTGCCAACAATGATGCACAGTGGCTACGTTCCTGCCAAGTCGTTCTGCAATATTGCGGAAAGAAAATGCACCTTCTCGTAGCCCTATTACACGACCTCGTTCAAACTCCGTGAGCTGTTGATAATGGCTTCTTCTTTTTAAAGGCATTCTTGACTAACATTAACACCCTACGTCGAATCTATACGATAACTAACGCACACGAACGTTACAGCTCGTATTTACAGCAAACCTGCTTTGCATGTTCCGAGGGGCGCTGCACACACGTATGCGCCGAGCGCGAAATTTGCATAGACGTCATCTTACAGATGTACTCTCACAGCCTACAAACTGTCGTTTATCTAACACAACCCCTTCTTGGGTGTTGGGATTTCTTTTCCGTCAGTGTATATACACACTATCTTCCAACAAGTAATTGGACACCTGTGATAGCAAAGGAAAACGAAGTTTATTCACCTCAAATAGTTGGTGGAGCCTCCACGAGCGGCGATTACAGCTGCGACCCTCCGGGGCATACTCTCAACCAGGCGTTGTACGACGGCTAGCGGTATTTTCTTCCACTCGGTTTGGAGAAGACAGGTCAGTTCCTTCACCGATTTCGGAAGGTGCAGGAACCCCTTAATTCGACGCTCCAACTCGTCCCAGAGGTGCTCGATAAGGTTATGGTCCGCACTCTGCGCAGGCCAGTCCATTCGATTAACCCCATTGTCACCATACCAAGCCATGGTGGACCTCGCAACATGACAGGTGGCATTGTCATCCTGAAAGAAACATGGATCCACCCCGTAAAACTGCCCCAACTTAGGAAGCGCATGGTCATCCAAAATGGTGCAGTGGGTCTCGGCGTTGAGTCTACCAGGAATTGCCACCAAGGGTCCCGTGCCATACCAGGAGAAACACCCCCATAGCACAATTCCACCGCCGTCGAACTTCACAGTTGTCTCAATACATTCCGGCAGGAGGCGTTCTCCAGGCAGACGCCAAACCCTGACCCTGCCATCCGAACGGTAGAGGGTGAACCTTGATTCGTCGCTCTAGAGAACCTGCTTCCACTGTTCAACGGTCCACTGTCGACGTTCTTTGCACCACGTTAGCCGAGCAGCGCTATTGGACTTGGTGATCAAAGGCTTGTGGGCGGCAGCACGTCCATGATAACCGAGCAGGTGGGTTTCCTTATGGATGGTATTCATCAAAAGAACACTCCAGGATGCCTGTTGAAACTCCTCGCTGATGTGACCCATCGATTTGGTGCGGTTCTTCCGAATTTCTGTGGCCAGCACCCGTCGGTCTCTAACTCCCAGTTTTGTGGGTCTGCCGGGTCGGAGCACATTCCGACAGTAACCTCGCATCTTCCACTTGCCAATCACGTAGGCCACTGTCGATTTTGGGAACCTCAACTCGCTGGATATGTCACATATGGATCGGCCATTTCTGTGATACCCGACGATTACACCTTTCTCGAAATCAGAGAGTTCCGAACTGCGTGGCATCTTGCATGCGAATGGTTGCGTTGTTGTTTCCCACACGATATTTAACGGCGGCGGCCGTGACGTGTATTATTTACGATTACACAAATGTATTTTTTAAATGTATTTTTTTAAATGTATTTAGTTTGTTCACTCTTTCCACGTTTTGATGGAGGTGCACATACTTACATATGGCCCGTTAGATTTTTGGTTCCATAATCTTTTATAACACCGTCGACATCTTTCTTTGTAATTATACACGTTGCACATTTGAAAGAGTAAGCAAGATCGAACAACACAGAATTACTCAAAGGTTCCTTAATGAGATAAAACAAATTTTCAGCATTCACTCTCGTCCTTGTGGTTTTCAACAAGTACGTATTTGTTGGCCTCGACGCCTTTCTCAACCTCCTTAATATTAAACCCATCCATATTGACAAATAAGGTGTTAATTTCGACATGACATGTCGTGGGAACGGATGTTAGCATATCAATCGAGAACTTCTGAATGCTCAATGTAAAAGATGCGATGTGAAAAGTAACTCTTAATCATACAGTGAACTTCGCAAGGAGAGAGTGAATCAGTTGAGAAGCAGGCGAATGGTGTTTGCCTGTATCTTGCCCTGGACAGCCGCACTGTAAAATAACGCATATGTACTATCTTTTTACGATATGGTGTCGCTGTGTCTGACTTCGGTCGGTCGAAATTTTTGATGCTTTAAAAAAGAGACGACAATATTTTTTCATGGCAAATTATTATTCACTCCGTGGGCACCAGTATCGACTACAGAATTCTACAACGCGCATTTTTCTTTGGAATATATTTTTTTCTTTTCAAAAATAAATCGGAAATAAAACCGGGTCAAAATCGGGCTAGAAACACCTTGACCCGACCCGTTGGACCCGGCACCGTTGCTATTGAAAGCAACAGACGTTTGAAATCCAGGAATGCGGTAAAAATATTCGATACAGTAGATTCTGGTAAAATTTGACACATCGGGGCTAGAACACCTTCGTCTAATTATGCGAAGCTGTATCCCAAATCGCTAATTTGGGATGTTTTTCAAGAATTGTCACAAATAACAGCTGGGCCGAAAAACCGACACCTCTGCCTCAATTATCCGGAATCTAATGTACAACTGCCGTTCCATAAAAACTGAGAGTAAAATCACACAAGGTGAAGAAATATAGGTACAGCAAAATATATTTTATTCTTTCTCAAAGTTTCTTGCCTCAAATGATATGCAACGGCCCCATCGTTCAGTCCGCTTTTCAAAGCATGTGGCGAAGGCATTTTGTGGAAGCTGCTTTAGCCACAACTCTACAGCTTATTAACTTCAGCACCTGTGGTGAATGTTGAGCCATGGGAATTTTACTTCATCGTTGGATTCAACCAGAAATCGCAGTGGGCGAGGCCAGGAATGTAGGCATGTTGTGGCATGATTTCCATACTGCATTTCGTAAGAAATTGTCGAACACAAGCAGCCGAATGTGGGCGGGCGTTATCATGGTGAAGTTCACCAGCTCCGGTCGCTTAATCGATATGCCTACCAGCTCCGGTCGCTTAATCGATATGCCTACCAGCTCCGGTCGCTTAATCGATATGCCCACCAGCTCCGGTCGATTAATCGATATGTGTCGTCGCAGACGCTTCAAGACTGAAATGTAATACTCAGCATTGACAGTTATTTGCGGAGAAACAGCATGCTGGTAGACTACACCTTTATGATCAAAGAAAATCATCATCATCATCATCATCATCATCATCTTCCCAGCTGATTTGTTTTGGCGGACTTTTTTCGGAGGAAGCTAGCCTGGGTGCTTCCAGACCCTCGTTGCGCGCTTCGTGAGGATTTCGAAATAATGAACCCATGTTTCATCGGCAATTATTACTGTGTTTAGAAAGTTTGTATCCTTTGTAATCGTTTGTTTCCACTCAAGAAACTCTTGAACACTTGCTAACAATTATTTTCTCGTCAGGTGATGAGGTACCCATCTCGAACACACACGATGCAGCAGTAATTTGTCGCGTAGAATGCTGAATGCCGACGTTTTTGAAATATTAGTTGACGCCGCTATGTCTTCCCCCGTCATTCGCCGATCTTCTTGCAGAATTGCCCAAACAGCGTTAACAACACGCTCCGTAACACTCTCAGGTCGACCAGGCATAGCAGCAAGTTATGCTGACAAACGCCCTTTTTTGAAATCATGGTGCCATCTAAAAATCGTTGAATCACCCAAATATTTATCTTTGTAAGCTTCTTTCATCAAATCAACTGTTTCTGGAGCTATTTTCTTCAAACAATAGCAAAGTTTTATCGCGCAACGCATTTCACTTCTTAACTTTGAATCACTCACCTCCATAGCTGCATAGCGAAATGCAGACGTACCTTAAAAAACTGCGCAATAACACAACCAGAATCATCTCCCACGGCTAATAACTGTTGCTTGATATACTTCCTTAATTAAGTTAGTCGTGTGCGTGAGTATTTTCCCCCTTTGCACTGTTGCCAACGCAAAAAAAATGCTCTCAGTTTTTATGGAACGGTCTTTTTACTTTCATTTTTTGCCCTAAAGAAGCGCCAAACATGAAACACGTCGTGTTTGGAATGTCACTTTGAATGCTGTTATTAAAACAAAAAAATACTGAGACATCCCAAAATATCCGTTGATCTTCCACATTTTTTTTGTTCCTTTAGTGTGTGCATGGTTATAAGAGGCATCGTGTTTGAAATGAAGTAACTGCGAGAACAGTGCTCACATATTGAGAAACAGAAAAAAGCACATCAGTCATTTACTTTTCATTTCAGTAGTAGAGTGGCAGGTGTTTACGAATGATATTGGTAAACCACTCATTTCCCCCTTCTTTTAGCAGCGGTAGCCACTATAACCTTGTCACTGATGATAAACGTTCCTTTCCTCAAGAAATAATGGGGAAGGGTTAGTTCCCCTGAAACGGGCATCACACCACTACGAAAAATAAGTGACTCGAATATTTTGTTCCTCCCTTTCCTTGATTCATCGCCATTGTTATAGCCCTTTCAGCAGATAATAACGAGTCGCGAAAGATTAGTGTAAATCATCTCCCTGAATGACCACTTTGAACAACAATGGTAAAGGGAAAGCAATGCTTTCGGATGCGCAGGTTCGTTTATTTATGCCGCGTTCAACCCACTTCTTAGACAGCGAATATATTCGTTCGAGATGAGTTGAGCCCATTTTGCTGACACCGAGATGAAATGATTGTTTGTTGCTGTTTAACGACCACCGCGAGCAACTCAATGGGCTATAAGCAGCCTCTGGTCCCTGATTTAGGGCCACCGGTACCGGGAAAGGGAGAACGCCAGTGCCGAAACAGAAAAAACAACGTCCATGCCTAATCGAGATTCGAACCCGGACACCCATCTCGGAAAAATGTTCAGAAGCCTGCAGTTAGACGACTGCCCCACCCTGCTATTTAATACGCTGCACGACGCAGTTGGCGGACTAAAGATACGACGCATGAGTCAAATCGATGTTGAAGCAACTATAAATCTGCCAGCGTAGTTCGGTCGGGAGAACAGGCCTCAGGAGTAGGAAGATGCGAATCCGCTACCGGCAACATTTCATTTGTTATGGAGACCTAATGTGTGACTGGAACACATTCTACAGACGATCACACCTTTATCACTGCCCTGGACTTTTGACGCCTGAGGAGATGGCTCAGTAGCCTCATGTTGCTTACGTTAAATTCGGTGCCCACAGTCTGTATGTTATAAAAGAATCCCTGATTCATCCGTTCAGGCGATGTGTCTCCTATCCCTAATAGTTAACAGTTGATGTTTCCGCGAACACTGGAGGTGCACTTTCGCGATTCGTGCCGTGTGTGCGAACATCGGCATTCAACATGGCCGTCTGCTGTTCCAGAACATTTGCTATATGATTTTGTATAAGATTTGGTGCGTCCAATTCTGAATTACGCAGAGATTTCCAGGGTTAGGGTCCGTCTACTCATTTGCCTGATTTTCGCTAATCTCCTTTGACCACTCTGATCTACTACTTGTTTTCGTCCACGTGATAGCCCACGACTGGATATTTTTTATTTGTTTACGTACCGCACCATTCACGGTAAGTCGTTGCGACAGGCTGCGTGAGAAGCTCAAGTAGGCGACTGTTTGGGAGGTGATCGATCCTGCATATATTAAACCAACTATTATGCTACATGCAAAGTCGCTGAGATCCCTCGTTTTACCCATTCTGACCCTCATTCAAAACTTGATTGATGCTCAAACAGCTGTTCTGCTTGTTTTACATCGCTCACTTGCCATCTTACGAGTTGAAGTGAGTCATATATGTGACGAGGGGAGGTGTATCTAATAAACTGGCATTCAGTGTATATTCCAGAATAAGCTAGGATTTCCTGTACGGTGGAGCAGCATTTTCTTTTTATAACGCTTGGAATACATCGAAGGTACGCTGCATGTCAACACTTAGATCGAGAAAACATGTTTGTTTGCTATTAATGCCCTTTTGTGTGTATGTGTGTGTGTGTGTGTGTGTGACTGAGTGTTCTAGCCATCCATTCTGCCATACCAATAGCCGAGCTCTTGAAAAAGGAGGCACAAGCTCTTTCTGTTTAGCAGCTTCTAAATATATTTCCTGCGAGTGCAGTCCTTGGACATCACGGCATCGCAACCTTATGTAAATAATTTCCCCTTTGGAAATTCTCGCCGCATCATCAGATAACGCTATCAACGGAATGCGATCAGTTAGCGGGCGGGATTTCGTTGCAGAGCCGAGGAAATCCGATTTGTGCCTTGAATATTTATCTGATTTCGCGAACGTGGTCCCCAGCGGACAGATCGTAAACCTTTCGAGAGGAAGTAGAGCTGTCGTAGGAGTGGGACAGAGCCAGTGTTTCATTTGGTATCGCTTGTAATTCGCACGGATTGCGGCCCCGTATAGTTTAGCAGTCGTTTTACACTGCTAATCAGATAATCTTTCGTTTGATTGTTTGAATCAATACACGAGCGGAAGCTTCCCTAGTAGGTAGACGGAGTTATCATTGAACAGTTCGAAGGAGAAGTATTCTTATTTTGCCGGCGACCGCTGCTTATAACTGAACATATTCTACTCTTACAGAGTAATAAATCTTGATTATTTTGGTTCAACAACTTCCGCTGTGTTGCGCAACCAAAACTTTATGCTTCGAACATGCAAGACAATCGCATTAAATACGGAATAAATGTTGTACCAAAAAGTTGAGTTAAGGTAATTGGAACTTGGTGCGTCTTCTTAAGCCGAAGGAAGCCTTGTATATATTAGTAAAATATTACGCCAAAGATATTAAAGTGAATTTATTTTAAATTTTCCAAATAACGTATGGGGAGTATCATCATTCCTCATCATTGTCAACCATTATCAATCCAACCGCTGGACGAAGGTCTCTCCAAGTTTCTTCCACAACGGTATGTCTTGTGCCAGTCTCCTCCATGTTACTCCTGCATACTTTCGAATTTCATCCACCCATCTCCCACGTGGTCTTCTTCTGGGTCTTTTCCTGTCCCTTGGAATCCAGTCTAAAATTTCGACTGTCCATCAATGGTCTATCTTTCTGGTAGTATGTCCAGCCCATTGCCATTTCAGGGATTTAACTCTGATCATGATGTCTTCCACTCTTGCTATTTTTCGGATCCACGAGTTCCTCTTCTTATCTCTCCTGGTTACTTCAAGCATGCACCGCTCTGTACTTCTTTGAGTTATCTGCAGCCTTTGTATGTCTCTTTTAGTTAAGGTCCACGTCTCTGCACCGTACGTAAGCAATGGAAGGATGCATTGATCAAACACTTTTTTTTTAAAGACATAATGGCATATTGCTCTTGAAAATTATGCTGTTTCTTCCAAAAGCTCTCCAGGCAAGTTTTGTACGCCGATTAGTTTCTTCATCAATGTGACCTTCACTTGATATCTGCTGTCCAAGATAAATGTAGGTATTGGTTATCTCCAGTTTTTTCCCATCAATCGATAAATCTTCCGTTTTTGTAAAAGCATTGTACATCACTTTTGTCTTCTGAAAGTTCATTTTGAATCCCACTTCTTTACTCTTGTCAGTAAGTTCCTGGGTCATACTCTGCAGCTCTGATGGGGTAGTTGCAAAAATGACTACGTCTTCAGCAAAACGAAGATGGAGTATAAAACACTAATATGTTTTACACTAAAAAAACACTAATGTGTTTTACACTAAAAAACACTAATGGGTTTTATACTAAAAACGAAGATGGAGTATAAAACACTAATGTGTTTTATATTAGTGTTTTATACTCCATTAAGAGTATAAAACACTAATATACTAATGTATAACACATTAGAGTATAAAACACTAATGTATAAAACACTAATGTGTTATACATTAGTGTTTTATACTTCCATTAAGATGGAGTATAAAACACTAATGTGTTTTATACTCCATCTTCGTTTTGCTGATTACGTAGTCATTTTTGCAACTACCCCATCAGAGCTGCAGATCTGATGGGCCAGTTACAAAAAAAAAGATGGAGTGTTATACTCCATCTTCGTTTTGCTGATGACGTAGTCAATTTTGCAACTACGCCATCAGAGCTGCAAAATATGTTAATAAATGTTTTGTGACGTATACTTTCATTTAACTTCCATTTTCAGTTACTTTTTCTATGCAAACTTGAGTTCATTCTCCTCAGCGTTTTTTAAACTTAACGTTATATCTTCTCTCTCGCAAGGGTATGGTTGGCAACATCTTGAGTTCGGGACGTATGCCGTGTGTATATATCAGAAGAGAACTGGAAAATACATAATGTTTGAGTAGCAGCAGTGTGTGGAGATGGTGGATGTTATAATGCAATAATCGTGGAAGTGGCTTGGTTTAATTGAAGTTTGATCTATTTGAAGGCTGCGTGTTATATCCTTAGTGCTTTTCCTTAATCAAGTGTTTTAATTATTAACTCACGTTAGTTGGATTAAGTTAATTGAGTTGTAGTTGTGCCTTGTTGAAAGTGCCGAAGGAGTGTTGGCTGAATAAAAACTAACCGTAAGTAACGTCTTCTTCAAGTTTCTTGGGTGACTCCTCTTTCACTGAAGTATTTAAGAAATGATTCACGTAGCGTTTAGTCAGCCATATACACACGGACATCACAGTCTTGTAAAGGTATTGAGAATATTGGGTATAAACATGATACCAGCATATCTCAAAACAGGGCCTTTTTCTCACTGGCACAGGAATGGGGGTCCAATTCTATGTATAGCACAAAACGGGGAGAACCTTTTACTCACACCCGTACACTGCATGACACCTGTCTCTGAAAATGAACGGAACTTTCAGTATCGGAAACAAAGAGACGCATCCAAAATTGCATGAAAGATCAACAAAATCGTCAGGTTAGAAAAGAAATACACGCTACAACTTCACAAACGCCACGTAAGGTTAGCAGCTGTGTTCTCTCATATGAACGTTATCTATCACCGAAAATTGACAAAAATCAGTTTAGTAGACAGCAAGCGAACGCCACTTATGTTAGTACATCCTTACAATTTAACGTAGGCCCAACACTGAGCCACAGTCTCCAATTCCTAAAAGACGGTGGCCCAGTATTGGGACTACGTTAAATTGCAAGGCTGTGGTACCTAGGAACAAGTTACGAAATCCGTCTATTATAATACGTATCTAGCGTTATTATTTATCATCGCGGCCACTACCGTTGATAATTATCAAATGCACCAGTCGTTTAACTGTATCAACTTTTGTTCACTGTCCGTTTCATGAACTTTTAAGAGCTTAGGGCAGAGGTGATATGATTACTATCTTCCGTTGACTCTTGATCGATTAATTCTTATCCTTGGAAATTCCATTGCTGATTGCTGTGGAAATCGTGGCTTTAACCACAATTGCTATGTAATCAGAATGATGATACTCTGTTTCATAGAGCAGGGAAAACTTTCTTATAGTTTGAATAGGATGAATTAGGAGACATGCGTGAGCAGCATTTGTAAAATATTTCCTGCCGAATGAAACGTCGTCTGGTTTATATGACCGGATACAAGAGATCTGCCTGGAATCACAGTGTACCCGCCCAGGCGCTTAACAGAGTGCACATGACAAGGTAGAACACACGGAGATATAAACGGCCGGCCAGAACAGTTGAGTCATAGTGCGCAACATGAGCACAATAGGCAGACGTAGTGATCTGATGGACGTTCAAAAAGAATGATCATCAGCTACCTCGCCAAGGATGGAAGTATCACAGAAACAGCAGACTTCGTGGGCTGTTCGAGAGCTGCTGTATTACGGGTGTACCAAGAATGGACGCTGGCACACCGAGTACCTCCTGACGTCATAACTGTGGTGACCCAAATGCCATCGACCCCACGGGAGAATGTCGACTGGTCACGGGCAATCGACGCGCAACATGGCAGCAATTGACCACGCAAATGAACGCTGGGACATCCAGGTACGTGTCCCCGGTAACAGTAGAGCGAACCCTGTTACGCATGGGTCTCCGGAGTCGACGCTGCGTCAATGCTCTCATGTTAACCCAGGTCCATCGGCAACGATGCTTGTAGTTCACATGGGACTTCATTCATTGGACAGTGGAAAAGTAGAAGAAGGTTGCCTTCTCCGGCGAATCGAGGTTTCTACTCTACGGAAGTGACGGGCGGGGGCGGATATGACGTCAGACACACGAGAACCAACACGCGGACACGCTTATTGGTCAAGTACATGCTGGCGGTGGCCGTGTAAATGTTTGGGGGATGTTTTTCAGGTATGGCCTGGGACCGCTGGTACCACTCGATGGGTGCCTGAACGCCAATGGCAGCCTGTCCATCCTTGCGGACCACATACATCCCTTCACTTTGGACGTTCCCCCTGGTAGGGATGGTGTCTACCAACTGGACAATGTGCCGTGTCACGTCGCTGAGGGGGTGCGTGATAGTTTCCAGGTACACGACAGCGATGTTTCCGTTCTACCTGAGCCAGCGAAATCGCCCGACCTCAATTCCATAGGGCACTTGTGGGAGTATTTGGATTGACATGTTTGATTTTCGATGTTTTCAACCACGCCATCTCCGAGACCTCCCTGCTCTGTTGCAGTTCGAATGGACAGGTACGCCTCGGAAAACTTTCCAGGGTCTCATTGCATCCATGTCTCACCGTCTTGTAGCTGTGATCCGGGACAAGAGAGTGATTATTCCCATTATTAGGTAGGTAGTCACATTATTCTGATACTACTGTGTATATGACAATTTAGTGGTTGACAATACACTAACCGAATATAAAATAAGAAACATTACTTCAACAAGGTCTTCTGAGTGCCTGGTTTACGTAGTAAAAGAAAAGTCTTAATGCATACGCACTCATAGACGGAGTAAGTACTAGTGTGAACGAAATTTCAAATCAGTAGTAAGATATTTCGCGCAGCGTGGTAGATTCATTTACACCGAAGACCCAAAATATTCTGAATAACTAGCTGATATGATGTTGGTTCTCCAATTCCCGGTAAAGTAACTCTTACCCGACGAGGTACAGACGCTCAAAAATTTCTAACGGTGCCTTGTGGTATCTGGTACCAATACGTGACCAGCAGATCCTTTAACTTTTGTAAGTCACGTGGTTGAGCCGTCGTATATCGGATTTGCTGTTCCAGCACAAGCCACTCAATGGGATTGATGTTTTGGAAACATGTAGAACAGGGAAATATCTGGAAAGTTTCTTCATGATCCGCGAACCGTTCTCGAACAATCCTAGCAGTGCGGTATTGCGTATTATCTTTTCGAAAGAAGGCCCGACTATAGGCGAATACCGTTGCCATGAAAGAATGTACCTGGTGTGCAATGATGTTTAGGTACGTGATAGACATCATAATTTCCTGCACGTGAATGACAGGGATTCCCAGAAGAACGTTGCCCAATACATTACACTTCGTACTCTAGCTTGTTTTCGCGCCACGGGGCATCATAGAGCTTATAATTTTCCTGGTAAACGATGCACACGTACCCGGCCGTCCACATGGTGCAACAGGAAACGAAATTCACCAGACTAGACTATCGTGCAATCATTCAAGATCCAGTTTTGATGCTCGTGTGACCATTGAAGGCGCTTTCTTCGATGCACCGAAGTTAGCATGGGAACCGGTAGATAGTCTAGTCCGATAAATAGGCTATCATAGTCTAGACTTGTCTACAATTCGATAAGTTAGCATGGGTACTGGTAGATCGTCTAGTCCGATGAATAGGCTATCATTGTCTAGACTTGTCTACAATGCGATAAGTTAGCATGGGTACTGGTAGATGGTCTAATTCGATGAATATACTATCATAGTCTAGACTTGTCTATAATGAGATAAGTTAGCATGGGTACTGGTAGATAGTCTAGTCCGATGAATAGACTATCATAGTCTTGAATCGTCTATAATGAGATTAGTTAGCGTGGCATTGGTAGATAGTCTAGTCCGATGAACAGAATACCATAGTCTAGACTTGTCTATAATGAGTTAAGTTAGCTTGGGTACTGGTAGCGTCCTGCGGCTATACAAGCCCATTTTCATCACAGTTCGATGTACTGCGTGTTGTGACATATGTGACGTGTCTACACCGCAGGACGCACATGAGATAACGGCAGATAGCAGCAAGAGCATGTGTCCATGTGGTTCAGTTAGGAGTGCAACTTATTCCGGAATGAGGGGACCCGGGTTCGATGCCCTGCGTGTACAAAAATGACGGAGAAATTTACTTCGTTGTACATTTCCCTGTTGTCAGCAGCATTTACATTATCTGCGTGTTGATCCACAGTATCACGTCTGTTGGCTCGTACCATGCGAGATAGCCTTCGCTCCCCTGTAGCATCGATGAGCTGAGGTCGACCTGTGCATTTCCGGCTATTTCCTCTTGGACCACTTTTAAAAGGTGCTAAACGCGATCCACTGCGAGCACACCACAAGCCTAGTTTGATGACCCTGATTTAAAACATGGATCTCCATAATTATTCTGCAAAAGGCTTTACATACTCTTCCTGTACTCTCGGTTTTCCACCTACCAGTTAAAAAAATTAAAAAAATTAAAATGCTATACGCTTTTTTTGTGAAAGATAACATAGTTTACTTTTCAGTTCCCCGTATCGAAGCACTGAAAGCTTTTCTCAACCTTTTTCCTAGATTGAATCGAAAACAAATTCCGTCTCCTGCACGATACACTTTAATGACAAAAAAACTATGTAAAATTAAAATAAATATGTTTAAGAACTTTCAACGCCACAACGGCGTCATCCTCAGAAACAGTGTAGCATTGAGCATAGAAGTGAGTAGCCTATATACTCTACAAGACAAATAGTAGTTAATGCGCATGTGCAATAATCGGCAAAGTCCAAATCAAGTTCAGTGGGTACAAGCATAGTTGGTGGGCGTGACCTGGCCCAAAAGTGTACTCCAAGGAAGGGGGATGAACACGGGGGGTTCCTCATTACAGCATCTTTCACCATTGACGAATATGTGAATACTTTCACAGAAAAGTGTTGATCGACGGTTCCTGAGAGAATCCAGAATCATGGTGTCATTCCAGCATGGTAGGTAAGAACCGTTTAAACAGAGTCTCGACAAAGATGTAGCACGAGAATGCGTCCTGAGATTATACTGATGTTCGTAAATGCGGCGCCCCAAATTACTAGTGGTAGAGCCCGCATAACATAAATCGAGCTCTGCAGGGTTTGTAGATTTAAGTGGAACCAAATATACACCGTGACGGTTCACACATTCAACACAGTCTCTGTCCTTTTTAACAGTGTTAAATAAAGTACGAGAATTTACACCAAACTTGAGTTTGTACTTATGACATATGTTCTATAAGATGCTACATACAGGTGGTATATATGGAATGGATCGCACAAATTGGTAGTCAAATTTACTGCTAAAAAAAGCTGTCTGCAGTCGACCAATTGATTTCTTAACAATCAAGCGATCAATCATGTGACGAGGGTAACCGAAAGTCAAGGCAAACTGTGTAATCCTAGCTAACTCTTGGTCCTGGAGTTCCTGTGTGGACGAGTGTGTGAATGCACGATTAATAAGAAAATGAAAATCAGATTATTTTTGCGTCATTCGATGAGAAGAAGTAAAAGGTATAAACATGGCAGAAAAAGTTAGTTTTTGGTAAACAGAAAATGATAAGGAGTTATCGGAAAGAATGCGAAAAAGGCATAAGTCGAGAAAAGGCAAAATGCCTAAATTCTCGAAATCTGCCTCGAACTTGATAGAATGGTATCGTGAAGAAAGTAAAGTGGCAAAGGAAAGAAGCTCATCGAAACCTGAAGGCTAAACAACCAATACGTCGTCGGCGTACCTGATGCACAGAAGTGGTTTTATGGGGGAAACAGGAATAAGGGTATCCTCTAAGTCCTGCAACAAAACCTCAGCAAGCAATGGAGACAGGGAGGACCCTATAGGGGCACCTGCCAACTGTCGATAAATGGAACCATTATAACTAAAATAAGATCTCTTCGAAATAAATCGAAGAGATTTCATATAATAATCGATTTATGTTATGTGGGCTCTACCACTCGTAATTTGGGGCGCCGCATTTATGAACATCAGTATAATCTCAGGACGCATTCTGGTGCTACATCTTTGTCAAAACTGTGTTTAAACAGTTCTTACCTACCGTGTCGGAATGACACCATTATTCTGGATTCTTCCAGGAATCGTCGATCAACACTTTACTGTAAAAGTATTCACATATTCGTCAATGGTGAAAGATGCTGTAACGATGAACCCCCCGTGTTCATCCCCCTTCCTTGGAGAACACTTTTGGGCCAGATCACGCCCACTAACTATGCTTGTACCCACTGAACTTGATTTGGAATTTGCCGATTATTGCACATGCGCATTAACTGCTATGTGTCTTGTAAAGGATATAGGCTACTCACTTCTGTGCTCACTGCTGCACTGTTTCTGTGGATGACGGCGTTGTGGCGTTGAAAGTTCTTAAACATATTTATTTTAATTGTACATAGATTTTTTATCATTAAAGTGTATCGTTCAGGAGACGGCATTTGTTTTCGATTCAATAGCTTTTGGTGCACGAGTTAATTTCTTCACATCTGACCTGCCGCTACTGGTAAATATTTCGTTGTTAACATCATTGCAGCTATGAAACCAGCTTGTGAGAGCCTTCTACAAGGTAAATTATCGTCTGACTTCTGAAACATCCCATCTTAACTTTTTATTGTGTTGTCGTGACTTGCAAGTTATACCAAAGTTTCTGACCATTCAGATTTGTCCAATTTCGGGTCGCGACGCATGTATTTTGCGTATTGCAGAAACCAAGAGATTATCCAGTGTCATTCGACAAAAACGTGGTCTGTTAGATTTTTTACACCGCGACTCGTACTGTAAATATTCGGAACTTGCTGGTAACCTTCATCCTATTATTTTAGACCATACTTTGACATGTTGTTTTGCTGCCACCTTATCTAAACAACAGCAGCTGCAAACCATTCATATTGGTAAACTTCGACTACTTGTTGCTCAATCAATTGACGGAAAACCATCAAAGTTTGCCCCAATGTTCAACCGAGATCAGGTATATCAACCTTTCATTAAGCTTAGTGATAAACCACTAAGTGGTATTCAGAAACAAGCATTGACGAGCGGTATGAAGTTTGCCTATCAAGATACGAAGCATAACTTATTGCACGTTATCCCGCAATTCGAGGATGTAATTAATGCTTTACCAGTCGACATACAAGACTCAACTAGACATCGTGTTGCACGCGTATTGTCATCCAATAATTCTAAGCAGAACCATTCAACTGTATCTAGGACCATGAATGACGAACTCAGAAGTCTTCGTACTCTTCGTAAATACCAGTCTTTAGCTATTACACGAGCAGATAAAACTCATCAGGTTGTCATCATGAATCGTAATGAATATGTTGACAAGGTGCAACAGGCTATCTCCGATCTTAGTACCGAAGTTTGTCGCCGGGATCCTACCAATGTCACCGTTGCAGCTTTATCAAAATTAAAGTCTCTTCCAGCTTTGCCCATGTCTTTGTTCAATAGTTTACACCCTCCCGCTGGTTACAGGGTCCCTTCTTTATTTGGCCAGTTAAAGCTCCATAAATAGGGAACCCCTCTCCGACCTTTGATTTCATATTTGTTTGCACCCACCCGCAATCTTGAGGGAGCTTTAGCCAAATTTCTGGCTCCCTTCATTAGATCTTCTTCTTACTCCGTTTCCAGTTCCACCGAAGGACTTTCTAGGATTCGTTCTTTTATGTCCACCAACATTTCCACTTACTGTTTAGCTTCACTCGATGTAGTGGCTCTTTTATCCGAACACCCCCGTTTCTTATGTTCACGATCTTATTGAAGCCAAACTTGTTGGTTTGTGCATTTATTCTTGCGATGAAATTTCTTCCATAATGTGTACTCTTCGATTTATTTCGAAGAGATCTTATTTTCGTTTTAATGGTTCTATATATTGTAACGTACCAGGAGATGTGACGTACCTTCCCGAAGGACGCACACGACATAAAGGCAGATAGGAATCAGAATAAAACGTCCACGTAGCTCAATTGGTAGAGCAACTTATTCCGGAGTGAGGGGACCCGGGTTCGAATCCTGGCGCGGATAAAAAAATGACGGAGAAATTTACTTCGTTATAATGGCGCCCGAACTATCCGGATGACCCGACCGTTCAAAATCTCGCATTGGTGTGATGTTATTTCCACACCGCGAGATAGGAAAAATAAGAGAATCCTTTCTCCAGCACTTCGAAAAAAATAATAATAAGGGGGAGATGATGTAACGTACCAGGAGATGTGACGTACCTTACCGAAGGACGCACACGACATAAAGGCAGATAGGAATCAGAATAAAACGTCCGCGCAGCTCAATTGGTAGAGCAACTTATTCCGGAGTGAGGGGACCCGGGTTCGAATCCCGGCGTAGACCAAAAAATGACGGAGAAATTTACTTCGTTATAATATCGACAGTTGGCAGGCGCCCTTATTGGGTACCCCCCCCCCCGTCTCGATTGCTTGCTGAGGTTTTGTTGCAGAACTTAGAGGATACCCTCATTCCTGTTTACCCCATAAAACCTATACTTTACATCAGGTACATCGACGACGTATTGGTTGTTTGGCCTTTAAGTTTCGATGAGCTTCTTTCCTTTGCCACTTTACTTTCTTTACGATACCATTCTATCAAGTTCGAGGCAGAGTTCGAGAATTTAGGCATTTTGCCTTTTCTCGACTTTTGCCTTTTTCGCATTCTTTCCGATAAGTCCTTATCATTTTCTGTTTACCGAAAACCAACTTTTTCTGACACGTTTATACCTTTTACTTCTTCTCATCCAATTTCTCAAAAATTATCTGCTTTTCATTTTCTTATTAATCGTGCATTCACACACTCGTCCACACAGGATCTCCGGGACCAAGAGTTAGCTAGGATTAAACAGTTTGCGTTGACTTTCGGTTATCCTCGTCACATGATTGATCGCTTGATTGTTAAGAAATCAATTGGTCGACTGCAGACAGCTTTGCTTGCAGTAAATTTGACTACCAATTTGTGGGATCCATTCCATATATACCACCTGTATGTAACATCTTATAGAACATATGTCATAAGTACAAACTCAAGTTTGGTGTAAAGTCTCGTACTTTATTTAACACTGTTAAAAAGGACAGAGACGGTGTTGAATGTGTAAACCGTCACGGTGTATATTTGGTTCCACTTAAATCTACTAACCATGCAGAGCTCGATTTCTGTTATGTGGGCTCTACCACTCGTACTTTGGGGCGCCGCATTTACGAACATCAGTATAATCTCAAGACGCATTCTGGTGCTACATCTTTGTCAAGACTCTGTTTAAACGGTTCTTACCTACCACGTTGGAATGACACCATTATTCTGGATTCTCCCAGGAACCGTCGATCAACACTTTTCTGTGAAAGTATTCACTATTCGTCACTAGTGAAAGATGCTGTAACGATTAACCCCCCGTGTTCATTCCCCTTCCTTGGAGTACACTTTTGGGCCAGGTCACGCCCATTAACTATGCTTGTACCCACTGAACTTGATTTGGACTTTGCCGATTATTGCACATGCGCATTAACCGCTATGTGTCTTGTAAAGTATAATGGCTACTCACTTCTGTGCTCACTGCTGCACTGTTTCTAAGGATGACGCCGTTGTGACGTTGAAAGTTCTTAAACATTTATTTTAATTTTACATAGTTTTTTTGTCATTAAAGAGTATCGTGCGGAATACGGCATTTGTTTTCGATTCAATAGCTTTTGGTGCACGAGTTAATTTCTTCATATTTTCCCTAGATGATCTTGATTTTCAGTTGTCTATTGGATAATGGCAACTTCACTTACGTCAAATAATTTTTAGCACGTCTTTTGTAAAAAATCTTGATTATGTTGTCGGTTTGTCCGTCCGCCTGTACCCACGATATCTCTGCAACTATTAGTTCGATTTAAAAAATTCTTTTTGCGTTGGGAAGCCCGAAATATGCGAATGGCGATCCTTTATTTCCTTTTATTTTACGATGTACAATTTCGCCACTAGAGGGCGTAAATGCAGATGATGTCAAATTTAAAAATACGTTTTATTCCACATATTTGCTTCTAAACATCCGATTGAAAAAATTATTTTATCTTTCGATTAGATTTATATCAACGAGTATTTTAGATATATTTACTTTTTCAAATTACGCATAAATGTTCCGCTAGGAGGCGTAAAAGTAAATGACATTTTCCCCGTAACTCTTCTTCTAAAAGTCCGATTTGAAAAATGTTTTCTTCAGAGGATACATCTCCTGATGGAAAATCTTTTGCATATAATTTCAAATTTTTGGTAAGGAATACTTTGGCCACCAGGGGGCGTAAGTGTTAATTTTTGCTTCTGATGTATATGCCATAAAATCTGAGCTTCGAAAATATCGATTGAAAAAATTCCTTCGTGGAATGATGCCACTTACATCACTAAACCTTTTCGGAATACTTTCTTTTTTAAAATATTCCACTTTTTCTCCGCCAGGGGACGTAGACGTACATCTTATTTTCGTCAATATTTCTGCTTCTAGGAGTCCGATTTGAAGAATTCCTTCTTTGTTGGATAGTGTTTTCCGTGTGACATGTTTTTCATATAATTTTAAAATTTTCAAGTAATTCACAGACTTTCCGCTAGGAGGCGTAGCGGTAAATTGCGTTTCCCCCTATATCTCTGCTTCTAAATCACCGATTTGAAAAATTCTTTCTGCGCCGGATACAGCTCCTGATGGGAAGTCGTTTGCACATAATTTCTAATTTTTGTAAAAAAATATTTTGGCCACCAGGGGGCGTAAATCTTAATTTCCGCTTCTGACGTATTTGCAGCAAAATATGAGCTTCTAAATTCTCGATTGCAAAAAACGTCGTTTGTTGACCATTACTACTCATGTCGACAAACCTTTTAGAAACATTTTCTTCTTAAAATAGTGCATGGTTTCTACGCCAGGGGGCGTAAATGTATATCTTATTTTTGTCAATATCTCTACATCTAGGAGTCCGATTGGAAAAACTCCTTCTTTGTTGGATACTTTTTCTAGTGTGACTTGTGGTTCTTATAATTTCAAAATTTTCAAGTAATTTATAAACTTTCCGCTAAGAGGGGTAAATGTAAATTGCGTTTTCCCTATATCTCTGCTTCTAAATCTCCGATTTGAAAAATTCTTTCTGCACCGCATACAGCTCCTGATGGGAAATCGTGTGCACATAATTTCTAGTTTTTGTAAAAATGGCTTGGCCACCATGTGGCGTAAGTTTTAATTTCTGCTTCTGATGTATTTGCAGCAACATATGAGCTTCTAAAATCTCGACTGAAAAAACAGTTGTTTGTTCACCGATACTACTCATGTCGACAAACCTTTTGGGAAAATTTTCTTCTTGAAATAACACAGGGTTTCTACGCCAGGGCGCGTAGATGTATATCTTATTTTTGCCAATATCTCTACTCCCAAGAATCCGATTTGAAAACTTCCTTCTTTGTTGGATAGTGTTTCCGAAGCAAAATGTTTTTCCTATAAATTCAAAATTTATAAGTAAATAATAGACTTTTCGCTAGGGGGCACAAAGGTAAATTGCGTTTTCTACGTTATTTCTGCTCCTAAAGCTCCGATTTGAAAAATTCTTCCTGTACCACATACAAGACCTGATGGAAAATATTTTTCACATAATTTCTAATGTTTGGTAAGGAATGGTTTGGCTACCAGGGGTCATAAGTGTTAATTTCTTCTTCTGAAGTATTTGTAGCAAAATCTGGGATCCTGAAAACTCGACTAATTTTTTTCTTGGACAGATACCGCTTATATGGATAAACCTTTTGAGAATACTTTCTTCCTAAAATAATGCATCGTTTTCCCACCAGGGGACGTAAAGTCACATCTTATTTTTGTCGATATCTCTGTTTCTAAGAATTCGTAAGCTCACGATTGCGTTTACAGCAATATCTGAGGGATTAAAAACCGGATTGAAATTCTTCTTTCTTTCGTCAGAACTGTTGTTTTTCATATCGGTTCCATTGACTTTGAATAGCTTTGATAAATTTAATTTGCTTCAGAACGGATTCAAAAGACGTGCTTATTACACCCGAAAATTCGGTGTCATCTTTCTGGTTTTTTTTCCTGTTTCTAAAAGAAAAACGTTGGCTTTGGAAGTTTAAAAATTAATGTCACATGATTTTGCTCCATATTTGATCGAAATTGTCTGCACTGTACAATCACAATAGACACTATGTAGACAGAAGTATTCCGACACCTTGAACGAACTGAAACAAGAGCACTTATTAGCTGAAATCTATACATAATCTGCACAACTGTGGTCGGTATAAAGTCAGGGACACTTCTATGCATATTTTCCATGAGATGTTAATAGGACTGTAGCGGAATTTTTTTCTATTTATCTTATAAATCTTCTGTAAGAGTTGCAATAGAGAAAGGTCTTATCAACGGAGATCGGATTAGGGATTCCAGCAAGTTCTACGAATGTTGTGATATATTTGGCTCGCACTTTGGGGCAACCAATCCAGCACTTCGAAGTTCTACTCATCAATCTTGCAATGTCGTAAGGTGATACATCTTACTGATACATGCCAGGGACCTATGCCGAAATATAGCCACAGCGTAGGTAGTAAGAATTATTAAGAATGTCTTCGTAAATGTCAAGTTAGGATGAAGGGCACCACAACCAAAGGATGAAGCCCTTTTCAGAAGAAACAATTTCATACGTCATAGGTTTCCTTTCATTCTTAAACTGTAGCGACAATGCAGTCAGCCTGACAGCGTTCCTTGAGAAAACGCTACAACCTAATGCGTCCGAACGAAACGGAGAAAACGTGAACGGAATTGTGAGAATCAAGATACAGACCCCTCGGCTTCCAGGAAGGCTAATTTCAGGTCACTAGAGTTTATCAGGTTAGATTTCCCCAAATTTCTTGATTGCTCTCACCTCTTTCTTTACAGATCGAAATATCGCAAACAGGCGATGAAATATGAAAACGTTTCAGATGCTATATTTTTCTCTCTCAGGTACATATTTCGGTTCAGCTGTGAAGAAAATAACGTTATTAATCGATTTTTCCAGGTTAGAGTAACTAGATTTCTTTATTACCTACTTTTTCTTTTATAAAATTTTCCTTCTCCAAAACAGAAGAATGCTGCATTTTATAGTAGTTCCACGTGCTGTTTATAATCGAATGCAGTTTGGAGAACCAGAAATTTTTAACTATCTAGGCAGTATATGCCTCTATTAAATGTAGAATTACGAATGGAGACTTTGTATTCACGGTGCGTGGGTAATTCAGAGAAAGAATTATTCAGGAAACCGTCTTTCATGCATAATGAGGGAAAGAATCTATCATGCATAAAAGACGGTTGCTGCTTTTCAGTATATTCTAGATTATGTACGATCTCATTTAGGTAGAGCCAAAGGGCGTTTCACATATCCATATCATGAGGTCACTGTGTTGTTACTGGAGCGAAAATAAAATAACTAATTGAGACATCGGGCATATAGCGAATATTTTCCAATTAAATATGTCTTTCCTATTAATATTGAGATTTTCAAGTGATAAATATTTGTTCGTGTACGTTCGTAAAGCCCTTATGCAACGAATGTGGTATCAGTTCATGAAGTACAAATCAGAAGTTTAATATTTCATCATAATTACCAGTGAGTGTCCCACGTCCAAATCATCGAACGTGACACTTAAAATTACAGAGTTACGCAAATTTCAGGGACGAAAGTTCACGTGAATGTATTGCACATTATTTGAAAATGATGCGCGCCAAACAGTCTACAGATATGATTTATAACGCGGTAAACTAAATAAATTTTCAGATCTTTACTTTGCGCCTTCTTCTTAAGAGATAGAGAGAAATCAGCAACGACATTTCAGTGCATAGAACACATACTACATTGTACAAACTGTAGACTACAAGCGATGTGATGGCTATAATATTAAAAAAAACGATATTACTTCACAAATATTTTTTTTTTTTATGTCGACCACGATTTTCTCTTATTTCTTCAGCCATTCGTCCTGAAGAAGCTCAGCCAGAGCCCAGCTAAACTTTGGTTGACAAGAATAATAAAATATTTGTGAAATAACGTTGCTTTTTTTAATATTGCCAACTGCACTGTTTCGAAGAAACGCGGGAAACAAAAGCAGATACTTCTATGATGTGGTTATATGCCACGTAATTACATTTGACAATATAAGGTCAGGTGATGCGTAACATCACAGCCTCTCCTTGACAAATGTCAACCCCGCCTTCTCGTGGTGCATCCTGTTCCCACTAAAGGGGCTCTGACGACCGCCAATAGCGGTATAACTATACCATCGGGATCAGAGGAAATGCTATCCCACACTCACCAACCCGCTTGGCCAGCGTGGTGAGTTATGGCCAAACACCTCCAAAATGACTCTACAACTTAAATCTTGGCCCTCAGTCTCCGGCAGCTGGAATGTACCTGGCCAAGGCAGCGGCCAGTGCGACATGAAGGCAGAGGGTGCTAAGAATCCCCGGAGGACCGGACTAGGCTGCCATTTGATGCTGACCTTGGCTACCTATAACGGACGCTCCCTATCTTCTGATTCAAGGCTTCTTGAATTGGAAGAGGAACTACAAAGGATCAAGTGGGATATCGTCGGGCTAAGTGAGGTAAGGAGAAAAGGAGAAGATCTCATTGAACTGAAAAGTGGACATCTCTTCTATTATCGTGGGACAGATACTGGCAGAACTAGTGGTGTTGGATTTATAATAAACAAGAAACTGAAGGATAAAGTGGTAGAAGTTGAAAGTTCCTCTGACAGAGCTGCACGACTCGTTATCCAACTATCGAGAAGATACCAGGCTCAGATTATTCAAACTTATGCACCCACCACAAGTCATCCTGAAGAAGAAATTGAAGAATTTTATGAGGAAATTCGTCATCTAAATAATAAAGGTAAGCAGCACTTAAAGATAATTATGGGAGATTTCAATGCAAAAATAGGGCAACGGCAACAGAATGAAACTTCAGTAGGTAAATTCGGTCACGGCAACAGAAACCAGCGTGGAAATACTCTCGTTGAGTTTGCAGAGGCAGAAGGATTTTTCATCTTGAATTCCTTTTTCAAGAAAAAGCCACACAGGAAATGGACATGGAGACATCCAATTGGGACGACAAGTGAAATTGATTTTATTATGTGTAACAAAAAATTCGTCATAGAAGACTGCAGTGTGCTGAACAAGTTCAACACAGGTAGTGACCATAGATTGGTGAGATGTAAGATGCAGCTCAACACTAAACTTGAACGTGGCAAGCTCATAAGACAAACAAAATCTATTGACATAACCAACCTTAAAAAACACCATAATACTTTCAAGTTGGAACTGAAGAACAGATTCTCTGCTTTAGAAGGCCTAACATCGGAAGAAGTGGATATTTCGGAAGTTAACAGAAAAGTAACCAAAGCTCTAATGGAAACAACAACAAAATTAGCTGGGTCTAAGAACAAGTTGCATGTGAACAAATTATCAGGAAAAACCAAAATGTTGATGCAAAAAAGAAGAGAGATGAGGACAACTAAAGAAGATGTGACTTCCAAAGTGGAATATATAGAGCTATGCAAGACAACACGAAAAAGTATCACTGAAGACGTAAGGAAATTCAACTGTGAGCTAGTGAGGAAAGCAATTGAAAACAACCAAAGCCTTAAGATAGCAAAGGGACATCTCAGTAAGGGAAGAAAACAGATTATGGCTCTGAGAAAAGAAGATGGTTCTATAACAAGAAATAGAGGCGAAATTTTGACAAGAGTGAAAGATTTCTACTCCAAATTATATGAAAGGGATGATACATGTACTCCAGACATCATGAAAGGTACCAGAGTTCTTCCAGTCCTCCCAGCAGAAGTTGCTCATGCAATCAAGAACATGAAGCGGGGGAAAGCTCCAGGAGAAGATGGAATTACTATAGACATCATACAAGAAGCAAGTGGAGAAATTGAAACAGTACTCGCCCAAATTTTCACTCGATGCCTTAATGAAGGGAAGATTCCTGAGGATTGGAACAACGCTACAATGATCCTGCTACATAAAAAGGTGACATTGAGGATCTCAGGAACTACAGACCTATCAGCCTCCTATCAGTGGTTTATAAAATCTTCACTAAAGTTCTTTCACACCGCTTGAAGGTAACACTGGACATGGCTCAACCGAGAGAACAAGCTGGATTCAGGAGTGGCTACAGCACAATAGATCATATCCACGTACTGAGAGAACTAATTGAAAGAGCGAGGGAATATGAACTTCCATTGTGCATGGCTTTTATCGATTATGAAAAAGCCTTTGATTCGGTGAAACCATCAGCAGTTAACACGGCTCCGAAATCCTGCGGTATTGAAGATGCATACATTAATATTATTAATAACATCTATGAAAATGCAAGTGCAAAGATTCGGCTGTTTGAAAATACAACACACATAAAAATTGGAAAGGGAGTGAGACAAGGTGACACCATATCTCCGAAGCTCTTTAATGCCATATTGGAAAATGTCTTTCAATCACTGAACTGGGAAAACAAAGGGATAAAGATTAATGGAGATTATCTAACCCACCTTCGTTTTGCTGATGACGTAGTCATTTTTGCAACTACCCCATCAGAGCTGCAGAGTATGATCCAGGAACTTGCTGACAAGAGTAAAGAAGTGGGATTAAAAATGAACTTTCAGAAGACAAAAGTGATGTTCAATGCTTTTACAAGAAATGAAGATTTATCGATTGATGGAGAAAAACTGGAGATAACAGATACATATGTTTATCTTGGACAGCAGATATCAAGTGAGGGTCACATTGATGAAGAAATTAATCGGCGTACAAAACTTGCCTGGAGAGCTTTTGGAAGAAACAGCATAATTTTCAAGAGCAATATGCCATTATGTCTTAAAAGAAAAGTGTTTGATCAATGCATCCTTCCAGTGCTTACGTATGGTGCAGAGACGTGGACCTTAACTAAAAGAGACATACAAAGGCTGCAGACAACTCAAAGAAGCATGGAGAGGTGCATGCTTGGTATAACCAGGAGAGATAAGAAGAGGAACTCGTGGATCCGAAAAATGACGAGAGTGGAAGACATCATGATCAGAGTTAAATCCCTGAAATGGCAATGGGCTGGACATACTGCCAGAAGGACAGACCATAGAGGGACAGCCGAAATTTTAGATTGGATTCCAAGGGACAGGGAAAAGACCCAGAAAAGACCACATGGGAGATGGGTGGATGAAATTCGTAAATATGCGGGAGTGACATGGAGGAGACTGGCACAAGACAGACCGTTGTGGAGGAAACTTGGGGAGACCTTCGTCCAGCAGTGGATTGATAATGGTTGACAATGATGATGATGATGATATATAGAAAGAGAACACTGTAAAATATATATATATAAACAACATATATAAATTTATAAAACACTGTAAAAATGTATATATATATATATATATATACTGGGATGTAAGGTCAGGTGATGCGTAACATCACAGCCTCTCCTTGACAAATGTCAACCCCGCCTTCTCGTGGTGCATCCTGTTCCCACTAAAGGGGCTCTGACGACCGCCAATAGCGGTATAACTATACCATCGGGATTAGAGGAAATTCTATCCCACACTCACCAACCCGCTTGGCCAGCGTGGTGAGTTATGGCCAAACCCCTCCAAAATGACTCCACAATTTAAATCTTGGCCCTCAGTCTCCGGCAGCTGGAATGTACCTGGCCAAGGCAGCGGACCAGTGTGACATGAAGGCAGAGGGTGCTAAGAATCCCCGGAGGACCGGACTAGGCTGCCATCTGATGCTAACCTTGGCAACGTACAATGGACGCTCCCTATCTTCTGATTCAAGGCTTCTTGAATTGGAAGAGGAACTACATCGGATCAAGTGGGACATCGTGGGGCTAAGTGAGGTAAGGAGAAAAGGAGAAGATCTCATCGAACTGAAAAGTGGACATCTCTTCTACTATCGTGGGACAGATACTGGCAGAACTAGTGGTGTTGGATTTATAATAAACAAGAAACTGAAGGATAAAGTTGTAGAAGTTGAAAGTTCCTCTGACAGAGCTGCACGGCTTGTTATCCAACTCTCGAAAAGATACCAGGCTCAGATTATTCAAACTTATGCACCCACCACAAGTCATCCTGAAGAAGAAATTGAAGAATTTTATGAGGAAATTTGTCATCTAAATAATAAAGGTAAGCAGCACTTAAAAATAATTATGGGAGATTTCAATGCAAAAATAGGGCAACGGCAACAGAATGAAACTTCAGTAGGTAAATTCGGTCACGGCAACAGAAACCAACGTGGAAATACTCTCGTTGAGTTTGCAGAGGCAGAAGGGTTTTTCATCTTGAACTCCTTCTTCAAGGAAAAGCCACACAGGAAATGGACATGGAGACATCCAAATGGGACGACAAGTGAAATTGATTTTATTATGTGTAACAAAAAATTCGTCATAGAAGACTGCAGTGTGCTAAACAAGTTCAACACAGGTAGTGACCATAGATTGGTGAGATGTAAGATTCACCTCAACACTAAACTTGAACGTGGCAAGCTCATAAGACAAACAAAATGTATTGACATAACCAACCTTAAAAAACACCATAATACCTTCAAGTTGGAACTGAAGAACAGGTTCTCTGCTTTAGAAGGCCTAACATCGGAAAAAGTGGACATCTCTGAAGTTAACAGAAAAGTAACCAAAGCTCTTATGGAAACAGCAACAAAATTAGCTGGGTCTAAGAACAAGTTGCATGTAAATAAATTATCAGGAAAAACGAAAATGTTGATGCAAAAAAGAAGAGAGATGAGGACAACTGAAGAAGATGTGACTTCCAAAGTGGAATATATAGAGCTATGCAAGACAGTACGAAAAAGTATCACTGAAGACGTAAGAAAATTCAGCTGTGAACTAGTGAGGAAAGCAATTGAAATCAACCAGAGCCTAAAGATAGCAAAGGGACATCTCAGTAAGGGAAGAAAACAGATTATGGCACTGAGAAAAGAAGATGGTTCTGTAACAAGAAATAGAGGCGAAATTTTGACAAGAGTGAAATATTTCTACTCCAAATTATATGAAAGTGATGATACGTGCACTCCAGACATCATGAAAGATACCAGTACCAGAGTTCCTCCAGTCCTTCCAGCAGAAGTTGCACATGCAATCAAGAACATGAAGCGGGGAAAAGCTCCAGGAGAAGATGGAATTACTGTAGATATCATACAAGAAGCAAGTGGAGAAATCGAAACAGTACTCGCCCAAATTTTCACTCGATGCCTTAATGAAGGAAAGATTCCTGAGGATTGGAACACCACTACAATGATCCTGCTACATAAGAAAGGTGACATTGAGGATCTCGGAAACTACAGACCTATCAGCCTCCTATCAGTAGTTTATAAAATCTTCACTAAAGTTCTTTCACACCGCTTGAAGGTAACACTGGACATGGCTCAACCGAGAGAACAAGCTGGATTCAGGAGTGGCTACAGCACAATAGATCATATCCATGTGCTGAGAGAACTAATTGAAAGAGCGAGGGAATATGAACTTCCATTGTGCATGGCTTTTATCGATTATGAAAAAGCCTTTGATTCGGTGAAACCATCAGCAGTTACAATGGCTCTGAAAACCTGCGGTATTGAAGATGCATACATTAATATTATTAATAACATCTATGAAAATGCAAGTGCAAAGATTAGGCTGTTTGAAAATACAACACACATAAAAATTGGAAAGGGAGTGAGACAAGGTGACACCATATCTCCGAAGCTCTTTAATGCCACATTGGAGGGTGTTTTTCAGTCACT
The DNA here is from genome assembly GCA_039090855.1 of Macrothele yani. Classification (NCBI taxonomy): domain Eukaryota; kingdom Metazoa; phylum Arthropoda; class Arachnida; order Araneae; family Macrothelidae; genus Macrothele; species Macrothele yani. Next base: position 184,650,474 of record CM076990.1, on the reverse strand, counting down.
GAGCTGGGAAAACAAGGGGATAAAGATTAATGGAGATTATCTAACCCACCTTCGTTTTGCTGATGACGTAGTCATTTTTGCAACTAGCCCATCAGAGCTGCAGAGTATGATCCAGGAACTTGCTGACAAGAGTAAAGAAGTGGGATTAAAAATGAACTTTCAGAAGACAAAAGTGATGTTCAATGCTTTTACAACAAATGAAGATTTATCGATTGATGGAGAAAAGCTGGAGATAACAGACACGTACGTTTATCTTGGACAGCAGATATCAAGTGAGGGTCACATTGATGAAGAAATTAATCGGCGTACAAAACTTGCCTGGAGAGCTTTTGGAAGAAACAGCATAATTTTCAAGAGCAATATGCCATTTTGTCTTAAAAGAAAAGTGTTTGATCAATGCATCCTTCCAGTGCTTACGTATGGTGCAGAGACGTGGACCTTAACTAAAAGAGACATACAAAGGCTGCAGACAACTCAAAGAATCATGGAGAGGTGCATACTTGGTGTAACCAGGAGAGATAAGAAGAGGAACTCGTGGATCCGAAAAATGACAAGAGTGGAAGACATCATGATCAGAGTTAAATCCCTGAAATGGCAATGGGCTGGACATACTGCCAGAAGGACAGATCATCGATGGACAGCCGAAATTTTAGATTGGATTCCAAGGGACAGGAAAAGACCCAGAAGAAGACCACATGGGAGATGGGTGGATGAAATTCGAAAGTATGCAGGGGTGACATGGAGGAGACTGGCACAAGACAGACCGTTGTGGAGGAAACTTGGGGAGACCTTCGTCCAGCAGTGGATTGATAATGGTTGACAATGATGATGATGATGATGATATATATACTGAAGAGCAATTGAATTAAATATACCTGTCTAGTAACGTGTAGCACCACCTTTCGCCTTGATGACGGCGACGATTTATCTCGGCATGGACTCGACGAGACCCAAGAATCGTTGGGAAGCCATACGGATCCACGACCTCTAAACAAGCTCCCACAGTTCACGTAGATTTGATGGAGGGGGGTCAGAGCCTCGAACATCTCTCTCGATGGCATCCCAGATGTGCTCGATGGGATTGAGGTCAGGTTACCTTGCTGGCCAAGAAAGCGAGGTCACGTCGGTGGAGTGTTCATCCAACCATTCGGATACAATTCGGGAGCGCTGGCACGGTGCATTGTCTTGTTGCAGGATGAGGTCCACAGTCGGATGTTGAAGACGCACAAACGGAAGCAAATGGTCGTCCAGGATATCCCGGTAACGTTGACCTGTGAGGGATGATGTCACACGTACCAGGGGTCCCATTTCAGTCCACGAAAAGAGTCCCCAGACGAGAATGTCACCCCCACTAGCTTGAAGAGTACCCTGGTGGCAAGAAGGATTCATCGCTTCATGTGGCTTGCGCCGTACTAGTATCCTGCCATCCGCACGTACCAACGTGAATCTCGACTTATCAGTCCAAACAACATTTTCCCACATGGCTAGTGTCCAGTGGCAAAGTTCCCACGCCCATGCTAATCTTTGCACCCTGGTGCGGTCAGCAGCGGTACCCTCGTGGGACGATGGTTTCTGTACCCCATAGCGAGGAAATGGTTCTGGAAGATGTGGCTGCTTACAGGTTTTTGTGCACCAGCGTTAAATTGCCGAGAGATTTCTTTCACTGTGGCCCGTCTATCGGCTGTTACAATGCGAGCTAGCCGACGATGACCGCGCTCATCCTCACGCTGTTGTCCACGGCAGTTGGCACTTGCAGGGATGGTTTTACCGGATTTGATGTACTCACGGTGCTCCCGTGACACAGTGGCTCGTGAAAATCCCAGTGCTTGCATGACTTTCGAGATGGAGTGACCCATTCGTCGGGCCCTGACAATTTGCCCACGATCAAATGCGCTTAGACCCTTCGTCTTACCAATACTGTGTCCGATTCTTACTGATTCCCGTCGCATCACTCCCTATATTGTCAGATCCCTGCATACGTCATATCGTTTCCGTTTACAGGGTCGCCCACGTCGCCACATTTGCATAACGCCAGCTGTCTCTAATTCAATTGCTCTTCAGTGTATATGTATCTACACTATAGTAAAGTTCTTTCTAACCGCTTGAAGGTAACACTGGACATGGCTCAACCGAGAGAACAAGCTGGATTCCGGAGTGGCTACAGCACTGTAGATCATATCCACGTACTGAGAGAATTAATTGAAAGAGCGAGGGAATATGGACTTCCATTGCGCATGGCTTTTATCTATGCAAAACGGCCTTTGATTCAGTGAAACCATCAGCAATTACAATGGCTCTGAAATCATGTGGTATTGAAGATGCATACATTAATACGTATTATTAATAACATCTATGAAAATGCAAGTGCAAAGATTCGGCTGCTTGAGAATAGAGCATACATAAAAATTGGAAAGAAGTGAGACAAGGTGCCACCATATCAAGTTGACACATAAATGTCTTTCAACCACTGAACTAGAAAAACAAAGGGATAAAGATTAATGGAGATTATCTAACTCACCTTCGTTTTGCTGATGACGTAGTCATTTTTGCAACTACCCCATCAGAGCTGCAGATTATGATCCAGGAACTTGCTGACAAGAGTAAATAAGTGGGATTAAAAATGAACTTTCAGAAGACAAAAGTGATGTACAATGCTTTTATAAGGAATGAATATTTATCAATTGTTGGAGAAAAGCTGGAGATAACAGATGCGTACATTTATCTTGGACAGCAGATATCAAGTGAGGGTCACATTGATGAAGAAATTAATCGGCGTATAAAACTTGCCTGGAGAGCTTTTCGGAAGAAACAGCATAACTTTCAAGAGCAATATGCCATTATGTCGTAAAAGAAAAGTGTTTGATCAATGCATCTTTCCAGTGCTTACGTATGATGCAGAGGCGTGGACCTTAACTAAAAGAGACATACAAAGGCTGCAGACAACTCAAAGCAGCATGGAGAGGTGCATGCTTGATGTAACCAGGAGAGATAAGAAGAAGAAATCGTGGATCAGAAAAATGTCAATAGTGGAAGACATCATGATCAGAATAAAATTCCTGAAATGGCAATGGGCTGGACACACTGCCAGGACAGACCATCAATGGACAGCCGAAATTTTAGACTGGATTCCAAAGGACAGGAAAAGACCCAGAAGAAGATCACATGGGAGATGGGTGGATGAAATCCGAAAGTATGCGGGAGTAACATGGAGGCGTCTGGCATAAGACAGACCGCTGTGGAAGAGGCTTGGAGAGACTTTCGTCCAGCAGTGGATTGGTAAAGGTTGACGATGATGATGATATGTACACTGAAGAGCAATTGAATTACATATACCTGTCTAGTAACGTGTAGCAGTAACTTTCTCCCTGATGACTACCGCGATTCGTCTCGGCATGGACTTTTGTCTCGTCATGTACATCTCAGGTCCGGAGACCTGGGATGAGGGAGCACTTTCAGAAAACCCTGTCGTCCTGCCCACAACGACTAATTCAACGGTTTGGAAGAATTAGCAAGGCAACTGGTTATAGTCCATTGAGTTACTCACGGTGGTCGTCAAACCTCCAATCAGATCAGAAGAATTAGTAAGACCATAATATTTCGGAAGACCATAGCCACACAGCAGTGGGTCCCAATAAAATTCTAAACTTTCTGCTTTCTTGTGTAAGAATATCAGTCATTTGTAATTGATTCAATCATTTTGAATCACCCTGTACTTTAGCCGAATGGAAAGAATTTACTTGGCTTTAGGAAAATGGGCAGAAATCAGCTTGAGTGAATATTCTTTGTCTACGAAGTGGTCCGAATGCAGCTGAAAGGAATCAAGTCCCCGCATCAAAAAGCTTTCCTCTTCGCTTGTTATTCATAGTGGTCATTCGGGGGAAATTGACATTAATTCATTTTGAGATATTACCTGCAGAAAGAACCATGACAATGTCGTTGGACCGATAAAAGAATAGAGAATATATCTGAGCTGCCTTTTCTGCCTAATGGCATGATATCCGTGTCAGGAGGCTTATCCCTTCCTAGTCCATGCCTTGGATCAATAGAAAACTAGAAGAGAGTAATTATCATCAGTGACAGGTTTATTGTTGGTACTGCTGAGATAAGAGGGACAAAACAATTGTTTTGCCGAAGCTTTCATGAAACCTGGCCTCTATATGAACATTTCTGTTTAGGAAGAGAATAAAATTTTAGGAATCATTTGGTTCAGATACATAGGCGCTTAAATATTTAAAAACGGAAAGGTTGCTGCAGTTTCCTAAAGAAACGGCAACTGTTTCTTTTTAAATAATAGATCTCGCCCTTTGGATTTAATTGCTATAATATATATGTATATATATATATATAGCCAGTGCCGTTAGTGCCCACCAGATGGAGACGTCTCAGTAGCTGAGCTCATCTAACGGATTTATGATGTCAGAAGCTGACTTAAAATACACATAGCACCGTGGCGTAAATGTAATGCACTCGACTAGATATCGAGAGTTCTGTTAGTTCAATTCCACAGCGGCGGCTGAAAAACAATTTTTCGGTTGCTGTGTGTTTCTAGAACGTGGTTAAGAGCGATGCATTTATTTATTTACTGTCGCCACGTATTTGGAGTATTTTCAACGGGAATGTTTCTTTTTAGGGAGCGAATTTCTGTTCTGTTTAACTTATTTTTCAATGGTAGCGCAGCTGTTTTGTATCATATTTAGAGCAAAACAGTTGTAGTTTCTCAGAATCTTCTAATCTCTCAGTGTGTCTCTGATTTATTTAATCATAAATAAAAAAAAATATTTGCGGGTTCAAAACAACTCTTTATTTCATTAAGACAGGAACAGTTGCAATAGTTTAGTGGAACTGCCGCTGTTTCTGTTGGACGATCTTTATGGTTAATGATGTGAATTAAATGTACTGCACACGCGTTTATTCTGCTATGCACATCTATCAAAGATAATTAAGTTATTTTTAACGCAAATCTGAAATCTTGATAATTTATAATAAGATGGCAGGATGGTTCGTATTAACTTATATTAAACATCCTTAGGCTTCTTGGAGAAACAGCTTCATTGTGAAATATGTTTACATTCTCCACTGATTGATTACAGTGATACATTGTTTTCAGCAGGAATGAATGTCTAACTGAGAGTAAGCAGCATCTTGCAGTTCTCCAAAGATGTTCTGTAAAGATGCCTTTTCACTAAAGCACCACGGAAATTACTGAGAACATAAGTTATCCGTTGCCTAGTTGCGTGTCACTTTGATATATGCAATTTAGCTTTAAAGTTAGTTTGATGTAATTAATGCAACCATCTGAGACATGCATAAATGCTTCCACGTAGTGGGAGCAAAGTAAACTTACGCATCTGGAATCACTGGATGGGGAAAGACCTTCACCAAGTCGAAATGCGTTGAAGTGCGAGCCGAAATAGTCGGCAGTCGCTATTCACAAGGGGAACTTACCAGAAATTTCCATCAGAATAAGGGAAGTGGCCAAAGGAAATGTTTGTCAACGGTGACTCGTGGATTTATGGCTGCGAAAGCTTCGCCGAGCCCAGGAATTCACAAAATACAAACCACTTTTGCAACAAGTGCGGCGTGTTAGGGCCGGCATAATCAGCTCCACTTGATTTGCCTCTTGAATTCGAAATACGATCATCAGTCGTGATTTTCCACGGAGAAAACATTGTAAACAAGGTCCTCTTATGATGGTTCACTTAAAGTTTGATGGAAATCATTTCAGTTTGAATTCAGCTGTTTGTATTTTATTCCAATTATTTTATTATTGACTTACAATAATGCAAGTAATTTTTTCTTCTTTCTTTTCTTACGCTGCCGAGAATAATAAGTCTGACCAACTTACATCCTTGGTTAACAGAGTAATTTAATTTCATGATACATGCAGTTGTTGTTGATGATTTGAAAATTGCAGAAAGAACAGTACTGATCATAAAAGATTAAAAAAGGATAATTCCAAGTAATTACAGCCTACTTGCACGCTAACCAACAATGTTTAATTTCTAAATGGAAAAACAACACATACAGTACATTTAATTTTTAAAAGCCTACATGCGAATGAAGCGAATGAAAATTTCCGAAATTCTTGAAGAACAGTGAATATATTTATATTTACATTTACTCTTGAAGAATAAATGATTAATTTCATATATTAATTGACAAAGTAACCAATAAAAATTATAAAGCTTCTCTGGTGGCGCAGTGGTCTAAGCGCTGGGTATTGGTCATTTGTCCGAGATGGGTCTGGGTTCAAATCCCGTTGAAGCATGGGTGTTAAGTGACACTGGCTCTCTCCCGTCCCTGGAACAGTGGTCTTAAATTATAAAAAATATAACGCTACTCCGGTGGCGCAGTGCTCTATGCGCTGACTATTGGCCATTGGCCTTTTGACCGAGATGGGTCCGGGTTCGAATCACGTTCAGGCATGGATGTTGGGTTACACTGGCTCTCTCCCGTCCCTGGAGCAGTGGTCTGAAATTATAAAAATTATAAAGCTGCTCCGGTAGCGCAGTGGTCTGAGCGCTAGCAATTGGACATTTGTCAGAGATGGGTCCGGGTTCGAATCCCGTTGAGGCATGGATGTCGGGTGACACTGGCTCTCTCTCCCGTCCCTGGAACAGAGGTCTTAAATTATAAAAATTATAAAGCTGCTCTGGTGGCGCAGTGGTCTAAGTCCTAGCTATCGGCCATTTGTATGAGATGGGTCCGGGTTCGAAGCCCGTTGAGGCATGGACGTTGGGTGACACTGGCTCCTTCCCGTCCCTGAAACAGTGGTCTTAAATTAGATAGGGGCGATGCCCATTGTGTTGCTCATGTTGATCGTTAAACTCCAAACAAGAAAGAATTACAGAAGAAGGTAACCAATCCAAAAGATTAATTAAAAAACTGTCTAGGCACGTTAATTATCTATTCACAAGAAACACAAGCGCTTTCAGGACTCTCAGATTGATCTCATCTTGATGTGTAAAAAGTTAAAATATTAAAACCTACACTACATGTAGTCAGAGGTTTTAAAAACATGTCTGTCCACACAATCGTAAGTCGAAAGTGACACGTACGATCCTGCAGGGGTGTCAGCGAGATTCTTCAGGCATGGTTATCGAGTTGAGGACGAGTTTGGCTGTAGTTACACTTTTTTCCGGTCTTGGCGTAGACAATAACGAAAAGACACGTTGGGTAGCCTGTGTATGACTGAGGTACTTCGAGGGTTGAGGAAGGATAACAGGTTGATTGTCGTTACAGCACGAGCCCCATTGTTTTTGAGTAATTACAACTTCCTGATATCTCAAGGTCCACTCATTGGTAAAGACAGTTATTAGTTTTATATGTCATTCCAAAGGGATCTGTACTTTTCATCTAAGCAGGCTCTTGCTAACGCTGTTGACTGGGTCCCGTTTCTGATCGTGCATTGCTGTTCTAAAAGTCTATTTCGTAGACATCTTTTTGTGCTTCCCACGTATTTAGTTTTAATATTTGCTACTTCAAGATTCTTCTTAACAAGAGCTATCATACATATACAGGCATATGCTAGAATATTAGGTGAATCTCTGTCTTTTCTTATATATGTGAATAGGTTTCTCGTGCGTAAGCCAAAAATCATGGACTGCTTATGACAGGACTGCCGCAATGGGTCCGTAATCGCCGGGAAGTATGGCATCGTACTTAGATACTTGAAAGTTTTATTGACAGAGAGCGTGGTTCTACAGAAAGTGTTGGTATTTCTAGTTATTAACTTATCGATGATAATAGGATTAAAGCCATTATTACGGGAGAGTTCCTTAATTTTCTCCGATTCGGCAGTCCTGTAAGTCTCGTGTGAGGTACAAGTGTAATAAGCTCTTTTTACATAAGCATGAAGATTTGCTAGATTTTGATGCTAAGGGTGAAATGATGAGCTACGTATAGTAATGGGCTTTTCCTAAAGATGGAATAACAAATGTTATTTGAAACAATATCTTTATGTAACAACAGATACAGAAAAGGTAGTTCGTCGGATGACTCCAATTCACAAGTAAACTTTATGCTAGGTATGACAGCTAACAATTCAAAACAGAAATCCTGTAAATACGGTTAAAAAATACAAGCATCGTCTACATAGCGTATGTAGAAGAAGGGTTTCAGAGGGCAGGATTGTAAAATCCTATCCTCCTGATCCTGAATTACAATTTCTGCTCAAAGTGGTGCCCTCTGAAACCCCTCATCTACATACGGCTGTTTAACTAATCTTTTGGATTTATCCGGTGCGTATACCCTCTCAACCAGAATTACTTGAAGTTAAACAAATCTACATACATATAGCTTGGATTGATATTAATACATTAAAGCTGAAAGATTGCATAAGAAAGTAACCAAAATCGACATATGGCTTGGATTGATATTAATACAGTAAAGCTGAAAACTTGCAGAGGAAGGTAACCAAATCTACATATGGCTTGGATTGATAGTAATACACTAAAGATGAAAAATTGCAGAAGAAAGCAACCAAATCAACATATGGCTTGGATTAATATTAATACAGTAAAGCTTTCGAATCTTTGCTACGTATGGCTTGGATTGATATTAATTTACATATAGCTTGGATTGCTATTGATAAAGTAAAGCTGAAAAATTGCAGAAGAAGGTAACCAAATCTACATATGACTTGGATTGACATTAATACAGTAAAGCCTTCGACTCTTTGCTACGTACCTGGATTTAAAAATACACCATAAAGACAAACGTCACCAGATAATGCTCGAAAATTACAGTAGGGAGGCCGCCCGCTCATTAGGATATTATAACGAAGTAAATTTATCCGCCGTCATTTCTGTCCACCCCAGGATTCGAACCCGGATCCCCTCACTCCGGAATAAGTCACTAAACCAATTGAGCTACGCGGACGTTTGTTCTGACTGCTATCTGCCTTTATGTCGTGTGCGTCCTGCTGGCAGGTACGTCACATCTCCCCCCTACCCGAAAGAGGGCCGGGGGCATGGTAAACGGGTCAGCCGTGACCATGAATCGTTGCAGGCAGCCATCCGCTGTAGAACGTGCACTCGACAACTCCCAGTCAATCTAGTGTGTGGAATGCATCATCACACACTTTTATTTTTCGAAGCGCTGGAGAAGGGATTCCCTTATTTTTCCTATCTTGCGGTGTGGAAAGAACATCACACCATTGCAAGATTTTGAACGATCGGGTCATCCGGAAAGTTCGGGCGCCATTATAACGAAGTAAATTTCTCCGTCATTTTTATCCGCGCTGGGGCTCGAACCCGGCTCCCCTCATTCCGGAATAAGTCACTCTACCAATTGAGCTACGCGGACGTTTGTTCTGACTGCTATCTGTCTTTATGTCGTGTGCGTCCTGCTGGCAGGTACGTCACAATATGCAAATCATTTTGGAATGAAAATGAAAATGCTTCTCTTTCTAACTTACACCAAACAGCAGTATGCGACGACAGTTTTAGAGATGTATGATTATAAGGTACCATTATAATGACCTGTCGATAAGAGAGAATGAAGATCGGTTAAGCATTTCAAAGTAAGCTTTGCTGGATGTAGTGCTCTATTGGCACAGCAAAGTTGCATAGTCAAATGACTTAATGTCCGAATTGTGCAAAATGTCATACCAACATGTCCCTTAGGTAATAAGGCAGATTGATTTTTGATATACACTTCAACACCTGACTGATAGTTTTCTGGTATTACGTTATAAAACAAAATGGCCGCCGTTAATGCCTGTACTGATTGAGTTTCCATTATTACGCTTACAGCGTGTCATTTTGGATCTTTTTCTGGTCAAGGATTTCCACTTTTGCATTTTAATCGACACAACGCACACAAATAAATTTGTAGGAAAATAACCACTTTTTTCAGAGAAATTTGGCCACCTTAAGTATGGATGAGTTAGCAACACCAAAAATAAACAAAATGGTGTCTTGATCACAATACCTCATTATTTTTTTCCGCACAATTATTCCAGGGAAAAGTCATATCCTTGATCCAGAAAACTTTGAAATTCTCTGTTAACCCCAGGTCAAACGCCAGTGGTGACATTCGACCAACCTAAGGTAAGTAGATACAGAAGGACCGAACTCTCTTTAAGCCAGTCCTGGGGCGGTAAGTAGCGGGAGCTGTGATGTGGCTTGGCTCAAAGGTGTTAGAGCTTGGTTTATTTACGCTTTACAACCGTAAGTTGAAGAAGCGTATATGCTTCAGCTTTGTTCGTCTGTTTCTCTGTCTGTCTGTCTGTCCGCACGATAACTCGCGTAAAAATGGTTCGATTTCGATGAAAGTTTAGTATGTGGTAGGGGACAAAATGGGGACGAACCCTTTTGAAAATGAACGAAATGGGGTCAAAGGTCAGGACATAGGAGCGGGATCCATTCCATCTCCCTTATCCACCATAATTTACGTAACAAATAAGTAAAATCATGCAATGCATTAATTATGATACGCTTTCTAACATACCAGAAATCATTACTCAAGTTATTACTGAAGTTTTGAGGATAAAGGCTGTAAAATAAATCTCGCTCCTGTGCCCTTACCTTTGAGCCCATTTTGATGATATTCAACAGAACCGGTGCATTACACCGCAGGAACAACATACCAAAGTCTTGTCGCAATAGAGGCATTTGTAGTCGAGTTATGAGGATAATGGCTGTGGAATAAATCTCACTCCTGCGCTGTTACATTTGACCCGATGTCGATGATATTCAACAGAATTGGTGCAATATACTTCCGGAACAACATACTAAAGTTTTGTCGCCGCAAACGAAGTATTTTTAGTCAAGGTATGAGGATAATGGCTGTGGAATAAATCTCGCTCCTGTGCCCGGACCTTTGACCCCATTTGGCCAATATTCAACACAACCGGTTTAGTATACCTCCGGAACATCATGATAAAGTTTTGTCGCAATCGAAGCAATTTCTACGGGAGTTATCCTGCGCGAAGATAAACCCTCCTCTCTATCCTGACTATTGATTCTTTTAGTATACCTCCGGAACAACATACTAAAGTTTCTTTGCAATAGAGACATTTTTACACAAGTTATTACTCAAGTTATGAGGCTGCGGAATGGCTTGAACCACATCCTCGTCAGAAACCATGGATGGACGTCCAGGACGTAATTGACCTTTACAACTTCTGTCCCCATCCCGGAATTTTCGAAACCAATGGCGACATGTGCTATCATCAACTGCATCCTCCCCATACACTTGACAAATATTGCGGCAAGCCGTGGCTGCAATACTGCCTTATCGAACTCGTACCGTAAACAATGTAAAACTCGTAGAGTAAACAATGTGCTCCTTATCGCATGCCATGTTACACCGTCCGTGATTGGCGTTAGAAATGACTTACTCAGACACACCTAGTGCATCTATATGTTCTACTGCTCCACGCTGTATTGGCCGAAAATGCGGCATCGCAGTGTCATCTGTGACGTAACAACTCCGATCGCAATTTGCATCTATCACAAAACCGGGTAGAACTTTTGCACACACCCGAAAGTTCAGAGACACCACCCTGCATAAGATGAAACCGAATCGGTTGAGATCGACCTCTGGATCAGAGAAGAGTAAGGAAGGGAGTGAACACGGAAAACTTCCTCTGGAAAACATTTACAACCAACGAAAAGGACAGCAACATTTAGTAACTCAAAGATAAATACAAGATCGAGATGAATAAATAATGCCGAGATACACTGAATGAAAAGTGAAAAAATGCCTGCTGGACAGTCCCTTGGCAGCAAGTTCTGCAAACAAACGTTTTTCCTAATTACTGCAGGTAACAAATTTACTCGACATAAATCTTTGTTGTATCACCACGAACATCTCTGATGTCGCGGACATCAACACCACGAACATCCAGTCACGAACATCATCACGATATCATCAGCGCGAACATCTCGGACGGCGCAGACGTTCGCCAAGTTTCTGATCATTCCAAAACACCGAGCACTAACATATCACGAGCTTAGAATAAAAAGCTTTCTCTCACATTGTCATAAAAAACCCGCAGTTCTTCAAAAGAACACGAACTTCTTCCCTCATCAACCTGTTGCTTTTTGCAGCCCACACTATGATATCACTTGGCCGACTTAGGTCGAAGTTCCCCCTTGAGAAGCTTTCCCACGGCAAAAATAAAGAAATGACAATCACAACTCATGCACTTGGCGACAGTTGCAAACGCCTGATTGCGAAACGAACCGTTATTCACAGATCACCAGCAAAACACCTGAGATGATATTTTCGTACCTTTCAGAAGTTTTTTAAAAAGGAAGATTTCTATAAGAGAAGAACGTTACGTTATTTATGTTAGATACTGCTCATTCGAAAACGGTTCAATAATAAACAACGCGTGATGAGTGCAAATCGTTAAAATACATATACTTGACCAAGGTTTATAATCAACGCAACGTGCCAAATGTGCAATTGAATAGTTCCTAGAGCTATATCTTGAAACCTGTCTGTTTTGCTGCCATTTAAAACGCTGTGAATTTTAAAATGGAACAACTGATCCTTTCAAACTTCTCATTTTGTCTATAAAATACTACACAGATCACAATCCTTTTTAGCTTCCAGCAGAACGGTACTACGATAAAAATCTACTCGGTTGATTCCTTCAGGTCGTAAAAATTCCACAGCGTCCGAAAACAACAATTATCCTCTGGTCGCTCACAAGGCGCCATGTGTGGAATGACGGCCACAGAAAGGAAACTAACTGTCCGGGTGGCCGTGTCAAAGGTAGGCTTTTGATCGTCCGTCAGAGTTGGATCAGTGCTTGTGTCCCACATGTGATAAAGCATGTGTGTGGTTCTTCTCTGAAGTCTCTGCGTTTTTTTCTTTCTTGGAATTAAATGTACTGCTGAGCGGCACCTGTGGGGCAGTGGTCTAAGCTTTGGCTTCTGGCCATTAGCCCGATGTGAGTCCGGGCTTAAATTCTGGTGAGGCAAGTATGTTGTATTAATATTTGTCTTACGGTGCTAGCTCCTACCCTTCCCTGAAACCAATGGCTCAAAATTAGGGACGAGAGACTACTTATAGTCAACTGAGTTGCTCAAGGTGGTCTCTAAACTCTCAAACAAATAAATAAACAAGAACTAGTGTTGTCAAATAAGAGACGGATGACTGCTTATAGTCCTATGAGTTGGTTCCGAAACACTGAAACAACAACAGAAGAAAGAACAAAAAGAACAAGAAAAATGACACCGAACTTTCGGTTTTAATGAGCCCGTCCTTGGATCCTTTTGGAAAAGAATGAAATATTTCAACGTTTTCTTCGTCAATGAAACCTACACTGGCGTGCAAAAATTAAGGACGAGACGGTTTTTCGAAAGTAACGTCGTGCAGAAGCACTCCACATCGACTCAAATCATACCATAAGATCTCCAAGATGTAAGAATATGGGACAAGTGAGCAAAACCGTCCAAACAAGGAATCCAAAGGATACAAAGGCACTTTATTGAAAAGGTAGCATCGAGAACAACTGGACAGAAGACAGAAACGTCCATGTAACAGGCGGCTACCAAGAAAACTCCAGTCTTCAGTAGGGTATATGATCACCCCTGACTGCGTTGGAGGATTTACAACATCTGATCCTGCTGAGGACGAGGTTGACAAGGAGCTGTTGAGGCAGCGTGGCCCATTCCTCTTGTAGCGCCCATTGCAGCTGCGGAATCGTAGCTGGCGGCTGGCGACGTGCTGCCAAGCGTCTCCCGAGAAGGTTTCATACGTGTTCGATTGGATTTAGGTTCGTGGACCTTGCGGGCCAATCCATGCGTTGAATATCTTCACTCTCCAACAACTCTGCGACAGCCATTGTACGATGAGATGTAACGTTGTCGTCCATGAAGAGGAACTCAGGACCCACAGCACCTCTAAAAAGACGCACGTGAGGCAGGGGAACCTCGGTACAATAGCGGACACCAGTGACTGAACCTCCTTGAAAGACGTGGAGGTCAATACGGCTACCAAGCATGATACCGCCCCAAACGAGAACTCCGCCACCTTCAAACCAGTCCTTTTCGATGGTGTTTGAGGTGTGATTGCGTGTTCCCTGCTCTTTCTAGATATGTTTACGTACAGAATCGCTAGTCAGACTAAATCGGCTCTCATTCGTAAAGATAACTCGACCTTATTGCTGAAGTGTCCAGTTCTTGTGTTCCTGGCACCACAGAAACCGTCGTCTCCGATGAGCAGGCGTTAATGACACACACCGTACTGGTCGTCGTGCAAATAGACCACCTTTGTGCAGCCTCCTGGCTACGGTAAAACGCGATAACGTACGCCCAGTTGTCTGTTGTAAGTGCCTTGCGATTTATCCCGCTGTCTGCCGTCTGTCTCTTCTCGCCTGTAGGACAATATACCGGTCGTCCGCCGCTGTGGGTTCTCGTGGACGACCACTGCTAAACCTTCGGACAGCTGTTCCTGTCGTTTGAAATGCTCTCCAAGCTCGTGAAACGATGCTGTGAGCTATTCCTAACTCCTCGGCCACACTAGTCACACTACGACCTTTCTCCAACTTCCCAATGAAGCGACCTCGCGTATAGTCATCTATATGTCGTCTATTGGATTGCCTGCTGGCCATATCCCACGGTGGCAGGAACTCGACGTCGTTCAAACCGATGTACACCGTGCAATAGCTTTCACCGAATTGCTGAGCGTACACTGCCCGAGTACTTTATACCCGTTCGACACTCCCCCCCGCGTCATGCTGCGTATATGCGCGTATCCTACCGTACCGGACCCTAGTCAATCTCCTGAGTGGTGTTTCGGTCCGTTCTGCCTGCTCGTTCCGCTTTTAATAGAATAATTTCTCCTCTTCGTCCTGAAGTTTTGTACCCCAATGTATTACTAAAAAAAACACATTTCTGCAACAGATAATATAATAGAAGTAACCACTTTTTCCTACGAGCATCTTAAAAGTACGTTACGAAAATTAACAAATTTTGCCCAAACGTTTCTCACAGCTGAAGGAAATTATCAGAGAGATTTAGAAATCAAACTGTTCAAAAAAGAGATATAGAGGGGAATATGATACAACTTCACGCCCTCAAGCTGAAGAATTTTGAATAATGAAGAGGTAGAAGATGTGCGAAATATACTCTTCATTGCAAATTTATGCTAACGAAAAGAAATTTTCATTATACGTACGTCTCATTGAAGGAGAGAAAGCGGGAAAAATGCTTTGATATGCTTCTTTTTAGCCGGTAAACTGTATATTGTTTAGAAGAAAATGTTCTCTAATTTATTATAGCGATTGGCATACCGTAAAAAAAGAAATTTTATAATAGGATTTTTAAAAGCGGGGATGCAGCTGAAAACAGAAATGTACCCTAACATCACGTAGCGTCAGAATTGTGAACTGCAAAAACTCGGGAGCACAAGCAAGCATTAGCCTTAGCGAAAATGTATTTGGCATAAAAATATTTTTTTAAAATCGGGCTTTTAGAAGCAGCGGTTTCGACAAAACCAGTTTATATATTTGCGCTCCAACAGGGATAACTGTGCATTATTTGTGGTAGGAAATGTACGCAAAATATTTTGCCAGTTAGCAGTATCTCACCGGAAAATGATTTTTTCAAACCGTATTTTAGACGCGCAGATATTACTGCTAATATGATACAAACAAATGCGTGAAATTGTGCCCTCGAGTGGCACATTTGTGCGTTGAAGAAATTTTGTGATTACCGGTATGCAAAACGTTTTGCGCCAGAAACATTCTTGACAAAGGGTTTTTTTTCCAAATCGGACAGTTAGAAGCAGATATATCAACAAAATTAAGATATACATCTACGCCTCCTGCCAGGAAAACTAGAGTATTTTTTTTTATTTGAAGTTTAATTTTTTTTAATTATTTATTTGACCTGATGGTACAGATACAGTGACAAGACAAGCAGACATACTTATACAGTATTGCTAGGCATACACAGACAGTATATTTATTTTACCCCAAAATGCGCATAAGCGAACATGGTATACACTATGCCAAATGATCAAGTTACACAGAGAGAGCCAGTGCTGATCAAGTAACACGTGGACATAGAGAACATTGTGTACAGTATGCCAAATGATCAAGTTACACAGAGAGAGAGAGAGAGAGAGAGAGAGCCAGTGATATTCAAGTAACATGTAGACATAGAGAAAATTTTATACAGTATGCCAAATGATCAACTAACACACAGAGAGCCATTGCTGATCAAGTAACACGTAGACATAAAGAACATTGCATACAGTATGCCAAATGATCAAGTAACACAGAGAGAGCCAATGCCGAAAGACAAACACAATCATTCATGCCTTACTCGGGATTCGAACCCAGACCTCTCCCTGGACGAACGATCAGAAGCAATCGCATAGACCACTGCGCCAACGGGGTGACAGAAAATCTAGATATAATTTGAAGTAGAAGGTATTCCTAAAATATTTTTTTGTTGAGAGCGATAAATGATCCTGAAAGAAATTTTCAAATCGAGTTTTCAGGTGCGTAGGTATTGCTGCAAATGCATCGGAAACCGAAATATACATTTGCGCCCAATAGTGGCCAAACTATTCATTACTAGAAATCAGATATTATATGCAGAATATTTCTCACTGAGAGCTCTATCAGACTCAAAAAGAATTTTTCAAATCTGACTTTTAAAAGCAGAGATATCGAAGTCACAATTTAAATCGACGTTCCCTAGCGAAAAAAATTATGTACTACTACTTGAAAAAGAAACTATGCGTAAAATAGTAACCGTTATAAATGGTATCGAATGAAAGAAAGTGTGTTTTCAATCGGATTTTCAATAGCAATTATGTGAAATTAGATACGTTTTGAATTCGATAGCATTAGCATTTACGCCCTCTAGCGCAGTAGTAGGGCAGTAGTGATGCATCGCCAATTACTACTGCGAATCCAGCAACCATCGTTATCAATTGATGGTTTTGCAGTAGTAATCCATCAACTATCAATTGACAACTCGTGCTCAGTGTGCGGAAAACCACGACACTCACAATTTTATCATAAACGGAAAGCAGAAAGACACTATTGCCGCCTCGGTGGCCCAGTGGTGTAAGCGATGGCTTCTGATCATTCGTCCGAAAGAGGTCCGGGTTCAAATTCCGGCTCTCTCCCTTCCCTGGAACCAGTGACCCTAAATTAGGGACGGGCGACTGCCCATTCAGTTGCTCACGGTGGTCTTTAAAACTCCCATAAAAAAAAAGTTCTATTAAGATTTTGAATATAAAATGTTTCTGGATATAACACAGAACATTGGTGTAAAAGTTCATTCTGCAGCACACGTCTCGGTACACCGCATAATCGCGTGACGAACTCACGCAATACTGCTCGTGATGTCACCCACATTGAATTCAAAATGACATCTTTATTTCCTAGGTGTTCTAATTCCCTGATTTTTATATCTACATTGCCTTAAGAGCGCCACCCAGTGGAGTGTGGAAGCTTGGCGAATCTTTATACAAATTTACACCACGAAAAAATAAACGGATTTATTACGCTATAATCGCTCCTTGCGTAAGGGTTTTATCTGGAATTTCGTATCTAAATGGGCATTCAGTTGTGGGTAGTAAATATAGTAATTCTCTTCGTATAATCCATGGAACATCTGCTAAAAAAAACTTAAAAATTAAGTTCTGTGGGTTGCACACCAATTCTAATAATACACTGCTTTAAGGTGGACGTCAAGTAATTTTGCTTCGTATACCTCCAATGGAAAAACTTTTGTACACATTTCCTTCACAATTAGTGTGTTCCCAAGGATGAAATTTTTAACATCGATTAAAATAACATCATATTATAACTTGGAATACTTAATATTTTCTAAAACATAACCATAATTATATTAAAAATCAATAAATTTTCATTTAGTGGTGTTGAAACCAGAAAAGAGATGGAGCGACCTGTACTTTGATGACGTCAGTAGACAAACAAATGTTGGATTGCAGAATTATGGTTATGTTTTAGAAAATATGAAGTATTCCAAGTTATAAAATGAAGCTATTTTAATCGATGTTCAAATTTTCATCCTTGGGAACGCATTAATTGTGAAGAAAATGTGTACAGACGTTTTTCCATTGGAAGTATAGGGAGCAAAATTACTTGACGTCCAACTTAAAAGAAATAAGTAAACATTTGTGTGGCACTTTGATTTCTAAAAAATCCACGTCATAATTGCCTGAATAGGTCGTCTATTTAGGAAATCACCCAAAATGCTTTAACAGGAAAACATAGTGCAATACGAATATAGAAATCCGCAAACCGTTGGAAAGCAGGATTTTTTTCCTTTTTTTACTAACATACTGGCAGAAAATGCGATGTAACGATGACGGTATTATTTCCTTTTGCGGTCAATAACATGCTGTCGGAGCTTCAGAGTCACACACGTTCCTGGATGCAGCAGTTGTAACTACAAAGATGTATGTGCCCAAAGGAACACGTCAGATCAAATTGCGGAGCTGCGATAATGCTAACTCATGTGTCTTGCTCTTTATTCACTGAAAAGTAACACAAAAGCACTTAAAAATTACAGTTATTTCTTTTTATAATAAGATCACGTTTTCCCCAATTTCGTTGGACTGCCTGGTCATCCTGTGAATCACGACTTTTCTGTAGGAAATGGCGTTTTGGGATCAACGCAGGAGGTGCAGATTGCACGGAGATTTTTCTTTCTCAAAATTTCCCGAGCTGTACATTATACGAAGAAAAATACGGTAACTTTTATGCACCAGGTTCCAGGCAATCTGTGTGGTTTTCTCATGGAACGAAGTCTATTAAAATGCGAAATTAATTTTAACGAGACGGTACCAAGACTACTCACCCACTCTAGTGGTCGAGTGGTCAGAGGCGCTAGAGTCTTGCTAGTTCCTCAAGACAAGGCGCTCCCCGTGGCGCTGGACCCGCGATTTCCGGAACCAGTAACCTACGCCAGGGACAAGCTATCGTTAAGAGCAACTCATGGTGGTAATTAACCTTTCTCCTCCCAAATTTTAGTAATTGTTTAGTATTTATCGGTTGGAGTGAATTCTAATAATTCTTAGGTGCCCAAAACGAATGAAATAGAATCTGTTTTATTTTATTTATTTATTTTTTGTACAAAAGAGCAACCGAACTACTAATAATTAAAAATTTGAGTGTGATTGCCTTGAAGTATTCAGCAAAATTTGGGTGATAAATTAGTAATTTTATAAGGACAAAAATCGCTCAAAACTAATTTCGAAAGCAGAAATTACATTGAAGTGATGTAATTTGCGAACCCATTAACTTCTGTAGCACAAAAAAGACTAAAAAATGAGGCGTTGACTTTCGGAGTAGTTATTAATCCTATGTTTTTACAGGTGAAATTATGAGAAAAGTCGGCGATCCCTATTATTACAAGATGATAATGTGTAGAAACTAAATATTTTCCCTCACACAATATGTTCTTAGTTAATTATTCTTGCCCAAGACTTTCCTTGTGTGTTCATTGATTTCCGATATCACAACTTTAAGTTTACAGTATGTCTCGAACTTCTGATATGTCCCATAAACATTCAATTAAATTTTTCTACTCAGCAAGTTCCATAAAAATTATTCTTTAAAATGTCACTCTCCTGTACACAATTTAAAGCTTATTAATTAGGTTTGCTCTGTAACAAAAAACATGATGGAATGCGAAACTGCACTAAACTTCCATTACGTGGCTTTGAAAACTAAAGAATGCAGTGGCCAATGCTAAAAGGAATCATTATATTGTTATAAAGTTTTAAAGCTGCCGGCCCTGTGGAACTAAGATAGCAATAAACATAAAGTTGCAGTGTCGGCAGTGCATGGATCCACCATCTGGTCTTCGGCCTTTCGTCCGAGTGAACCCGTGTTCGAGTCCCTGACGAGACAGCGGCGGTATGCCCGACGTACAGCCCTAGCTCTTTTCCCTCCCAGGAACCAGTATCCTAAAATAAAGGACAGTGACTGCTTATTGTCCTGAGATTTGCTGACAGAGGACGTTAAACCCTACAAAAAATAATAGAAAGTTTAGTGTAAGTGATAAATACTGATAGACATTTCAAATGTACAAATATGCCATTTATATGTGATGCAGAATGCACTTCAAGATAATTTATTTAAAAAATTATATCAGTTCTTTTGGTAACTGGAGTTAGTGAAAGAAATACCGTGGGTGAATCAAAAAGTCACCCTCGAGAATCACGGGTCAAGGTCAGCTCCCCGAGGGGAACTTTTTTCGACAAAAGAAAGGGCACTCTTTGGTACACGGTAGACTACATTTTGACAAACGAGAGGGCACGTGACCTGGATGCGTTGCGGATGCAATTGCTAATCGTCTAAACGCAGTTACTTAACACTTGTAAGGGTGTAAACATGACCGCCCGTTTATCGGAATGCTGCATCGCGAGCAGCGAAGTGTAGTGAGCTTTTTAAGAGCTGATAAATTATCCGTAGGATGCTTATGCAATATCGGGAGGTCACGTGTATGAGCTAGAGACATGTGTACAAGTGGATAGAAAAGTTTTAAGCCGGTAGAACGAATGTGTTTGATGAAGCTCGCTCAGGCCGTTCGTCGACCTCCCGCACAAAGGACTATCTTGATCGCATTGATGCGCTCATTAAAGAAGATCGCTTGGCTGCTCTGTCTCAGAGCGGCCAAAAGGTAAACATTAGCTATGGTTGTACATTCTCAATAGTGCATGACGATATCGCATATCATAAAGTGTGTGCCAAATGGGTGGCACGGCAGTTGTCTAATGCGCACAAGCAGCAGCGCCTGGAAATTAGCAGAAATGTTTTGCAGCGGTACGAGTCAGATTCCAGTAATCTGAGAGGGTTATCACTGGAGACGAAGCATGGGTCTATCATTACGACCCCGGGATCAAAAAGCAAGGCACGGAGTGGAAACATCCAAGCTTCCCATGCAAAAAGAAGTTCAACGTTAACCCTTCGGCAAGAAAATTAATGCTGACTCTCTTTTTCGACAAGAAAGGATCCATCGTTGAACACTAGCAAGCTCAGGGGGACTCAATTAACAGTCGGTCGTATTGTGACTTGCTGAAAGACAAATTGAAACTAGCAAGTCGCACAAAAACACGAGGAATGTCACCCAAAGAAGTGCTGTGGCTGCACGACAACGCTCGTCCACATAAGACAGTGGTAACTCAACAAATCGAATTGAAGTTTGTGGTGTTACCACATCATGCATACAGCCCCGATCTGTCGCGGTGCGACGTTCTTGTCTTCGGGCCTCTGAAAGACGCTTTGCGAGGCTGACAATTTGAAAGTGATGTCCATGTACAGGAAGTGGTGAATCCGTGCCTGCAGGAACAACCCAAAACATTTTTCTCTTCAGGAATCCAGAAGTTTGTAGACAGATATAAAATATACGTCGAACGACAGGGGGACTATGTTGAGAAATATGGTAATTGTTATCTGTACATCTCTTAGTTTCTTTAATTAACATAGACTTTACTTTTATGATTTACCCTGGTATTTATAAAATATATTTGGGCCCTCGGATATAAAATGGTGTGCGTGGTTCCTAAAGGTAGCAACACTGCACTTGCTCACATGGTATTATTTTTCGTATACACAGACAGTCTAAGGCTCACCATTAAATTTTCCATCTACCAATAAATGTGATTTGATGTTACTTTCTTAACACAACAGCTTCACAACTGTCGTTATTACTGATGACTGCACAGAACAGGATAAATACCATACTTTGAATATCGTAATGGTAAATGAAGAGCCGTTGTTGGACAAAAGAACTATTTAGAGGGCATCACAGGTGTTTATTCTGAAATGTTAACAACAATGTATTGTTACCGGATGACCGAGCTACTTAAACTCCGGTACCGTCACGACTTCTGACACCAAATTGTAATCGGATATAAATTCGGGCCGGCGAAAGATCGCTCGATTGGCGCATTGCTCCTTATTTCAAGGCAATTCTGCAGGCACTTCTGATCATGCGGAAATAGACGCAATTCTGTATACAGCTGTTTATTTACAAAGCAAGTAGCTATTTATGTACACTGCTGTTTACCCGGAAGGACTTATAGGCGCCCATCAGTTTGTCAAAACTTTATTTGCCCAGGAATAAGGACAAGAGAAAGCTTACTTACATACTGTACACTGAAGAGCTATTGAATTAGAGACAGCTGGCGTTATACAAATGTGGCACTGTGAGCAGCCCTGTAAACGGAAACGACATTACGTATGCAGCGATCCGACAATATAAGGAGTGACGCGACGGGAGTCAAGTAAGAGTCGGACACAGTATTGGTAAGACGAAGGATCTAAGTGCATTTGATCGTGGGGAAATTGTCGGGGCCTGACGAATGGGTCACTTCATCTCGGAAGTCGTGCCGGAACAGGGATTTTCACGAGCCACTGTGTCACGGGTGCACCGGGAGTACATCGAATCCGGTAAAACCATCCCTGCAAGGGCCAACTGCCATGGACAACAGCGTGTGGATCAGCGGGGTCATCGTCGGCTAGCTCGCATTGTAACAGCAGATAGACGGGCCACAATGCAAGAAATAACTCGGAAATTCAACGCTGGTGCACAAAACCGTGTAAGCAGCCACACCATCCAGAACCATCTCCTCGCTATGGGGTACAGAAGCCATCGTCCCACGAGGGTACCGCTGCTGAGTGTACATCACAGGGTGCAAAGATTAGCATGGTCCCGGGAACATCGCCACTGGACCCTAGACATGTGTAAAAATGTTCCTTGGACTGATGAGTCGAGATTCACGTTGGTACATGCGGATGGCAGGATACGAGTACGGCGCAAACCACATGAAGTGATGGATCCTTCTTGCCAGCAGGGTACTCGTCAAGTTGGTGGGGAAGGCGATCTCGTCTGAGGACTGTTTACGTGGACTGAAATGGGACCCCTGATACGTGTGACATCGTCCCTCACAGGTCAACGTGACCGGGATATAATGGACGACTATTTGCTCCCGTTCGTGCATCTACAACATCCCACTGGGGACCTCATCCTGCAACAAGACAATGCAGCTCCCGAATGGTATCCGAATGGTTGGATGAACACTACACCGACGTGACCTCGCTTCCTTGGCCAGCTAGGTTATCTGACTTCAATCCCATCGAGCACATCTGGGATGACATCGAGAGAGATGTTCGAGGCTCTGACCCCCCTCCATCAAATTTTCGTGAAATGTGGGAGCTTGTTCAGGGGTCGTGGATCCGTATGACTTCCCAACGCTTCCGGTGTCTTGTCGCGTTCATGCCAAGACGAATCGCCGCCGTCATCAGGGCGAAAGGTGGTGCCACACGTTACTAGACAGGTATCTCTAATTCAATTGCTCTTCAGTGTAGTCCTGGGAGATACATTACTCAAAGGAAAAAGTGAAGAATGAAGCATAATTTAAAATCACCACCATGCAGAACTCCTTAGCAACGTCTGAAGAAGCTATCACCATCACACAGCTGGTCGGTTCTTTTCACTAGAAGGGTGAATGGCACATATAAACGACTGCACTCAAAGCAATCTTTAAGCACACGGAGGGGTCTCTTTTCTTGGTGCGCGAACCGCCATGCCAACAAGTGACCAGTTTTCTTCGGAAGATTTTTGCCAACTTCTTGACAGTTTTTCCAGAGTACAACGCTCTTTTAGTCCATCATAAATCTCTTGTTGGCGTGTTCCTTCTTTCTGATCCGTCACATAGGCGCAACAGATTGTATTGCATCAGCCGCTGTTTCGCATTTTCCCCTTTCGCCTAAAGTGCCGTCCTGTTTTCGCCCTCATAAACATGTAGCTCAGAACCAAACTAAAAAATGTATTTCCTTAAGAGAGTCTCGCTGCCTGTATGTCGCATAAAGCGTTCGGCTTCAATTTTTGCATTCAAAAATCCACAACAGTATTACACCAAATGGAAATATTTAACAAGCACCTTTTACTTACTGTCGTATAAGCAGTTGGCAGTTTTCCACGACTAAGTTGATATATATACGAAAATGAATGACAGCTGCACAGTTATCCTCACAGTATCGTAGTAAGTTTTTTTTCAATTTCAGAATAACTAGATAATAAATAATAATTTGCTCAAATATGGTTCAAATGAAAACGACTAGAAAATGAGACTAAGAGCCAATCCTACAGGTAAGGGAGCAGTTGCAATTTGGTTGATCTATAATGGAACAGATGGAGCCCCTATTTACTTTGATGTTGTGATCTACAGGAAAGAAGCAACAAGAACGAAGATTCTGAGCGTTGAACTTTACCCAAAAGTACAGCAGCTACGCGTTCTCTATGCATACACACGCAGTGAAGTCAGGTGTGATTCGTAGAACGACATTGAAAACATTTAGTGATAGCTATCGCGTACAGCGTAAAGTGTAGGAATGGATGGAAACTATCAAAATGAAATACTGAAACTTGAAAAAAACAACTACTCGACCAGACCAGTCGCATTGCGTATTCGCCACACTGTTCCTGGTGGCAAGCTTATCCACCTTACTTCCCGGATTCGTCTGCGTTTGTTTCTTTATTTTCTGCGCCAATCAGAGTTATATTGAGAGAAAACTCTTTCCGTATGGCTAAGAAGCCCACTAAGCTATTGACTGCGCATTTAATCTAAAAAATGTCTTCCATTTAGATCTGTTTGAATCTAATACATGTGTTGTCAAAATTGTTAATAAAACATTTGTTCTTTCTACCTTTGCTCTTCCCACTTGAACTACCGCCGCATTTTCGGAAAATAGTTTGTTTTCAGTCACATTTCTGAACAATTACCACAACATCATATTCTTGCCTGATGCTTAAGAAATGTTCA
Organism: Macrothele yani; assembly: GCA_039090855.1. Taxonomy (NCBI): domain Eukaryota; kingdom Metazoa; phylum Arthropoda; class Arachnida; order Araneae; family Macrothelidae; genus Macrothele; species Macrothele yani. Next base: position 184,625,694 of record CM076990.1, on the reverse strand, counting down.
AGTGAAACTTCACCATTTTCCTCACTGTTAAAATCTACGTGGAAGAATGTTTACTGTCTTTATCTTGTTGTTTTTTTCAGTGAATGTAATCAGGTTACCCGTTATTCAGTGTTGGCACCTGAGTCCTGCTCATTCATATGCTTAATAACTGTCTTTGAAGATGTATATGATGCAAATAAAAATTTTCTCAGGCGAATAACTATCCCCAAGACCAGTTTACCAATGCATAATAAAATATGTGTAACTGAACTCGATGCTCTTCGGAGATTTCAGCAGTTTTATATTTATCTATCATGAGACAATTGGAAACGTTTCTACGACAGCTGAAAGTCTGAATTCGGCCTTCAATTCAAAGGTGCAAATACACTGCCGGACAATTGCTAAGGACGGATGACAATAGCAACGATAGCAACCATAAAATGGAAGGCAGGAAAATGTGGAAATTAGCATAAGTGCGGGATACAGTAAGACGTGTTGTGCGTATGCAAATTTTGGATTGCCGAACTTGTTCGTGACGTCATAGCGCTGATAAGAGATATAAAGGATTTGACGGGTATTGACCGTTGTTGTTCAAACGCAAAGTTGAAAGGGAAAGAATCAATTGACGAACTTGCAATTTTCAGTATGTCTTCCCGACATCACCTAGATGATTTAACGCGTGGTCGTATTATTGGCAAGATTGAAGAAGGGCGAAAAATAACAGATGTTGCCAGGGAGTTCGACGTCAGCCACAGTGTTGTTTCAAGGCTTTGGAAATCATTTCAAACAAATGGAGAGTGTAGCAAACGTCACGAGGGAGGTCGTGTTCGCAGTACGACACCTGCAGAAGATCGGTACATAGTGCTATCAACAAAAAGACACCGGCGCAGCACCGGTAGTGAGGTAGCAAATCAGTTTATGGCAGCTACTGGCAAGCGGATCTCCCGAAAAACTGCCGCCAGACGTTTACATGAAGGAGGACTATACGCCCACCGTCCTGTTGTGTGCATTCCATTGTCCAGATGTCACCGTACCGCCCGTTTGCAATGGTGCCATCAACATCGCAACTGGACTGATAACGACTGGTCTGCTGTCCTCTTCTCAGATGAGAGTTGATACAGTCTATCGTCTGATTGTCGACGACAACTGATCTGGCGTGATAGTGGTACCGCATATTGTCCAGCAAACATAAAGGAAAGGGACCGATATCCGACATGTAGTGTCATGGTATGGGCTGGCATCATGATCAATGGCCGTACGTCCCTCTATGTGCTTCCAACTGGGACTATGACTGGCCAACGATACATTAATGATGTTCTGCTACCCCATGTTCGCATGTTCCGTGGTGCTGTCGGTGATAGATTCATTTTCATGGACGACAACCCAACATGTCATCGAACAGTCGCTGTCCAGGAGTGTTTTGAGATCGAGGATATTCAACGCCTCGTATGGCCAGCACGTTCTGCAGATCTGAATCCCATTGAAAATGTGTGGGATGCTTTGGGGAGGAGTCTTGCTGGTCGCCAATGCCCTCCAATAAACAAGGACACCCTCATCCGTGCACTGATAGAGGAATGGGATAAATTACCCCAACAGCTGCTTGATAATGTTGTGCAAAGCATGACATGACGTGTGGAATCTTGCATCGCCCTCCATGGTGGCCATATCCCGTATTGACATCTTACGCCGGAACGCCTGCGGACGGTAATTGCATTTTTTTCACGTTTACGTATTCTGCACAAAATGGCCTGTTTGACCCTTGAACACGTTCCAAAGCCTTCTGGATTTCAGAGCACAATAAATTGTCTTTCTTGTAATGTCCTGGCATTCTGACATTATTTTATTTCACTTGGCATCCAACCACACTTACTTTTTTATGCGCTATATAGCCGTTTATGATCCGTCCTTAGCAATTGTCCAGCAGTGTATATTACTTATGAAAATAAGGTTCATAGTACTGAAGTAAAGGATTATATACAGCCAGAATTTTAATGAATTAAAGGACGTAGCTCTGTCTTAACGCAGAGACTAAATAATTCCCAAAGTGCAGAAATCTCTTCTTTTCTTCATTTTTCTTTATTGTATGCTGCTGCTGTTGCGTTTATGCAATTTGGGCAGAATTCTTTTATCCAGAAACCGCAAGTGAATAAAATCTGAGATAATCATCTTTCATTTATGGCATGTCGAAGCAGGGTGACTTCACCATAATGAAGTAAATTGCTGTCCTTAACGAACAAGCTTCCTTGTTTTCTTTCACATTACCTGCTTTCTTTCATCTTTTTATTTGTCGTCGAACAGCGAAGGGTCACAGCCCACGAAGAAATGCATTCACCGTTGGTGACAATATAAAGCGAGGAAGGTCCTCCTCCTTAAGTCTGCTGAAGTGACAAGCCTTTCTTCGGCGTCAGTCATTCTTTTGTTCCTAATTTAATTATTCCCTTTGTTCATTCCCCTCATTTCCTCGTCACTCCGTAAGCCACCAAATGACTGACTCCTTTCTTTTTTTCTCTCTCTGATTTCTGCTATGCCTAGCAGCGGTTTGCCTGATGTTGATGAATTTGTTATTTTTTTAGTTTCCTTATTTTTTTTTCACTTTTATCTTGGTTGTTAGCATTAAACCTCGAGTCACAAGTAAGTTATATCGTTTGTTGGCTAAGCCAGAGAATTTTAGTCCTAAGAGGGACAAAATCTCAGCGAATTAATAAATGATTCATGTAATTAAGGAATTTTTCTATTTTCACAGGAACTAAGTTAGAGAAGTTTATTCAGATTCCTTGTTAAAAAGGCACTCGGTTTTAGTACGTATGTGGTATAATTTATGGAAATTTCGTAATCCAATTGTAGTCTTTCTTTAGTAACTTCTGTTTTTAATTATGAGTCATTTATTAGTGCTTACCAGGACGCCTTACGGCTTTGTGGTGAGTGTTGTAGTAAAATTTAATTAGAAAATCTAGTGGTATTATGTGATTCTCTGCTGGTGGGCGAAAGTCAGAACACAAGTAGTGGCAACCTTTGACAAACCTGAGTTGCTTTTTGAAAATTGTGTAATCTATTCAAGAACAAAACACCCCTCTCTCTCTAAAAAGAAAAACCATCAACATCGGCTGAAGTAACATTGGAATTAAATGCAGAGCAATGCAGGAATACATAAATTTGAAAAAACTCGAGGCCAGGTTCATATATCCCGTCCTGGAAGCAAGCTCGCAACATCATTGGGAAGTCATCCGTTAAAGACCTGAAGAAACAACGTTGGTTTGGTAAATTCCAGTGCGGCGACATCAACCTCAAAAAATCAATTACGCCGTAGACCAGAACGAGCCAGCGATGGGGCCGATTTGGAGTCCTTGATTGAATCTACGTCACAGGGAAAGAGAATATGAGGAGAAACTTAGAATAAAATGTGCATCCATTTTCCGATGTGTAACGGCCATACAAGAAGGGCAAAAGATGGAAAAAATGTCCCACATGATTTGACCGAACAGCACAAAACATAACGATTTGACGTCAGCTCTTTTTTGTATATTAACAAGAACACCAACATATTGAGGCACCTAATTATGTGTGGCGAGAAATGGATGCTTCATGATGATTGCCGACATTAGGTGTAATGACTCGACTGCGATGCAACCACGAAGCCAGTAGTTCATTCTAGAAAGACATTGATCAGTGTTTTGGGGTCCGCAGCTGGCGTGATTGACTCCTTCTTCTTACAACCGAGTCAGACCATCACGGATGGCAGATATTGCAAAGAACTTTGCCGTTATGTATGGAAAAAGGTCCACCGAACAGCGAGCATTAGTTAATCGCCATGGGCCCACGATTCTCCATGATAAAGCAACACCCAACGTCGTTGCACACTAGACGATGCCGAAGCCTGTTCAAACCATCATAGCCGACAGTTATTGTCAAGAACTTGACATTTTGCATGCAAACTGCCCATCAAACAGCCGGCATTAGTCAATCGCCATGGGCCCATACTTCTCCATGATAATACGAAACCCCACGTTGCACGCCAGATGATCCAAAAGCTTGTTCAAACCATCATGGATGAAAAGTTATTGTCAGGAACTTGATAATTTGCATGCAAACTGCCCATCAAACAGCCTGCATTAGTGAAACGCCATGAGCCCATGCTTTTCCATGATAACGCGAGACCCACGAATCACGTCAGACGATGCAGAAAGCTGAACCGGTTGAGCTACGAATCCTTACTTCGTCCGCCTTCTTCACTTGATATGTCCCCTACGAGCTATCACGACTGCAAACACCTGGATAGAGGGAAATTCGCTCTCCAATCAATCATCAGTTGAAACTGCATTCCATGAGTTTGTGGCATCACGAAGCTCGACATTTTGTAAGAAGATTTTCCTCGTTCGTAAAAGCATGTTGCTGCTGGCGATGATTATGTTGATGAATGAAGTTCATTTCTCTTATATATCACTCCCGCATATGTCCCAATTTCATGCATAAATATCCCACGTGATTCTCCTCTGGTTATTTTCTTGTCTCTTGATAGCTATAATACTAAGTTTCTGTTGGTATTCCGACATTTCATCTGCAAGAACCTCATGACTTTTAAAATAATAATATCACCAAAACAATTATTCTCAGTCTACTTCTGGATGAAGATCTCTCCAAGTCCCTTCTACAAATCTGCCTTGGGTAGTTCTCTTATATATCACTTCCGCATGTGTTCGAATGCCATGCATACATATCAGACGTGTTCTTCTTCTGGTTATTTTCTTATCCCTTGATATTCAATCTAGTATTTCAGGTTTTAATGGTCGGCCATCTCCTTTATCAATACCATTTACGCAAGAGGATCTTTAATGTAGACATGATGCCATCGGTTCTTTCCATTTTCTGATCCATGAGATTGTAACGTATAATCTAGATTCACTTTCCTTTTGATTTTTACTATCTCTGGTTATTTTATTTTACTATGTAAATTATCTTCTTACTGAACGAGATGTTATTTCTCCCGCTGAATGAGATCTGACAATGAGTGTAAGTCATGACGTGGTGGTAGCCAGTATAAATAGGTGCGTTCAACGATACCTAGGAGAGCTGTTGTTTATGTGCCAGAGAGCGTTTGTTTATGTGGAGGAGAGCTTTTGTTTATGTGGAGGAGAGCTTTTGTTTATGTGGAGGAGAGCTTTTGTTTGTGTTACGTAAGAGAGCTTTTATGTGTAAAAGAGATCTTCGTTTATGTGAGTAGAGCTTCGTTGTATGTTGGAGGATACCAGGACTTTCGATGAATAAAGCTTTTGTTGTAAGTACGTTTTTCTCAGTTCATAGTTTTGTCAGATCTCTGTCTGGCTGTTAGGTTTATTTCATTAGTTGTTATTATTAACAACCAGCATAAGACTTTATTCATCTTAATTACTACTACAACATTATTAGCAGTTGAAAGCTTGTTCATTATTATTACTACACTACTAGCAGGAAAGTTTAGTCATGATATAATTAACAAACAACAAGCATTAGAAGAAGCTTAGAAGAAGTTGTATTCATTATAAGATCTTTTAGTGGCATCAAAGAGACTGACTCAAGGGAAACAGCTGTTGAAACTTGGGGACCCCTTAATCCAGTGGACTAAAAATATTGTTTAATGACGTTTTTCCAACACTTTGGCTTCTAAGAGGAGGCCGTATATTTGGAAAATTACAAAAAAAGGGCTATTAATAGGAAAACTTAACGCAATAAGGAGAAGTCCACAAACGGTTAAAAAGAAGTACACCGATCAGACATTCCATTATGACCACCACTGTCCTAGAGAAATGAGCTCGCCTGAATACCGAATGGTGACTCAAATGAAGTTCACAGAGCAGTATATATGCAACTAGAGGAACAGCTTTCGGTCACTAGAATGTTCGGAGACGGAATGGGAAAAGCTGCCGATTTATGTCAGTTTGAGAAAGGACAAATTGTGATGGCACGGTGCCTTGGAACTACGATCTCGGAAACGGCACTGCTTGTGGGCTGTTCACGTGCCGCCTCAGTGAGTACGTATCAAAGATGGTGCACAGAGGGCCAAATGACGAAACGTCGTCTATCCATTTGTCGTCCCAGCTCATTGATGACAGACGGGAGTGGAGACTGTCGCACATTGTTCATAGCAACCGCAGAGCCACAGTGTGACAAGTCACCCGCAGCTACAACAGTGGTGATCACGGCAATGTGTGACAGCACACAGTTCATCGCAGACTTCTGCTCATGGGTTTGCGTAGCCGAAAACCCAGAAGTGTCCTCATCCTCACTCCAAGTCTTCGCATGCAACGTATGAAATGAGCCCAAGATCATCGAGTTTTGACCGTGGATGATTGGAAGAAAATGGCCTCGTCTGACGAATCAAGATTCTTAGTGTATCACTCAAACGGCCGATCGCGGATACGCCGGTTACCAACGGAGGCTATGACACTTGGATGAACTGTAGGGCAAAAACAGACCAGCGGCGGCGGTGTTATGCTGTGGGCAATGTTTTCTTGGGAAACTTTAGGTCCCACTATCCGAATAGCAAAATATCTGACAGCTGTCAGGTATCTGAACATCGTTTCGGACCTAGTTCACCCATTCATGGCAACTGTGTTCTCTGCTGGTGATGGCTATTACCAACAGGATAATGCTCCTGCCACACTGCCAGAATCGTCAAGGAGTGGTTCGAGGAACATGCAGGTGACTTTCTGCTAATGGCCTGGCCTCCAAATGTACCCGACATAAAACCAATCGAACATATGTGGTTCGACCCGGAAAAGTGTGTACGCGCAAAATTACCACAACCCCGATATTTGCAGGAAATATGGGACCTGCTGTTGTCATTATGGCACCAGTTACCCCAGGATACCTATCGTCATCTCATCGAATTGACGCCTCGCCGAGTGATCGCTGTTTTGCTGGCTAAACGGAATCCTACAGCGTATTAGGTAGGTGGTAATAATGTAATGGCTCGTCGATGTGTATTTTTCTCCACTAACAAGTATTTTGACAGAAAATGTGATGCAACGAAATTGATATTATTTGCTCTTGCGGACGATTACGTGCTGTGGGAAGCTCAGCGTCACACACGTTGATAGGTGCTTCAGATCTAATTACGAAACTACATACTACGGAATCTAACTACGAAACCGTTAGGTCTAAAATCGGAACTACGGTAATGAGGGAAAAAGTATTTATGTTTGTTCTTTATTCACTTGAAAGTAACAGAAAATCCTTTAAATATGACAGTTCAAAAAAACATTGATCCCTCCCTATGCCTTTGTGACGATGGGTCACTCTGTGAATCGCGACTATCCTGTACGAAATAACGCTTCAGGATCAACATCTCCGGTACGGGTTATACAGAGGTTTTTTTCCTGAGTTTCAAGATATGCGAATTATGTGGCACGGCCAATTATAGGATTTTTTTAATTATTTCCTCGAAAACAATATCATCATCATCATCATTGTTAACCATTATCAATCCACTGCTGGACAAAGGTCTCCATAAATTTCTTCCACGACGGTCTGTCTTCTGCCAGTCTCCTTAATGTTACTCCCGCATACTTGCGAATTTCATCCTCCCATTTCCCATGTGGTTTTCTTCTGGGTCTTTCCCTGTCCCTTGGAATCCAGTAAAACATTTCGGCGGTCCATCAATGGTCCGTCATTCTAGCAACATGTCCAGCCCATTACCATTTCAGGGATATTACTCTGATTATGATGTCTTCCGCTCTTGCCATTTTTCCGATCCACGAGTTCCTCTTCTTATCTCTTCTGGTAAACCAAGCATGCATCTCTTCATGCTCCATTGAGTTGTCTGCAGTCTTTGTATGTCTCTTTTAGTTAACGTCCACGTCTCTGCAACATACGTAATCTCTGGAAGGATGCATTGATCAAACACTTTTCTTTTAAGACATAATGGCATATTGCTCTTGAAAATTATACTGTTTCTTTCAAAAAGCTCTACGGGTAAAATTTAAAGGCCGATTAATTTCTTCATCAATGTGACCCTCACTTGATATCTGCTGTCCAAGATAAATGTAGGTATTGGTTATCTCCTGATTTTCCACAGCAATCGATAAATCTTCATTTCTTGTAAGAGCATTGTACATCTCTTTTGTCTTCTGAAAGTTCATTTTTAATTCCACTTCTTTACTCTTGTCAGCAAGTTCCTGGATCATACTCTGCAGCTCTCATGCGGTAGTTGCAAAAATGACTACGTCATCAGCAAAACAAAGGTGAGTTCAATAATCTCCAATAATCTTTATCCCTTTGTTTTCCCAGTTCAGTGATTGAAAGACATTTTCCAAAGTGGCTTTAAAAAGTTTGGGAGATATCTTGTCGCCTTGTCCCACACCCTTTCCAATTTTTATGGGTGCTTTATTGTCAAACAGCCGAATCTTTGCGCTTGCATTTTCATCGATGTTATTAATAATATTAATGTATGCATCTTCCATACCGTAGAATTTCAGAGCCATTGTAACTGCTGATGTTTTTACCGAATCAAAGGCCTTTTCATAATCGATAAAAGCCATGCATAACGCAAGTTCGTATTCCCTCGCTCTTTCAGTTAGTTTTCTAGGTGCGTAGATTTGATCTATAGTGCTGTAGCCACTACTGAATCCAGCTTGTGCTCTCGGTTGAGCCATGTCCAGTGTCACTTTCAAACGATTTTATAAACCGCTGATTGAAGGCTGATAGGTCTGTAATTCCTGAGATCCTCAATGTCACCTTTTTATGTAGCAGGATCATTGTAGCATTGTTCCAATTCTCAGGAATCTTCCCTTCATTAAGGCACCGAGTGAAAACTCGGGCGAGTACTGTTTCAATTTGTCCACTTGCTTCTTGTATGATGTCTACGGTAATTTCATTTTCTCCTGGAGCTTTTTCCCGGTTCATGTTCTTGATTGCATGTGCAACTTCAGATGGGAGGACAGGAAGAAATATGGTACCTTTCGTAATGTCTGGAGTACATGTATAATCCCTTTCATATAGTTTTGACTAGAAATACTTCACTCTTGTCAAAATATCACCTCTATTTCTTGTTACAGAACCATCTTTTCTCAGAGTTATAATCTGTTTTCTTCCCTTACTCAGATGTCATTTTGCTCTGTTCAGTCTTTGGTTGTTTTCAATTGCTTTCCTCACTAGTTCAAAGTTGAATTTCCTTACGTCTTCCGTGATACTTTTTCATACTGTCTTGCATAGCTCTATATATTTCACTTTGGAAGTCACACCTCCTTTAGTTGTCCTCATCTCTCTTCTTTTTTGCATCAGAATTTGTTTTTTTCTAATAATTTGTTCATACGGAACTTGTTCTTAGTGGCAGCTATTTTTGTTGCTGTTTCCATAAGAGACCTGGTTAGTGACAAATTTCTTGTTACACATAATAAAATCAATTTCACTCTTCAATCCTTTGGGGTGCCTCCATGTCCATTTCCTTTGCTGCTTTTTCTTGAAAAAGGAGTTCATGATGAAAAACCCTTGTGCCACTGCAAACTCAACGAGAGTATTTTCACGCTGGTTTCTGTTGCCGTGACCGAATTTACATAATGAAGTCTCGTTCTGCTGCCGTCTCCCTATTTTTGCATTGAGATCTCCCATAATTATCTTCAAGTGCTGCTTACCTTTATTATTTAGTTGACGAATTTCCTCATAAAATTCTTCAATTTCTTCCTCAGGATGACTTGTGGTTGTTACATAAGTTTGAATAATCTGAGCCTGGTATCTTCTCGAGAGTTGGATAACGAGTCGTGCAGCTCTGTCAGAGGAACTTTCAACTTCTACAACTTTATCCTTCAGTTTCTTGTTTATTAAAAATCCAACAGCAATAGTTCCGCCAGTATCTGTCCAACGATAGTAGAAGAGATGTCCACTTTCAGTTCAATGAGATCTTCTCCTTTTCTCCTTACCTCACTTAGCCCGACGATGTCCCACTAGATCTTTTGTAGTTGCTCTTTCAATTCAAGGAGCCTTGAATCAGAATATAGTGAGCGTCCATTGTAAGTAGCCAAGGTCAACATCAGATGACAGCCTAGTCCAATCCTACGATTATTCTTAGAACCCTCTGCCTACATGTCGCACTGGCCGCTGCCTTGGCCAGGTACATTCGAGCTGCCGGAGACTGAGGGCCAAGATTTAAGTTGTGGAGTCATTTGGTGGTCGTTGGGGTTGGCCATAACTCACCACGGAGGCCAAGCGTGTTGGTGATTGTGGGATAGCATTTCCTCTAATCGCAATGGTATAGATATACCGCTATTGGCGGTTGTGAGAGCCCCTTTAGTAGGAACAGGATGCACCACGAGACGGCGGGGTTGACATTTGTCAAGGAGAGGCTGCATTATGTTGCGCATCCCCTGACCTTATATCAAAAATATATATATAAATATATACATATGTATATATGGCGATGATTTAAGGAAAAGAAGGTAGGATGCCTGGTTTTCCCAGTGCAAATGTCTTTAAATCATTGAACTAGGAAAAACAAAAGGATAACGACTAATGGAGATTATTGAACTCACCCTCGTTTTGTTGATTACGTAGTCATTTTTGCAACTGCCACTTCAGAGCTGCACAGTATGTATGATCTAGGAACTTATTGACAAGAGTAAAGAAGTGGGATTAAAAACGAACATTTAGAAAACAAAATTGGCGTACAAGTGCTTTTACAACAAATGAAGATTCATTTAATGATGTGGAATTCAAAGATGATACCTACATTTACCTTGGTCAACAGATATCAAGCGAGGACCACATTGTTGAAGAAATTCATCGGCGTATAGAACTTGGTTGGGAAGCTTCTGGAAGAAACAATACAATTTTGAAGGGCAATATACCATTTATGTTTTGAGACAAAAGTATTTAATCAGTGCATTCTTAAAGTTCTTACGTACGGAGCAGAGGCAGGGACTTTAACTTAAAAAGACATACATCGACTGCAGAAAACTGAATGCAGCAGGGAGAGATGCATGCTTGGTGTAACCAGAAAAGATAAGAAGAGGAACTCGTGGATCAGGGAAATGATAGGAGTGTAGGACATCATGATCAGGGTGAAATCTCTGAAGTGACAATGGGCTGGATATGTTGCAAGAAGAACGGACGACCGATGGACAACCGAAAGTTTAGATTGGATACCAAGGCACAGGAAAAGACCCAGAAGAATACCACATGGCAGATGGGTTGATTAAATTAGAATGCATTTCGGAGTGTCATGGAAGGGAGTGGCTCAAGACATACCGTTTTGGAAGAAATTTCAGAAGACGTTCATCCAGCAGTGAATTTAAAATTTGACGACGATGATGTTGACTTAGACTAAAGTGCCAAACGTCACGGGATAGTAGAATCCCGTCACGGGATAGCAGAATCGCAACTGATAGAAATCGTGACCCACGCCACGATTTCTATCAGTTGCGAGGTGTAATCTAGTGAGTCAGGTTGAACAACCACCAGTAGGATTACGTCAAGCTGACGTGCATTATCGGAGTTTGAACGAGGCATGGTAGTCGGAGCCAGACGGATCTGGCATTCAATTTCCGAAGTACTGCAAACATTCAACATTCCTCGATCCACGGTGCCACATGTGTACCGAGAATAACTCATGGAAGGCATTACCGCCCACCGTGGACAGCGCAGTGGCTGACCACGGGTGCTGAATGACCGTGACCAACACGTGTCTTACCAGGATTGTGGATGTTAACAGACAAGCGACACTAGCTCAAATAGCATCCACGTTCAATGCAGGAGGTACCAGAGAAATATCCGTCATGTCAGTGCAGCGTAATTTAGCGTCCATGGGAACAGAAGACCCACCAGAGTGCACTTTATTAAAACTCAGACATCGAACACAGCGGCTCACCTGGGCTCCTAAAAACGGCAATTGGACCCTGGAAGACAGGCAACATCTGGCGTGGTCCGATGTGTCACGCTACCACTTATTACGAGCTGATGGTAGGTTTCGAGTGTGGCGCAAACACCATAAAGCCTTGGACCCAAACTGTCAACAAGGCACTGTGCAAACTGGTCGTGGTTCTACACATGTGCGGAGTGTATTTATCTGGCACGGTTTGGTCCTCTGGTTCTCGTAAACACGTCATTAGCCGGTAATCACTTTGTTGCTCTGCTGGGTGACCATTTGCTACTTTTCATGGACTTCATGTACCCCAAAAACTATGGGATTTTCCAGGCGAACAATGCACCATGTCATCGGTCCCAAGTTGTCCAAAATTGGTTCAACGAGCATTCTGGACATTTCCGACGGTTGGTGTGACCATCACGTTTGCCCGACATGAACCCAATAGGGTACTTATGGAAAGTGGTGGAAAAGTCAATTCGCATCGAAGATCCTGCACCTGCAACTACCAGAGAACTGTGGGCGGCTGTGCAGATGGCATGGCTCAACATCTCTCCAGAGGTCTTCCGACCACTTGTGGAATCGATGCCATGTCGAGTTGCTGCGCTTCACCCAGTTAGAGGAGGTCCTACATGATAATAGGTAAGTATCCCATGACTTTTCGCACTTCAGTGTACATTCATATTGATAATATAATCGCGATTAACGATCGGGACAGCGTTTAGAATGTGTCGTTATAATTTCTCAGTAAAAGAAGCAATGATATTTTGATTTGATGTATCTTCGCCTTCATGCTGGGATTACGAAGAAAGATAATGACGTTAGAGCATCTGCCGAAATTTCTCTCCCTTCCTCCGGTATTTGTTCCGCGTTTATAATAATGCAAAGTATGTGAGATTAAAGGCTCAAAGTTATTGCTACCGCTCTTTGTATGAATAGCGAAAGACAGGTTTTCATTGAAATAAAATTTCACGAGGTATTTGAATCATTTATGTACACGTCGAATGTGCTTCCTCTTTTTCAGCTTTAGAACAAGTTATTTGACGGAAATGCAAGCCACGTACTTACAAACACAAGACAAAGGAATCGAATAAAATGTAGGGGAAAAGGTACTATTTAGCAATAGTTAAACACGATCATTTCTTAGTAACATTATTTATTGGAAAATCAGTATGGAAATGAAAAACATTAAAACACATAAGGGATTAAATACACACCACATTTCTCTTATGTAAATATGTTTGCATGATAAAAAATTCAAATGAATTAGATTCGGTACACTATCATAAATAAGTGGTGTGTATTCGCGGAAAATCCCAGAAAAATAGTGTGCAAGAAAGTTTCCTGTACTTCTCCTTCTTCAAACGAAATTTCCGTTTTTAGAATGCCCCTTTTTTAGCTTCCGTATTTTCACAGAATTTGAGTAGTCAAAAATTTTGTTTATTTCGGAAAAGTGCGTTTCGGGTTTTTCTGTTTTTATACAGAATTTTCGCTAAATCGAAAACTCTGAATTTCTCAGTCGTTACACCAACTAATCCTTTCGCACCGGCGGGATTCATTTGGGATGGCTCAACAGAATTCATTAGAGTTGGCTCAACGGACTTCGTTAGGGTTGGCTCAACAGAAGTGATTAGGGTTGGTTCAATTGGATTCGTTAAGGTTGGCTCAATTGGATTCGTTAGGGTTGGCTCAATGGGATTTGTAATGGTTGTCTCAACAGAATTTGTTAGGGTTGGCTCAACAGAATTCGTTAGGGTTGGCTCAACACAATTCGTTACGGTTGGACGAATGCGATTCGTTACGGTGGGCTGAACAGAATTTGTTAGAGTTGGCTCAATGGGATCCTTTATGGTTGGCTCAACAGAATTGGTTAGGGTTGGCTCAATAGGATTCGTTAGGGCTCAAACAATTGGTTAGGGTTGGCTCAATGGGATTCGTTAGGGCACAAACAATTTGTTAGGGCTCAACAGAATTTGTTAGGGTTGGCTCAATGGGATTTGTTATAGTTGGCTACAGAATTCGTTAGGGTTGTCTCAACAGAATTCGTTAGAGCTGGCTTAATGGGATTTGTTAGAGATGGCTACAGAATTCGTTACGGCTTTCTCAATGGGATTGTTAGAGTTGGCTGCAGAATTCGTTACGGCTGGCACAATGGGCTTCGTTAGGGTTGGCTGAACAGAATTCGTTAGGTTTGGCTCAATGGGATTCGTTACGGTTGGCTGAACAGAATGCGTTAGAGTTGGCTCAATGGGATTCTTTAGGGTTGGTTTAATGGGATTCTTTAGGGTTGGCTCAATGGATTTCGTTAGGGTTGGCTCAATGGGTTTCGTTAAGGTTGACTCAATGGGATTTGTTAGGGTTGACTACAGAATTCGTTACGGTTTGCTCAATCGGATTCGTTAGGTTTGGCTCAACAGAATTCGTTAAGCTTGAGTCAATGGAATTCATTACGGTTGTTCAATGGGATTCGTTACGTTTGGCTAAATGCGATTATTTAGGGTTGACTCAATAGAATTCGTTAGGGTTGGCCGAAAGATTTCGTTAGATTTGGCTAAATGCAATTATTTAGGGTTAGCTCAACAGAATTCGTTACGGTTGGCTCAACAGAATTTGTTAGGCTTGGCTCAATGGGATTCGTTACAGTTGGCTCATCAGAATTCGTTACAGTTGGCTCATCAGAATTCGTTAGTTTTGGCCCAATGGAATTAGTTACGGTTGCCTCAATAGGATTTGTTACGGTTGGCTGAACAAGATTGGTTAGTTGGCTCAATGGGATTCTTTAGGGTTGGATCAATGAGATTTGTTTGGGTTGGGTCAACAGAATTCATTACGGTTGGCTCAGTGGGATTCGTCAGGGTTGTCTCAACAGGATTTGTTAGGGTTGGCTCAATGGGATTCGTTAGGGTTGGCTCAATGGGATTCGTTAGGGTTGGCTCAACGGGATTCTTAGGGTTGGCTCAATGGGATTCGTTAGGGTTGGCTCAACGGTATTCTTAGGGTTTGCTTAACAGAAACCACGCGTCTTAACAACTGGGATCGGGAGTCACTCACACGTTCCAGGTAACACTCAAATTGCGCGATGATGATTTTTTTCGTCATAAGTGCGAGTTAATTAGTCCTTTTATTTCCTGTTGGAGCTTATTATTTTTTAAATAGGTTTGTAATAATTTATTTTTTTCTGTAGGAGGACTTATCACAAATTAAGTATTTTTTGTAGTAATTTTGCGAAGTAATAAAATGCTTTGGAACTTGAGATGTTTTTATACTGATAATTACTTTTAATTATCCGTAAGAAAAGGTGAAATGTACTGCTTTATAGTATTATTTTACAAAATTCCTAAATATAAAATTTCCTCTTAATATATCATATAAATACAGAAAAAGTGAGAACATAACTTTTTCGTTAATATACAAAGGGAATTGCAGAAACGTTTCTGAAAAATCAGAATTTTCCTGGAGTACGACAAATCCGTGGCGGCGTTCACGTCTGAGGAGGTATTCTGATCGACGGACGTGCGGAACTCCAGATATTTGAAGGAGATGCTGAAACCGGTACGTGCTACTGTAATGAGGTAATCCTTCCCCATGTTCTTCTCTTCGAAGTACCATTGGTCTACAGTTCCTGTTAATGGACGATAACGTCACACCCTATCGTACGGTGGCTGTGGATGAGCTGTCGGAAAGTGAAGACATTTAGAGTAATATAGGGCTATATAGGTCTGTAGCCGTTAGAAAGGAAGAACTATAGCCGTGGGATAGAAGGACTATAGTCTTGGGAATATTTGGTAGAAGGACTATAGCCGTGGGAATATTCGATAGGACTATAGCCGTGGGAATATTCGATAGGACTATAGCCGTGGGAAAGACTATAGTCATTCGATGGAAGAACTATTAGCCGTGGGAAAGACTATAGTCATTCGATGGAAGAACTATTAGCCGTGGGGTAAACAGACCTTTGACCGTGGGGTAAATGAAGCTTTGTAAACGAACCTCATTCGTGACTCCAGACGAAATAAAACTCTGAAGATAATCCAGGAGCCAGCTCTTCTGTCTACCTTTCGAATGAGCAGACCCATGTCGAATAAACAGCACACGTTACAAGGAGTCACAAGGTAGTAAATTGAAGCCAGCAATTTGGAGAAAACGGAAAAAAACCATTGTCATGAGCCACGGTTTCCTTCATGTCAGTTCCCTTTTCTTATAGTCATTCTCACTGAATTGAAACAATCTAGAACATACAATTTTGAGATCTTTTGACAGCCACCATGAATGCTTTAAAAAGAAATTTCATTGGTTGAACGATTAAAGACCAAAAATAGGTTTATAAGTTATGCACTGACTAACTGAAAACATATTTCTCTACTAAGAAGTTGTGCAATGCTGAACAAAGTGCGTCGAAAAGAGGTGACCATGAAGAAAATAGATACACTAGTGCGTTTTTTACTACCGTTGCCTTACTTT
This sequence comes from Macrothele yani, assembly GCA_039090855.1. Classification (NCBI taxonomy): domain Eukaryota; kingdom Metazoa; phylum Arthropoda; class Arachnida; order Araneae; family Macrothelidae; genus Macrothele; species Macrothele yani. Next base: position 184,609,427 of record CM076990.1, on the reverse strand, counting down.
TTGTAAATGCATTTTACATGCTTTGTGCTCTACCCTCGTAGTTGTAAAGTGAACTATTCTCCAAAATACGCTCTGCTTGACGGCAAGATTGCTTCATGTGAATGGCAGGACCCATTATCTGTTTGGTGCATTTTTTAGAATTAATTTCCTTCTCCAGATTACTATTGTCAAGATAAAGTATTCTCTGGCTATTCAGTGTTATTCACGAGGTGTAGATTGATGGCACACGCCTGAGAGAAATAATTCTTTTATCAGTCGAATGACTGTTGGAGTATGAAGTCATGATAGACTTGTGGCAAGATGTAAAATGGTGAAATCTCAACATGATAATGCTGAAGTTCACCCGTTTATTTGCACTGTTAGAAAATGCTTGATCTCGGTCATGTAAAATAAACGTACGCAGTAATTTATTTGGCAATAGAACAGTTAAAGATTGAAGGCTTTGTGGCATTCATTCTTGAAAATTCAGAGATAGTAAAAGAAGTATGTGGGATACAGTAAAAGAAGTATGTGTGAGACATTAAAAGAAGTATGTGTGAGACAGTAAAAGAAGTAGATGTGAGACAGTAAAAGAAGTAAGTGTGAGACAGCAAAAGAAGTGAGTGTGAGGCAATAAAAGAAGCAAGTGTGAGACAGCAAAAGAAGTAAGTGTGAGACAGTAAAAGAAGTAAGTGTGAGACAGTCAGAAATCCACAGTCACCGATCAGCTTAAAAAGCACACAGTGACCTATGTAACCTTGTCAGTTCTACGTAAGTAACCCTTTACTCACCGTGTATATTGAACTACATTTTTGCACTGAACACATTGCATATTGACATTTATTGCAGATCAACTTAGAATTTTTGTCTAACATGCCGATCTCAAAGAAAACCATAACAATGAATCTCAGAGGTGCAGTTTTGATTTCGGAATAACCTTTTCAGGTGAGCCAAGGCACGAATCCTATTGAAGAATCAGTTATATGTTTGTCCTACCGCATTAGTTTTGTTCTTCTTTGGGGCCATTGCCCCTATATTAAGGACGTCGGACACCTAATATCCTTTGGCGTTCATATGGTTTTTGTTTATCCCAAAATAAAAAAAAAAAAGTACCTTCAAATTTAAGTTTCTTGACAATCTATCTTTCATTTCGTCTTGTTTTCTTTTATCTTTTTTCTTCCTCGGAGTGACACAGCATATCGCTTTATCAACATGATTGGAAGAAATACTTTAATACCTGGCCGAGGGAAATATGAGCGAAGATTCCCTGATTCACGATGTCGCTTCCTACAACTGCTCACTTTCATTCACTACACCTCTAAGTTACACTGCGAAATAACTTTCCCTATCAGACAGAGAAAGGCATACCTGAGGGTTTTGGCATATTCTCTTGGCTAGCTCATTAAAAATTCTTTGTCTACGTGGAATTCATTTGATATGTATCCATTTCTCTATGTTTAGAAGATGCATCAGAATATTACGTGACTAAAGAAAAGACCGAAATCTAATGTTTTTTCTTGTACATTGATTCACCCCGAATTTTATAGCAATTCCTGTACGCTTTTATCTGGTACGTTCTCTCCGATACAAAGTGTCCAATCGTTCTACAGTAATGTAAATGTCTCTGAGTTCTTATGAAGATTTTTGAGTGATGTTGAACAATCTAAATTTTAACCCTTTTAACAGAATTTGATCATTATAGGACTTCAAATTATATATTTCCATTCATACAGTACGAAATCACGCAAAATAGCCCTGAAATGAACGTTACCAGTGACAAGGAATTCATGCCCTGGGTATTCAAAGAAACGTCAAGAAAATCCCCAGAAATTGCATTTGAACTATCTTTTTAGCACGCTTTTTGTAAAAAACGATCGTGCTTATGTTACCGGTTTGTCCGTCCATCCGTCTGTCCGTCCGCCTGTAGACACCATATATCTGCAACTATTAGTCTGATTTGAAAATTTCTTTTTGTATTGGGAAGCTAGAAATATGCGAATGATGATCCTTTATTTCGGTTTTTTTACGATGTACAATTTCGTCGCTAGAAGGCGTAAACGCAGATGATGTCGAATTCAAAATACATTTTATTCCATATATTTGCTTCTAAACATCCGATTAAAAAAATGCTTTTATCTTTCGATTCCATTTATGTTGAAGCGTATTTTAGGTATAGCAACTTTTCCAAGTCATGCATAGATTTTCTTCTAGGGGAGGAAAAGTAAATTACGTTTTCCCCGATATCAATACTTTTAAAACTGCGATTTGAAAACTTTTTGCTTCAGCGGATACAGCTCCTGATGAAAATATTTTGCATATAATTTCTAATTTTGGTAAAACAGTACTTTGGCTACCAGGGAGCGTAACGTTAATTTTTGCTTCTGATGTATTTGCAGAAAAATCTGAGCTTCTAAAATATCGATTGGAAAACTTCGTTCGTGGACCGATTGCACTCCCGTCGATAAAACTTTTCGGAATATTTTCTACTTAAAATATTTCATTGTTTCTCTGCCAGGGGCCGTAGATGTAAATCAAATTTTTGGCAATATCTCTGCTCCTAATGGTCCGATTTGAAAAATTCTTTTTTCATCGGATAGAGTTTCCGGTGTAACATGTTTTTCATATAGATTGAAAATTTTCAAATAATTCATAGTCTTTCCGCTAGGGAGAGTAAAGGTAAATTGCGTTCCCCCTGATATCTCTGTTTCTAAAACTCCAATTTCAGAAATTCTTCCTATCGCGTACAGCTCCTGATGGAAAATGTACTTCATATAATTTCTAATATTTGATAAAGAATGGTTTACCCACCAGGGGGCATAAGTATTAATTTCTGCTTCTGATGTATTTGCAGCAAAATCTGAGCTTATGAAAACTCAACTAAACTTTTTCTTTACTTGGACCGATACCACTCACACCAAAAAATCTTTTGAATGTACTTTCTTCCTAAAATAATGCATGGCTTTCCCGCTAGAGGGCGTAGATGCATATCTTATATTTGTCCATATCTCTGCTTTGAAGAGTCCGATTTCAAAATTTATTTCTTTGTTGGAGAGCGTTTCCGCTACGAAATGTTTCCCTACACTGGCGTGCAAAAATTAGGGACGAGATGGTTTTTCGAATGTAACGTCGTGCAGAAGTGATCCACATCGACTCAAATCATACCATAAGATCCCCAAGATGTTAGAATATGGGACGAGTGAGCAAAACCGTCCAAACAAGGAATCCAAGGGATACAAAAGCACTTTATTGAAAAGGTAGCTTCGAGCACAACTGGACAGAAGACAGAAACTTCCATGTGACAGGCGACTGCCAAAAAACATTCAGTTTTTAGTAGGGGATATGATCACCCCTGACTGCGTTGCAGGATTTACAACGTCTCGTCATGCTGATGTCGAGGTTGTCAAGGAGCTGTAGAAGCATCGTGGCCCGTCCCTCTTGTAGCGCGAATCGCAGCTGCGGAATCGTTGCTCTGGGGACGTGCTCCCAAGCGTATCCCGAGAAGGTCTCACACTTGTTCGATTGGATTTAGGTCCGGGGACTTTGCGGGCCTATCCATGCGTTGAATATATTCACTCTCCAACAGCTCTGCGGCAGCCACTGTACGATGAGGTGTAGCGTTGTCGTCCATGAAGAGGAACTCAGGACCCACAGCACCTGTAAATAGACGCACGTGAGGCAGGAGATCCTCTGTACAATAGCGGACACCAGTGACTGAACCTCCTTGGAAGATGTGGAGGTCAGTACGGCTACCAACTATGATACCGCCCCAAACGAGAACAGCGCCGCCTCTAAACCGGTCCCTTTCGATAAGGTTGGAGGTGTGATTGCTTGTTCCCTGCTCTCTCCAGAACTGCATACGCCCAGAATCGCTCGCCAAACTAAATGGGCTCTCATGAGTAAAGAGAACTCGACCCCATTGCTTATGTGTCCAGTTCTTGTGTTCCCGGCACCACAGAAACCACCGTCTCCGATGAGCAGACGTTAATGGCACACACCGTACTGGTCGTCGTGCAAATAGACCATTTTTGTGCAGCCTCCTGGCCACGGTAAAATGCGATAAAGGATGTTTAGTTGTCTGTTGCATGTGCCTTGCGATTTCTTCCGCTGTCTGCCGTCTGTCTCTTCTCGCCTGTAGGACAATATAGCGGTCGGCCGCCGCCGTGGTTGCTCGTGAATGACCACTGCTAAACTCTCGGATAGCTGTTCCTGTCGTTTAAAATACTCTGCTAGCTCGTGAAACGATGCTGTGAGCGATCCCGAAATCATCGGCCACACTAGTCACACTTCGACGTTCTTCCAACTTCCCAATGACGCGACGTTGGGTAAAGTCATCCAGATGTCGTCTACTGGACTGTCTGTTGGCCATATCACACGGTAGCAGCAACTCGACGTCGTTAAAACCGATGTACACCGTGCAATAGTTTTCATCGAATTGCTGAGCGTACACCGCCCTTGTGCTTTACACCTTTCCGCCCCCCCCCTACGCCATGCTGCATATAAGCGCATGCCCTACCGTACCGGACCCTAGTCTATCTCTTTAGTGGTCTATTGGTCCGTTCTGCCTGCTCGTTCCGCTGTTATGCTAATTTCCCCTCTTCGTCCTTAATTTTTGCACACCAGTGTATAAATTCAAATTTTTCTTGACGCGCTAGTCTGCAACCAGAAGGCGTAAGTTCAAGATTCCGTTTCCAGCAATGTCTGCGGGATTAAAAACTAGATTGAAATACTTATTCCTTCGGTCAGATACTATTGTTTTCCATACCGGTTTCATTGAATTTGAATAGCTTTGATAAATTTAATTTGCGTCAGAACGGATTCACAAGACGTGCTCATTACACACGAAAATTCGGTGTCATCTTTCTTGTTCTTTTTTTCAAAAGGTCTCATATGGTAAAAGGTAAAAAATGTTGAAAACCTCGTTGCATTAATCAATGCAGATTTTGTGCTCTTTCGTCGCTTCATATTAAAATCCTAATTCTGCATTTTCCTCAGTTTAAGACAAACAATTATTCAGTCTTTCGTGCACCTCTTCCAAAACTGGTAGGCACATTTTTCGTTAAATTTGTTCTCATTTAATTTGGAGTTTAACTGTTTATATTTCGTTTATAATTGGCGTTTTTATATACGAAATGCTTGAGTTATGATGTTGCGAAGATTTAGTTGACTCTTAAAAAGTAGGAACTTATCATTCATTGCAATCTTTAGTTATATGAGAATATTCCACCCGTGTTTTTTTCCAGATAACCGTGGTTTCTCGAGAACGCTGCTACATATTGAAAGGAAAACCTATATTTCCTTTTTACATAATCACTCTGGTAACAAATCAATACATGCGAAAGTAAACCTGAGCATAATACTCTGAAATATGGTTTAAATTCTTTGGAGGCATGAGATTTAATTTTAAAGATGGGAGCATGTTTTTTTGGGGGAAAAGGAGGCCAACGACCTAGGTGAGCAACTCAATAGGAAATACGCAGTCGCTTCTTGTTAATTTAGGGCCAATGGTTCCAAAAAACGGAGAGAACCAGTGCCGTAAGATAAACACAACATCCATGCCTCACCGGGATCCGAACCCTGACCCACATCGCACGAACAATCACAAGTCAGCGCTTAGACCACTGTCCCATCGGGGCGGCAGGATGCACTGCAACTTATAAAAGAATAATAGTACACGATCATGAGTAAGGCGAATTTTAAACGATTTTTTTTTATGTTTTCAGGAAATATCTTAAATGTTTAAGGAAAGCCAAATTTAAGGATTAATAACGCCTAAAATTCACGCGTTTGTTCTTCTAAAAACAGAGGAAGCATTGTGAAAAGGGAATATAGCGATTTGTATCCACAGTCGTTCTTAGTATTCAAGAAGAAATACAGTAGTAGTGAGTAACACATTTTCTTTTTATCTGCCTAACTATACAGTCTAAGCATAAACTTTCTAGTGACAAATTTAAGGATCTTTTTTATCCTACATCTCCAGCTAAGTCATAGCTGTAAACTCTATATTAATGTTCGTACTGTATCCAAACGTTTCTAAGTTTCTTTCCGTGTGATTGTTTTGTGCGTAGGTGGCATCACATTAGTAGAGAAAGAAGAATTACTCATATCAGTGCAAGGGAAAAGACACAAAAGCGAGAATAGATTAAACTTCCTAATTTTGTAATTGGACGTTTACATGGAGCTTGATATGCTTTTCCTACAAGATGGTGTCCCGCCATGGATGACCGAAACTTCCTCGACAGCCGCTACCCAAAGAACATTAACTACTACAATCAATAGCCATAACCCTTCTACATTTTGCTTTATGGGGATATGTTAGGGATAGAGTATCCGTGTGTTCAATGCCGAGCAGCGTCACAGAGTTCAAAACCCGGATATCAGAAGCAATTTTGCAAGAGGGTAATACAGCGCTGAAGAGGATGTGGGAGGAAATAGATTAGGGCTAATGTGTATGCCGAAAATGCAAGGGAGCGCATATTGAATACATGTAAGTTAATTTAAAATGGGTTTGAAATATATTTGTTTTCTCTTTCCAACGTAAAGTTTAATATGAAACTTTGTAGTTCCGAAAGCTACAGTGAAATAAATTCTCCAGATCATTAGATCTCACCTTTCACATGCTACTCAGGGGCCGACTCAAGTTAATAAGCAAAGCAACGGGGCTGACATCTTCTTAAATCAGCTGATTTACAGGCTTTCTTTCCCCCTCAGTCAGATCGATATATGAAACTGTACTGCCCATGTTCACGTCTCCTTTGGTCTAGTAATTCAGTTGTCCGGCACGCCTTTTGTTAAAAAACAACCGTGCTTATGTTATCGGTTTGTCAGCTCCGTCTGTCTGTTGACACCATATCTCTACAACTATTAGTCCAAATGAAAACTTATTTTTGTATTGGGTAGCCTAAAATGTGCGAATGATGACGCTTGCATTCCGTTTTTTTTCGATGCGTAACTTTGCCGCTAGAGGGCGTAAATGCAGATGCTGTCGAATTCAAAATACATTTTATTCCAATCGTTTTCTTCTAAATATCCAATTGAAAAAAATTATTTTTCTTTTCGACGCCATTCATATCGAAGACTATTTTATATACATTCAAGTAATACAATGTTTAGATATGATGTGCCAGTCAGACGTTGATCAACACGAATGAAAGGGCCCAAAGCATGCCAGGAAAACATTCCCCAAACCATAACGTTGCCTCCACCAGCTTGAAGGGTTGTAGCGATGAAGTTGGGGTCCATGCGCTCGTGCTGTTTCCGCCAAATTCTCACTCGGCCATCGGCATGGTGCAACTGAAAACGTGATTCATCGGACCACATAATTTGTTTCGTATTATCGACTGTCCAATCCTTGTGTGAACTGGAGACGTTTTCTCTGGTTATCTGCAGACAGCAAAGGTGTTCGAACAGGCCTTCGGCAGCCATATCTCTTCCGATGCAATGTACGGCGCACAGTGCTTGCAGAGATCATTTGAGAGGATCCTAGATTAAGATGGTCTGTAATTTGCGGCACTGTTGCTCTTCTGTTGTCTGTTACCAGTCTGGACACTCTCCGTTCCGCCCGAGCAGTCACTAGTCGATGACGATCACACGTTGCACGTAGAGACCCAGTTTTTTGGCTGAGAGTCCAAACTTTCAACACTTTAGCAACAGCTGCTCTGGAACATTTCACGAATGCGGCGGTTTCGGTGATACTCGCTCCATGGCCCCGAGCTCCTACTATCATCCCACGTTGAAAGTCCGTCAAATCGCATTTTTTACCCATCTCGTCAACCAAAAATCACTTCTACTACTGTCGCAAGCACTAAGCTTTCCGTTTTTATACTAGCCTCGCCCTCTGGCGGCAACAGCGTGCAGCCATAGCTCATTTGCTTAAAACTGTCAAGTGGTCATCATAAAGTGGCCACTCAGTGTATATTGCCGTAAGATATACAGGTTGCACAGGAAAGTCCCTTTAGCCTGAAATAACTTGCGAACGGAGAGAGGCACAGTTATGCAAGTGAGATAACGGTATAGTAAAGCGACTACGCCCGATCGAATGCAATCAATAGCAGCGCCTCTAGTGGCGAAATGCGAAAGTTAGGCATTGCAAATCGAAAACTAAAAGAGATAGAGCAACATTTCCAATTACAAAGTTGTGGAGCATCAATTAATTAGTACAAAACGACATTTGTTTTACCCAGATAAGATAAATTGTTGCTTGAATACCTTAAAATGTCCGAAATCGATGCGCGACCTTTTGTGTGAACGTTTGAAGGGAACAGTCATAGGTATGAGCAAATACACACAATTTATTCCGTAAATTCGTGCTTATGTCAATACAGTTTGATGACGTCAGACAAAACAAAAACAAAAAGGCAAACTGGCGCACAGTGATAAAAAGTTAATGTCGAGTATATTCGGAGAGTTCGCCATTGCCCACGATACACATTTGTATTCATGAAATTAACTCTGCATGTACATTCCTCAGCATGGAAGGTGTCACACTATTGCAAGCATCTGTAACACGACGACATATTCCCGTGCAGCTAGCGCCGCGTTCCGTTGGCATTCGACGTAAACAAGCACCATCTCGCAACATTGGGAGTAAGTGAAGCTCCCCATTCTCACACAGCGTACGTAGACCTAAACTTCTGATTAGGGTACATCCTGGTTTTCATATCGTAGGTACGGTACAACGTCATAATCTGCATTTGCATACGGCTACATTTGCGAAATGTAAATATGCAGATTCAAATAGTCGCGCTTTGATGTCGGACATTTAAGGGTATTCAGGCGACAATTTATCTTATCCGTGTGAAACAAATATCGTTTTGTACAATTTAATTGATGCTCTACAACTTTGTATTTGGAAATTTTGCTCCATCTCTTTTTGTTTTCGATTTGTAATGGCTAACTTCCGCATTTCGCCACTAGGGTCGCTGCTATCGGTTGCATTCAATCGGTCGTGTTCGCTTTATTATACAGTTATCTCACTTGCATAACTGTGCCTCTCTCCGTTCGCAAGTTATATCCGGCTAAAGGGACTTTCCTATGAACCCTGCATATCATCATCATCATCATCATCATTGTCAACCATTATCAATCCACTGCTGGTCTCCCCAAGTTTCTTCCACAACGGTCTGTCTTGTGCCAGTCTCCTCCATGTTACTCCCGCATACTTTCGAATTTCATCCACCCATCTTCCATGTGGTCTTCTTCTGGGTCTTTTCCTGTCCTTTGGACTCCAATCTAAAATTTCGACTGTCCATCGATATTCTGTCCTTCTGGCAGTATGTCCAGCCCATTGCCATTTCAGGGATTTAACTCTGATCATGATGTCTTCCACCGTTGTCATTTTTCGGATACACGAGTTCCTCTTCTTATCTCTCCTGGTTACACCAAGCATGCAGCTCTCCATACTGCTTTTAGTTGTCTGCAGCCTTTGTATGTCTCTTTTAGTTAAGGTCCACGTCTCTGCACCATACGTAAGCACTGGAAGGATGCATTGATCAAACACTTTTCTTTTAAGACATAATGGCATATTGCTCTTGAAAATTATGATGTTTCTTCCAAAAGCTCTCCAGGCAAGTTTTGTACGTCGATTAATTTCTTCATCAATGTGACCCTCACTTGATATCTGCTGTCCAAGATAAACGTACGTGTCTGTTATCTCCAGCTTTTCTCCAACAATCGATAAATCTTAATTTCTTGTAAAAGCATTGAACATCACTTTTGCCTTCTGAAAGTTCATTTTTAATCCCACTTCTTTACTCTTGTCAGCAAGTTCCAGGATCATAATCTGCAGCTCTCATGGGGTAGTTGCAAAAATGACTGCGTCATTAGCAAAACGAAGGTGTGTTAGATAATCTCCATTAATCTTTATCCTTTTGTTTTCCCATTTCAGTGAATGAAAGACATTTTCCAATGTGGCATTAAAGAGCTTGGGAGATATGGTGTCACCTTGTCTCACTCCCTTTCCAATTTTTATGTGTGTTGTATTTTCAAACAGTTGAATCTTTGCACTTGCATTTTCATAGATGTTATTAGTAATATCAATGTATGCATCTTCAATACCGCAGGATTTCAAAGCCATTGTAACTGCTGATGTTTTCACCAAATCAAAGGCCTTTTTCATAATCGATAAAAGTCATGAACAATGGAAGTTCATATTCCCTTGCTCTTTCAATTAGTTCTCTCAGTACGTGGATATGATCTATTGTGCTGTAGCCACTCCTGAATCCAGCTTGTTCTCTCGGTTGAGCCATGTCCAGTGTTACCTTCAAGCGGTGTGAAAGAACTTTAGTGAAGATTTTATAAACCACTGATAGGAGGCTGATAGGTCTGTAGTTCCTGAGATCCTCAATGTCACCTTTTTTATGTAGCAAGATCATCAGGAATATTACGGCAATATATAAGGATATAATCTATGCACTTATATTTTTATAGATGTTATTTAAAACGTGGGTTTTCAATGCCGCATGATTTCTAAGCCATTCTAACTGTTCATGGTTTCACGCAATCGAAGGCCTTTTCATAATCGATAAAAGCCATACAAAATGGGATTTCATATTCGCTCGTTCTTTTAATTAGTTTTTCTACACAGGGATGCCATCTTTAGTGCTGACGCCACTCCTGAATCGAGTTTTTTCCTCTCGGTTGAGCCATGCCTAGTGTTACCTTCAAGCGGTGTGAAAGAACTTTAGTGAAGATTTTATAAATCACTGATAGGAGGCTGATGGGCCTGTAGTTCCTGAGATCCTCAGTGTCACTTTTTTTATGTAGCAGGATCATAAAAAAGGGTCACAATGTGCGTGTGTGTTTGTGTGCACATGTGTGTGTGTGTGTGTGTGTGTGTGTGTATGTGTGTGTGTGTATGTGTGTGTGTGTGTGTGTGTGTGTGCGTGTGCGTGTGCGTGTGCGTGGAATATATACTGTATATACATTATACTGACAAAAATCACCGGACACCGCTTCAAAAGCAAAGGAACGGATCCGCTACGTTTTCAAGATGCGTAGTACAGCTGTAAACGCCACCCTGGTGGCGCAGTGGTCTAAGGCGCTGGCCTCTGATCATTCTTCAGTAAGGGGTCCGGGTTCGAATCCCGGTCAGGCATGGATGTTGTGTTTGTCTTACGGCACTGGCTCTCTCCCTTCCCTGGAACCAGGGACCCTAAATTACGGACGGGCGACTGCTTATAGCCCATTGAGTTGCTACGGTGGTCGTTAAACCTCCAATCAAAAAAAAAAACCAGCTGTAAACGGTACAAAAACAAGCCTGCAGCTGTCCGCGATCATATCGCACTGCGAGGTTGACTGACAATGTCGCGGAGGGAGAGAACTGACTTTGAGAAAGGAAAGATTGTTGGGTGTTATATCAGTGGGTTGTTCATAAGAGAAACCGAGAGGCGTTTAAACATATTCAAGTCAACTGTTTTGGATATACTGAATACGTGGAAGACAAATGGCGTGCATGGAGCAGCTAAGCGTACCGGCAGCCCAAAGAAAACCAGTGATAGAGGACGTCAAATCCTCATTAGAGTCGTTAAAGCTAGTCGACGAAGTACTGGAAAAGACCTCAGTGTACAGATGAGTAAAATTCTGGAACCTCGGTATGTACACGTACCATTGGCACAGAACTTCATTCCATGAGTTACCGTGGTCGTATGGCTGCTCATAAGTCTTTGATCTCGACTCGGAATGCTAATTGTCGTTTAGCATGGTGTAAAGAACATTTATCGTGGACCGTAGATCAATGGAAACGGGTCCTATGGACAGATGAATCCAGATACACGATCCATCAGTCTGATGGCCGTGTGTGGGTATGGCGGCAGCCTGGGAACGCTGTTTACCAGAGTTTACGGTTCTAACGGTCACGTTTGGTGCTGGCAGTGTGCTCGTGTGGGGGTATTTTTCGTGGTATGGTCCCGGCCCATTGGTTATCCTGGACAAACCTGTTAACCAGCACGTCTACCTCGACATTCTGGACACCGAGCCTTGTTGGTGTTAACCAGCACGTCTACCTCGATATTCTGGACACCGAGCCTTGTTGGTACCAGCAGCATAACGCACCGAGACATAAAGCAAGGACATGTTACGACGCGTTTTGACGATAATTCCGTATCGTGTGTGGACTGGCCAGCACAGGTATAACGAAGTAAATTTCTCCGTCATTTCTGTCCACGCCAGGATTCGAACCCGGATCCTCTCATTCCGGAATAAGTTGCTCTACCAATTGAGCTACGCGGACGTTTTATTCTGATTCCTATCTGCCTTTATGTCGTGTGCGTCCTTCTGGCAGGTACGTCACATCTCCTGGTAAGTTACATCATCTCCCCCTTATTTTTTTTGTTTTTTTTTGTTTTGAAGTGCTGGAGAAAGGATTCTCTTATTTTTCCTATCTCGCGGTGTGGAAATAACATCACACCATTGCGAGATTTTGAACGGTCGGGTCATCCGGATAGTTCGGGCGCCATTATAACGAAGTAAATTTCTCCGTCATTTTTATCCACGCCAGGATTCGAACCCGGATCCCCTCATTCCGGAATAAGTTGCTCTACCAATTGAGCTACGCGGACGTTTTATTCTGATTCCTATCTACCTATATGTCGTGTGCGTCCTTCTGGCAGGTACGTCACATCTCCTGGTACGTTACACAGGTCCCTGATCCTAATCGCATAGGGCACCAAAGGGAGGAATTAGAACGCCGCATAAGAAGTTTAGAACCAAGTCCTACAACTAAGCAGCAGTTAGCGGCAGCATTAGGTACTGAATGGAAGCACATACCTATCGCTGTGTTCCAAAACCTTGTCGAAAGCATGTCTCGAAGGGTGAGTGCATGCATTAAAGTCAAAGGTGGAGTGACACCGTACTAATGTATGCCAATAAATGCTATGTTGTGTTTCCCTTTTAGGTGTGTGGTGACTTTTGTCAATATAGTGTATACACTGAAGAGCAATTGCATTAGAGACAGCTGGCGTTATGCAAATGTGGCGCTGTGGGTGGCCCTGTAAACGGAAACGACATGACGTATGCAGCGATCCGAAAATATAAGAAGTGATGCAACGAGAATCAGTAAGAGTCGGACGCATTATGGGTAAGACGAAGGATCTAAGCGCATTTGATCGTGGGCAAATTGTCAGGGCCCGACGAATGGGTCACTCCATCTCGGAAGTCGTGCAGCCACTGGGATTTTCACGAGCCAATGTGTCACAGGTGCACCGTGAGTACATCGAATCCGGTAAAACCATCACTGCAAGGGCCAACTGCCGTGGAAAACAGCGTGTGGATGAGCGGGGTCATCGTCGGCTAGCTCGCATTGTAACAGCTGATAGACGGGCCACAGTGCAATAAATCACTCGGCAATTTAACGCTGGTGCACAAAACGTGAGAACATCTCCTCGCTATGAGGTACAGAAGCCATCATCCCACGAGGGTACCGCTACTGACCGCACATTAGAGGGTACAAAGAGTAGCATAGGTTCGGGAACATCGCCGCTGGACCCTAGACATGTGGAAAAATGTTGCCTGGACTGATGAGTCGAGATTCACGTTGGTACATGCGGATGGCAGGATACGAGTACGGCGCAAAACACGTGAAGCGATGGATCCTTCTTGCCACCAGGGTACTCTTCAAGCTGGTGGGGGTGGCATTCTCGTCTGGGGACTGTTTACGTGGACAAATGGGACCCCTTGGTAAGTGTGACAGCGTCTCTCACAGGTCAACGCTACCGGAATATCCTAGACGACCATTTGCTCCCGTTTGTGCGTCTTCAACATCCCACTGGGAACCTTATCCTGCAACAAGACAATGCGCCGTGTCATCGCTCCCGAATTGTATCCTAATGGTTGGATGAACACTCCACCGACGTGATCCCGCTTCCTTGGCCAGCTATGTCACCTGACCTCAATCCCATCGAACACATCTAGGATGCCATCGAGAGAGATGTTCGAGGCTCTGACCCCCCTCTATCAAATCTTCGGGAACTGTGGGAGCTTGTTCAGTGGTCGTGGATCCGTATGGCTTCCCAACCCTTCCGGTGTCTTGTCGACTCCATGCCGAGACGAATCGCCACCGTCATTACTAGACAGGTATCTCTAATTAAATTGCTGTTCAGTGTATATATATATATATATATATATATATATAATAGTATTAAAGAAAAGTTTTTAATCAATGCATCCTTCCATTGCTTACGTGCGGAGCAGAGACATGGACGCTAACTAAGAAGACATTCAAAGACTGATGACACCTGAAACAAGCCTGAAGAGATGCATGCTTGGTGTAACCAGGAAAGGTAAGAAGAGGAACTCGTGTATAAGGAAATGACAAAAGTGGAAGACAGAACTGCTCACCGAAGGACAACCGAAATTTTAGATTGTTTACCAAGGGATAGCAAAAGACCCAGAAGACCACACATGGGAGATGGGCGGATTAAATTCGAAAACATGTGGGAGTGTCGTTGAGGACTTTAGGTATATATATATAAATGTCCCCTACATCCGGTCTGGTACTCTCAACCGCTGCCAAATTACGGGGGAGGAGGAGTCAGTTGGAGCAGTTGGTCAACCGCACATTTAGGTAAAACGTAGTCTCTGGTCGTTAGGCCTTGAAAGAATGTGGTCTGGCGGCGTTATGCTCCTCCAGGCCCCGATTGCACCATTCTTGTTGGTAGTTAAATTCGAAAGCATTTCACAATAAGGCGCCGAAGTTTCACTTTGCATCGTGGCGCAACCATGCGCTGAGTAGTCCCCGCTGATGCTACGGAACATTCTAAAGACGACACTTTGTTTGAAGATGGGTAGAACAAAGTTTCAGATGCCACTCCTAGCTTCAGTGTCATGCGCGATGATGCCCACACGTATCTCCAGGTTCCGCATACATATCGATCAGTGGGAAGAATACATAAGTCGGTTGCAGGTCAACCTGACTACTCCTTCGGTAATAATTTCTGGAAGCAACAAAGAGCGTTTCATTCCTCTTGAAACGTTTTGTATTTTGCTCTAATTGAAAGCCATCTTTTGAACTGCGAAATTCTTCAAAGAGCCAGCCAGCCCTCGGGACACTTCGAGGTGGAAATCCTCCGCTCCGCAATCAGAACTTGAAGGCCTGCTAATTCCAGTGCCTCATTTACATAAACAGAACTCAGTCTGAAAAAGAAAGCCTTACGCACGCGACACAAATCCTTTGAAATCTTCTGACGGGAACAAGGGACTGTTCGTGTAATTTTAATTAATCGCCGAAATCAAAGCATCCGCTAAAGGCGTTCAAATCATGAAACTTTGTGTGTTTCATTAGCGTCTGCTAGCAAGCCTTCGCTGGAGATTCCGTGATGTACAGCAACCCATCCTTCAGCCCTCCCCGCAATTCCGCCCTGACACGCATTATTCATATGCGTCTGTGTCTGTGTGTTAGTGCTTGTGTATTTACAGAGAGAATGCTGCTTTCTAGACGAAGTATTAAATTATTAAAGTCACAGTCTATTTAACAAATGACGAATGATGTCTCACACACGGAAAGCCAATCCCTATCAAAATGATTGGAATTTATGTAATTTATTTACTAGTGGAGATAAATCCGCCAAAACAGGTGGCATAGTTCATTAAAATTCTTCCCTGTTTTACCTCTAACGCGTCTTTGATTTTATATTTTGGGGTACATTTTCTCGTGAAATTTCTGCGTCGAAACCAACAAAAATTCGCAATGACACCTTACCAATTAATCTGATCTAATACCAGTGGCATTTGCAGTATTCCCCCGAACGAAAATAGAGAAGGTCAATTATTGTAAACACGTTCCAGATGCAGACCGATACATTTAAATTTTAGGTTTACATTTAAATTTTAGATCCATGTTCATGCCACCCAGTTTACTTGGTCCAGTTCATTTCGTAGACGTTCACCTCGTACACCGTTCAGTTTGTCCGGTGTTCATTTAGTCCAATGTTCATTTCGTCTGCTGTTCTCTTTGTCCACCATTCCCTTCGTCCGCTGTTCATTTAGTCCATTGTACATTTCTTCCGCCGTTCACTTTGTCCACCGTTCGTCGATGGAGTTAAGGTCTGGGCTATTCCCAGGCCATTCCAGCAGTGGAATATGATTATCTTGAAACCACTTTATGCACATAGCAGCAACATGACATGGAGCTGAATTTTGTTGAAATATAAATGCTTCTTTATCTTGGAAAATATCACGTACGGAAGGCTTCAGTTTGGGCTCAAGTATTTCATTAATGTATTGTTGACCATTTATATTCCCATTTATCACGCAAATTCTGCACACCTTTTGATGTCATACAGCCCCAGATCATAACACTAATTGGGTGTTTCATGGTACATGTAATGCAATCAGGATGAAAACTCCGATTCTTCTCCTTACGTATTTCATGTCATCACGACCAAACAAGAAGATTTTGGTCTCATCACTCCAAATAACACTGTCCCATTGTTCCGCTGTCCAGTTAACATGGGTTTTATCCCAGTTTAATCTTTTCAATTTTTGTTTGAGAGATAAAAATGGCTTTTTTTCGTGGAATTCTAGGTTTTAGACCAAAATCCTGCAGTTTGCGCCGGACAGTCCTTGTACTCAACTTCACATTGCATTGCGGCATTTCATCTTGCATACACCTAGATGATTTTCTTCTGCCACCTAGCACAGTCTCTTAATTCTTCTATAATCACTTGCTGTTGTACACCTTTTCCTGCCTTTACCAGTCTGGTTTTGTAGTGACTGAGTCTTCTTATACCTCTTCAAAAATTTAGAACTGCCACCTTTGGTTAAGTTTCCACCAATTTTTCTTCTAATTTCTTCATAACTGAAGCCTTGTTCACTTAATAGTACTATTTTACATCGCTCTCTGGGTGACCAGTCAATTCTTTGCGCCATTTATATAATTTTATCACGTTTTACAAGCTCACTAAATGAAAACACACACGCACACACACACAGCACTCACATAATACACTGACAGATCTCCTTCTCTCAGCTCCAATATATGTCATCAATAGCTGAATCCTACTGCGTCCTGATTGGCTCATTGCCAAAAACAAGATGACACCTGATTGGCTCTCTAAACACTCATGCTCATTGGCTCCATCAAATGTAGGAAAGCTACTTCATATCAACCTAAGCAAGTTGTGCTTCCTTTTTCTGGTTATTTGACTATATCTTTTCATAGCATACAGATAATTGAATACACGTTGTTGCAGTACATTCTTGATGAAATTATCTTTCCGTTGATATATAATTTTACTCCAAAACAAGTGGTGTTATGAGCCATCAAACCTCAAAAATACGCTTTTTCCAAAATGTTTCCACAATTTTGGTCACTACTGTAGATCTTGGTTCCTCAAAGTTTGGCCACTCCTGCCCTACACAGTCGAGTTATAGCCAGCGAGTACTTTGACATTCTAGGTGATCAGGTACATTATATGATCCAAATGTTGTTTCCCAACAATGATGTCTTTTTTTTTAATTTTAATGCTTTCATACGCACAGCTAGAACAGTTCAGTCTTGGTTTCAGAAGCCCCCAGATGAACTTCAACATCTGCCCTAGCCAGCTCAATTACCTGACTTGAATATAATCGAAACACTGTGGGCAGTTTTGGAAAGCAGTGTGAGAAGCAGATTCTCTCCTCCAACATTTCTGAAGCAATTGGCTGATGTTCTGATCAACGAGTGGTGCTACATTTTACTTGACACTATTCAAATGCTGCATGTATTATTCCAAGAAGGTTGGAAGCTGTATTAATTGCAAGTGGTGATCCAACACTTTATTTTTAAAGTCATATCGCATGTTCCCCAGGCACTCACACTTATTTGTCCAACCCTGTATTTTAACTTGTAAAACCATTTATTTCATTAAAATGTTTTTTTTTTATTTTTCATAGACAAATGGATTATAGATATTCAAACTAAAAATGTTCCTTCCTACTTTTTGCATTGCCAACGTCTCTAAAACTTTGGCATGTAATTTTTGTGCCTCATGAGCTTCATTGGAAATTAGTGAAATATACATATATCACTTGTCCTGACGTATTGTACGAGGGATGTACCAAAAGTAATGCAAAAGTGGGCCTAACTTTTTTATTAACTAACAGAGGTCGTTCAAATTGCGCATGTAGGTAGAGTAACTCTTTCTCTATACAAAGGTACTACTCAACATAGTCTCCATCACAAGCGACGCATTTGCACCATCGTTGAACTAAACACTCGGATCCTCTTTGAAAAAATTCAGGTGTGGACTGTTACACGAACTTCTTCACAGCCACTTTCACCTCGTCTGTGTCATACAATCGTTGTCCCCTGAGACTATCCTTAACTATTTGGAGACTGTCTTTCATAATAGGACCGAATAGGTGTAAGTCAGGGGCGCTCGAATTTGGCTGTATGGTAGATGGTGGACAACAGACCAGTCTGATTTGCTGTCAAATATGTGTGTGGTCTCACATTGCCATGGTGAATGTAGATCCTTTTCAGATTCTTGTTAGGTCTCTTCCTCCTTATGGCTTCTCTAAGCTTCTTGAGTGTCTCAATGTACCGCTCGCTGGTCACAGTACGGCCACGTTTCAGAAAATCAAGAAGAATGACACCCCTGTTATTCTAAAACACAGTTACGATGGCTTTCTGTTCTGATCGCTAGCTCTTGAATTTCTTAGTCTTTGGTGAAGTAGTGTGACGCCATTCCATGGATTGATTGTTCGTTTCCGGATCGTAAAGTACGCCCTCGTTTCATCTCCTGTCACCAGATCGAAACCAAAACGTGTCTCCTTTTTTTCTTTTGATTGGAGGTTTAGCGACCACCGTGAGCAACTTAATGGGCTATAAACAGTCGCCCGTCCCTTATTTAGGGTCACTGGTTCCAGGGAAGGGAGAGAGCCAGTGCCGTAAGACAAAAACAACATCCATGCATCACAGGGATTCGAACCCGAATCCCTTTCGGACGAATGATCAGAGGCCATTGCTTAGACCACTGCGCCACCGGGGCTGCAAACGTGTCTTCATTGGCTTCAAACGCTTTCAGCAAATCAGAGCAGACTCCCACCTTTCTCTCCTTCAAATCGGGTGTCAATGCTGAGGTACCCACTTTGCACACATTTTCCGATACCCAAATCTTCCATGATTGTCTGTGTGGCATTGTGACCACAGTCCAGTTGTGCAACAAGTTCGCGGATTGTGATTGGTCTCACCACGCAAATCAATTCATCCACTGGCTGACGATTCATGTCAGTGGTCGCAGATGGTGGTCTCCAACTGCGTTGTTTCTCTTCAATGCTGGTTCCCCATTCTTTAAACTTCTTCATCCATCTGTGCACATTGTTCTTGTCAATGGTGTCATCTCCGTACACATTCTGTAGCCTCCTATGGATGTCGGACAACCTGCAGCCTTCCTTCGTCAAGAACTGAATAACGGCCAGTTGTTTCTGCTTGGAATCCTTTATTTGCCGGAAATGAAGGAGAAAGGTTACTATAGAGGAAGAGTTATTCTACAAACCTGTTCAATTTGAACGACCTCTGTCAGTTAATAAGAAAGTTATGCCCACCTTTGCATTGCGTTCTGTATAACACTCGTACTTTCTAATTATTTTGGAATATTTTCAACTTGACGAATGCTCAGTGCAAACTTGCCTCGGTCAATGTGCAATTCACAGTCTGTGTCGGTATTAGGTTATCGATAACGCCTGTATACCTCGTTGAATATTGCCTTAGGGGATTGAAAGACTGTTACGACTTGCCGTCGATTGCAGCGATCAATTCTTTCGTTTCTCCGGCTACGTGGACTGATCCCGCTAAGGAGACTCATACTTTGGCAGACAGTTGCTGCAACTCGTTGTGTTTCCCCCGATTTGTGGCCCAGGGGGCAACTAGGAGTACGTGTTCCTATGGTAAAATCTCTGGAAAATGTGTCCGTCTGATGGTATGATTTCCGATGACGTCGCGCAGGTGTACTCACTCCTTACTCGCGCTGTCGCCACTGAGGTCAGTCCGAAGCATTGGTCCACATACCCATGTGAGGTTTATTCCCATTAATCGCCCTTGCCTCTAATATGATTGGTTTGCAATACAATTTTCATGGCACTCCGATAAATACTTTTTAGTGTGGCATTTTCTATGTCGAGCAGTGTATTTCTCGCTAATGAAAGTCCGATTTGAAAAGTCCAATCCATTTCGGATAAGGCACAGTACAAGAAATATATTTGGAAAGTCCTTTACTTTTTTGATGCACAGTTTAACCTGTACGGGACGTAAATGCACACTGAAGTAGCATATTGTTAGGAAAATCCTACACGCGTCATGGAATCAAACATGCGCCATTGGATCAGACACGCGCCATCCAATCAGACACGGGCCATCGAATCAGACACGCGCCACAGAATCAGACTCGCGCCATCCAATCAGACACGCGCCGTTCTCACTTACGTAGGCGACTATGTATGACGTTAAGGTGACCTCATCACTGGTCGACAGCCAAAAAAGGTACGGAAATGAAAGCAGCTGAATTTTATGTTTTGACGGACGTCGAACCCAAATGTCGTAAAAAAGTTTCAGTTGGGTCTACCTTTCAAGATCCAGTAGCAACCCTTACAATGGGTATGGTAAGAAATTCAATACGAATTGCATCCCCATTTTTCAGCAGTCAAGGAATAACATTTAGGTCCCACTGAGTCTTATGAGCAACAAAATGGGTCACGAAAGAAAAACGGGATTACGCCATATAATAAAAATTTTGAAGATGACAATCCGATTTTTGGCGTAAATGTGACAAGGATTTTCACATTTACGCCAAAAATCGGATTGTCATCTTCAAAATTTGAACAAAATGGGTACTGTAATAATAAAATGTAGGGAAGGGCAAAGTCTAATTCTAGCTTCCTCTCCGAGTGTATTTTTTTTTCATATCGCAAATGTTGCATCAGAAAATGTTGCTAAAAACCAAGCCTACGCACTTTGTTCAGTGTGAAACAGCTATTCCGAATTAAAGGAGATAGTCGTTTACAGTTTTACAAACAACAGTCATTTGCAAAAGTTTAAGACCACCTCTCAATTTATTAAAGTTTAAGATTTTCAAAGAGACAGCTAATTAATAGTCAGAGATATTTGAAAAAGTGACACCACAGATGAATACTTACATTCTTTAGAACTCAAAAGAAAAACGAAGTCAGTACTTTGTGTGGCCACCTTTGTTTTTCATAACGGACACAATACATTGTGGCATACTCTCAGGATTTGCAGTAGTCACTTGAAATGTCTTTGACCCATACGTACTTCAGCGCGTCAATTAAACCTTGGGAATTTGATAGCTGTTTTTCTGCTACCTTGTCTTTTAGAATGGTCCACAAATTTTCGCTGGGGTTAAGGTCGGAAGTATTGCCTGGCTACTGCCTTTGCTGCCTTTGATCTGTGGCATGGAGCCCCATCATGAATAAAGATTGTGCACTTGCATATGAGTTAACAGCTTCTCACGTGACATTTCTACATAAAAACGACCAGTCATGGTAGTGTCTGTCGGCAAAAAGGATAATGAAGCAGTACCGGATGCTGACATACCACCCCGTATCATCTGACTAGGCGGATGTCTCACGGTGCTAACTGTGTATTTTTCATCAAACCTTTTGCGTTTTGGTCGTCGAACATGCGTTTCACGTGATTCAAATTGACGCACACTTGATCCATCGGAAAAGAACTTGGCTCCAATTTTCAGCAGACCACGATTGATGACGCTTCGCATATTGGAGTTTCTTCTTTTTGATGACAGAGGTTAATCTAGGTTTATCGGCAGGTTTATAAGACTTTAATCCAAATTTTTCTTTGCCAAGACGTCGGGAAACAGTGCTGATGCTAATATCAGACCATTTTAAATGCAGAAAAGCCTTCATTTTGTTGTACAAAGTCTTCGAACAACGCTTAACTATTCGCCTTATGGTACTGTGATCCCGTGGGGTTGCTTTTTCTTGGACGTCCACTTCTCTTTTGGTCGGTAAATTCACCTGTATCTCGATATTTCATAATCGTATTCTGAATAACAGTCTTGCTCACATTCACTTTTCTGCTTATGTCACGTTCGGAGTAGTCGTTATGATATAAAGTCACTATTTGTGCCCTCTGAGTAACACTTAATGACGCTTTTTGGGCCATTTTTTGCTACATAGAAAATATGTACAAAACCTCTCAGCATGAAAACCACAAGCAAACTGACGATCGCACGCTCCCCCACCCCCAACTCTATCAACAGATGTCGCTGTGTAAGGATGCAACACTGACAGGAAGTTGAGTAATACAAACAGCAGCTACCGCAATCGGCAGAAACCACCTAATATCAAGAGGTCCTCTTAAAATTTTGCAAATGACTGTACACAAACTCGTTAAATGTAGTTTTCCAGTTCCAATTAGTTAGGGAGATAATTGCGATGATATCTTTTGGAAGCTATTTTTACGCCACAACCGTGGAAACGTTGCTAAAAACTACACTATCTACCAACAAGTAATTGGATATCCCTGCAATCGGCTATATCTGCGGTCCTGATACACGTCACGGCCGCCGCCGTTAAATATCGTGTGGGAAACAACAACGCAACCAGTCGCATGCAAGATGCCATGCCGTTCGGAGCTCTCTGATTTCAAGAAAAGTGTAATCGTCGGGTATCACAGAAATGGCCGATCCATACGTGACATATCCAGCGAGTTGAAGAATCCAAAATCGACATTGGCCTACGTGATTGGCAAGAGGAAGATGAGAGGTGACTGTCGGAATGTGCCCCGACCCGGCAGACACACAAAACTGGGAGTTAGAGACCGACAGGTGCTGGCCAGAGAAATTCGGAAGAACCGCACCAAATCGATAGGCCACATCAGCGAGGAGTTCCAACAGGCATCCGGGAGTGTTCGTTCGATGAATACCATCCGTAAGGAAGCCCATCTGCTCGGTTATCATGGACGTGCTGCCGCCCACAAGCCTTTGATCACCAAGTCCATTAGCGCTGCTCAGTTAACGAGGTGTAAAGAACGTCGACAGTGGACCGTTGAACAGTGGAAACAGGTTCTCTGGAGAGACGAATCAAGGTTCACAATCTACCGTTCGGATGGCAGGGTTAGAGTTTCGCGTCTGCCTGGAGAACGCCTTCTGCCGGAATGTATTGTGGCAACTGTGAAGTTTGGCGGCAGTGTAATTATGCTATGGGGGTGTTTCTCCTGGTATGGCACGGGACCCTTGGTCGCAATTTCTGGTAGACTCAACGCCGTTGCCTACTGCACCATTTTGGATACTATGCGCTTCTTACGTAGTGGCAGTTTTACGGGGTGGACCCATGTTACTTTCAGGATAACAATGCCACCTGTCATGTTGCGAGGTCCACCATGGCTTGGTATGGTGACAATGGGGTTAATCGAATGGACTGACCTGCGCAAAGCCTGGAACTTAACCCTATCGAACACCTCTAAGACGAGTTGGAGCGTCGACGTAAGGGGTGCCCCTACCGTCCAAAATCGGTGAAGGAACGAACCTGTCTTCTCCAAGCCGAGTGGAAGAAAATACCGCTAGCTGTCGTACAACGCCTGGTTGAGAGAATGCCCCGGAAAGCCGCAGCTGTAATCGCCGCTCGTGGAGGCTTGACCAACTATTGAAGGTGAATAAACTTCGTTTTCCTTTGCTATCACAGGTGTCCAATTACTTGTTGGTAGATAGTGTATATCAATGCAATTTACTCTAAAACTAAATCAACAATTCCGAATTAACAGCGATACAGTCTTGTACAGTTTTACAAAATGCACAAACTGGCTAAGTATTGTTTTCCAGTATCAATTAGTTACGAAGATAATTGCGATGGTTTCTTTTGAAGCAGAATTTACTCGGAAACCCGAAACTGTGATTAAAAACGATACCAGCGCAATTTTTTCGAAAACTGAAACAGCTATTCTGAACGAAAGGGGACAGTCTTATAGAGTTTTACAAACTACACCAGCTGGGCAAGTATCGTTCTCCAGTTCCAAAATGTTAGGGAGATACACTCTGCAATTGCGATGGTACACTGGCGTGCAAACATTAAGGACGAGACGGTTTTTCCAATGTAATGTCGTGTAGAAGCGCTCCATATAGACCCAAATCATACCATAAGATCTCGAAGATGTACGATTATGGAAAATGAACAAAACGGTCCAAACAAGGAATCCAAAGGATACAAAGGCACTTTATTGAAAAGGTAGCTTCGACAACAACTGGACAGAAGACAGAAACGTCCATGTGACAGGCGGCTACAAAAAAAAAATCCAGTCCTTAGTAGCGGATATTATCACCCCTGACTGACTTGCAGGATTTACAACGTCTGTCCATGCTGAGGACGAGGTTGTCAAGGAGCTGTTGAGGCATCGTGGCCCATTCCTCTTGTAGCGCCAATCGCCGCTGCGGAATCGTTGCTGTCGGCTGGTGACGTGCTCCCAAGCGTATCCCGAGAAAGTCCCACAGATGTGCGATTGGATTTAGGTCCGGGGACCTTGCTGGCCAATCCGTGCGTGGAATATCTTCACTCTCCAACAGCTCTGCGACAACCACTGTACGATGAGGTGTAGCGTTATCGTCTATGAAGAGGAACTCAGGACCCACAGCCCCTCTAAACAGACGCACGTGAGGCAGGAGATCCTCGGTACAATAGCGGACACCAGTGACTGAACCTACTTGGAAGATGTGGAGGTCAGTACGGCTACCAAGCATGATACCGCCCCAAACGAAAACCCCGATACCTCCAAACCGGTCCCTTTCGATGATGTTGGTGATGTGATTGCGTGTTCCCTGCTCTCTCCAGATGTGTATACGTCCAGAATCGCTCGTCAGACTAAATCGGCTCTCATTCTTAAAAACACTTGACCCCATTGCTGATGTGTCCAGTTCTTGTGTTCCTGTCACCACAGAAACCGCCGTCTCCGATGAGCAGGCGTTAATGCCACACACCGTACTGCTGGTCGTGCAAATAGACCACTTTTGTGCAGCCTCCTGGCCACGGTAAAACGCGATAACTGACGTCTAGTTGTCTGTTGCATGGGCCATGCGATTTCTCCTGCTGTCTGCTGTCTGTCTCTTCTCGCCTGTAGAACAATATACCGGTTGTCCGCCGCCGTGTTTGCTCATGGACGACCACTGCTGAACTCTAGAACAGCTGTTCCGGTCGTTTGAAATGCTCTCCAAGCTCGTGAAACGATACTGTGAGCGATCCCGAACTCCTCAGCCACACTAGTCACACTTCGACCTTTCTCCCAAGTTCCCAATGACGCGACCTCGGGTAAAGTCATCCAGATGCCGTCTACTGGATTGCCTGTTGGCCATATCACTCGGTGGCAGCAACTCGACGTCGTTCAAACCGATGTACACCGTGCAATATATTTCATCGAATTGCTGAGCGTACGCCGCCCGTGTGCTTTATACCATTCCGATACTCCCCCACCCACCTTCGTCATGCTGCATATATGCGCATGCTCTACCGTACCGGACCCTAGTCTATCTCCTGAGTAATCGTTCGGTCCGTTCTGCCTGCTATGCTAATTTCTCCTCTTCGTCCTTAATTTTTGCACACCGGTGTACATATATACACTGGCGTAAAGTGAAAAAAGAACACCAAGAAGGAGACGTCTGATACCAACGAAATTTATACAGCATAATAACGGAATACAGAGGATAACGTGATCAAACATTATGGCAAAATACAGCTGCATTTTCTGGTAAACTGAAAAATAACATTTCCATGTAACATAGTTAATACGAGGTTGAACCCCTATAAACTGCGTCACACTGTGCAATTCTGGCAAGGAGTCTGTCGTACAGATGTCGGATGTAAGTTTGGGGTATTGAGTTCCAAGCATCCTCAACCTGGACGCGTAAATTGGGATGGTCTTGGCTGACCGTGGAGACCGGATAAATCGTTGTCCCATAAAATCCCACACGTGCTCAATGGGGGACAAATCCGGTAAACGTGCAAGCCATGGAAGTTATCTTACACACTGAAGTGCATGTTGCGTTGCACGTGCCGTGTGTGGGCGTGCGTTATCTTGCTGGTAAACACCACGATGGACCGACCTTACAAATGGCACAACAACTAGCTGAATGATGTTGTTGATGTAGGAGGTGCTGTTTAACGTACCCGGTACAAACACTAGTTGTGATAGCTGATCGCTCCCCACGCCAGGAGACCAGGTGTAGGCCCTGTGTGTCGCTGGTGGATGCAAGAGGGGGAGACGCTCTCCTGTGCGTCTGCGAACACGCATACGGCCATCGGAAGCTCCCAAGCAAAATCTGCTTACATTTATGAACACGAGAGATCGCCATTGCATCCTCCAGTGCAGATGTTGGCGACACCACTGCAGCCGTTCCTGACGGTGGGATGGAGTCAGAGGTACACATGCCAGAGGCACACGTGCACGTAGTCCTGCATCCAGTAGACGGTTGCGGATTGTTCGCACAGTCGCCTCAGGTGCAACGGCAGCTCGGATTTGCGTCGCAGTGGATGTTCTGCTTTACAACGCCGCTCTTCTTATGCGTCGATCGGTCCGCTCATCAGTCCGTCTGTGACTCCCGGTTCCACGTCTTCTCGTGTGGGAATGTTCCTCGGACCATCTATGCCACCATCGTAATACAACCGATACTTCCCGTCCAATTCGCTCCGCAATACGACGATACGACCACTCATCCTCGCGTATTTCGACTAGACGACCTCGCTCAAAGTCCGATAACTACTGAAATCGTACACGTTTTCCACGTCCAGGCATTGCAGCTTCTTCAGGGTATTCGCACGTTTCCGTACGCCGACGACTGATTACATTCACTTCGCGTTCTCCTTAAATACCACCGACGATAATTTGCATATTATGCCGTGCTGTGGCGTAAGCGCTAACCGGTTAGTCCCGAAATTAACATCACACCTACGTAAACTCGACCCCATTAACATATGTAAATTTCATGAACGTCCGCCAGTTCCTTCTTGGTGTTCTTTTAACTTTCCGCCAGTGTATATAAGTCAAATTATATACACCTTTAACTAAGAACTTCGGAAATCACATATTTCAAAGACACCGGCATGAAACCTGAACCAGGGTTCGTATACTCCACCAGTGGTACTAGCTGCAGTGCGCAGTTCCCGGATGAGTAGGGCAACTTCGTAGAACACCTTTAAGAGATGATATATATATAATCATCATCATCATCAAAAACAACCATTATCAATCCACTGCTGGATGAAGGTCTCCACAAATTTCTTCCGCAATTGTCTGTCTTGGGCCTGTCTCCTGCATGTCACTCCAGCATACTTTCTAATTTCGTCCATCCATATCCCATGGGGTCTTCTTCTGGGTCTTTTGCTGTCCATCGGAATCCAATCTAAAATTTCGGTTGTCCATCGGTGGTCCGTTCTTCTGGCAACATGTCCAGCCCATTGCCGTTTCAGTTATTTCACTCTGGTCATGATGTCGTCTACTCTTGTCATTTTTCTTATCCAGAAGTTCTTCTTCTTATCTATCCTGGTTACACCAAGCATGCATCTCTCCATGCCTCTTTACGTTTGCTGTAGTCTTTGTATGTCTTTTTTAGCTAAGGTCCATGTCTCTGCACCATACGTAAGCACTGGCAGAATGCATTGGTTAAACGCTTTTCTTTTGAGACATAATGGCATACTGCTCTTAAACATTGTACTGTTTCTTCCAAAAGCTCTGCATCCAAGTTTTATACGCCGATTAATTTCTTCATCATTGTGACCCTCAGATGATATCTGCTGCCCAAGATAAATGTAGGAATCGGTTGTCACAAGCTTTTCTCCATCAATCGATAAATATTCTTTTCTTGTAAAAGCATTGTACAGCACTTTTGTCTTCTGAAAATTAATTTTTAATCCCTATTCTTTACTATTGTCAGCAAGTTTTTGTATCATACTCTGCAGCTCTGAAGGGGTAGTTGTAAAGTTTACTACGTCATCAGCAAAACGAAGGTGAGTTAAGTAATCTCCATTAATCATTATCCCTTTGTTTCCCCAGTTCAATGATTGAAAGACATTTTGCAATGTGGCGTTAAGGAACTTGGGAGATATGGTGTCACTTTGTCTCACTCCCTTTACAATTCTTATTTGTGCTGTATCCTCAAATATCCGAACCTTTGCATTTTCATAGATGTTAATAATAATGCTAATGTATGCATCTTCAATACCGCAGAATTTCAAACCCATTGTTACTGCTGACGGTTTCACGGAATCGAAGGCCTTTTCATAGTCAATAAAAGCGATGCATAATGGGAGTTCATATTCTCATGTTCTTTCAATTTGTTGTCTCAGTACATTGATATGATCTATAGTGCTGTAGCCACTCCTAAATCCAGCTTGTTCTCTTGGTTGGGCCATGTCTAGTGTTGCCTTCAAGCGATGTGAAAGAACCTTAGTGAAGATTTTATAAACCACTGATAGGAGGCTGATGGGCCTGTAGTTCCTGAGATCTTCTACGTCACCTTTTTTATGAAGCAGGATCATTGTAGCATTGTTCCGATCCTCAGGAATTTTCCCTTCATTAAGACATCTGGTGAAAACTTGGGCGAGTGTAGTTTAAATTTCTCCACTTGCTTCTTGTATAATGTCCACGGTAATTCCATCTTCTCCTGGAGCTCTTCCCCGTTTCATGTTCTTAATTGCATACGTAACTTTCTGCAGGGAAGATTAGAGGGACTTTGGCACTGGTACCTGTCGTAATGTTTGGAATAGATGAATCATCCCTTTCATATAGTTTTGAATAGAAATCTTTCACTCTTGTCAAAATTTCGCTTCTATTTCTTGTTACAGTATCATCTTCTTTTCTCAGAGCCATAATCTGTTTTCTTCCCTTACTGATATCTCCTTTTGCTCTCTTCTGGCTCTGGTTGTTTTCAATTGCTTTCCTCACTAGTTCACAATTGAATTTCCTTATGTTTTCAGTGATACCTTTTCGCACTGTCTTTCATAGCTCTATATATTCCACGTTGGAAGTTATATTTTCATTTGTTCTCATCTCCCTTCTCTTTTTTTGCATCAATATTTTTGTTTTTCCTGAGATGTATATTCTACATTTAGTGATAAAAATAGATGATTTAAAGTGGTATGCTTTACCATTCTTCCTGCAGAAACTGCTCCAATTCCTTGAGAGACGCCGGAGAAAGATAACGGGATCGCAGCCTGTTTTCCAACACAGACCACAGGGGCTCAATGATGTTTAAGTCAGGTGATTGTGCAGGTCAGGGAAGGTGTGCAACTTCATCCTCATGTTCCTCAAATTATGATTGAACAGTTCTGTTAAACGGGGGCACTATCATCTTGAAAGGTGCAATCCCCTGATGGAAACAATGTCTGCCCCATCGAATGCACATGGTCTGCCAAAGGAGTGACGTATTCACCGCTAGTGATCCGTCCGTGTAAGATGATAATGGGACCTGTTGCAAACCACGAGATTATGGCCCAGACCATTACTGAACCCTCTCATTTTTCACTGTATGAAAGAGACAGTCTGGGTTCTAGGCTTCTGTGGGGGTAAACCCGTCCTGTGGTGGAGAATAATGAGAAACTTGATTCATCAGAAAACAAGACATGTTTCCATTGATCCGCAGTCCGCGTTTTATTTTCCTGGTACCACTGTAGTCTCCGTTTCATATTCACCTGTGACACCAGGGGTTTTGCAATCGCAGCTCTGCCGTAAATATTGTGTTTATCCAATTCCCTTCTCACGGTATGGGTCGACACTGGGTTTTGGAGATGTGCATTAAGCTCAGCAGTCACTTTCATCGCCGTGGTCTTCCTCCTTGTGGTCACAATCCTCTTTAATGACCTCCTGTCTCTCGCAGTGAGTTTGGTTTTCCTTCCACAGTTGTGTCTCGCAGATGATGTGCTGTGAACATTGTATGCTGTCATGACCTTCCACACGGTACCTCTCGATACCCCCAATACCTGTACCACTGTGGTTATCGACGCACCAACCAGACGGGCTACTACAATCTGTCCTCTTTGGAACTCCGACAAGTCACTCATTGTGCCTTCACCTGGAACGAAGTTATGCAAACACCGATTTACAATGCAATCACAGAGACCCTTGAGAATATTAGCAACACCTTTTTTGCAAAAAACAAATGTAGCCACATGTTCGTTTTATTCAAAATGCAGCACATACCAAAGGCACTGTTTTCAGCGAGGTGGTTCCATTATTTTAGAAAATCTTATATAGTGATAAAATTATTTTGACATCCATAGCTAACCAAACGGTTTTATGCCTCTTTCCAAATTCAGAACAGCAATATTAATAATAAAAACGTCATTTGGTCTCCGTACCGAACAACAACTAAAAATTTGTAGACCAATGCAATCAGCTGTACGACTTCCAACATACAAAAACAAGAAAGATGACACCGAATTTCTGGGTGTAATAAGCACGTATTTTGAATCCGTTCTGACGCAAATTAAATTTATCAAAGCTATTCAAAGTCAATGGAACCGGTATGGAAAACAATAGATCTGACGAAAGAAAGAAGATTTTCAATCGGGTTTTTAATCCCTCAGATATTGTTGTAAACGTAATCGTGAGCTTACGAACTCTTAGAAACAGAGATATCGACAAAAATAAGATGTGACTTTACGTCCCTTGATGGAAAAACCATGCATTATTTTAGGAAGAAAGTATTCTCATAAGGTTTATCCATATAAGCGGTATCGGTCCAAGAAAAAAAAATTAGTTAAGTTTTCAGGAGCCCAGATTTTGCAACAAATACATCAGAACTAGAAGTTAACACTTGTGACCTCTGGTAGCCAAACCATTCTTTATCAAACATTAGAAATTACGTGAAAAATATTTTCCCGTCAGGTCTTGTATGCGATACAGGAAGAAGTTTTCAAATCGGAGTTTTAGGAGCAGAAATAACGCAGAAAATGCAATTTACCTTTGTGCCCCTTAGCGGAAAGTCTATGATTTACTTGAAAATTTTGAATTTATAGGAAAAACATTGCGCATCGGAAACACTATCCAACAAGGAAGGAATTTTTCTAATCGTACTCTTAGAAGTAGAGATATTGACAAAAATAAGATATACATCTACGCCCCCAGGCGTTGAA
Organism: Macrothele yani; assembly: GCA_039090855.1. Lineage (NCBI taxonomy): Eukaryota > Metazoa > Arthropoda > Arachnida > Araneae > Macrothelidae > Macrothele > Macrothele yani. The sequence continues at coordinate 184,578,386 of CM076990.1, read as the reverse complement.
ACCATGCATTTTTCCAAGAAGAAAATTTTCCTAAAAGTTTTGTCGACATGATTAGTATCAGTCAACAAACGACGTTTTTTTCAATCGATATTTTAGAAGCTCATATTTTGCTGCAAATACAACAGAAGCGGAAATTAAGACTTACGGCACCTGGTGGCCAAACCATTTCTTACAAAAATTAGAAATTATGTGCAAACGATATCCTATCAGGAGCTGAATGCGGTGCAGAAAAAATTTTTCAAATCGGATATTTAGAAACAGAGATATAGGGGGAAACGCAATTAACATTTACGCTCCCTAGCGGAAAGTCTATGAATTACTTGAAAATTTTGAAATTATATGAACCACGTGTCACACTAGAAACACTATCCAACAAGAAAGGAATTTTTCAAATCGGACTCCTAGAAGTAGAAATATTGACAAAAATAAGATGTACATCTACGTCTTCTGGCGGAGAAACTGTGGAATATTTTAAAAAGAAAATATTTCGGAAAGGTTTATCGATGTGAGTGGCATCAGTCCACGAAATAACCTTTTCAATCGATATTTTGGGAGCTCCGATTTTATGGCCAATACATCAGAAGCAAAAATTAACACTTACGCCCCCTGGTTGTCAAAGTATTATTTACCAAAAATTTGAAATTATATGCAAAATATTTTCCATCAGGAGATGTATCCGCTGATGAAAATTTTTTTCAAATCGGAGTTTTAGAAGAAGAGTTATCGGGAAAAATGTAATTTACTTTTACGCCCCCTAGCGAAAAATCTATGCGTAATTTAAGAAAGTAACTATATCAAAAATACTCTTCGACATAAGTGGAATCGAAAGATAATTTTTTTTAATCGGATGTTTAGAAGGAAATATGTGGAATAAAACGTATTTCTGAATTCGACATCACTGCATTTACGCCCTCTACCGGCGAAATTGCACATCATAAAAAAAACGAAATAAAGGATCATCATTTGCATATTTCAAGCTTCCCAATGCAAAAAGAATTTTTCAAATTGGACTAATAGTTGCAGAGATATCGTGGGTACAGACGGACGGACTGGCGGACGGACGGACAAACCGATAACAGAAGCACGATCTTTTTTTACAAAAAACGTGCTAAAGAGGCTTATATACTTTTTTAAATTCTTTCTTCTTATTTTGCTGCGGGCCTCATCCTTCATGATAAATATTTTTGTTAGTTATTGCAAATACGTACTTCGAAGATTTCATATGTAAGTGCATATTTGATTGTAAAATTCTACATTTCTATAGCTTCTGTTGGGATTTGTGCACCAGAAAATTTGGTGACATTCGCCTGGTTAAAACATATGCTCACTTTAAATGAAGCCACGTTGCTTAACAGGAAACAAATTCACAATCTGACCGCATTAAAGAAGGTATCTTTATCTTCCTGGATGTCTGGCCCATCATGTTCATTCGTTTCAGATGCGAAATTAAGTTGCAGCCAATAAGTAAACTTAATTAAGACAGGTCAGGGGAAATTAAATTTAGAGAAATGCTATACTGAATTACCCCGAAAAGGATTTTTATTCATATTCACGTGTTGCAAGTACGATTGATTCAAGCAATATCATTTCAGCTATTCCCGAGACGAAGAATTCATTCTCGACATAGATTAAGGAAAATTTTCCTTTGATTATACATGTTTCCTCCAATGGGGCATATCTTCATCAGAAACTTAATCGCTACTTGAGGGAATTTCATTAAAGGAAAATGAGAACAAAACTTTCTTACTCAAAATGTAGAAAGCGAAATGAAATCCGAGAAAATGAGATAAATATAAGATGAAAGTTTGTTTTTATGGATTTAGGACTACCTCCCTTGTGCCTTATAAATACGCAGAAAGTGAAGGACACATTTCGAGTTATAATTCGCAAATCGATAAAATCATCGTTGTAATGACCTCTCGTTATCTTTGCTTAAAGGTGATTGAAATTCGTTCGTTCCAAAGAATTAGCATGTGTTTGTCGTTATGCTATAATTAAAAGAGAAAAGCGAACTTTTCAAGTGGAGGCACACAGTCCCACGTCGAGCATATCAGCTGTTGAAAAGTCGTATTTAATGAGTCAAGCTCAAGAGAACAATTCTTAATCCGGCCCTTTTAATAGCTCTGAAATGGGCCTAACTTCTATCGCTTTCATTGTAAGTATGCACTTAAATAAACCGACTTCTGTAATGCTGTTTTGCACTTTTATATCCAGCTCCTTTAACTCCCAATAACTATACAGAGAAATTGTATTCTACAAGCGATTATTGAAATAAATAATTTAGAGGCGAATTCAAGTTCGGCATATTTTTCGAGATATCCTGATATTTAAAACCAAACAGTGTCGACTTAAAGCGTTCTGCGATATTTTTAATGGGATAATGTTTTCTGCAATATAAACGATAATATAAACATAATTTCAATAAAATTATTTCATCTACCTTGCCTAAAATTTCGTATCAGTGTTCTCGAAGGCATTTTCTTAGATACAAACAACAGTGAAAATAATGCTATTTGGAAATATTTGTAACATACGCAACGATATGCATGATTTTTAAAACATACAGCGTTTCATACTTACGCCAGTTTATAACGGTTTATTTCAAGAAACTTTTATTAAAATTCTCACTGACACTCGAAAGTAAAAATGGATTTGACACTTAGTGAAGCATGATAAATATTTCATGTGCCGCCAAATTCACACGGAAGAAGATAATAATTGCTCGTTCAAGATTTTGAAGCTTTTTTGCTGAGAAAAAAAGGATCATCACGCAAAAAAGTCTTTTGGGGTTACCATACTCTTGCTTTCTAACTATAACACCGAAGATACTTTTGGAGTACAAAGCATAACTTTAGAAACTAAAGGATCAGTTCTTGTTAATAACAGAGAAGATGATTTCATAGTACAAAGGATAGCATTGGGAAGTATAATGCCCTAGCTTGCTGACTTGGTGATATCAAGAAAAGAAGATAATTTTGGAGTAGGAAGTGTGACTTTGAGAACTGCCCTGCCAATGTCTGCTAACTTACAAATAACGGAGAAGACAATTTCGGGGTATAAAGACTGCCTTTAGGGAATAGAGTACCCTTGTTTGCTAACTTGGTAATGGCAAGTGAACATAATTTCGGATTACAGAACATGACTTTAGAAGCTACCTCAACCTACAGTTTTGCTAACTCCCTAATAAAAGAGATTATAATTTCGTAGTGCAAATGAAAACTTAAAGAACTTCAATGCTTGTGTTTGGTAATGTGGTAATTTTCTGGGAAGGAGATAATTTTGAAATACATAGCATGGCTTTGAGATCTACAGCGCCATTGTTTGCTAATTTACAATGACGGAGTGTAGAGCCTGATTTTGGAAAGTACAGGACCATACAGTGCCCTTTCTTACCAACTTGGTAAAGGCGAAAGAAGATAATTCCGGAGTACAAAGCATAACTTTGACAGCAACTGTGCCATTGCTTGCTAACTTATTAATGACAGAGAAGATAATTTCGGATTGCGAAGCACGACCTTGGGAAGTACAGTACCCTTTCTTGCCAGTTTGGTAACGGCAAGAGAAGATTTTTCACAGTACAAAGCATTGTTTTGAGAGCTAGAGTGTCACAATTTGCTAACTTACTAATGACGAAAAAGATAATTTTGGAATGCAAAACATGACTGTGGAAGTTACCGCACCCTATAGTTAACTCCCTAATAAAAGAGTAAATAATTTCAGATTACCATGTATGGAAGTAAATATACTTCTTCTTCTGCTGCTGACAGATTTCCAGCCGAAGTATTTCAACAGCGGACTACTAAGGCTATACTGTTCCATGGTACGGCAGGCATTTTCTCCTCGCAAGTAACATCGAAAATCATCAAACGTGACTGAAAATATGATATACAGTAAGACACCCGTATCCGCGGTTGGCTGTTGGATTTTTTTCAATTCGCCATTTATAAGTACATAAACGGCCATTTATTGAGGTAAAGCGGACAAATACGCTCATATAGATCTAGAGATTCACGGATTCCCTTTGTCTGCATAGAAATAAAAAGCACAGGAAAGGATGGCGGAGGGCTACAGTAAAGAATCTCAGCCACCCGCTACGCCTTCTCGTCTAGTCTTTGATCTAGCCCGCTACCCATTTCTCCAACCCGCCTTGTAGGCGTCGTGTCTCCTCGTCTCTCTTTGATCTAGCCAGCTGCCCGTTTCTACAAGCACGCCTCGCGTTTAGGAACGATGGGACTGCTCCCGAAGCAGTCCCATCGTTCCTAAACGCTTTTAATTGTGAAACCCTAAACGTATGGCTCCAAAACGGGTTCCTGAGTTGGATAGTTTGTTGACGATAAAAAAGAGCTCGGCAAGTGCTTCCCATAAGTGAAAAAATAAAAATTCTTGATTTAGGGTGATAATTTCTAAAGATCTTCATTTCTTGAATCACCAAAGATAAAAAATCGAGTTCTAAGGTAGCAAGAATGTACAGAAAAAAACGAAAAAAAATTATCGCCAGCTTTCTTACGGCACCTTAAACTGCCAAAATAACTGCTACGGTACGGCATAAATGCCTAGAGACGACAGCGAAAGCATTAAGTTTGTGTTTGGAATACATGAACCGAAATCATGTTTCAGTTGACAGCAATGTCTTGCTCCAGAAAGCTTTATGTCTTTATGAAAACTTTAGTGAAGACATGAGCGGCAGTAAACCGAAACCTTTCGTTGCCAGTTGATTTTAGTTACACCGGTTTAGACGTAGGTTATAACCTGAAAAATATAAAAACATTCTTGCGAAGCTGCATCAGCCAATAAAGAAGCTGCAGACACATTTCCAACCGAACTAAAAAAATAAGTGTGGAAAAGAGATACCACCCGTAGCAAATTTTTAATTGCAATGAAACCGGCTTGTATTTGTAAGAAGATGCCCCAAAGGACTTACATTCACAAAAGTGCGAAACGCGCCCCGGGATTCAAGACATTTAAGGACAGAATTACACTTGCCCTTTGTAGCAACTCCTACGATCGCATGTTAAAATCTGGTGTTGTTTATATAGCAAAGAACTCCCGTACCCTGAAGAACAAAGATAAAAAACATCCTCCCCTCTTCTGGCAACATAATAAAAAGACATGGTTCGCAGCTGAATTGTTCCCAGAATCTCAAACAGAAGTCATCACTCATTCCATGTTTATAAATGAGTCACGGAAAACGCCTCATTGGCTGCCACCGGGAATAGAACCCAGGGTCTTCCAATTACGCGCCGGACATGCTACCACTGCACCACAGCGGCTTCGAATTCCTCCAGACTCACATACGACTAACTGCCAAGCCACCCGGCAGGTTGCTTCTTGGAGCCCCGCACAATGCTGGAGATTCACCAAAGATGGTAAGCAGCAACTGAACAAATAACTAGAAGGCGAATGAATAATTAATACAGACAACTGATGTGGATTAGACAGTTAGTCGTATGTGAGTCTGGAGGAAATCGAGGTCGCTGTGGTTCAGTGGTAGCATGTCCGGCGCGTAACTGGAAAACCCTGGGTTCGATTCCCGGTGGCAGCCAATCATAATTTTTCCGTGACTCACTTATAAACTTGGGAAGAGCGATGACTTCTGTTTGATGTTCCATATCCACGTCAGTTGTCTGTATTAATTATTCATTCGCCTTCTAGTTATTTGTTCAGTTTCTGCTTACCATCTTTAAGGAATCCCCAGCATTGTGCTGGGCTCTAAGAAGCAACCTGCCAGGTGGCTTGGCAGTTAGTCTTATGTGAGTCTGGAGGAATTCGAGGCCACTGAGGTACAGTGCTAGCATGTCCGGTGCGTAACTGGAAGACCCTGGGTTCGATTCCCGGTGACGGCCAATGATAATGTTTCCGTGACTTACTTATAAACATGAAAAGAGCGATTACTTCTGTTTGATGTTCCTAATCCACGTCAATTGCTTGTATTAATTGTTCCGATAATGGCTAAGAGAATGTTTTATAACTCAAGCAAAAAAATACTTGTGGTGGAAGGGACTGGAGTTTAAAGTTCTCTTAATAACAGATAATGCTCCAGGACACCCATATGATACAATCGATGAAAGTGTGGAAATACTATTTCTCCCTCCAAATACAACATCGATCCTTCAGCCTCTTGACCAAGGCTTTAGTAAGTGTATCAAGGCCTCTTACACGCGTCAAGTATTCGAGTGAATTCGTATTGCGACGGACACCGTCAGAAATCTTGACGTCATGGAGTACTGGAAATCATTCACCATTGCAGATGCAATAAGCTTTATAAAAGCTGCAATGAACGAATTGAAGCCTGAAACTGTTAATGCCTGCTGGGAGCCGCTTTGGAAAGAACTGGTGAATAATAATGAGTGTTTTCCGACTATAGAAGATGAAGTGAGAAAAATTACTGACACAGAACGACAAGTTGGTGTGGAAGGATTTACCGATCTGATTACTGAAGAAGTTATTGTCCACCTCGAAGAGCAGCGAGAAGAGTTAACTAATGAGGAACTACAAGAACTGATTTAGCTATCGTCTGGACGAAGAGGAGAACACAAGAGAAGAAGATCTATTTATGTGGACATGGGACAATATTGGTAAAGTGTTGCGGCTCGCTCGGACACTAAAGGAAAAAATAATTGATTACGACCCTATAATGGAACGTAGTATCCAAGTTACACGCTCCATTACTGAAGCAATGGAACCAATTCGCGAAGTATTTGAAGATTTAAAAAACAGGTAAGATCAGCTCCCTATTGCAATGTTTTTCCCAAAGATAACACAAAAAACATCAATTGATGAATCACAGCCATCACAATTGAGTGCAGCTCTCGACGCTAGTGCTGATTAGGCCCATAGGTGAGTTTAAATTACAGATACTGTACTGTAATGCGCTTAGTCAAGTGTAAAGTGTAGATTCTAGAATATGAAATGAAAATAATAATACAGTACTACATACATTATGTATTACAGATTGTCAAGTGTAAATTATGGATAGTACTGCAATGTATTAAGTGTACAGTACACGTATAATAAATACATACCGTATGTGATGTTCAACTGGAAGAGAAAGGCTGAATGCATAATAACGAAATAAGTACGTAGTTAATGTTCTTTTCTTCTCTCACTCTTTTATTTTTTTTCGTAAATTTCATTTTCGTCCATGTTATGTTTTTTTAAGTTTAAATTAATTAGCCTACATGTTTTCTAAGGTTTAAATTAATTAGCCTACATGTTTATTTATTATGTATAGTTGCTAACAGTCTAAACAGTCATAAATGCATGAATATAGAGCAAAAATGATGCTATATTCCAAGTAATAACCTGTAGATTTTGGCGTTCGCTATTATCCGCGGTTTCACGTATCCACGGTATGTCTTGGAACGTATCCCCCGCGGATACGGGGGTCTTACTGTAATGGTCTGAGATGCCACGTTTAACTACTTCTTTTTTCTTTGGGAGTTTAACGAAGAACGTGAGCAACTCAGTGGGTTATAAGAAGTTGCCTCGTCACTAGCTTAGGGTTCCATGGAAGGGAGGGAGAGCCAGTGTCGTAAGAAAAACACAACGTGCATGCCTCACCGGGATTCGAACCCTGACCCATCTCAAATTAAATGTCTGAAACCAGCGCTACTGTGCCCCAGGGCGGCTTGATCATTATTCAGGTCGTTATGATTGTTAATGAGGTCTTCTTAACTAAGCCACGTGATGGCGGCTTAGTTAAGAGGGTATAGTGACTTAACTACTGGCATCGTTGAAGAAAGTCCTAGGTGATGGACATAGGGGAGTAATTTCTAAAGATCTTCGTTTCTTGAACCACGAAATGGAAGTAACCAGACCTGTTTCCTTTTTCAGTAGTATGCTTTTTACAGTACCCGGCATTTGAAAACTGCACAATTTTGAGAGTTGTAAAAACCATCATCGGCATCTAGGTCTAGAAATGGTAGCCCGCCCCTAGTATGGGCTTACTGGATACAGGAAAGTAGGCGCACATCCATGACTTATCCGGGGTTCGATCCCAGGCCCGACGCCGACGATTAACCAGGGGCCCAGGCCTTTATACCTATTCGGCACTCGGGCAGCTGTGTACACTTCACCAGACGTTAATGTGTATTTTACATGAAATGAGTTAAACGTCCCGAGAACATAACAAGAGTTATTTATTTAAAGAAAACAGCACATTAAACACAGATAGGACAAAGGGAATTATTTGCACCACACATTCACAGTTGCTCATCCCACTCGTCACTCACACTCTTTCCTTTTCTCCGCTCGTTCTTAACCGGTGAGAATAGCTCTACTCTTCTAACCGCGGCAGGTAGGGAAGGCTAGAGGAAAATCAGATTTTCTAATTTACACCCACACCGATGAGGCCTTCTGCTACATATCTTTTGCTAGTTTCTGCTAGTTTTCTGCTTACTAGATTATCTTGTCCTTGCAGTAGCACAATCTACATGCAATGATGATCGCACGTCAAACCTCTGACTTTTAACTCCCGATTCCAAATATTCTGCCATCAACTTACTCTATGTGTTGTAATTCTTCTTCTTGTACGTAAGACTAGTTATAAGTAAAAATAACTTCTAAGCCTAACATGTCTGTGCTTTGTACATCTGTATTTTCGTTGGTCTTAGCACGCATTTTCTGTTCCTCTGGTACACCTCAGAAGCAAGCATGGGAATCTACACGTCCCTGGCTTTCCAGAACTCCTCTCCTATCAAAAATATGTTCAAAAGTTTTAGAGGCTTGTGATGTATATTCTAAAATAACTTTCATTTTTAGTTCCTTTTTCTATGTAAATTTGAGTTTGTTTTCCTTTACACTTTCCAAACTCAACGTAATGTCTTCTCTCTCACAAGAATGAGGTTGGCAACACAATTGAGGTCAGAGTGAGTAACGTATGAATGTGATTAAGAACGATAGATAAAATGTCGACACCACAGTTGCTCAGTGTATGGGTGTGTGTGTGTGTGTGTGGAGATGTTCGATCGCTGTTAAAAAGAATTTGAAATTTTCAACTTGTAGTGCCATATTGTGGAGTTCTTCAAATATTGCTGGACTAATAGAAGGTTATCATAACATTGACTTCTGTATACACAGTACGTCAAAGATTTTTTAAGACTGGCGCTAGATTTCAGCCTACGGTGGCGCCACCAGTGTAATCGCGAATGCGTTATAAACCGTGACCATCTGCTTTCTTTCTGCCAAAAGTACTGCGCAATCGTTAAAGTAACTCAAACGAAACGGGCGTTCATTAGAGAAGTAAAATTTTTTTCATGTTGAATTATTAAGATGGAACGAAGGGCTGTTATTAAATTTAACGCAAAACTTGGTAACAGTGCCTCGGAAACGTACCAAATGATGGAACAAGTTTATGGTGAGTTTTGTTTAAGTAGATCAAATGTTTTCCTGTGGCACAAACGTTTTTTGGACGGAAGAGAGACGCTAGAAGATGATAAGCATACCGGAAGACCAAGTTCATCTAGGACACCTGAGATTATTGAAAAAGTGCGTGATTTCGTGGCAAACAATCGATGTGCGTCACTAAGAATGATGGAAGAGTCTTTAAACATCAACAAAGAAACTGTTCGAACCATCCTGCATGGAGATTTGGGCAAAACAATAGTCTGTACTAAATTTGTTCCATACACGTTAACCAATGAACAAAAATCAAGGAGAAGTGCACATTGTAAAGACATCATTTCAGCCGCTGAAAATGATCCAAACTTCTTAAAATCGATTGTTACTGGTGATGAAACATGGTGTTTTCAATATGATCCTAAAACAAAGCGACAAAGTGCGGCATGGAAGTCAAAAAACTCGCCACAAGCCAAAAAAACAAGAAAAGTTCCATCGAAAATCAGAACAATACTCATTACATTCTTCGATAGTAATGGTATTATCCACAAAGAATTTGTTCCAAGTGGACAAACAATTGCTGGTGAGTTTTTTTTAAATATTTTGAGGCGTTTGATGGGCAGAATGCGTCGCATTCGTCCAGAATATGGAGATGAGAACAGTTGGTGTTTGTTGCACGATAATGCACCCAGTCATACCTCACTTCTTGTTCGTAGATTTTTGGCGAATAATAACGTCTGTGTGTTGAATCATCCACCGTATTCGCCTGATTTAGCACCCTGCGACTTTTCTTTGTTCCCAAAACTTAAAATGACGTTAAAAGGGTGTTATTTTGATGATATTTCGACAATACAAACAGCTTCGACGCGTGCTTCGGAGGCAATTCCGCAAAGTGAACTAGAACAGGCATTCGAATCATTATTAAATCGCTGTAACAAGTGTATTGAAGCCGGAGAGAATTATTTTGAATAACAAACCAAAACAAATTATAATTTCTTGTTTCTATTTCATTTTACAGACCCAGTCTTAAAAATTCTTTGACGCACTGTGTATGTTTCGTCTGGTAGTAAAAGCTTAATTAGGAATTATTGGATCGTATTCTCATGTAGTTTAGCATTTCCTTAGTCATGGTTTTAGACATAGCGTAAGACCAATCTCGCACACGAAAAAGGGTTACTATGGTTAAAATTGTAGGATAGTATGAATCCTTAATAAAGTGTAGGATAACCTTGGATCAGATTGAACTTAAAACAAAGGCATTGATGAATAATTTTAACATCCTGGTAGTGACTTTTCATGTGTTTTTTCAATGCAAGAACAGGACAACTAGTTAAAATATGCTTCATGTTTCAGGGATCGTCGCACTTTCAAAAGCATGCATTCTCAGAAATATCTGTTTTTCCTATTTCTGGAGCTTTTACTTGTAATTGTTTTCATTATTCTTAATCATAGCCTCTGCTTATCTTCATTAGGAAGCGTTTGTTGTCTTCTTTGTCTCTTTTGTATCCCGTATAAGATATTATTTTCTTTCCTTGGAAGACATTCCTTTCTGTGCTGCATGACCTTTTGAAGCACCATATGCAATCGTAACGTACACTCAAATTTAATCTTACTTTTTATTTCCTGTTTTCTTATCTAAATTTGAGTTAATTCTCGTTAAGCATTTTTCCGTCTGAACGTTACATTGTCTCTCTCGGAGAATGTCTTTAGTCAACGCTGGAAGCAGGTCAAAGTGCAATTAAGTTGTCGAAAGCGAGAGATAAGAACGTATATGTTGAGTCTTCAAAAAGCAATGTTATCAGTCTCGAAATACAATGTATTTATTTGTGTAAAATGCAGTGCGATAATTCGTCTTCGAGGCAATGTTATCTTGTTGATCGAAAAGCATTATTATCTCAGATTGTTGCTATCAACAAATGTATTCGGCCACGTTTCTTTTCGTATGTTACTGAAATTGCGTTGGTGATTTGATATTCTAAAAGACTTCCATGCGTAACTTGTGTTAGTCAACCTTGACGCTGTGTCAATATAGATATATACGAGCAATTAATCAACATTAGACTTGCCTATGTCAAGGCACTCAGAGGATTTATTATAAGTTGTTTTATGCTATTACCATGCTACTGATTAAGCAGAGAGTGAGCAATATTACTTCGTTTGACGAAAGTATGATGATAAAAAGGTACTTTCGATGTCTTTAAGATTCGCTAGCATTTTATTGGCCGTTATGGTTTCTATTGTTTCGATTAGTTGATTTTTGTTAATGAAATAACAGCTGCGACAAAGTTCAGCTATCTGGAATATGATAATTCAGTAAACTTTTCCAGTAAAGCAAGTTACTGCAGCAAGTTTACATTTTAGTCAGAACGGTGCTTTATGGTGAACTAGCTGAACTGCCCGGCGTTTCTCGGGAGAATTTGGTGATAATTCCCTATCTAAAATTTGTACAAATCAAATAAATACGTTAAGACTAACCAAGGGTGACCTTGGCATGTTTCAACTGCGCACCAAAAAAGTCCACAAGGTGAGGATAAATACTGTCGAGGCACGTTGACACATTTATTCATTAAAAACATTCAAACGCACACGTACATTCGGAAAACTTAACTTGTTCCCATCATCAGGTGTAAAAATAAGGTGGTTAAAAGCTACATGATGTTTCTAAGTTAAAACCACACGACATGTAAGAGACAGACGACACATCTACTTGAAAGACAACATAACATACACAGACGCCATAACAAACTTACAGTTAAGCATGAAAAAGACAGGAATCAGGGAACAGGAACTATCCATAGTTAACAACCTTGCTCTACAAAACAGTTTCTCACACTCTCTGATTGATGATCTCTGTTCTAATTTACCTGCCTCGACAAGAATCTAACACCCATCTTTTCTGATGTCAAACTCATTTCGGGTTATGGAAACGAATGGTTGTTCAGATGGGGAGAAACTGTCGTTATTCACAGATTTTCGAATTCTTGCTGCAACGATGATTACCCTGTTAACCTACTCAGACCTTGGTTACAGCTCATAAGATCTATTGAACATCGCCAGCGTAATCTGACGTCATAACCACAGTATTTAACTTCATGAGATTTCCTGAAGTCTAGCTTGTTAACCGTCCTGTCCTTTTCATCCTTAACTGTAAGTTTGTTATGGTGTCTGCGTATGTTATGTGGTCTTTCAGTCGACGTGTCACGTGTCTCTTACATGTTGTGTGGTTTTAACTTAGAAACATCACGTAGCTTTTAACCACCTTATTTTTACACCTGATGATGGGAACAAGTTGAGTTTTCTGAAAGTACTTATGTGTTTTAAATGAATAAATGTGTTTTTTTTAATGAATAAATGTGTCAACGTACTTCGACGGTATTTATCCTCACCTTGTGGGCAAATGAAAACGATTAATTTTTTACGGCGTGAACCGTGCCTAGTGCTGTATTTCATTTCCTCACTGAATTTGAATTTTATTCTCTGTTGAGTTTTTAGGCACACAATATTTTTAGCTTTCCGTTTGATTTTTGTTGTTTTTTTATGTAAATATAGTAGGAGAGAAATAGCTGAAAATGTGAAAAATAAAAAAAAATGATTTAGCTAATTTACTTTTACGAAAAACAAAAAATAAAGGAAGAGGAGTGGAAACACCTACATTTCCGATGACGAATTGTGTTGCACTTCTTCACCGGAAAGTACTTGTCACAAAAAATCAATTATTGTACTTATCACAACAAAAAAGTATTAAATTCGAATTCAAAATAAAAAAGTAGAAAATGGAATATTTTACGAAAATTTTGTATGGGGCTCCTTGGTCCCGGGCTCCGATCCCTTCCGAAAACCGTGTGCGGTCCAAGTTAGAGTACCATGATATAATATACCAATTCAAAATAAAAAAGGGAAAAAGGGAACTTTTAAAGAAAATTTTGTATGGGAGCTCCTTGATCCCGGGCTCCGATCCCTTCCGAAAACCGTCTACGGTTTAAGTTAGCAAACCATGAGATAGTATACCAATTCAAAATAAAAAAGTAAAATATTGAACTTTTTACGACAATTTTGTATGGGGGCTCCTTGATCCCGGGCTACAATCCCTACAGATAACCGTCTACGGTCTGAATTAGAGTACCATGAGATAGTACACCAAATTCGGTTTTAACCCTTTAAACGGCCGATGTATCAGTACCAAATGGTGCGCAAAATTTTCTGCGCATCTCAAACAGAAATTGTTGCATATAGCTGCCGGGTTTTACGAAGGCTGGTTGTTTCCACGGTAAAACGATTCCTCTCCCTTCTCCCTTTAATGACCAGGGACCCGTCACTGGTGGAAAGTGCTCTCTTTTAGACTTTCGTTCTCTGTTCCATGATCCAACACAGGACAAGTAAATCTATGACCCAAACATGGTCTCCATGACCCAAGAAATGATGTTAGTCCACTTGACACATACATCATACCACTGGCTAGAGACGATTTACTCAAACATGTTCTTTCTCTTTTGTCGAGTTTGTCACCATTGTTGTAGCTCTTTGAGCAGATGAACAGTCAGGAAGAATTAGTGGGGGTTATAATCCGGCTGAGTTACCAGTTTAAATAACAAAGATAAAGGGAAATCAACGATTTTTGGTGCTCAGGTTCACATTCGAACAGCGTTCAGCCGACATGTAGAAAGCGAACACCCTCATTCGTTATTTCACCCATTTTGTTAACCCCGAGTTAATTCGTTCCAGCAAGTTAAAGGGTTAAATCGAACCCCTACCATTCTTTCTCCTCATTCGTAGCTCCCCGGTTCTAGTTACTTCTCTCTCCTCCTCTTCTCTTTATTGGCTTCTTCTTTCCCCTCCCGCACTTCCACTTTCTGTTCATTCTGCTCCTCCTTCTCTTCTCCCAGCCATCTGGATAGCATCTACCTCTGCCCTTTCCTCCTCTCTTGAACTCAATGTCCATTGGCAATTTCTTCACCTTCGTCTCCCCGCCCCATCAGTACTGTTTCGCATGACCCTTCTCACCTCTCCGCAGTGCTCCTTTTGCCCTGAAGTCAGCGACGTCCAACATCAATACCTATTCTGCCCCGTTCTCCTGCCAGTCCTAAACACCGCATTTCGTCTTGCTGATCAAATTTGTGCTCGATCGTTACCATTTCTTGCATATGCTTGGCTACTCCAAACAAAGCATCCACCTACTCACTTGCCTCCTGTGTGCCGTTATATTTTTCTTCTTGTGAAGTTCACTGTCTATGCTTTCCATCTTCAACAACGCTTCCCCGCTCTTATTCCACCTCCTCAGGAGGCAAGTGCTATCATTCGGAGACGCTTCCTAGCACGGTTAACCACTCGCCTCCAAATGGAGCACTCTCGTGCTGCCTCAACAAACACCGATAGCGTTTTTCAATCCACTTGGGCCCAATCGGCTGGGTGGTTCCATATCCACAATTTGCAGTTACATCTCAACCTATAAGTGGGATTTTTGTTGTCGCCCACGTTCACTGTAACAAATCATGTTTTTACGTATTAATTTTGGTGCTTCGCTATTAGTGATTTTTCTGTTTTAATGTGCCATTGAAGATAGCTCACCATGTTTCCCATGTTCTCTTCGATAATGTTGGGTTTTATGTTGTTGTATATAATTCTTCCTTCTGCACAGTTTACTGCCCACGCAATGTCCCCTTCATTATGTTGAATATTTTTTTAAAATATTAGTCACTGTGTGTATAATATAATGTAACAAGATGCCCTTCTGAGTACATTTAGCGTTATTTCCCCTTGTCACTGAATACTTCTGTACATATGTTGTAAATTTTGAATGTAGCATCACTGTTGCATTTCTGTGAATTAGTACCTAATGTTTAATCTTTAGTATGGTAGTAATGCTTAATTGGAATTTGTGCATAGTATAGAATCATGTCTTGCCCTGTCTACAATACTGTAGGTAAACATTTTCGTTTGTATCGCTCGTGCTTTATTGTCTGCCTCTCCTTCGCCCTACGTGGCGAAATAATTTTTTTTATGATTTTAACAATATTTTGTTTTACGTTTCACTGGAACTTTCCAGCTGATGTATATACCGCTGTATTTATTGGCAGAATTCCATTGTCATGTACATAGAAATGTTATTTTACTGAAGAATAAAGGCAATTTTGAAATGTAGATTTACTGTAGATTTGCATAGCGGACAAACAAACAAACAAGCATTTAACTTTATATATTAGATGAAGTTTATGTTGGGGTATTAGCTGAACCATAAATTATTATCAAGTAAAACAAGCATTTCTCCACAAACAACTATAACCCCACACAGTGACTCGCTGTTATCAATATTAGTGGCAGCGGTAGGCATTTGGTATCTGGATATCTTGACATTTGAATCACATTGTAGCAGTATTTTATTTGTTTGTTTGTTTGTCTATCGGCTTTTAAATCACTTTGCATGTATAAGTCTTCTGATGTTATGAATCTTTCCGAACAGTAGCAAAGTAAATCCCAAATAAAAAATTTCGATGTAACGTAAACGGGTAACGGGGAATCATTATCAACACCATTGTTGAAATATGATCGTGATGCATGCTGTCTCATGAAGTGACGCAACAATAGTTAATTCCATTGCTACGCAATAATAGTTAATTCCATTGCTACGCTAACATTGTTTCATCACGTTTTACATAAACGTAACAATACTTTTATTCAATCTGTGTAAAATACGAGAACCTGACGCTAAATGTGATAAAAGCCTTCACAGAAACATATTTTGATACTAAGCAAGCATGCATATTTCTCAACAGTAGTAAAATATGCGTCGTAGCAGAATTGGACTTCCTCTCGACCTTCTAAGGGGGTTACATGCTGTTGACAAGAGCTTTAAACTGATGTATAACACTACAGGGTGTATGTAGCCTGTGGATATCCCAAACAAAAAGTTACTAGTCCTCCTCAACCACACACTTGCGATTCATCTTTTCTTTTTATCTTGAGATCAGATATTAGCTTGCGCATACTATTTCAATATTTTTAGCTACATGATATTTCATCGGTGTCAGGGTCGTATCTTATGTTCGTTTAAATCTGAATAATAACAACAGTACGGTGCAGAGTCCTCACACAAACAGAGTGCACGAACAGGCACAATGAAGTCGACAACAGATCGATCAGAACAGATAAGACCATCTTCCATATTCGGCCCGACATAATCCTGGTCGACAAGAAGAAGAAGAAGTCAACATACCTCATTGAAATCGCCGTGCCCGACACTTGCAACATCCAGAAGACGCACGGAAAGAAGCTGCCAAAGTATAACGACCTACGATACGAAGTCAAGGAAATGTGGCATATGGAGAGCGTCATCACCGTCCTCATAGTAATATCAATCACAGGAGTTGTACCTACCATTCACAGCTCTATACAGACATTAGAACTTCAACCTAACACCTACATGGAACTACAGAATGCAGCTATCCAGAACACTTGTACGATTGTAAGGAAGTTCCTAGACAACTGAGAGAAAGTAATACCACTTCCCAGACTTGGTACGTCATACCCGGCCCGGAAGGAAGAGAAGGAAATCCTCAGGAAGAGGTGGAATCTCCAAAATATAATAATAATAATATTAATAATAATAATATTAATAATAATAATATTAATAATACCCACCGAGGGTGCCACTTTGCAAGCCAGACTAAGAGTACCCAACAACCATCAATCATGATGAGACGAAAGAAAAAGAATTCCATACCGGATCGGTCGTCGCCCGGGTCAACAAGGACCGCGTCAGGTGCTTTGGTTCCTGGACACCTGTCGACAAATGGGCTTCAGGGCTCAGCAGATCCTGTTGAGGAACCAGGACAGGCTGCTGCAATGCTGGAACAAAAAAACGGAAAACTTGGACAGTTGCTGAAAATCGAGAAATCATGAAATGCTTTTACCAGGCAAATCCATCAGCCCGCGGTTTTCAAAAAAGAATGATGCAAATTTGGAAAGGAAAACATCCAGACAGTGGAATAACAGAACAAAGAATAAAGAATCAAAGAAGGTTTATCATCAGGAATAAGGTATTTACAGAACTGGAATTGCAAAAGATGGAGAAATTGGTAAAAGAAGGACCAACACAAAATAAGGACCAACACAAAATAAGGACCACGTCGTGAAAAACTTTGTGCTGGTAAATCCTGAAGATCAAATAGCAGAAAATATTTTAATTGAAGAACAATCTGCGAAACAACATGACAACCATGAATTGACATAACAGCAAAATCTCTTGAAAGAGAAAATTTTAATCCACATGATGCAAGGTGAGGAACGACAAAGCCTGTAATTCGCCAAATACGAAGCAAACAAGTGAAGCATTTGTCAAAAACGGCAAATGATGTCGTGGACAAAATTCCAACTCATACTTTAAAGGAAACAAACCAGCTCATGTACAGTACAGCTGCCATAGTAACCGTGGAACTTGGTTACAAGATGCCAAAGAAGAAAATGCCTGGCACTCCTAAGTGGAAAATTCGGCTAGAAAATAAAATAAATGAACTCCGTAGTGACATTAGTAACTTAAATTGCCTGAAAAATGGGAAGCTTAAAAGTAGAAAAATAAAAGATGGACTCTGCAAAAAATACGACCTGGAAAGGAAAAGAATTGTTGAAATTATGGAAGAATTAAAACAACGAGTAACAGCTACTGCAAAGAAAATTGAAAGATATGACGGACGCATAAAACAGTACAAAGAAAATGCGCAATTTCGGAATCAGCAACAAGCATTTTATAAATCATTGAGACAAAGGGCAATCCAAATAAACATCAGCCCATGCAAGAAAGATGCCTTGACATTTTGGAAAGGAATTTGGGAAAGCCCAGTTGAACATAATAAAAATGCCTTGTGGATCAACGATGTTCGTAAAGATTTGAAAGGAATACATATGGATAATCTAATGATAACAACTGATATGATTACACAGCAAGTAAAGAATGTGAAAGCCTGGAGCGCTCTTGGGCCAGATGAATTGCATGGATTTCGGTTCAAGTATCTTACAAGTCTTCATCAACGAATAGCTATGCAATTCGGTATAATGCTACAGAATTCTGCCACAGAAGATCGGATGATAACAGGTCGCACATTCCTTATAATGAAAGATCAAGAAAAAGGCAATGAACCTACTAACTATCGTCCAATTACATGTCTTCCAACAACGTTCAAACTTTTCACAAGAGTACTAAAAAGATCAATATATGACTTCTTATGGGGAAGCAAATTGTACCCAATAGAACAGATAGGGAACTTCAAAAGGTCAAGAGACACAAAAGACCAGCTGCTAATTGACAAAATGGTACTAAAAAACTCCAAAAGAAGTAAAAGGAATTTGAATATGGCATGGATAGATTATAAAAAGGTCTTTGACTCATTGCCCCACAGCTGGATTAACACTTGTTTGGAACTATTTGGAGTTAGTAAAAACATCTGCCGATTCCTCAAAGAAAATATGAAAAACTGGAAAAAAGTGTTACATGCATATGGTGAAGAACTCGGAAAAGTTAATATCAAGAGAGGCATATTTCAAGGGGATTCTTTGTCGCCTTTATTGTTTAATATATCTTTAATTCCATTGTCAATTATTTTGAACAAAGCAAAAATAGGCTACCACATTTCGGACCAACATGGAAAAATAAACCATCTGCTGTACATGGATGACCTTAAATTGTATGCAAAAAGTTCCGCCGAGCTTGAAACATTGCTGCTTACAGTGCAAATATTTAAGTAATGATATACAGATGGAATTTGGACTGGAAAAATGTGCAGTACTATCCATGCACCGGGTAAAAAGTCCAGAATATAGATGGAATAGAACTAGAAAAGGGCAATATAATGAAATCATTGTCAGATAATGAAAATTATAAATACCTTGGAATTCTTGAATCAGATAACATCTTACATACAAAAGTCAAAGGTCTGACTCAGAGTGAGTGTATCAAGAGAGTAAGAAAAAGATTGAAATCAAAACTAAATGGTGGAAACACAATCAAAGCCATAAATACATGGGCCATTCCAGTAATTTGATACCCAGCTGGAATAATTGATTGGACCCAAAATGAATTAGAAATAGTGGATCGGAAAACTCGAAAGTTACTGAACATGCATCATGCACTCCATCCAAAAGGTGATGTTGGCAGATTGTATTTACCTCGGAAGATTAGAGGCAGAGGGCTACTACAAGTACAATAGGTAGTAGAGGAAGAAAAAAGAAGCCTGAATGATTACGCCAACAGAAGCAGAGAAAAGCTACTTCAGGCAGTGAATAATGAAAATATCTTTAAAACAACAGAAAACAAGGCTGAATACAAGAGGAAATAGTTTGAAAGCAGATTAGACGGCTGGAAGAACAAGCCACTGCATGGACAATTTCTAAAGAATATTGATGGGAAAAGTGACAACAACTTGACTTTGGGCATAGCTGAAATCGGGTTCCATCAAGAAAGAAACAGAAGGTCTGATTTTTGCTGCACAAGAACAGACATTGCAAACAAATGTTATGAAGGCTAAAATCCAGAAAGTCAGTGATAATCCAAAGTGTCGACTTTGTCAAGAAAAAGTTGAAACTGTGTCTCATCTAATATGTGAATGTAGCAAAATTGCACAGACAGATTACAAAGTTAGACTAGACAGGGTTGCACAATTGATTCATCGGTCATTATGCAGAAAGCACAATCTGCCAGCATCGAAAAACTCATGGGAACACAAGGCTGAGAAAGTCATAGAAAATAATGAAGTCAAGAACTTGTGGGATTTCAGAATTGAAACCGATCGACACATAGAACATAATACACCAGACATAACAGTCATAGAAAATCGGAAAGTCTGGCTAATTGATATAGCGATCCCTGGAGATGCCAGAGTCAATGAAAAAGAACTGGAAAAAATTACTAAATATAGAGACCTGGCCATAGAAGTTACCTGGTTATGGAATAAACACACGGCAGCAGTCCCCATTGTCATCGGAGAGTTTGGAACAATGTCAAAGAATTTTATGAATCATTTTGAAAAATTGCAGCTTTCTGATATGCCACCTACAGAACTGCAGAAGACAGCTTTACTTGGGACATCATATATTTTACGCCAATTCTTGATTGTTGCCGAGGTCACCGGTGGAAACTCGTATCAGTTCAACAATACCAGTCAATGATAATTTGCTGTTTATTTTGTTTGTCAGAGGCTGTGATTCGTATATTTCGAATAAAGAAAATAATAATAATAATAACAATAATAATAATAATAATAATAATGCGAAAATTTGCTCACTGCGGAAATAATTTTACTCTAAATATAATGAAAATAATATGTTTGATGTCATATGTGCTGCAGACAAAGAGAGCACTCCACTAATGTTAAGTAAACCAGATGCTAAAATGAAAAAGTCGTCTACGGAAGACCAGATTCAAAAATGTAAGCAAAAGGAACTTTATGGGTCTCACCTTGACCAGTTAGAGAGGCCAGAAGTTGAAAAGAAAACTTCAAATCAGTGGTTGAAGCGAGGTAAATTATTTGGAGAAACTACAGAAAATACATTTTAAAGGAAGATCTGCAAAGTGGCAAATGTAGAAGATGTGGTATGTGCATTGAACACATCTGCGGAGGATGCACCACGCTAGCAAACGTAGATTATATGCAGCGACATAATAATTCCACTAAGGTGATACACCAACAATTAGAGCACGATACAAAACTATCAGTGTCAGAAATACCATACTGTGAATACTAACCCACTGAGGTATTATTAATACAATGCAAATTGTATTGGGACCGTGAGATTAAAACAAACCCAACCATATCTGCCAATCCTTTAGACATAGTGCTATATGACAAAAAGGAAAAGGAAGCTGTCAATATCGACATATCGGTGCCGTTGGACCGTAATATTCAGAATACCTATGCAACGTACGTGGAACTGGCAGCGGTGATTAAACAGATGTGGAAGCTGAAAACAGTTCACATACGGCCATCGATTATCTCTGGAACTGGTATAATTCCTCAGACTCTTATAACTCAGCTTGATGCTTTAGGTCAACAACGCCTACGGCCCAAAATCAAAGAAGCAGTAATTCTCGATACGTACCGCATCGTACGACGATTTTTAAACCATGAGGGACTTTGTCTTTACTTGACTTTATGTCCGTACTGACAAGTGGAGCATGCCACAGATGCCATTGCTGTAGATGAGAAAATTAAATAAAATATAATAACATTGTAATAATAATTATTGTTAAAATATAATACTAATTATTTTTATCATTGTTTTTTTTTTTTTTTTTTTTTTTTTTTTTATTGGAGGTTTAACGACCGCCGTGAGCAACTCAATGGGCTATAAGCAGTCGCCCGTCCCTAATTTAGGGTCACTGGTTCCAGGGAAGGGAGAGAGCCAGTGCCGTAAGACAAACACAACATCCATGCCTCACCGGGATTCGAACCCGGACCCCGTTCGGACGAATGATCAGAGGCCATCGCTTAGACCACTGCGCCACCGGGGCGGCTCATTGTTTTTGAAAAACTAAACAGTTGAAATACTTAATCCTGCCGCCACCATAGTTTAGTAAATATTTACTTTTATGACTCACGTATCTTCTTCCATTGGTTTTACAAAAATAACATTCATTAAAACTCATACCTGAGTACCGTTCTACGTCAGGAATTAGTAAACCTTATTGTTTGTTGTTATGATTTAATTTCCCATATTATGTACCGGAATTTCGCTTGTTGTGGTCGTGAGTGGCAAGAAGAAATGCAATGTGTTCTACGTAAATAAATGTATACCCTTGATTAACTCGTTTTATATCACGCCCACAAATATCTCGGCAAGCAAAAGACACATAGTATATATTCCCTACAAAGAGTGCCAGGGTATTCTCGATTTTGTTTGTTTGTTCTAAGCAGCACTGTGTTCTACAACATGTACTGGGGACGATTTGTCCAAATTACCCGCAAACGTTACACATCTAATTTTTTTTTTCTGCATGTACTGCTCAGGAGTCTTTATTTATTTAGTTTTCAGTTTTTACTGTCGTAAGCTATTTATTTAGTTTTCGGCATCGGAATGTTGATGTGCAGAATTCTTTTCCTAATGAAATCTTTCGCCCTCGATAACTACTAGTTTATATGGAATCCAGAAATTCCTTTCGCGAAGAGTAAAGGCTAAAAAGTTTTCACCTCTAGAAGAGATCAAAAATGCCATAACACGCTACAAAAAATGCAAGGAATTCATTAACAAAATGAAGGAGATGGAGCTAAACATTTTACGGTGTCGCATCGGCCGAACTTAAAACACGTAAATGAAAAGACATATTCTTAGATATTAAATCGCCTAATCAGTTTAGCCTGACTCTTGACCGGGTAAATGGAGAAGAAGAGCTTTTGCAGTTCACTAGTGCATTTTATTAAGACCACAACTCTGCCAAGACGTAATGGCCCCAAAAGGCAATTTCAGCGACTACCCGAAATTGCGGAGAGCCATTTCATAATTCTTTCAGAGTGGTGGACTCCCTTCCCCGATTTCCAGAAGAAAGCCCGTACAAACTGAGAAGCACAGTAATTGGATTTTGTTTTCAAACAAAAATCCATCATAACTATTTTACGAGATGCTCTCCGCTCTTTATTTTTATTTATTTTTTACATCGAATGAGCTTTATATTTTATTTTCATTTGCTCTGAGGAACTTCCAAGTGCTATCAGAGGCCATAATGAAGGTTGCGCAGGAAGGGAGACCCTTATCTCCCCTTAAATATAAGAAGCGGAAAGCTTCGTCAGGTTATGATATATTTCAATTTTTATTGATAGCTTCAGGAATCGGTTCTTTGTTTTAGAGAGAGAGTTTTGCCTTCCATTAAACGACATTTTTGCGCTGTGTTTCGAACACCAAAGTGCAATTTATAGCAGCAAATAAAACTTGGAAGAAATGGTGAATCACTTTCATTAATAAGAAGCACGCGTCTCTACGGCTTTTTTGGTAAATATTTGAGTAAAAAAATATGAATCTTAATATCCACTTTCAATTTCATGGTAAATAAACCTTGCAGAATAATTATGAAATCAAATTAAACCCTTTGAAATTCACTTGCATAGTATGGTTCAAAGCTGCATTGTTGAAGAACGATGCTAACAGAAATCTGAGTTGATTTGTCACACGAGTTTGTTTTATTAATTTCAAGATAACCACAGGCAGTTGTGCAAAAAGAAAGCTATTACAATTATTTACCACTGCAAAGAGGCAAGGCTAGAAGTGCCTAACACAATCAAAGCGAGATCATTTCGCCAACGTTGCGCATCAACGTTGTTTGATGTTGTTCTGTTCTGGTTGCTTGGAAACATGAGATGTTTTTGTAATTGTTTTGCGATAGTTTTTGGTTTTAAAGTATTTTAATTGTTGAGTGTTGAAAACTGTTTTATAAAAGGTCTAGTGTTACCTAGTCTATTTTCTTTTTGAAATTTTTTGTTTTTCAGTTGTGGAATGTTTCAAGTCTAAGAATTTCAGTTAAAAATTGTTTTTTTTTGTCTAAAGACGCAGTTGCTCGGTGCTTACTGATTCCCTGTACGGTGACAGTAGGTCTGTTCGAAGGGTCTTTCTCCATTTTACGCATTCTATGTTTTATTGCAATCGTAGGCGAATCTGTAGAAGCATTTCTTAGTGTCTTTCAAATGTTTCTGAAAACGGCTGCAGTGTAGTTTTATTTTTTTTTTCTTACCAGAATACTTTACAACTGAATGTTTAGGTAAAAATAGTCTATTGACAACTTTTGAAAAACCCGTGCCGCCCCGGTGGCGCAGTGGTCTAAGGCGTTGGCCTCTGATCATTCGTCCGAAAGGGGTCCGGGTTCGAATCCCGGTGAGGCATGGATGTTGTGTTTGTCTTACGGCACTGGTTCTCTCCCTTCCCTGGAACCAGTGACCCTAAATTAGGGACGGGCGACTGCTTATAGCCCATTGAGTTGCTCACGGTGGTCGTTAAACCTCCAATCAAAAAAAAAAAAAAACCGTTAGACTTTGATTCATAAGACAAATCGTTAGAAAGGTTTAACTCCGTTCATCATTATTGCTTTGGGGGTTTTCGCAAAGTATGTCCTTGGTAAAATAACTTAAAAGCAGCATATAACATAACTATTTCAGATGGATATTGTGCTTTCTTCAAATGCCAAGGGGAAACAGAATAATACAGCCAATAACAACAGCAACAGAATAATGGCGTCCAGTGGTTGGCTCTTTGCTGCAAGCGCAATTTGTATTGTATAAAAGTGTTCATACAGACAGACTGTGCGCAGGAATATCCTTAGATCAAGATCTCATCGAAAGTTTGTTATACAGATATAATCATCAGAAGAAGCGGAAAGAGCAGCTATTAGTTGTAATCTGGTTCGTCACTTTCTTGTCTTATTCATCAGGCTGAATTTGCTTTAATATTGTTTGGACATTTTTTGACGGTTAGCTACTTCTAACATCATAAGTACAGTTGTAATTGTATACGTAAAAGCTGCATCCATAGCAGCAAAGCAGTTGGTTGATTTGCAAGCGTAGATGTCATCAAAGCTCGATTACATTACAAGCTTAAAGATGTCCCATCTTGGAAAAAAAGAACTGCCTAGTTGAACCACGAAACCGAAAACTTGACATTACGCCAGTTTTGATCATAATAAAGAACCTTCTGGAAATAAATAAATGGATTTATGAATAACTCAATTTGCAAGTTTTGGGCTGATTCAAACGGCATCTGTTGTGTTTATTTGAAAAACGAATACGAATTTTATCTAAGACGATAAACATTAAATATGCACTAATAGATCAAATACAATTACGTACCTCTAATCCTTAGTTCATATGATGCACATTATTGGTGTGTTATTTTTCTTTGTTTATGGAATTACTGACGCCTGTCAAGACATGTCGCGATATTCCAAACAATAATTCCTCGGGAGATGAAACATTCGGTTTTAATTTTTTTTATGCACACTATTGTACAAACACTATTACACTTTGGTTCCAGCTCTTTAAATGTTAAACTCACTATATACATGTTGATAAAATATCCTATTTCATCGATGTTCTGTGTACTTATTGCACCAGTAGTTTAATTTGAAGTTTTAAAAATTCAGCAGTAAAAATCGCATTCCTTCTATGTTCACTGTACCTGTTGCACAAGTAGTTAAATTTAAAGTTTAAAATATTTGACTATTAAAATCCAATAAATAGTTTAAAATCACGGCATGCTTGAGATCACCATCATTCCACGAAACACTTGTTAAAGCGTTTCGACTTTTATTTTTAAGTCATTCTCAAAACATCTGTCCAAACCACAACGTTGCATACCGACAATGTGCAATAGATGATTCCCTACGGGGTCTCACTACGTGTGCGAAAGGGCTTAAGGATCACGTGCTCCTACCTGCATTTTTGAGTTTCATGTCTTTTCCTTGATACTTCATGTTTTATACATGAAACTCAAGAATGCAGGGATGTAAAATATGAAACTCAAGAATGCATTCTTGAGTTTCATGTTTTACATGTAACTTAATAATGCACGTGATCTTTCAGCCCTTTCGCACAAGTAGAGAGACCCCGTAAGGAATCATCTAGTGCACATTGTCGGAATGCAACATCGTGGTTTGGACAGATGTTCTGAGGATGACTTTACAAAAAGTCGAAAAGCTTTAACAAGTATTTGGTGAAATGGTGGTGATCTCAAGCAAGCCGTGATTTTAAACTATTTATTGGATTTTAATAGTCAAATATTTTAAACTTCAAATTTAACTACTAGTGCAATAGGTACAATGAACACAGAGGGAATGTGATTTTTACTGATGAATTTTTAAAACTTCAAATTAATCTACTGGTGCAATAAGTTCAGGGAACATCGATGAAATAGGATATTTTATCAACATGTATAAAGTGATTTTAACATTTAAAGAGCTGGAACCAAAGTATAATAGTGTTTGTACAATAGTGTACATAAAAGAAAAGATTAAAACCGAATGTTTCATCTGCCAAGGAATTATGGTTGGAATATTGTTACATGGATTGAGAAGCGTCAATAATTCCATAAACAAAGAAAATGACACGCCAATAATGTGCATCATATAGACTAAGGATTAGAGGTACGTAATTGTATTTGATCTATCAGTGCATATTTAATGTTACTATGAACTTTCGGTGTGTCTTATCAACGATGACCCGAATGAAAACTTTTGTTGTTATACTGAGATATTTTATTAAGACGACAAAGATATTTCACAAAATGAATGTGAAGATATGGAGAAATAGCCTATTCACACGTGTTCTAATGAAAAACTTATTTTATTACAAAATGTTAAAAATTACGAATATGTACAAAAAGGTTACAAAGAACCATTTTAAAATTGTATGCATATTTACAATTCCTTATATTGCCTTTTTCGTTTGACCTCAAAACTTCGTTTGGTGCTTTTTCTTCTACACACAGCTTGAAGGTTTTCTCTGTGCAGAATAAAACAATAGGTTGCCATTACGTTGATGTTCTATCTTTCTTGGTAACATCGTTCCATCTCATCTATGCCTTACTAGAATTTTTCTATTTCTTCCTCACTAATGGCTGCATGGTTTTCAAGAAAGTAGTCCAAGTGCGCGTTCATAAATTACACCTTCAAGCTCATTTAATGATCTAAAGCTTTAAATTTTCCTGCCCTGTTTTCTTCTATTTTCCTGTAATTGAGATTTTCGTAGTTTCCCAAGAACTTCCCTGCAACTTCCTCAAAAACATTCCAAACTTCTCTTTATATGGTTTGTCTCTTAGGAGTTTTCGAATGTCAAATCCGACAAAAATGCCCTCTTTCTCTTTGGCAATCGCAGGAACCTTTTACACATATACTTAAAACACTCTTTTTCTCTTTGCAAAGCCATTACAAACTGCTTCACAAGTCTAAATTTGATATGGAGAGGAAGTAGCAGGGCTGTTTTGGGAGCATCTAAACTTTCCCAGATGTCATTTTTATTTTATGATGTTAAATCAGTCATGGTTGCGCATTGTGTTTTGAATAAGTGTTGGCCCTTCACTCGGTTGTACCATTCGCACAAAAAGCCTCTGTATTTGTACATTTTTCTTGCTATGGACGATGCTTTAATATTAAGACATATCATTAATTTAGGATTATTGTAGTTGAGTTTCGTGAAAACTAAGACCGCATTTTAATAACTTTATTTCAGGAGCACAGAATGCTCAACAGGGAATGAAGAATAATAACTACCATTGTGCAACAACTTTGATTTGAGATACCATTTCGATCAGTCAATATAGAGTCCACATTCGCCCAAATTGCACTCAAAGGTGTTGAACTTTTGCGTCAGTCCAGTAACATCACTACAGTACATTAAGTAAACATTTTAAGATAAATGTGGTATGAAACCTTATTCTCCATTTCTATACCATGACAAAGGGATGCAGGAACCAATAACTTATTCTCCTTAAGCCTAGAGCCGTACACTTTCGCAGAATCTTTAGGAAAACCTTAGTCTCTGACTAAATCGTTTAATTCACTCTGTGAAAAAAGTTTGTGTTCTGTGCTACACGACATACTGAAAGTTTCCATCAGCACACTGAAAGTACTCATCACACTGCAAGTCTTGGTCCTCTTCTTCAAAAACTATAGGTGTAACTTTAACACATTGCGTGCCACGTCATTCATATATGAATGACAGTGACTGATGCAAACAAACCACGCCATTCGTATAGACAGAATAGGAACGGTTTCCCGCCGTGTCGGTCATACACTGAAGAGCAATTGAATTAGAGACAGCTGGCGTTATGCAAATGTGGCGCTGTGGGCGGCCCTGTAAACGGAAACGACATGACGTATGCAGCGATTCGACAATATAAGGAGTGATGCGACGGGAATCAGTAAGAGTCGAAAGCAATATGGGTAAGACAAAGGATCTAAGCGCATTTGATCGTGGGCAAATTGAAGGGGCCCAACGAATGGGTCACTCCATCTCGGAAGTCGTGCGAGCACTGGGATTATCACGAGCCACTGTGTCATGGGTGCGCCGTGAGTACACCGAATCCGAAAAAACCATCCCTGCAAGGGCCAACTGCCGTGGACAACAGCGTGTGGATGAGCGGGGTCATCGTCGGCTAGCTCGCATTGTAACAGCGGATAGACGGGCCACAGTGCAAGAAATCACTCGGCAATTTAACGCTGGTGCACAGAGACGTGCAAGCAGCCACACCACCCAGAACCATCTCCTCGCTATGGGGTACAGAAGCCTTCGTCCCACGAGGGTACCGCTGCTGACCGCCCATCACAGGGTGCAAAGATTACCACGGAAACGGGAACATCGCCACTGGACCCTAGACATGTGGAAAAATGTTACCTGGACTGATGAGTCGTGATTTACGTTGGTACACGCGCATGGCAGGATACGAGTACGGCGCAAAACACGTGAAGCGATGGATCCTTCTTGCCACCAGAGTACTCTTCAAGCTGGTGGGGGTGGCATTCTCGTCTGGGGACTGTTTACGTGGACAAATGGGACCCCTGGTAAGTGTGACAGCGTCTTTCACAGGTCAACGCTACCGGGATATCCTTGACGACCATTTGCTCCCGTTTGTGCGTCTTCAACATCCCACTGGGGACCTTATCCTGCAACAAGACAATGCACCGTGCCATCGCTCCCGAATGGTATCCAAATGGTTGGATGAACACTCCACCGACGTGATCTCGCTTCCTTGGCCAGCTAGGTCACCTGACCTCAATCGCATCGAGCAAATCTGGGATGTCATCGAGAGAGATGTTCGAGGCTCTGACCCCACTCCATCAAATCTTCGTAAACGGTGGGAGCTTGTTCAGTGGTCGTGGATCCGTATGGCTTCCCAACGTTTACGGTGTCTTGTCTAATATTTGCCTTGACGAATCACAGCCGTCATCAGGGCGAAAGGTGGTGCTACACGTTACTAGACAGGTATCTCTAATTCAATTGCTCTTCAGTGTATAAGAATGACGTGGCAATGTAATTTATATGCGGATCTGAAAGCGTGGGCTCCCAAGAACATTTCTCTATACATGGTTCGGGAAAAAGCATAAAAATCAAAATCTGAAGCGTCAAAATGCAAAAATCGTATTCATTCTTTAGTAGGTAAATGAAAACATAAGTTTCTTAGAAAATTAAGGTTTTAAGGAAATACAACTTATTTATGTTTAATAGTAAAACATTCCAAACAAATTCGTGGCTGTCCGGGACACATATTACGAAAGGTATTTTTCGTTCGATTTCTGGCTTCTTTGCGACCAGCTTCTCCTTGAAGTTTTGAGTAATATAGACTACATTTCTTTCGAATCTTTTTTGCAATTAGCATTGCTTCTATTAGACAGATGGTGATAAGAACCTAAGGAAGTTCTTGGTCTTTAATGCTGTAATCGTCCTGGTATATTCAATAAATATGTCACGGAATTTTCTCGGGATTCACGTATTTGAATTTTCTTCTTGGTTGCATGTTTGTATTCTTTGCAAGATATTCACTAAAGGCTGAATTTTTCCAAGACGTTTGCCCCATTTCAATTGTTTCGTTCTTATTAAAGTGTAGCATACTCAACAATAACTAAAATCTGTTTCTTGACTGAATGTGGAATATCATCTAGTCGGTAAATGCTGTGAGTTGCCCAATAATCTGGCAGCGTATTTTGTCTAACCAAACCCATCCATAGCGTTAATCCTAGAAATTTCTGTATTTCTGCTACATCAGTTGGTAGCCATATACTGAGGCGAGCATATTTTCTCGGCACTCTTGATGCTACGGCCTGTTCCGCAAATCTGTTAGTTTCAGTAACAATGTGTTTTGTAACCTCGTCATCGACTATAATGGAAAATGTCTGCAGTGGGGAGTTTCCTACTGGTAGAACTCTCTGCAGTCCATGGGCATCAGCGAATAGAAATACTTTGTGCCGTCCAATATATTCACTCCAAACGGAATCCCTTGTTATTTGCTTCGTCGTCTGATTGAAACTCATCCTGATGATCCGCATTCTCAGTTTTTTCCATAGTTAAATCCTGGAGAACATTATCAATATCGTCTTCATCGTCATAAGGTGTTGGTACTGGTGAAGATAGTAGTTTCCATCCTGGATTAAACGCAGAATCATCTGAATCATAGTCTGAAATACTGCAATTCTCCAAATCGATTTCTGCTGCCGTCTTTTCCAGCTCGACTGGTATCAAACTGCGGCGACGTTTCGACATATTTACTGAAGTACATAAAATCTCGTAAAAAGTTCACTTGAAAGTTCACTTATACTAGAAACTTGTAAAAATACTATTCTCTTCAAAGTTTACCCGGCAAAAAGTGCCACAAAATAGAAAGAAGCTAGGAATTAGTATCACTATACTAGTGATCCGATTTATTGAAGTGGGAAATATACACATAAACGTTTCCAAGCTTTCGCATATCAACCTGTCTTTTTCAAGAAAGTTAGAGACATCTGGTTGATGTGCGAAAGCTTGAAAAAGCTTATGCGTATATTTCCTACGCCAATAAATTGGATCACTAGTATAGTCCAACAGACTGTAGATGAACATCGTGTTACAAGTGATATTCGTATGGAAGTAGACATACATACTGCTGCCGGACCTGAGCGTGGGAAACTTCCTCATGCCTCGTTGCAGAATACGGCAGTCATTCCAGCACTTTTCGGGGTTCGACAGAGGACGAATAGTGGCTTATCGCGACAGCTGTTTATCGTACCGAGACCTCGGCGCCCGAGTGGGACGACATTCAGCAACAGTCAGCCGAGTATGGATTCGGTGGCTGCAGGGGGACGGACGAACCGACGTGAGCCACTGCTGCAGCCGCGGCACCCCACCGAACGAGAGGACCGGCGTGTTGTGTGGCGGGCATTGACGGCTCGCACCACCACATTACGAACGTTAGTGCAGGAATTAGGGTGTGCTGCTCAACAACCTGTGTCACCACGTACCGTTCGACGTCGTCTGCAGCAGCGGGGACTTGTCGCACGGCGCTCATTGCTCCTATTACCATTGGTGGTGTAACACCACCGGCGAGTGAGGCGGCAGTAGAACGTTGAACGCCGCACCTGGACTACGGAATGGCACGACATTTTCTTATCCGACGTATCCCGTTTCTGCCTGCAACACCACGATGGTCGGATCCGCGTGTGGCGGCACCGCGGCGAGAGACTGTATGACGCCTGCGTTATGCATTGCCATACCGGTCCGTCACCTGGCGTTATGTTTTGGGGCGCAATTGGATATGACACCCGTACCTGTCTGGTACGCACCGCCGGTACACTCAACAGCCACCGCACCATCTTCGACGTTTTGGAGCCTGTAGTCCTCCCTTATCTGCAGGACCTGCCAGCTGCCACGCTTCAACAGAACAACGCGCGCCCGCACGTGGCACGCATCGTGCAACAATTCTTCACGGCCCACTAGGTGTCACTGCTGCCGTGGCCCGCCTGTTCTCCCGATATGTCGCCCATCGGACACGTCTGGTCGCTGATCGGCAACCGAGGGGCCGGGCAAGCACCACCCGCGGCTACGCCTGATGAACTGTGGCAACGTGTGGAAGCAGCCTAGACCGACATACCCCAAGCCCACATCCAAAGCCTCTTTTGTTCGATGCCACGGCGTGTAACCGCCGTTATTGTCAGCCATGGGGGCCACACGAACTAGTGATGTCTGCGTGTTCCGCAAGTCGCACGAGCCTGCAAGCTCAATCGTTTCATCTTTGTATCTGTTGTTATGTGTCCAGTAAATCTGGCATTGCTATCTCGTGTCCTTCTTGGTGTTGCATTATTTTGGGTGGCCAGCAGTGTATATGCATGACAGCAAAATAATTTATAACAGTACTCAAAATTTAAAAAATGTTCAAACGATGAACGCAAAATTTTTTCCGTGGTTAAAATAGCCAAATTACGGAAAATCACAAGTTGGCCCTATAGGTTATGCTTTTTCATATCATTTGGCACGAAGTGTGTTAATAAATCTGTAGCAACGGCACTAACTAATATTCTTGGGCCGCGTGGTGGAGGGAGAATCGGAGATGTGTGATTCGGGTAGAAAATTTCTTTCCTGCTATTTTAGATTGTGTCGCTGTACTTTAGTAGAGCAATGTAGTAGATCTCACTATAACTTATTGATTCCCTTCAGATGATAAGGTCCACAAAATGGGCAGATGTTTTCTTACTTTTTGACCGTTATTGGAGTTCTTCTGCACAAATGGAGCGGACCTCGTGTGCTCCACATGAATTATCCGGATGACCAAGATTTACACCAAAATATCCGCAATAAATATTTTTCATAAGGTCTGCAAATTTCCTTTGCTGATTTTTGAGCATGAAGTCCCTACAGATGTAACAAAACTTAGTCCCCCTATGTTAATGGTAGAAACACAAAATCATTAAACACTGTAACGCGAATGAAAGAAAATAGCACTCGTTAAGACAGAACTGTTAAACTCAAGCATGCAAATGCAAACGAACAGGAAGCCATTGTATTGGAGGGTGGGAAAGACCTGTTGAGTCATGGCTGACGAACTGGATAAAACCGGAATCCTGATGACTCATGGTATAACCACTGATTGTCACTAAGTCTTGTTCGCCCTGCAAAAGCTAAACTTGATCATTTGGCGTGTGTAAATCGATCAGCACTATCACTTGGTGTTCTCCCGTTTCTTCAGACGAGTGGGAGTCAAGCGATGGCAGGTCGATTATTTACTTGCACTGAACGACTTAGACTAGTTTAAATTTTGTAGTGCGAACAAGGGTTTTACCGACCTAATACTTTCTTTTTATTGCAAACATAATCTTTTTACAGGTTGTCAAATGATTATATTCTTGGTGACAAGGGTTCCATCACTGCGTTTCAGAAGACTGAGCCTTGCAGTAGTACATTATACATTGCTTAGAGTAGCCTGGTTTCACCAGTTTTTTAACTGGATCTAAGTCATTCTTGGTTATAAGAGCACCAGATAGAATATCATAACCATCGCGTTTTTCTGCAGATCTGTAGAAGACTAAGCTCATGCGGAATGTTGCACAAGTAAGAAATGGTGCCCAATAAATGTCAGCTTGATACACTGAGTCTTACTAGAGTTTCTCGGTTTCGCCATTTTTAGCACGTCTTTTGTAAAAAAAAGTCGTGCTTATGTTATCGGTTTGTCCGTCCGTCCGTCTGTACCCACGGTATCTCTGCAACTATTAGTCCGATTTGAAAAATTCTTTTTGCATTCGAAAGCTTGAAATATGCGAATGATGATCCTTCATTTCGTTTTTTTACGATGTACAATTTCGCCGCTAGAAGGCGTAAATGCAGATGATGTCGAATTCAAAAATACGTTTTATTCCACATATTTGCTTCTAAACATCAGATTGAAATTTGTTTTTATCTTTCGATTCCATTTGTGTCAAATATTATTTTGGATATAGTTTCTTTTTCAAATTACGCATAGATTTTCTGCTAGGGGGCGTAAAAGTAAATTGCATTTTTTCCAATAACTCTTCTTCTAAAACTCCGATTTGAAATTAATTTTTTTCAGCGGATACATCTCCTGATGCACAATCGTTTGCATATAATTTCGAATTTTTGGTAAAGAATACTTTGGCCACCAGGGGGCGTAAGTGTTAGTTTTCGCTTCTTATGTATTTGCCATAAAATCTGAGCTTCTAAAATATCGATTGAAAAAATTCTTTCCTGCACTGATGCCATTCACATCGATAAACCTTTGCGGAATATTTTTTCCTAAAATATATCACAGTTTCTCCGCCAGGGAACGTAGATGTATATCTTATTTTTGTCAATATCTCGACTTCTAAGAGTCCAATTTGAAAAATTCCTTCTTTGTTGGATAGCACTTTCTGTGTGACATGTTTTTCATATAATTTCAAAATTTTCAAGTAATTGATAAACTTTCCGCTAGGGGGCGTAAAGGTAAATTGCGTTTTGCCCTATATCTCTGCTTCTAAATCTCCGATCTGAAAAATTCTTTCTGCACCGGATACAGATCCTGATGGGAAATCGTTTGCACATAATTTCTAATTTTTTTGTAAAAAAATGATTTGGCCACCAGGGGGCGTAAACCTTAATTTTCGCTTCTGATGTATTTGCAGCAAAATATGAGCTTCTAAATTCTCGATTGAAAATAACGTCGTTTGTAGACCGATACTACTCATGCCGATAAACTTTTTAGAAACATTTTCTTCTTATAATAGTGTACGGTTTCTACGCCACGGGGCGTAGATATATATCTTATTTTTGTCAATATCTCGACTTCTAGGAGTCCGATTTGAAAAATTGCTTCTTTGTTGGATAGTGTTTCCGATGCGCAATGTTTTTCCTATAAATTAAAAATTTTCAAGTAAATAATTGACTTTCTGCTAGGGCGCACAATGGTAAAATGCGTTTTCTGCTCCTAAAACCCCGATTTGAAAAATTCCTGTATCGCATACAAGACCTCACGGAAAATATTTTTCACGTAATTTCTAATGTTTGGTAAAGAATGGTTTGGCCACCAGGGGTCATAAGTGTTAATTTCTACTTCTGATGTATTTGTAGCAAAATCTGGGCTCCTGAAAACTCGACTAAATTTTTTTTTCTTTGACCGATACCGCTCATATGGATAAACCTTTTGTGAATAGTTTCTTCCTAAAACAATGCATGGTTTTCCCACCAAGGGGCGTAAAGTCACATCATATTTTTGTCAATAACTCTGTTTCTAAGAGTTCGTAAGTTCACGATTCCGTTTACAGCAATATCTGAAGGATTAAAGACCCGATTGAAAAACTTCTTTCTTCCGTCAGATACTATTGTTTTCCATACCGGTTCCACTGACTTTGAATAGCTTTGATAAATTTAATTTCCGTCAGAACAGATTCAAAAGACGTGCTTATTACACCCGAAAATTCGGTGCCATCTTTCTTGTTGTAATTGGATCTAAGTCATCCTTGGTTATTGGGGCACCGGATGCACTGTCATAACCATTTTTTCTTTGTAGAAAGCTCATCCCTTGGAGAATGAAGCATCATTAAGAAATGGTGTTTAATAAAAGTCAGTTTACTACATAGGACCTTACTTAGAGACTTTTATTTTGGTTTCACCAGCTTTTAGCACGTTTTTTGTTAAAAAAGATCGTGCTTATATAATCGGGTTTTCCGTCCTTCCGCTCGTGGACACCATATCTTTGCAACTATTAGTCCCATTTGAAAAATTATTTTAGCCCTGGAAAGCTTGGAATATGCGAATGATAATCCTTTATTTCGTCTTTTTTTTTACGATGTACAATTCCACCGCTAGAGGACGTAAGTGCAGATGATATCGAATTCAAAATACATTTTATTCCAAATATTTCCTTCTAAACATCCGATTGAAAAAAATATTTTACCTTTAGATTCCGTTTATATTTCAAAGAGTAGTTTACATGTAGTCACTTTTCAAATTACGCATAAATTTTCCGTTAGTGAGCTTAAAATTAAATTGCGTTTACCCCGATACCTCTATTTCTAAAACTCCGATTTCAAAATTGTTTACTTCAACTGATACAGCTCCTAATGGGAAATGTTTTGCATATAATTTCTAATTTTTTGTAAAGAATACTTTGGCCACGAGGGAGCGTAAGTGTTAATTTCTGCTTCGGATGTATTTGCCACAAAAGCTGAGCTTCTGAAATCTCGATTGAAAAAAATCTCTCGTGGACCGATACCACTCACGTAAATGAACCTTTTCAAAATATTTTCTTCTTAAGATTTGCACGCTTTCTCCGCCAGGTGGTGTAGGAACATATCCTATTTTTGTCAATATCTCCGCTTCTAATGGTACGAATTAAAAAATTATTTCTTAATTGGACAAAGTTTTCGGTGCGACATGTTTTCCATACGATTTCGAAATTTTAAAATAATTCATAGACAATCCGCTAGGGGCCGTTATGGTAAATTGCGTTTCTCTCAATATCTCTCTGCCTCTAAAACTCCGATTTGAAAAAAAATCTTCTGAATCATATACAGCAACTGATAAGAAATGTTTTTCGTATAATTCATAATATTTGGTAAAGAATGCTTTGGCCACCACGGGGCGCAAGCGTTAATTTCTGCTTCTGTTGTATTTGAAGCAAAATCTGAGCTTCTAAAAACTCGACTAAAAAAATTATTTCCTGAACCGATACCGCTCACATCGGAAAACCTTTTGAGAATGCTTTCTTCTTAAAATAATGCATGTTTTTCTCGTCAGGGGGCGTAGAGGCATATCTTACATTTGTCGATGTCTCTGCTTTTAAGAGTCCGAATTGAAAAAAATGTTTCTTTGTTGAATAGCGTTTTCACTGCGAACTGTTTCTCATATAAGTTTCAGACTTGTACATTCTTAACGTACAAGTCTGAAACTAGAGGACACGATTGTGTTTACAACAGCATCTGTGGGATTAAAAACCCGATTTAAAAACTTCTTTCTTCGGTCAGATACTACTATTTTCTGTACCGGTTCCATTGACTTTAAATAGCTATGATAAATTTATTTCCCGTCAAAACAGATTCAAAAGACTTGCTCATTACACCTGAAAATTCGGAGTGATCTTTTTTTTTTTTTAATTCGATCCTAATGATTCTTGGTTATTAGAGCACTCTCTATATTTCCCTAACGATCGCTTCCCATGGGATGACATCATTATCGAATAGTACTGCGTGCAATACTGCACCGTAGAGAAACTTGTTAATGTTGTGGAAATATCGATATTGTCCCGTCAGCGATGCTGACGGTGAATTTTTTCTCTTTGTAGTGCTTTCGAATAAAATGCCGAATAGTATCTTCAAGAAGCCTAAAAAGCAAAACACGAATGTAGGAATAAAATGCGATTCATGCTGGCATCCCCATAAATTTTAAAGAGCACTGGATATTTTCTTTCACGAGCGCTATTGGAAAAGTTAATGTGCATTCAGTTTATGTAATAAATTAGTTATCGAGTAGCGTCGTAATTTTGAAGATCTCTGCATTTATTTTCTACGAGGGACATGTAAGTATTTTGTCCGTTAATTGCTTCAGGTCTCAAGACGTCCCTAACGTAAGTACAGTTAATCGCTAAATTTATTACGTTAATTTTGTCTTTCGTTTAGTCTGGTTTCCAGCTAATGAGGTGAATTCTGCTTAAAGAATCAAAGGAGATGATTCCCTTTCTTTTCTATTCGCAATAATTTATGTTAAAGAAATTCATTGTAGATGAGAGATTGTTCGTCCTAACGGCATGAAACAAAGAATGCAAAGCAATATACGTATAAATAAAGATAACAGCAGCGGGAAATATGTTTTCAATAGCATTAAGGCATTGCAAAATCCATGGGGCAAAGTACACCAATGGAAAACTTCCATTTCTGTC
This sequence comes from Macrothele yani, assembly GCA_039090855.1. Taxonomy (NCBI): domain Eukaryota; kingdom Metazoa; phylum Arthropoda; class Arachnida; order Araneae; family Macrothelidae; genus Macrothele; species Macrothele yani. Next base: position 184,540,700 of record CM076990.1, on the reverse strand, counting down.
TATTTATTTTTCGTTTTGAAAAAAAAAAACTGCTGCTGTGAATCAGATTTATCGACTATGATTGTCAAATCATCCAAACACATTCAACTGGTGACTGTTCACACGCACACACAAAAAAATATGGAGTACTCTTTACAATGCCCCTAAGCAAATGTTAGCGCACGGCAAGTTATGCCAAGTCATCTTAAAAGTGACTATTTTTAGATTAATATGCGTATTTTGCTTGTGAACATCGGACAAATGAAATATAGGGCACTTTGAGTGATTTGTGGGCTCCGCAATAGAGATGTATAGGGTAACCTTTGCCTGGGGCATTTTGCCGAGAAAGAATGGTTGATTGAATGCTGTTATTTTGAGTTACAAGTTCTTGTTAAGAATTTGTAGTTTCTTCCTCTGGGCACTTAATAGTAAACTTGATTGTTTAAAGCACTTAGTTTGGTGTTTTCACGGTTTGTTTTTTATTGTCATTCAACAAATCTTTTGGTTACTTTTTTGCTTAATGCTATGTAAGCTAAATGCGGGTAATGTCAAAAAAAATGTAAGAAAATTTTTGTGTGGAAAACATTTTATTTTCTTGAATATTTAACATCATTTTTTATTGTAATTAATATTTAATCTTAAAATAAAAACGTGAAAAGACAACTTAAATTTTGGTGTCAATCTGCAATGAAATGTACACTGAAGTGCCAGAAAAACTGGTACACCAGTCTAATACTTGGTAAGTCTCCCACGGGAGTGCAGGACTGCAGGAATACGACGGGACATGGACTCAACTAGCTTCAGGAAATATGCTGTAAGCAATGCACACCATACTTCCTGCAGAGCGTTCCACAATTCGGGTGTATTCCGAGGTCTCGGATTCCTGTGTTCGATAGCGCGTTGCATGGCATCCTAAATGTGTTCTGTCACGTTCAGATCTGGTGACTTGGGTGGGATGGCAACACCCCAAACTCAGATGAATGCTCCACTAACCATAATGTGGCGTCCGACATTTGTGTGGAGGTGCATTGTTCTGTTGGAACAGGCCCAACCCATCAGCATGAATGCAGGATATGAACGGGTGTACCACGTCAGAAAGGATGCGCACATAGCGTTGGCCGGTTACAAACATTTGTAGAAGTACCAGGGGTCACAGTGAAGTCCAGCTAAACACACCCATTACCATTACGGACCCCCCACCAACCGGTAAAGTTCCCTGTTGACAGGCGAGATCCATGGCTTCATGGGGTTTGCGCCACACACGAATCCTTCCACCTGCCCGATACAGTTGGAAACGCGACTCGTCCGACCTGGCTACTTGTTTCCAGTCATCAAGTGTCCAGTGGCGGTGTTGCCGTGCCCAAGAGAGGCGCATAGCTCTGTGTCGTGCACCCATCAAGGGGACTCGAGTTGGGCGTCGGCTCCCAAAGCCCATATCGTGCAGGGTACGTTGCACAGCCCGGACGGTAATGCTTGTTGAGGCTCCAGCATTGAATTCCGATGATACCTGCGAGAGTGTTGCACGCCTATCGCGTGAAGCGATTCTTGACAGCCGACGACGGTCACTTTCACCCAATGTCTTTTTACGGCCACATTGGTATCGTAGGTTGGAGGTTTTTCCGGAATTCATGTAGTCATGGTACACCCTTGCAATGGTCGTCCGTGAAAATCCGCAGTTCGTTTCTACCTCCGAAATACTATGGCCCATCTGACGAGCGCCAACTATCACACCGCGTTGAAAATCGCTTAAATCGTTATTACTTGTCATTCTCATGCCGAAAATAGCTCTAGCAGCTGGCAAGGATGTCTATCACTTTATATACGCACTGGCGGAAGCAACCGATTACGCGCATAGGTGCCGTTGCTATGTATTTTGCATAAGCTCATCTGTACCAGTTTTTCTGGCACTTCAGTGTATGTTTTAATTTTTAAATAGTGTATAGAAATTGAACTTAAAATTAAAAATGATTTTTATTTTCAAATTTTAATAGCGAGCAAATGTTATAAATGGTATAAATAAATGTGAAAAAAAATGTTCCGTAATGAACCTTTTTTGATCCTTTATGCCTAGCTTCTTTATAGTTAAGCATGAGATATATAATAAAGGTACAGGATAACAGTTGCACCTATTTGATGATATGCTTTGTTATATTTGGAACGGAATTTAGAAACACCAAAGATTATTCACGCAAACGAATTTCAAATTAATTAAGCATGGGAGCAAAAAGTATGGAAGGAAAGATACGCTTGAAAAAATACATTTAAACAATTGTTGAATTCGATTTACTAACCCCACATTTAAATTTGTGTTCAGGAATTAACATTCAAAAATAAGATCCTTATATTATTTATGATAGTTTATTATAAATACAGCGAAACCCGTAATGACGGTCACCTGCACTCCTTTGTCACCTGCCGAAACGGGCAGTTTTATCTGGCATGGCTATTATCCTCAATGAATGAGAGACAATTGTTTCGCCACCACTTGGAGAACGCAGTAGCCATTTTTGAAACGCAGCAGAGAATATTAAATTTAGAAAGATAACGTAACTGCTGTGAGTTTTAAAAATAAGAAACACCTAATTCTTTTTCTGCCACCACTCCTCCTCACAAGATTGTAAATGGTGGGCTGTCCTTGGTGTCTCTAAAGTTTTTAAAATTCTGTTTTGCAGACGGTGTAGTTATCTGTACGCGTGTTCGATCTTTAATTGCCCTAAATAAAAGCATGAAGCCCACGGAGGAGTTCGTTCAACTTATCCAAACGAAACTAGCCATTTTACATAGTAGCTAGATTATTCGAGAAGGCCTGACGTTCCAGTCCAGATAGCAAAAGAACATATTGATGATTTTAATGAAGAGAAAGGAGGGGCGAGTGGAAATGGCTTCAAAGCTCAACCGCAGTATTGCTGCTATTACTTTCGGCATCTTATCTTCCATTTCAACATGTGGGAGAGGCGTTCCCTTTGAGACAACGTGCATATTTTACCAACGCTTTACCCCGTTCCTCAGATTTACTTCTGCCTCTTAGTGAGAGAGTTAGTGAAACAAATTCTTATATAACAAACTGGCAGTGAAGAAAGATAGAGCAAACACTTCACTGCAGGCTGCATTGAAAAACTGTAAGCTTTTTTTATTTGATTTTCAAGTGAGGAGGGGATATATTTTGGCAAATCTAATATCACTACTTGGCGGTCGCTCGTCAAGATGGTCATTTTTTTACAAAACCGTGGATGATCTTGCTAGATACGTTCCACTGTAATATATTCAAAATAATATTTTATAAAATCCATTTTAACAAATAACTATCACAGAAAATAAAAATATATAGAGAAACCACTGATTTCTGGAAAAGAACTGAAAAGTTCGTCTACAGTTGCGTCAGGAGCACCGTGATTGGACAATAACGAGTGCACCTTGTCCTGTTCTGATGATGGTCAGAGTGTTTGGCGGGAGCCCTATGAAGCAATCTGCCTTGTAAACACAAATCAATGTTGTGGTGGTGGTGTTATAGCGTGGGGCACGTTATGTTGGTAAGGAACGAGTCCTCTGATGTTTCTGGAATAACAGATGTTCTCTAAGGATTATATGAAGATTGTTGCCTTTCAAACCAATCCTGTAGTGCTGACTTTTTGTTCTGCAGGTGAGAGCTGTTTCATGGCCGACAATGCTACTGTCTATCGCGCAATATGTGTTCAACAATTGTTCAGCCAGCATGCCCATGACTTCCACCATCTTTTTTGGGCACCACAAAGCCTACATCTGAATCCTATTGAGAATGTATGGAACATATTAGAAAAACTGATGCGATAACATATTCCTCTTTCGTCATATCTGCGCTAATTAAAGAACTGAACGCCTGCTGTGCTGTATAGGCGTAGATGCAGTCCAACAAACCCTTTGTGGAATCAATGTCAACCCGCTTACGTGCTGTAATAAGAGGTTCAAAACGATATTGAATAGAATTTCTAATTCAGTGGTCGGTATGTGACGTACTACAGTGGTAAAGCACCGTATGAAGACGACAAATCTGCAGCAATACATTCCGTCGGTGTAGCTTAATTGGGGGAGCAACTTACTCCGGAGTGAGGGGGCGCGAGTTCGATCTCCGTCACGAACAAACTTGTGTTTTCACAGGTACGTTTACTATTGCTTTTCTACAGCGCAGCGATTTTGGTGATACTGATACCACTCCTTCGAGTATTCGCGGTCATCCAGTATTTCAGTAACTATTCTGATTAGTACTGAGAGTGTTAGCGTTCTTCCGTTTCTTTAACGAGAATGCACGACGTATCGTCCTTTCTCGACTACTAATAGAAAGTAACCGGACATTTCGCGTACGTGAAATATTCCGTAATAACCCCAGCTTTAGTTCCTCTGATGTAATGACTTGTAAAGGTGGATGTGTGTGTGAGAATATTGCTCAAAATTTATCTATTCTGAGCTGAACGCACATTTCCCGTTTGCGCCGTTTCATTTGCAGTTTTACCCAACAAATTAATTCAGAATTGAAATTCGGAGGGCCATGATGACGGTCGCATTCTAAGAACTGATGTTATGAAAATTTGTTGTCGCTTCCAGATTTAGAATTCATTGCGTCTGATTAATCGGGAACAGAACATGACTGGCGTGTAGAGCTATAGAGAAAGGGCGGGAATCGTGAAAGAGACGAGGAAGTGGCCGGGAACTCAAAGAAGAAGAGCCTAAAGAGAAGTGTAAAGAGGATGAGTGTTTGGATGTTAGAGAAAGCTTCCTTCCCACTGTTTGTTCGATACTTTTGACAGCCCCGTTTTCAGTTCCACTCGAAAGAATCCCAAGCACAACCCACCCTCTTGTACAAGTCAAGAGCACTTTGCCAAGTGTGAGGCATTTCAAAGCAACAAGGACAACTGGCTTCGTGGACGGAGAAAAGAATCTATTCACTTATTTTCCCACACACACTTTCTGGGAGTTCGGCGTTTTTAAGTGCTTTGGTTGTTCCCCCATGATCCTCCCTCGCGTTGCTTGCGGCCTTTCCAGTAATTTCAATTTTTCTGAATTTCAATATGTATCCAAGAGAAGCGACGATTTTCTGAATTGCGAAATAAAACATGATACTGTCGTTATAGACTACTGAATAACTGCTAAAAGGCACGCGTTTCTAAAGCGCGCACGTGCACCAATATTATTTTATTTCAGCTTTCAAGGCGGATTTATGTCTGCCTTGAGTATCCGTAGTAAACTATAATTACCTAAAGAAAAAGAAAAAATATCGTAGAAAATGTAATATATACTATGTTGACAAAGGTCCGGACACTCAGAAGAGAAACACAACATAACCTTTATTGACACACATTATTACGGTGTCCACCATCGGCCTTAAAGCATGCACTGACCCTTCGAGACAAGCTTTCGGCAAAGTTTTGGAATACGCTTCCGTTCAGTAGATAGCGCTGCCGTAACTGTATTTTAGTAGAAGGCCTTGGTTCCAAACTTCTTATGCGGCCCTGTTATTCATCCTATAGGTGCTCTATGGGATTACGATCAGGGCTTTCTGCTGGCCAGTTCACACACGATACGGAATTATCATCGAACCACGTCTTAACAGTCCTTGCTCTATGGCTCGGTGCATTATCCTGCTGGTACCAGCAATGCTCGGTTCCATAGTATTGTCACAGAGTCGGTAGGGCATAATTGTCCAGAATACCGAGTTAGACGTGCTGTTTAACAGGTTTGTTCGCGATAGCCAATGGGCCGGGACCATACCACGAAACATACCCTCACACGAGTACACTGCCAGCTCAAAACTTGACCGTGGGAACATTATACTGTGGTAAATAGCGTTCCCCCAGCTGCCGTCATTCCCACACACGGCTATTAGGCTGATGGATCGAGTATCTGGATTCATCAGTCCATAGGACCCGTTTCCGTGGATCTACGGTCCACGAAAATTGTTCTTTACACCATGCTAAACGACGAGTAGCATTCCAAGTGGAGATGAAAGGCTTATGAGCAGCTGCACGACCACGGTAACACATGGAATGAAGTTCTCTGCGGATGGTACGTGTACACATCGAGGTTCCAGAATTTTTACTCATCTGTACACTGAGGGTTTGTGCAGTACTATGTCCATTAGCTGTAACGACTCTCCTGAGGATTCGACGTCCTCTATCACTGATTTGCTCTGGTCTGTCGGTAGGTTTTGCTGCAGAAGGCACGCAATGTGTCCTCCACTTATTCAGTACATCCAAAACAGTTGACTTGGGTATGTTCAAAAGCATCCCAGTTTCTCTTATGAACAACCCAGTAATATAAAACCCAATAATCTTTACTTTCTCAAGGTCAGTTCTCTCCGGCAGCGACATTTGCACTGTACCTCACTGTGCGATATGATCGTGATCAGCTGCAGGCTTGTTTTTATACCATTTGCAGCTGCACCGCGCATCTTAACAACGTAGAGGATCCGTTGATTTGATTTTTAAGCGGTATCCGGTGACTTTTGTCATTATAGTGTATAACGTCAGCAATCGAATGCGAAATAACAATGTTTCCAAATCCTAATTTCCGAAGTGCCCGTGAGAAACTAATAACACAGTGCTGCAAAAAGTGAGTCACAGAAACTTGTCTGCAAGGTTTTGTCTTATTCGATAAATTTATTTGGTGAGCTGATTTCAAAGATGGCAAGGTTATTTCTCTAAGACGTAAGGATGTTTCGCAAAGTGGATGTGAAAATATGGGAAAATAGTCTCTTCACGTGAATTCTGATGAAAAGTATATTATTACAAAAAATTCAAATTTTTATGTATAAAACAAGCTACAAAGGACCGTTTTAAAGTATTTATAATTACGCATTTTTATATTGTCTTTTGCTTTTGCCTTCAATATTTCAATCGGTGCTTTTTCTTCTATACACTGCTTGCTGGCCGTGTCTGTGCATCATCCAACAGTAGTCTGTCGTCATGGTGATGCTCCATCTTCCTTCGTAACGTCGTTTCATTTCATACATGCATAAGGATTCTCTCCTTGTTCCTCACTAACGGCGCCAATATTTTCAAGAAAGCCGACCAATCAACGTTCCAGAAATTCACCTTCAAGCTCATTTAACAACTTAATGCTCTGACTTGTTCTAGCACGTTTTCTACTATTTTGCTGTAGTTGTAATCCTTGTAGTTCTCAAAGAAATGAATATATTGATGACTACAATTCTTGTGTTATTGAGATGGCATAAATAAGCACCGTTAATTCACAATTAGATACATATTTTATTTAAAGATCTACCGTAGGTTCGCTAAGCGTTGGATCGTCTTCATCAGGACAAATGCACAGTAAATATTCCAATCGCTGTGACATCATCAGCGTTCTGACGGTCCCGGATTTCGGTAAGTTATTTCCACGCGCTTCAAAGAAACGGAGTAGATGTCATGCCGTTGACAAGCTGTGAAGAGTTGCAGTGTGAAACTCACCGATGGAAAAAATACCATCTCGATCCAGACTCAATCAGCGATCGTCAGGGCTAAGAGAGAAGCTAGACTCGTCGCTGATTACAACATGATTTCATGCGTTCGGTCATGCATGTCCTCTACGACAGTACTGCACCCTTGCGCGAAGATGTGTTGGGGGTGGTTGGCAAAGAGTAGCAATTGCTGGCGAGCGCGCAACTCTGCCCTGTCATTATGCTATTCACAGTGCATGTTGATGCCGGGATGCCTGTAGCTTCCTCTACACAAGGCCGAATATTTTCCGCATTGGACAGGGCTGCTACAGCTTTCCGTCGAATGCAGCAATCGTGGGATCTGAACGCTCGTCTTCAAGCACCAGTCCCATTATGGTAAGATTTGTATCCGTCCTTCAGCCTCTGTCGACAAGTTCCACTGACAGCTGATACGTCTGGATGCGTTTCCTCCGCGATGGGACACAGAAACGAACTAGACATACGTCTACTTCATTAAGCCTCTGATAAATGTATTTTTGATGGTAGTATACCCAATGACGCTGCCTTGGCAATCATAATTCTAAGACGTGCTTTCGCCACCGAGATCATTATGACCCACTAGTCCACATGCTCAGTGAAGGCAACAAAAGTGTAGCAGCAGTGTAGCTACGCCGAGTTGCTTTGTCCTTTTTTCTCCTTTACCTCTAACGTGATTGGTCCTCAACTCCAGTCATTAACAGAACCCCAACTTTCAACACATACCTGACAGTCTGCATTTCCATCTAACGTGATTGGTCCGCAACTCCAGTCATTTAACATAACCCCAAATTTCACAACATACCCACGAGGTTTGCATCTGCCTCTTACGTGATTGGTCCCCAACTCCAGTCATTAACAGAATCCCAACTTTCAAAACATACCCACCGGTTTGCATCTGCCTCTCACGTGATTGGTCCTCAACTACAGTCATTAACAGAACCCAAACTTTCAACACATACCCACCAGTCTGCATTTACATTTAACGTGATAGGTCCGCAACTCCAGTAATTAACAGAACCCCATTTTTCAAAACATACCCACCGGTTTGCATTTGCCTGTCACGTGATTGATCTTCAACTCCATGCATTAACAGGACCCCAATTTTCAACACATACCCACCAGTCTGCATTTGCCTTTAGCGTGATTGGTCCGCAAATCCAGTCATATGCAGAACCCCAACTTTCAAAACATACCCACCGGTTTGCATCTGCCTGTCACGTGATTTTTCCTCAACTCCATGCATTAACAGGACCCCAACTTTCAACACATACCCACCAATTTGAATGTCGCTCTAACAAATACTCCCTAGTGTGGCATTTCCTATGTTGAGCAGTAAAATATAACATTAATTTGTGGATATTTATTATCACTATAAATTCAAAGTTACCACGTTTTCCTTAACAAAGGATTTCCTCATTCGTTAAGGAAACGTGATTGGTTTCTCATTAAGTTATTTTTGTAATAGCAAACGATGATATTTTGTCTTTCTATATATACACCGATCAATTAAAACATGAAAAGCACCTCGGTGTATGCAAACAAGAGCGCGTGCATCCAGTCAGCGTCACCTGCCAATGTCGTGAATGATATACAATGTGGAAAGAAACGACCGCATAAACACACCAAGGGGTGATTCCTTGGGTCAATTCAAGCATAAAACGTTTTCTGACATTTTTGGATTTAGGGCTTAGCTTTACAGATATAAGCCCCCAAAGGTGCGTGACGTCACGTCCGGTATCGCCTGTTTTTGAGGCTTCAAGCAGAACCCGAGAGTTGTGCAGGAAAGCTCGTGGCGGATGCCTGATTTTGCAAGCTCAGTACCTCGGCAGTCATCACGACTGATTTACATATCACAGTGCTCTCCGAGGCCGTATGTAATGCATCAGGGCGACCAATTCTGTTCGTCTCGACAATTGCGGACGTAACGCGACTCCAGAAACAGGCTGGATAACTGTTGTACTGCGATTGCAGCATCAGGCATCCGCCACGCGCTTCCCTGCATGACACTCGGGTTGTGCGTGAAGCCTCAAAAACAGGCGATTCCGGACGTGACGTCACTCACCTTTGGGGTCTTATATCTGGAAAACTTAGCCCTAAATCCAAAAATGTCAGAGAACGTTTTATGCTTGAATTGACCCAAATAATCACCCCTGGGCTGTTTATGCGACCGTTTCTTTCCACCCTGTATACAATACCTGGGTTGGGGCCTTCTGTCAGTATTTTATTTTGTCTCAACATGGAAAAAACAAAGGATTTATCTGATTTCGATAAAGGCCAAATCGCACGCTATGGCAAGACACATCTTGGTAAGAGCATCTCCGAAACAGCAAAGAGGTTGGGATGTGGAACTCACAAATTTGCCGGTGGTCGATATACACTGCTGGCCACCCAAAATGCAACACCAAGAAGGAAGCATCCGATTGGCCTGAAAGTCGCAGCATGCGTCGCCCGCGAGAGGACATGCAAGCGATTAGCATTGCAGGGCATATGCAAATTATGTGCGCCCGGCACGCCACCGAGAAGCACTATAAGAAGGGTGCACTGAAGGAGGGATGGGGGGGTAAGTAGTACAAGTGTGTTGTGCTGCCGGACCTTGCATGGGAAGCTTCCTGATGCTTCGTCGCACAATACGACAGTCATTCCACCACGTTTAGGAGTTCGACAGAGGACGAATAGTGGCTTATCGCAACAGCGGTTTATCCTACAGAGGCATCGGCGCCCGTGTGGGACAACATCCAGTCACAGTGAGGCAAGTATGGATTCGTTGGGTGCAGAAGGAACGGACGGACCGACGTGAGCGATTGCCGCAGCCGCGGCACACCACCGAACGAGACGACCGGCATGTTGTGCTGCGGACATTGACGGCTCGCTCCGCCACATCACGAAGGTTAGCGCAGGAATTAGGGTGTGTTGCGCAACAACCTGTGTCAGCACGTACCGTTCGACGTCTTCTGCAGGAGCGGGGACTTGTCGCACGGCGCCCATTGCTCCGATTACAATTGACGTTACATCACCGGCGAGTGCGGCGGCAATGGGCCGTTGAACGCCGCACCTGGACTACGAAATGGCACGACATTGTCTTTTCCGACGAATCCAGCTTCTGCCTGCAACACCACGATGGTCGGATCCGCGTGTGGCGGCACCGCGGCGAGATACTGTATGACGCGTGCATTATGCATCGCCATATAGGTCCGTCGCCTAGCGTAATGGTTTGGGGCACAATTGGATATGACACACGCACCCCTCTGGTACGCATCGCCGGTACACTCAACAGCCACCGCACCATCTCTGACGTCTTGGAGCCTGTAGGCCTCCCTTACCTGCAGGACCTGCCAGCTGCCACGTTTCAACAGGACAATGCGCGTCTGCCCGTGTCACGCATCGTGCAACAATTCTTCACGGCCCAGCAGGTGTCACTGCTGCCGTGGCCCGCCTGTTCTCCCGATGATTCGCCCATCGAACATGTCTGGTCGCTGAGTGGCAACCGAGTGGCCCGGCAAGCACCACCAGCGGCTACGCCTGATGAACTGTGGCAACATGTGGAAGCAGCCTGGACCGACATACCCCAAGCCCACATCCAAAGCCTCTTTGGTTCAATACCGCGGCGTGTAGTGACGGTTATTGCCAGCCATGGGGGCCACACGAACTATTGATGTCTGCGTGTTCTGCTAGTCTCACGGGCCTGTAAGCTCAATTGTTTCATCTTTGTATCTGTTGTTAAGTGTCCAGTAAATCTGGCTTTGCTATCTCGTGTCCTTCTTGGTGTTGCATTTTGAGTGGCCAGCAGTGTAGAATCCTCGCTCCGGAGCCAATTGTTCTAGTCGACTAAACTACATCGACGGAGTGTATCGCTGCTGATTTGTTGCCTTGACACGTGCTTTCACTTCTGTAGTTCTTCACATCCTCTCCAACTTAACTTTTTTTCTTGAAGCGAAAAAGGAATTTTCATTAATTCCAGCCGATGTGTGTGGAACAAACATCAAACATTTTTCGAAAATTCCAAAGGCCAGTATATCCGTTTTCCACAACTAGGCTCCGGTGTGAAAATAAAATTCTTCCAGGTAGAGACCAAAACCACGCTCCATAGCTCCCCTGCCATTTGTTCTAACCGATTAAAGTACACCGAGAGAATGTATCGCTGCAGATTTGTCATCTTGACATGTGCCTCACTTCTGTAGTACGACACAAAAAGAGAAATGACTTTCGTACTGAGTACCATGAGTGCTAAGAAAGGGAAATACACTGATGAGCTATTACATAATGACCACCTACCTAATAAGCTGTAGGACCCCCTTTAACCCGCAAAACAGAGGCCACTCGGCAAGGCATCGACTCCATAAGGTGGCGATATGTATTCTGGGGTATTTGGTACCATAATGTCAACAGCAGGGTCCCCAGTTCCCGTACATTTCGGGGGAAATGGTGATTTAGCGCGAACCTGCTCTTCCATGTGGAATCACAAATGTTCGATTGGGTTCATGTCAGGTGAATTTGGAGGCCAGGGTATTAACAGAAACTCCCCAGCATGTTCTTCGAACCCCCCTTTGTCGATTTTGGCAGTAGGGCATGACGCATTGTCCTGTTGGTAATGGCCATCCCCAGCAGGGAACACAATTGCCGTGAATGAGTGAACGTGGTCCGCAATAATGTTCAGATACCTGACAGCGGTCAGGGATTGCGCTATTAAGATAATGATACCTAAATTATCCCAAGAAACCATCGCCGACCTCATAACACCGACGCCGTCGGTCTGTTTCCGCCCAACAATGCATCCAGGTGCCACAGACCCGTTGGTAATCAGCGTATCTCCGCTCGGCCGTCTACGTGATGCACCAGGAAACTTGATTAGTCAGACCAGGCCATTTCCTTCCAATCATCCAAGTTCCAATCTCGTTGATCTGAGGCCCATTTCACGCGTTGTTTTCGATGACGTGAATGGATGGGAACCCGGCTGGGTCATCGGCTTCGCAGGCTCATGCGCAAAATGCCGCGATCTTCTGTGTGCTGTGACACATTTCTCTGATCACCACTGTTGTAGCTACGCGTGATTTTTCGCACTGTGGCTCTGCTGTCGTTGTGAACAGTACCCGAAAGTCTTCTTTCCTTTCTGGCATAAATGAGCCGCGGACGACACACGGCTGGGCAACGGTTCGTCTTTTGGTCATCTGTGCACCACTTTTGATACGTACTCACTACAACGGTACGTAAACAACCCACAAGCCACGCCGTTTCTGAGATCGTATTTCCTAGGCGTCGTGCCATCACAATTTTTTCTTTATCAAACTCCAATAAATCGGCAGCTTTTCCCATTATGACTCCGAACACTCTACTAACCGAAAGATCATGATCATATGTAGAGGATTTTAGGAAGGGATTGTCTGACCCCAGGTCTTAAACAACCCTTAGAAATAGGAAACTAGGAGATTTGGGCTAGAGCGCCCGATAGGAAAATGACACGGAAGCGAAGTAGAAAGGGGGAGGAAGACGCCCTTATTTAATACCGGGGGCCAGTACCCGAGGTCCGACGGCTTAGCATGCCCATCCGACGCACGGCGGGTATTTAGTGGATCGAGCGTTCGTACCTGCCTGGGATCGAACGTGAGGCCCTTCCCGTGGCAGTCACGAACGTCGGCCACCCGCGGCCCATTAAGCTGATCCTCGGATTGTATATATACTGCTTTGTGAACTTCACCTGCGCCACCGTTCGGTCTCCAGGCGCGCGCATTTCTCTCTTATAATGTAATGGCTCAATGGTGAAGAAGGAAAATTATTCCAGAACAAGAATTAGAAAGTAATACAGAATAGCTTTAATGCCCCAACTGTTTTTAATACCTTCTTCCTGATATGATATCTTCATAATAATCACAGCGAGGTGTAATCAGATTTATATATCGAACCCGCGAACGGGGATTATGAATGAACGAGTGCCGTCCTATTTCAAAACAAGTATGTAGTTTCCATAGTGCAGAACTGCAAAAACAAACTATTCAGTTGCTATCACGGTGTTGCGGGACTAGAATCGTATAACTGAGAGTCTAGTGTCACAGTTTGTCTTAAATTTCTGGAAAAAAAATAGAATAAAAACATAAATAGTTTTATGCTTTTGGCATCACACTCTCCTATTTCCGTGTATACATGTCATTTATTTAAGAAAGCAGCATAATAAAAGTGTTTGCGGCTTTCCGGAAATATCGTGTATGTGATCAGCAGTTTTATATACTTGTTCTTGAATATGTGCAACATGCCATTGCAGCCACAACACCGCTTGGAACGCAGGTGTGAGAAGATAATGAATGAATTAATTAAATGTTTATCAAGGAGATGTAAGGAAGATTTCACTAAAGGCATGAGGAAGAATTTGCGAGAAATTCCTAGTTTATTTCGGAGACATGAAGCGTACTCTTAATTAAAAGAAACATCACCGGTGATGATATGGTTCACAAGACACGACGTTTCGTGCAAATGTTTATATTTTGTTTCCACACGTAACAGCCAAATCTGTACTGCTGGAAAAATTTTAATCTCCACCCACTAGAAAGCGAGTGTAATTCTTCGTCTTAATTTCAGTGAGGAAATTACCTTATAATAACTGTGCGAGGTTTATATGCGTTTGCGTGACCGTTTAGTTGTCCCCCTGGATAGCCATTTCTGTGATTTGTTGAACCGAATGGTTATTTTCAAAGTAATACGGTAGCATTTTAGCATTCCATTTTCCGCCATTTATCTGTAATAGCTTTTCTCTCAATTGAACAAAATGAACAAAACACGAGCGCGTGTTACATTGTAATTGAGTAGACTTGGGTGTGTTTCCGACTGTGCAATTACTCCTTTACTCACCTAATCAGAGTAACACCAAATGCTGGGCGTTTGACGCTCAGATGAAAGGAATACAGCGTGTAATTTAACGGAACTAAATTAATGATCACGTGTATTTTAACAGGACAGCGACGTGTACCATAACTCGACACATTTCTTCTGGTGACGCGAGTTTTTAACAGTAGCACACATGCTTCTTGATGAAAATCCTCCAAATACGTGGCGTCAGTAAATAAATAAATGCATTGCTCTTTCCACGTTCCAGAAAAATATAGCAACCGAAAAAATTTTTTCAGCCGCCGCCGTGGTATTGAATCACGGATCTCTCGATATCTAGCCGAGCGCGTTAGCTTTACACCACGGTGGCCAACAATCCACGGTGCTATGTGTATTTTTAAGTCAGCTTCTGATATCATAAATCCGTAAGATGGGGTTCAGCTACTGAGACGTCTCCATGTGGTAGGCATTAACGGCACTGGCTATATATATTATAGCCGTTAAATACAGAGGGCGAGATCCAAGATGAAAACCTTCAAATACGTGGCGTCAGTAAATAAATAAATACATCGTTCGTTCCACGTTCCAGAAACACATAGCAACCGAAAAATTGTTTTCAGCCGCCGCCGTGGTATTGAATCACGGATCTCTCGATATCTAGCCGAGCGCGTTAGCTTTACTCTACGGTGGCCTCTTGAATTCAGAGACTACAGTCTTGTGACGATTTATATTAAGATAATACAACGTTTGTCACAAATATTTATTTTTTAAGTCGACCATGATTTCGCTGGGTATTGGCCTAGCTTCATTTTAGTGTCGTTCGTCCTGATGAAGCTAGGTCAATGCCAAGCAAAACCACGGTCTACTTGAAAAAATAAATATTTTTCACAAATGTTGTAATATCTTAATATAAATAAACACACACATGTTTCTTTTTCTAGCGGAAGGCACCGGGGTTTTATCACAAAGTGTTTGGTACTGAGTTTCGAAATAATTATTTAATCAAAACTCCGTAACGAAAGTACAACATGTAATAACATGCAATTACGGAAACATGAGAGAGAGAGAGAGATGGTAGTATTATACATGGATAAGTTTCTTTCCTGTATATATTGCATGGCTTCACAACATTTGTACAGAAATTATAACATAAAAGCCCTTTGCCGCTGCCCACAATCGAACCCCTCATCCATCTTCTCCGCAGCCGAATGCTTTCCCAATTAAGTTACACCGATGACGTTTGTTGGTGCAACTTTGCTGCGTGGTATGTAAGTCACATATATATCCCCTCTTGAGAAAGAACTAGGACAGAATCGTAGGTTTCCGGGTCAGCCAGCAAACCGTTTGAGGTTACTCTCTGTAGAAGAAAGAATTCTGACTAATTCCAGACATAGTTTTCAAAGAACCCAATGGTTAGGACATTCAATTTACGTTAGGGCTCCAATATGGAGAAAAGCCGTTTTCCGGTGTCGGAATTCGAAACCTTCTGCTCCGGAGACGAATGTTTTCCCAATTAAGCTACACCGACGAAGTCTGTCGTTGCAACTTTTCCGTCTTGACATGTGCATCACCCCTGAGGTAGGTAAGTTACACGATATATTTCATACGAAGGGATTATTATGTCGAGAACAAGAAATCAGGAAGTAACCTAAGAGGTTTCACCTTAATGAAAGAGAGACATGGTTCGTGGTTTTAGAAAATATCTACAACTTCAAAGAAAAGAACTAAACCTAAGCAACTTTTGCAGCTGAAGCGAACTTTGCATACCATCTTCTAGTGAATGTGAAACGGGTCTTTCTTATTCGAATCTGATAATCATCCCAGTTTGGTTTCTCTTCTAACCATTTATCGACCACGATCCTAAAATGTTTTGTCGCGCAGAATACCATAACGCTTGAAAATGTCTGCTGCTATTTTCCAAATTTCATTCTCCCTCCCTTCTGCAATAACAAAGGATGGATTAGTGCTGGGTCACCAATCGAAACTTCCGATCTTTAGGCTTGACATACACTGACCTTCGGACGTTTCCCTGGGGCAATCAGTGCATTCTTCTACTGAGAGCCTTAGGCAGATATGAAAGAGTGGTAACAGCTGGAAAATCTTGTTTCCTTTTCTGGTTGTTTCTTGTAAAAAATATGTTCTCAATCTGCTTATTTTGATTGAGCAAAACTGAAATAATTTTTACGACAAATTTCCCCCCATGAACTCCACTTTTGGGACAATGCCAATAATCACAGACAAACGAAGCGCGTGTCAACAAAGCAAGAATTCCGCTGAGCATTGTCAGAGGGCTGAATGATAGAGCCCAGGGAAAAACCAACTCCTGGTTCATTTCTTTGTTTAGCGATAACAATGGCGACTGAGGGTGAGTTTTGCTCATTCCTCAGACGCCGTGCAAATTGAAAGAACATGGGGTGGTAGGATATCCTACTCATGCTATCAGGGCAACTCGGGCGCTTCTGGTTGTTTGCATCTAAGGGCGCGTTGGGCTTTATGGTCGGGAAAGAGTTAATTACAGCAATAAATTCATTGCCATTCATAAAAAAATTTGGGGACTCCGTTAACCTTGCTTGATCCTACAAAATACGTCTTCTCGTGGCTTCTTCGAGGACGTCATTGTGCAATACATACGAAAAGCAAGAAGCGGATGAGAACGGTAGAAATATATCAGGATTTGTGTAAGGCTTGGGCTATACTTTAGGATCAAACTGCAGTTCTCTTTTGTTCCTCGGTGTAAAATAATTCTTAGCGCAGATTTAACTCTCACTCGACAGAGATTGTAATTATTTAACTATTTTATATGTATTATAAAACTGTCAAGGAATAATGCTTTTTTTAATATAATACGAACATGCAAATTATGATTTTGCATTCTGTACCATGCAGCAGTAAAATGTTTTAAAGAACAATGTTGAAGAAAGTGGTTCGCTTTTATTAGCAACTTATGTTTAAGCGTTCCGGCACCTCGTTTAAGCGTTCCTATCCCCTTTCTTAGCAACTTATGTTTAAGCGTTCCGGCACCTCGTTTAAGCGTTCATCTCCCCTTTCTTGGCAACTTATGTTTAAGCGTTCATCTCCCCTTTCTTGGCAACTTATGTTTAAGCGTTCATCTCCCCTTTCTTGGCAACTTATGTTTAAGCGTTCCGGCACCTCGTTTAAGCGTTCCTCTCCCCTTTCTTAGAAGCTTATGTTTATAGTTCCGGCAACTTTTTCTCAAATACAAAGCGCAGGTAACACATATTATACAAAATGGAGTCTCAAATTACAGACAGCGAATAGTTTTAGCTGCGAAGTTTAGCATGAATGGGAGATTGCGTCACAACAGAATTTTACGAGTTGTATTACTCTGTGTATAGGTTTTAAATCATTTGGAAGAAATCTGAAAACGGAGGACATATGGAAAACCTCTCTAGACTAATAACTTCTATTAGTTCAATCCTACCCACACGGAGAGAAGCAAATGGAACAATTTTTTGTCTGGAGATTAGTAATTAAACCTAGAACATGTTTGTCGTTACAGGGCGCACCGGTTTTAAAGGCAGAATAGCATATTTCTAAAAGTACAGCATCGTAGTGTGATTAGAAAAAAGACGGTCAGTAATTTCAAGCCTTTAACAAGCTGGAACGAATTAACTCGAAGTTAGCAAAATGGGTTGAAGTCAGCTCAAACGAAAGCATTCGCTGTTTAAGAAGTGGGCCAACTGCGGTGAACCTGCGCGTCAGAAAGCGTTGGTTTGTCTTTTGATTGCTTTTCAAAGAGGTCATTTTTTGGGGCGATTTCCATTAACCTTTTCTGACTGATTACCTTACAATTTCACCGAACCTAAGAAAGCATAGAGAAGATGTTTTATTCACTTGTTGCTAGGCAGTAGCATGTTTTCTTTGGCCATGGAGCATAGAATAAAGAACTATAGAAACGAGAGCTTATCACCCCTGGCGTTTTCATGTATTTACTGTATAGTTACTGGGTTGGTGAGAATGAAATGTCAGGCAAAGAACCGGCACACGTGAATGGCGTGAACAGAAAAGTACAACAACTTACCTAGGCAAAACAATCCCCCTCGGCATCAACACATAGTTGCCATCTATCCAGCATAGCCATGATCCAGGAACGAAAAACTTCTTGTGGATAGGACCCGAAGAAGTGATCAAAGTCACGTTGAACTTCCTTGTCTGTCGTAAATTGTTTCCCGGACAGGAAGAGATCCAGGCGACAAAAAAGATGATATTCTGTCTGAGACACGTCCGGGGAATAATCAGGATGAGTTAGTGCTTCATAGTCAAAGGCACTTAGCGTCAGCATCGTTTATTACTACGTGAGGGCGGGATTTGTCCTGGAGCAGAAAAACATTATGTCTGTGTACCAAAGCCGGTTGTTTCTGCAGCAATTCCCAGTGCATCTGGTGTAATTCAGTAAAATAACGATCTGCAGTGATGGTTTGGCCTCTTGCCAAGAAACTTCGAGGATTTATCCCGGCTGTGGGCTACCAGACAAGGAGCAGGATCTTCTTGGTATGTAGGGGTGGCTTAGGATTCCGTCCATCAGGCTGTGCCTCGCTTAACCATTGTGCACATCGTTTCCGATTATCATGAAGGACCCACTTCTACTCGCAGGTGACGATTCGATGCAGTAGTTGTTCCTGTTTATTCCTGGCAAGCAGCGACGTCTAGACTTCTAAACGCCTAGTCTTGCTGGCAGTTGTCACCTCATGCAGCAGCCATATGTCCAACTTTTTGACCTTACCCAGCGCAGCCAGACGCCAAGTAACTGTCGCGTGGTGGACCCCTACCTCCGCCGCTATCTCACGACACGTTTTTCGGGGGTCCACTTCAACCACATGTAACAGAACATCGTCCGAAACAGCAACAGGTCGGTGAGCACGTGCTTCGTTTTGCAGGTCCCTATCTTCAAACTATCGCCGAATGGTTCGTTCGTTGGCTGTGTTCTCCCCAAACACTTTGTTAACGTTTCGAGCGGCAATTCCTGCAGAATGGCCAATTTTAAATGTATACAGGAAGATGACTCTCACATCCAGCGTCTGCGTGTTTCCTTTGTGAGCCACATTACGTCCAAACAAACCACGCCTGAACCTTGTTCTTCACACACGTGCTAGCTATTTATATTAACTCTGTGATGTAATACCTGCTACACCTGCCGGAGGTTCCATTCCGCTGTGGTGGAGGCCTGTCTCCACTGTTTTTTTGCGCCGGACAGTTCATTCGCACCAACCCAACAAATTGTTTAGACTATACAGCAAATGGGAGGATCTTTGGGAAGATAAGTAGACTAGAAAGAAATTTCAGAGAAGTCATGTGACTTTTTAAAAATACCTGTCTGCACTATTTTACACACACCGACCACTGAAGTAGAACTTTTTATTCAGTACGGGGTTGGACCTCCTTTAGCCCGAATTATAAAACATATGTGATTTGGCATAGACACCACGAGGTGTTGGAGTGCAGCTACGTCTACAGCATATCAGGCATTCACCAACGAGTCCTTTAACTGGTTAAGTTTTGACGGAAGAGGACTTTATTTCCGGATCTGTTTTTCTGACATGTCCCATACATTCACAATAGGATTCGTAGGTCTCTGTGGTTGTAAGGAAAGATGGCGAAAGTCACGTGCATGCTTACTGAAAGATTGCTGAACACATCTTGTGCAATGGACAGTAGCATAGCGTCCGTGAAACAGCCGTCACCTGCCGGATAAAAACTCGACATTGTAGGACGGAAGTGATGGAAACTGATGTCCTGAATATACTCGGAGGATACCCGACCTTCCGTCAATATCAGGGGACCTGCTCTCTACAAACAGAGCGTGCTCTGGACCATGACACGAACTCCAGGACGTTGATTCGCGTTTACAAAAGAAGGTGGGTTCATTATTTCATGCGCTCCCGCCAGAACTCTCTGCCTACCGACGGTACAGTACAAAGTGTACCGCTACTTGTCAGACCACTTGATTTTTTCCCAGTCTTCCAGTGTCCAGTTACGGTGTTCCTGACATCACTGTAGACAATCTTTCCGGTTCTTCGCAGAAATCAGTGGTTACCGTACCGGCATGCGACTGCCAGTGACGATCCTCTTCAATTCTCTATCGGCATACATTCGCCAAAATATGGATCTGGAACAGCCTTCTATGAATGCTTCGGTCAATTACTGCACACAGGAAGTTCTGTTTCTCCGAACAAACTTTCCCAGACGAAGGCTATCTCGTTTCTGGTGCATTGTCGTCGGGTCAAAATAACGCCTCTTAGACAAGAACTGTGGGATTTTGTTTCACTGATTAAAGAAAGACCCGCGATATCTCACCTTTTGGGAGACCAGTTAGCTCAGCTGTTTCCAAAATGGTCGCTCCGATCCGATGGGGATTAGAGCTGAGTTCTGGTTCAATTTAAGGAGACCGAGCCAGTGCGAGCCCGTGTTGTATCAGCTCGAGCCCACCCGAGCCCTGAATTTTATATTGCAAGATAGAGCCCGGCCCCGAACGAGCCCGAAAACTGACTAACCTGTTCAACCATTAATTAAAAAATACATCTTCTTTTCCACACTTCCACTCTATCGTCCTTCTGCAATTAACCGATGTATTTCTCAAATGGGAAGTGGAGAAGGGAACTCTATCTATTTTTACAGTGTAACCGTACGATTTTCTTTAACCGTTCGTGTCCACTTCAAGTGCTTCGGGCGGCTGGCCAAGCAAAACGATTGGGCGGTGGTGAAATTGTATATTGCTCAAATAATGCTAATATTATCGTGCCATAACGCTCTGCAATATGTACGTTGCTAAACAGAATTAGCAGGGAGCTACTGCGTGGATATAGGGGTAAATTATCGTCGTCATGCTGTCAACTATCCAATATCTATAGTTCTGGGAAAAAGTTTTTCTTCTCTGCAGAAACACACTAATGCGCGCTATAATGAATATGGCTTTTAACTAAGCTAATTATCGTGAATATAGCTTTCACTAATATTATAATGAATTCAATGCTTGTACTAAGCTAAGTATAATGCTTTTTCTAATGGTTCTGCTACTAGTTTCTTCTAGTAATGGTTGTTGTTTGTTAATTAAATCATGAATAAACTTTCTTGCTAGTAGTGTAGTAACAATAATGAACAAGCTTATAACTGGTAGTAATGTTGTAGTAGTAATTAAGATGAATAAAGTCTTATGCTGGTTGTTACTAATAACACTAAATGAAATAAACCTAACAGCCAGACAGAGATCTGACAAAACTATGAACTGAGAAAGACGTACTTACGAAAGCAATCTTTTATTTGGTCAACTTTTCGCTCTCACATAAACGAAGATCTCTTTACACATAAACCACAGTTCACTTCGTACAACAACAAACGCTCTCTTTCACATAAACCAACGCTCTCTGACACATAAACAACAGCTCACCCTACGCACATCAACAAAAAGCTTTCTTTCACATAAACCAACGCTCTCTGACACATAAACAACAGCTCACCCTACGCACATCAACAAAAAGCTATCTTTCACATAAACCAACGCTCTCTGACACATAAACAACAGCTCACCCTACGCACATCAACAAAAAGCTCTTTCTTGGTATCGTTGAACGCGCCTATTTATACTGGCTACCACCACGTCATGACTTACACTCATTGCCAGATCTAATTCAGCGGGTGAAATAACATCTCGTTCAGTAAGAAGATAATTTACATAGGAAAATAAAATAACCAGAGATACTAAAAATCAAAAGGAAAGTGAATCAAGAGTATACGTTACAGCGCCCTATGGCATTTTCTACCCAAGACCGGAATAAATTATCATCTCGAACGCCCGCTCCCCAACCAGAACCAGTTGCCGAAGAATTCCTTTTACCAACTATAAAGTGTCTCATTTGCTAAATCATATAAATACACATTTATATATAAAAAATTTATCTCGAGCCTACTAGAGCCCAAACCGCAGTAGAGCCCGGTCCCCGATTCAGGCCCTGGCTCTGATTCGGGCTTTCGGGCTCGGACTCACCCGTCTCAGCTCTGTTGAGCACCAGCAATACGCCCTTTATTGAACTCCGAAAGTTCCTTTGTTTTTGCCATTGGTATCAACACTACCGACGATGACTGACAAGCAGCAGTCTTAAATGGTTACCTAGATCACGTGGTGAGGCAAATGGCCCCGCATTTTGCGTATAAGCTGCATAAAAAACGCTCACTTGCGTCTGCATAAAGGTTTCTAATTCAGTCCGGTGAGTAGTGTTTGAGTAGCCATCATGTCTTCTAGAGAGAAACTATTTAGACGAGCTTAATTGCATAATAAACATAGTGCTATGCAGAATGTACTCAGCCTTAAATTTCGTTTATGTTTCGAAATCTCTGTTTGTAAATAAATTTACTAAGATTAGCAAAATTTACCACTGGATTAAAAAAATGGCTGCGTGACAGTTTTATCGTTAACGCGATGTGAACATCCTCTTATATATGATCCTAGTTTCTCTTGAAATTACTACATGTTTTTCAAAAATGTACGCGCACATATACGAAACGAATCCTTCATTTTCGGGAACGCTCAAGTAACTATGCGTCACCGCCAATTTTACCAGCTACGTGGTGTTAGAGACATTTTTTTAGAAAATTTTCCCTAGGGTGAGATTATATGCAACGTCCGTCGTTACCCAGATGGCTCAGAAAGCAAACTTTTCCGACAAACTCGGAAATTTTTAAGTGCAAATTTAAGGAAAAAAGAATGGAC
The DNA here is from genome assembly GCA_039090855.1 of Macrothele yani. Lineage (NCBI taxonomy): Eukaryota > Metazoa > Arthropoda > Arachnida > Araneae > Macrothelidae > Macrothele > Macrothele yani. The sequence goes on along the minus strand of CM076990.1, from coordinate 184,517,736 downwards.
GTCAGTGTTCGTGAAGAGTTTGTAGTGAATCGAAATAACACGTAGGTGTTCTTGGACAATTTTAATCTGGACGAAATTTTTTATACACCAGTGAATCGCGGAAGACTAATTGGAACGACCATAAAAATTGAAGATCGAAAATTCAGTTTTCCTGCAAAATTCTGATAGTAAAAGGGACTTCCTCCATTGAAAACCTTTGTCTCTCTCTTGTATTAATCTTTAATGACCACCATGACGAGTATAAAGAGTCACCCATCCATAGTTTGGGCAGCTGACTCCATGGAGCAAAGGGAGCGCCAAACAGATTTGATCAGGCACTGAAAACTACGCCTTGCTCAGATGACTAACACCCTCACCTCTGACCACTCGGCCACCGAGCAGACCTCCACTAAAAAATCCCTTCATTGCAATAGTTTACAGTACTTCTGTGCAGAAGTTTGGCATTGAAGTAAAGATAGTTCACAAATGGACATTCTAGAGAATAACGTAATATCTGGAGACACTAAATACTCATGATACTCTCGATTTGCCTGCAGCGACGTCAGGATCAATAGTCTCAGTGTGCGAGTGTCAAAGGTGATTGTTTCAAAGTCGGGTATTGAGACTTATTGGATAACTTGAGCGATGATACATTTCAGACGCATCCCATTCGAACTTGGTACACATATCTCGAAACTACATATCCGGAGGTTTTTTGGCCATTGGCTTGAAACTACGGCGGATGTTGTAACGCGTTCGCGGAGTATTGATTAGTGATTGACAACTGTAGTCACTTTAAAAAGTCACAAGTCGTGTTTCTTTAAACATCTTATATTTTGTCGCCACAAATTTTCGCTTTCTTTAATGTCTTCTTAAACAATTATCTTGGAGTCGTCCTGTGATGTCGCAGGAGATAATAAATAAATAGCTACTGAGCTATAGTAGCGATTATTCTTCCCTTTTACTTTGCAGAAAGTCACAGAAGTGTTGGCGAACTTTTAAACGTTTTCGGATTTCTTGTCATGCATGGCAGGTGCAGATTCGATATGACAAAGCCGAAAGAACGTTATCACTGTAGAAGAACAGCAAATTATTATTTTGTTTTATTACTACATGTGAATACTATAGTATTCATGTATACCATGTAACGTACCAGGAGATGTGACGTACCTGCCAGAAGGACGCACACGACATAAAGGCAGATACCAATTAAGCTACGCGGACATTGATTCTAATTGCTATCTGCCTTTATGTCGTGTGCGTCCTTCTGGCAGGTACGTCATCTCCTGGTACGTTACATCATCTCCCCCTTCTTTTTCTTTTTTTTTCTTTCGAAGTGCTGCTCATATTTTTCCTATCTCGCGGTGTGGAAATAACATCACACCAATGCGAGATTTTGAACGGTCGGGTCATCCGGATAGTTCGGGCGCCATTATAACGAAGTAAATTTCTCCGTCATTTTTGGCCTACGCCGGGATTCGAACCCGAGTACGCTTATTCCGGAACAAGTTGCTCTACCAATTAAGCTACGCAGATAGGAATCGGAATAAAATGTCCGCGTAGCTTAATTGGTAGAGCAACTTATTCCGGAATGAGGGGACCCGGGTTCGAATCCTGGCGCGGATAAAAATGACGGAGAAATTTACTTCGATATAATGGCGCCCGAACTATCCGGATGACCCGACCGTTCAAAATCTCGCATTGGTGTGATGTTATTTCCACACCGCGAGATAGGAAAAATATGAGCAGCACTTCAAAAGAAAAAAAGAAAAATAAGGGGGAGATGATGTAACGTACCAGGAGATGTGACGTACCTGCCAGAAGGACGCACACGACATAAAGGCAGATAGCAATTTGAATCAATGTCCGCGTAGCTTAATTGGTAGAGCAACTTATTCCGGAATGAGTGGACCCGGGTTCGAACCCCGGCGCGGATAAAAATGAGGGAGAAATTCACTTCGTTATAACCAGAAAAGAGAGAAATTATAGATTATACTAAACAATTCGAAATTACAGTAATATTCTTATGATAATATATTTTCGACCATTCAAAAAGTGAAAAGAAAAATGAAGCCATAGATATCTTGTCTTGTAACATCAATCCATATTTTAGTATCGCTGAGAACAACACTAAATATACACTAAATGGATAAGCTTACATCCGCCCCCTTATTTATAGAATAAAAGGTGGACGTTCGGTTTTCGCGCTGAAATTATTAAAAATCCAATAGCCATTTCGTGTTTGGAAAATATGAGGAATGCGAACAGCACCAACATTATCAGACTGGGTCTTTAATACATGACTTCCATATCAACAGAGTTGGCAATAATCGAACATGTCTGAGCGATAATTGGTTATTCATACGAGAGTTCAAATATAACAGTCCTGTAGTGATATTCCACATAATGAATCCGAAATTACCTTCAACCGAAACGCTCGTATTAGGTAACACCTTTTATTAGTTCACAGAGGTACTAGTCTGCTGAAAGTGTCATCATCTTTCATTAACACCTAAAGTGTGACTTATTGTAATGAAAAGAAAATGTTAACATTTATCTCTATAATAAACTTTACATTAATCTGACTTTAGTGTAAACCAGGACATTCTTCCGTTATGTCCCGACTTTTGTTTCCTTTAATGATCTAGGCAGTAATTTTCACAAAATAATATTTTTGAATCTTTCGCAGAAGTTTTTGTTTCCGTTTTAGCTTTCTTTATTTAGCATTAAAAAAACTGTGTTTAAATCTCATGCAACTTGATGAAATGTTGATGTTTGAAATGCACTTATACAAACACGATATTTGAAATAATGAAATAAAGATCTTTCTACAATAGTCGTGTTGTCTCAGTGTTCTGACACCTTACTACCATGCTGCCATTTTGTCAAATAAATCGAATATGTTCTAAAAACAAGGAGAAGGGAAAAGAAAACCGAAAAACAGAAACCTAAAGGATTCTCGCTTGTCATATATCAGTCGATTAGCTAAGTCGGTTCTTCCATTCATTCTTTCATCTGGAACAATAAATGGTGCGATATTATAAATGGTACTTCGGGACATGGTTTTTGTTATTTCGCTTCTCTTTGATTTTTGGGTGAAGGGACTGACGTATATTGGTCTGTCCTTATCTCCGGAGTTTTATTTTGGTTTTGTTTCAAAATGATGAATATGAGTTTCTTTGTCTACGTAGTTATCAACGCTTTCCTTCTGAATTAGTTCACCGAATTTTCTGCGCAATTTCTTATGTAATGCTCTCGAGGTTTGAGTCAAACAAAACAATTCGCCTGCTCCATACTTTCAACCGAAAATGGGATTTTTCCCTGTCTGCTCCACCGAGAGCAAAGGAAATTGTTATGGATTTTTCCAGTTTTTCCTGGCACCAAATGTCGGAGCATATACTTGTGACCCAATAGCGAATCTTTTGTCGAACTTCAGAAAACCGTGCAACTTCCTTCATTTTGAGTAATTAAAGGACTAGTTTTCGTTAACAAAAAGTACGTTTTAACAAGCATGATTATTTATCAGAACAAGTGCAATGAAATTAAACTGGCCAATGCAGGAACATGTCGGTGCCCCTGTGGTGCAGCGGTCTAAACGCTGGTTCATGTCCATGCAGCGTCCGGGTTCGAATCCTGGTGAGGCATGGATGTTGTGTTTGTCTTACGGCACTGGCTCTATCTTTTCCCTTGAACCAGTGGCCCCAAATTAGGGACAATCGACTGCTTATAGCCATCGATTTGCTCACGGTGGTCGTTAAATTTCCAATAAAAAAGATGTCCGCATAGCATTAAGCCACCAGTATGACAAAAATTCATGCTAACATTTTTTTAATTGGAGGTTTAAGGACCACCGTGGGCAACTCAGTGGGCTATAATCAGTCGCCCGTCCATAATTTAGGGCCACTGGTTCCAGAAAAGAGAGTGAGCCAGTGCCGTGAGACAAACACAACATGCATGTTTCATCAAGATTCGATCCCGGACCTAACTCGGACGAATGATCAAAAGCCAACGCTGTGACCAATGCGCAACCGGGCAGTTCTAACATTCCACAAAAATGTTTTACTCTAACGTTACATGCAAATATGATGTGACACTGATTATGAGTATTGCATTTGCTGATCTTAGACCTTAATTAAATGAATATTATTATATTCCTAACTTAAATTTTGTTTTTAAAATGATTGAAACTAAAAATGTATTTATTTTATTTACACTTACAGGTTTAGAACCCAATTAAAGAGATGGAATAATTGAAACAATGAAAAATAGAAAAGAAAATGTATTTAGCAAGAAGAACGTGTCAGTTACATGTACGTACCAAAACGAAAATGATGAAAAACACTGAGGTATTTGGATTCATCAAAAAATATCTATGTATTTCAGGAAATTGAACTAGCCGCAACACCCAACAACAAAGAAAATTTAAAAGCTTAAGTTATCTCTATTGTCGCATCGAAAAGAGTGTGTGATTAGAGCGTAACAGAAGACATACTCAGTCCAAGCAAGTAAAACAGTACTGATAACGTCCGTATCATTTTCCATTAATTCGAAGTAGTCTTGGTAATTTGATATCTCATCTTCCAATTTGATAAGCAGTGATGTCACATTTTTCTTCAGGAATATGTGGAAATAAATTAATAACGAGGAACTGTACAACAACTGTGCATAAAACAGTAAAATTATAATACTAATCCGATTTATTGGCGTAACACTATACACTATATTGACAAAAGTCACCGGATACCTACAAGAGAAACACAACATAGAATTTATTGACATAATAAGCTGTCGGTCCATCTTTTGCCTTAATGCATGCACTGACCCTTCGAGACATGCTTTCGACAGGGTTTTAGAACACAGCGATGAGTACGGACTTCCATTCACTACATAATGCTGCCGCTAACTGTTTCTTAGTAGTAGGCCTTGGTTCAAAACTTCTTATGCGGTGCTCTAATTCATCCCATAGGTGCACTACGGAATTAAGATCAGGGCACTGGGCTGGCCATTGCACATACAATACAGAATTACCGTCAAACCACGCCGTAACAGTCTTTGTTTTATGGCTCTGTGCATTATCCTGCTGGTACCAATAAGGCTCGGTTCCATAGTATCGCCACAGAGTTGGTAGGGCATAAATGTCCATAATATCGAGATAGACGTGCTGGTTAACAGGTTTGTCCACGGTAACCAATGGACAGTGACCATACCACGAAAAACAGTCCCACACGAGTACACTGCCAGCTCCAAACTTGACCGTAGGAACACTACACTGGGGAAAATAGCGTTCCCCCGGCTGCTTCTATACCCACACACGGCAATTAGACTGTTGGATCGTGTATCTGGATTCGATTCATCAGTCCACAGGACCCGTTTCCATTGATCTACAGTCCACGATAAATGTTCTTTACAACATGCTTAACGACGTGTAGCATTCCGAGTGGAGATGAAAGGCTTATGAGCAGCCGCACGACCACGGTAACCCATGGAATGAACTTTTCTTTGAATGGTACGTGTACATACCGAGGTTCCAGCATTTTTACTCACATGTACACTGATGTCTAGTGCAGTACTCCGTCGATTTATTGTAACGACTCTCCTGAGGCTTCGACGTCCTCTATCACTGATTTTCTTTGGTCTGCCTGTACGTTTTGCTGCTTCAGGCATGCAATGTGTCTTTCACTTACTCAGTACATCCAAAACAGTTGACTTGGGTATGTTTAAACGCCTCTCGGTTTATCTTATGGACAACCCTCTAATATAACACCCAACAATCTTTCCTTTCTCAAAGTCCGTTCTCTCGCTTAGCGACATTTTCACTCAACATCACATTGCAATTTGATCGCGGTCAGCTGCAGGCTTGTTTTTATACCGATTGCAGCTGTACTGCGCATCTTAACAACGCAGAGGTTCCGTTCATTTGGTTTTGAACGGGTGTCCTGTGACTTTTGTCAATATAGTGAATATTCGTATGCCAATAAATTAGGTTACTAGTATAATTTTACTCTTTTTGCAGACATGGAAGTGTTCTCAAATCTGCATAAATTCTGAAATTCAGATATTAATCTGTAGAATTGACTAACAACTCAATTTTCCCCCTTTAGCCATTTCCTCTCCTTTCTTCCATTTTTGCATATATCGAATATATTGTGATTAATAGAAAAAATAATTATGTATTATTGTGTTGTAACCAGATATTCTCCGTTTCGTTTGGAAAGCAAAAATATTTTGCGCATTCCTCCTACACATCAACAATTTTTTTTTTAATAACGAGGCATGAGAGCAAGTAAAAGGAAAATCTTAAGTTCTCCACGGAACTTAAGATTTTCATCTTACTTACTCTGTGGCTATTTTACTAACAGCCATATGGCAATTATCACCATTTTTTTCATATTTTGCAAACGAGACCCCATTTTGCTGTCACTTTGAATAAATGCTAAAAATGATCGTCCTTCATTCGGGGTTTGAGCAGGAAGAAAATCCTCACCGTTTAAGTGCATTTCTCATGCGCATACTCATGCAATCTGTTTAAACTTCTTCCAACTTGCAGCTTATTTTTACACACTTGTACGTTTCTGTGTTAGGCCCACTACAAGAACATGCTAAGAGGAAATATGCAGAATTTAAACAAGAAAGATTCGAAGTCCGCCCAGGTGTCCGAATGGTATGAAACGTTTGTCTCTGGTGGCCGTTCAACCAAGATCAGTCCGGCATCGTGCCCCTCTGAGTCAACGGGGATACAGTTGTCCTTTGTTTTCAACACGTCTTTCGTAAAAATAGATGGTGGTATCTCTGCAACTAGTAGTCCGATTTGAAAAATTAATTCTGTGTTGGGAAGCTCAAAATGTGCGAATAATGATCCTACCATTCGTTTTTTTTTACGATGTACGATTTTCCCCGCTAGAAAGCGTAAATGCAGATGATGTCGAATTCAAATTACATTTCATTCCATATATTTGCTTCATTGCATCCGATTGAAAAAATTATTTTATCTTTCGATTCCATTTATGTCGAAGAGTATTTTAGGTATAGTTACTTTTTCAAGTTACGCATAAATGTTCCGCTAGGGGGCGTAAAAATAAACTACGTTTTCCGCGATATCTCTTCTGTTAAAACTCCGATTTCAAAAATGTTTTCTTCAGCGGATACAGCTCCTGATGAAACATCTTTTGCATATAATTTTTAATTTTTGGTAAAGAATACTTTTGCCACCAAGGGGCGTAAATGTTAATTTTTGCTTCTGATGTATTTGCCACAAAATCAGAGCTTCTGAAATTTTGATTGTAAAAATTTGTTCATGGACCGATACTACTCACGTCAACAAACCTTTTCGGAATATGTCTTTTCTTAAAGTATTGCATCGTTTCTCCGACAGGGGGCGTAGCCGTATATTGTATTTTTGTCAGTATCTCAGCTTCTAATAGTCCGATCTATCTGAAAAATGTCTTTCTTTATTAGATAGAATTTCAGATGTGACAGTATTTTCATATAATTTCAAAAATGTCAAGTAAGTCATAAACTTTTTGCAAGGGGGCGTAAAGGTAAATAGCGTCTCCCCCGATATCTCTGCTTCGAAAACTCCGATTTGAAAAATTCTTTCTGCACCGGATACGGCTCCTGATGGGAATTCCTTTGCACAAATTTGTTTTCGAATTTTTTGTAAAAAAAATGGTTTGGCCACCAGGAGCGTCAGTCTTAATTTCCGCTTCTGATGTATTTGTAGCAAAATTAAAGCTTCTAAAATCTCGATTGAAAAAAAAATTCCGTTGTGGACTGATACTACTCATGTCAACAAACCTTTTAGGAATATTTTCTTCTTAAAATATTGCATGGTTTCTACGCCAGGGGGCGTAGATTTATATTCTATTTTTGTCAATACCTCTATTTCTAGGAGTCCGATTTGAAAAATTATTTGTTGGATGGTGTTTCCGATGCAAAATGTTTTTCACATAAGTTCAAAATTTTCAAGTAAATCGTAGACTTTCCGCTAGGAGGCGCAAAGGTAAATTTCGTTTTTCCCGATGTTTCTGCTTCCGATTTGAAAAATTCTTCCTGCATCGCATACAGCTCTTGATGGAAAATTGTTTTTCATATAACTTCAAATATTTGGTAAAGAATGGTTTGGCCACAAGGAAGCATAAGTGTTATTTTCTGCTTCTGGTGTATTTGCAGCAAAATCTGAGCTCCTGAAAATTCGACTAAAATGTTTTTTTCTTGGACCGATACCGCTCACATCGAAAAACCTTTTGAGAATATTTTCTTCCTAAAATAATGCATGGTTTTACCCCTAGGAGGCGTAGATGCAAATGTTATATTTTTCCATATCTCTGCTTTGAAGAGTCCGATTTGAAAAATTATTTCTTTGTTGGAGAGCATTTTTGCTACGAAATGTTTGTCATATAAATTCTGATTTTTCTTAACTCATAAGTTTGCAACCAGAGGGCGTAAGTTCGCGATTCCGTTTACAGTAATACCTGCGGGATTTAAAACCCGATTGAAAAACTTCTTTCTTCTGTCAGATACTATTTTTTTGCATACCAGTTCCATTGACTTTTAATAGCTTTGATAAATATTTAAGCTGAAAGACTTCGTGCAACAGAACTAAATAGCCTACAATGGAATACCGTCTTAGCACGATTTATTTTGAAAGATGAAAAAACTATATACAGGTTAAAACATACATTAGTACTTTCGAAGTGACACTCACTTCATCTTCAGATGTACTGATATAAACGCGAACTCGATATCATAGATATAATTCTCGTCAGAGAGGATTCAAAATATCTGCCATTACACCCAAATATTCAGTGTCATCTTTCTTGTTTTGCTTATCACCAGTGGCCATTAACTTGGGACATGATCAACAGCTTATAGCTCTCCGAGTTCCTCATGTTGGTCGTTATAAACTCCGAAAAAGGAGCCAAGGTCGACATTAAAGTTTTCAGGTACGGAAGGTCCGAATTGTAGAGGTTTTACTAATGGATACTTTCCGAACAGAGAATGAGGTTTTGTGCACACCCAGTTCCTGAGTGATACAGTTAATGGGTTCGGAAAAATGTTCCTGCGATATGATAAAATTAACTAGACGTAGATTTCACATCAGAAAAAAAAAAAAAGAAATAGTGAGATATTCTTTTAATATTTTCAGATACTTGTAAATATGTTTATACTTCTTTTATGATCTATACCAGGGATGGCCAAACTTTTTGCATCCTGGGACTACTTTCGATTTTAGTACACATTGGCGGTCGATTAATACATTAACTGACGAAATTCGTAGGGGTGGGGGGCTGGCAAGGACATCATAATAAATACCACAAAATTAAATAATTACTTACATTTCAAGCGTAGAAAATGCATTTGAAACAATACAAAAAATAATTAGAAAAAAGGAATCATGAAACTCCTCTTCGATCAACCTGAAAGAGCAAATGTAATCAAAATAAAAACGGAGAAATTGAGGCAACTGTAACGGAGTAAAAAAGTCTAAAATGTTTCAGGTCTAAGTTCCTTTACATTACTATTTTCCAGGCATAACTCTTTCAAAAAATTAAGGCTCCGATAACACACAATCTTCGTTTAATAAAACGTGAAACCAAACAAAGCAATTAAAATAATAACAGAATAATAGTTTTTAATTTTTTGAAATAACATTAAAACATTTTTAAATCGTCTTTCAGATGTAGGCAACCTTATCTTATTTTTTTGTGGACACATGACTGTGAAGTCCATTAAGAAGTTCATCATGTTGCAACTCATACGATGTTACCTCAATCCTCAAACAGCAAAGCAAATGGTCGTCAGTTATGCGATTCCTATTTTTTGTTTTTATCGCTTTCATTGTAGAAAATAAAGATTCACAAAAGTAGGTGGACTCCAAAAAAGCTTTCATATAAAACGCCAAATTTCGAATGTTTGAAGAGGTTTCGCTATACACTGAGTGGCCACTTTATTATGAACACCTGACAGTTTTAAGCAAATGAGATATGGATGCACGGGGTTGCCGCTAGAGGGCAAGGCTAGTATAAAAAGGAAAGCTTAGTGCTTGCGACAGTAGTAGAAGTGATTTTTGGGTGACGAGATGGTTAAAAAATACGATTTGACTGACTTTCAACGTGGGATGATTGTAGGAGCTCGAAGCCATGGAGCGAGTATTACCGAAACCGCCGCATTCGTGAAATGTTCAAGAGCAGCTCTTGTTAAAGTGTTTAAAGACTGGACTGTCAGCCAAAAAACTGGGTCTCTACGTGCAACGTGTGGTCGTCATCGACTAGTGACTGCTCTGGCGGAACGGAGTGTGTCCAGACTGGTAACAGACAACAGAAGGGCAACAGTGCAGCAAATTACAGACCATCTTAATCAAGGATCCCCTCAAATGATCTCTGCACGCACTGTTCGCCGTACACTGCATCGGATGGGATATGGCAGCCGAAGGCCGGTTCGAATACTTTGCTGTCTGCACTTAACAAGAGAAAACGTTTCCAGTTCACACAGGAGCCCAAGGATTGGACAGTCGATAATTGGAAGCAAATTATATGGTCCGATGAATCACGTTTTCAGTTGCACCATGCCGATAGCGAGTGAGAATTTGGAGGAAACATCACGAAAGCATGGACCCCAAATGCATTGCTACAACCCTTCAAGCTGGTGGAGGACACGTTATGGTTTGGGGAATGTTTTCCTGGCATGCTTTGGGCCCTTTAAGTCGTGTTGATCAACGTCTGACTGGCACATCATATCTAAACATCGTTGCGTACCATGTGCATCCTGTCAAGTGGATGGTTTATCCCAATGGCGATGGCTACTTTCAACAAGATAATGCGTCCTGCCATGGTGCTCGTATTGTACAGGATTAGTGTCAGGAATATACCGGTGAGTTTACTTTGCTTAGGTGACCCCCACAATCTCCAGATCTCAACCCCATTGATAATTTGTGGGATGAAGTTGAACGAGCCATCAGACAGCTGGATCCACAACCCTGCAATCTCATACTCCAGGAAAGTGCTATTCATCAAGCATGGTCTCAGATTCCACAAACGACCTATCACCATCTCGGGGAGTCCATGCCACGAAGAATAGACGCAGTATTAAAGGCAAAAGGTTGCCCAACGAAGTACTGAAGTGGTGGTCATAATAAAGTGGCCACTCAGAATGTAACAGCTGCTAGAATTCTGTACCACCACTATCATTAGCTCTTGCCCTCAATAATAGGTCGCAGCGCAACTTTACTATTCCTTCTTCAACTTTAATTGGATGTCCATCGACTAGCTCTACTATCTTCGAAGTCAGCTCGGCCACGTCATCCGTCTTTATTTCTTTAAATGGAAGTGTCATAAATGCCACAACGTCGTCTAGCTTTGTAAACTCAGAGAAACGTCTTTCGAATTCTCCTTGCAAATCGTCCAATTGCTTTCCAAAGCACTCGAAATCGGGGCATGTACTCTCGGACTCTTGTTCCATACACTTAAAGTTTTTTAAGTTGCAGCTTCTCACCTGAGTTCCGAATAGTTTGATTATTTCCTTGAAGCTTTTGATCATGCTTATAACTTCTATCTGGGATTTATCTTTTCCTTGTAACCCAAGATTTAGTTCATTTAATTTTTCGGTTATATCACAAAGAAATGATAGCTTCATTAACCACTGTTTATCTCCCAACTGATCGTAATTTTCTCCCTGTGATTTTAGAAACTCTTTGATTTCTGGAAGGAGGCTTCTAAATCTCTTTAAGAATAAAGCGCGAGTGAGCCAGCGAACAACGGTGTGTAGAAGGAGATCGACATCCTCTGCTCTGCATTCCTCAAGTAAAGCTCGAAACTTGCATCTCTAAAGGCTTCTGAATCGAACTGAGTTCACAATTTTAAAGAGTGTAGTCATAACATCATTTGAACTCAGAATTAGAGCACAACACTTGCTGATGGATGATACAGTGATATGACGTGAAGGAGGGTATATCTTCGTCATCTCTTTACAGTGTGATGGAGCCTACTATATTTCCTACCACAGCTGGTGCGCCATCTGTTGTCATGGACACTAACATATGGATCAGAAACTTTGTGTCGGTAATAAACAATTTAAAACCATTGTAGATATCTTCACCTCTCGTCTATTCCTTCAGCGGGATCATTGTTAAAAGCTGTTCTCTGAAAGTCAAGTCGGGAAAAGCCATTATAATGAAAATATGTAGCTGAGCTGTGTCAGTAATAAACGATTTAAAACCATTGTAGACATCTTCGTCTCTCGTCTACTTCTTCAGTGGGATCATTGTTAAAAGCTGTTCTATGAAAGTCAAGTCAGGAAAAGCCATTATAATGAAAATATGTAGCTGAGCTGTGTCAGTAAACAATGTAGGCTCATGGAACTGCAGAGATAGAAAAAATACACTTACGTAAATCTTCCGTTAACTGGTTTTCGAAGTTCGGCTCATAATTTCCGTCCTTCTCATCACATTGTTTCGTAGTCGAGATGTCTTTAATTGTTGAAAGTATTTCTGATTTATATTTAAAATCACTGAAAAGAACTTATCCCGCTTTACAGAAAGCCTCTTTGATGAGTTCTCCGTCTTCAAATGGTTTATTTCGTTTCACAGTACTTCAGTAATCTTGAATGACACTAATGTCACCGCTTTTCACTTACTCTTAGTCTTTGTGAATGCAGACTGCTGAGTGCTCAAATTCGACTTAAGTTCATGAACTTTTTAGTCTTACGACGCTCACTAGTTCTTGCGAAACTCGTAGCAAATGTTTTGTGAACGGTTTTAAAGTGTCTTTCTACATTCGTTCTCTTAGGCAACGCAACACTGGAGTTTCATAGGAAACGCAACATAATAAGACAAACACTTATCTTTAACCTAAATAAATGAAAACTCTTCCTCCCATTCACTGTGATAGTGATAAGGTTTTGCTTTCTTACTACTACTACCGCCTGTTACACTCATATTGGTCAGAGTGCACCGAATAACGCAAAACTCAAGAGCACCAAACAGCAACAATACACTCCACTGAACAGTAAGTCCACTGTAACGCTGTCTCTCTGAATCTCCAATGCGCATGCGGAGTGCGAAAACGCAACAGTCTGGGAAAGGGGAAATATTTGGCACCGCCGGCACTGTCGCCCAGACGTTACGTACTTTTAGAGCACTGGAAACGTAACGTTGGGATATCAAAGTGTCTGTAATGAACTCCAAAAGTGATCTGGCATCGTAGGCAACTGCACCCCATACCATGACACCAGGACTTCTGGACGTGTGACTCTCGACAACAAACCGTTCATCGTTCATCTTGGCGCTGAATACGGTGTCTCCACACACGGATTTGGTGGCCGTCTCCTCCGATACAAAAGCGGGACTTGTCACTGAAGGTCAGCCTCTGCCATTCTCGATTGGCTCCATGACCGTGTGGCACAACACCATTGCAGTCTTTGGCGACGATGCGAGGGATTAAACGGTCTGCGTTCATGCGTGTAGTCCTACGTCCGTGTAGCCGTCTGCCAATGGTGCTGGCACTGCTCGGACGATGCATGGAGGGCACACTGCTCAGTAAATATTTACAACCGTGCCTGTTGGGCCACTCGGCGCATGTTGGAGAACCCGTCGGTCCTCTCTCTCCGTGGTACGTCTGGGTCTCCCAGACCCTTCCTTTCGCTGCTGAGTGCCTTGTTCTATCCACTGCTGCCAACGGCGTGCCTTGTTCTATATACTGCCGCCAACGGCGTGCTTTGTTCTATCCACTGAGTGTCTTGTTCCACTGCCGCCAGCGGCGTGCCTTGTTCTATCCACTGCCGGCAACGGCGTGCCTTGTTCTACCCACTGAGTGCCTTGTTCTACCCACTGAGTGCCTTGTTCTACCCAGTGAGTGCCTTGTTCTACCCACTGGGTGCCTTGTTCTACCCACTGAGTGCCTTGTTCCATCCACTGCCGCCAAGGGCGTGCCTTGTTTTCCCCACTGAGTGTCTTGTTCTATCCACTTCCGCCAACGGCGTGCATTGTTCTATCCACTGTCGCCAACGGCGTGCATTGTTCTATTCACTGAGTGCTTTGTTCTATACACTGCCGCCAACGGCGTGCCTTGTTGATAAGACTTTCCCGCGTGCCTTGTTCTATCCACTTCCGCCAACGGCGTACCTTGTTCTATCCACTGTCGCCAACGGCGTGCCTTATTCAGTTCACTGAGGGCTTTGTTCTATCCACTGCCGCCAACGGCGTGCCTTGTTGATAAGACTTTCCCGCGTGCCTTGTTCTATCCACTGAGTGTCTTGTTTTATCCACTGCCGCCAGCGGCGTGCGCTTGTTCTATTCACTACCGCCAACGGCGTTCCTTGTTCTATCCACTGCTGCCAACGGCGTGCATTGTTCTATCCACTGTCGCCAACGGCCTGCCTTGTTCTATTCACTGAGTGCTTTGTTCTATACACTGCCGCCAACTGCGTGCCTTGTTGATAACAATTTCCTTCGTGCCTTGTTCTATCCACTGCCGCCAAGGGCGTGCCTTGTTCTCTCCACTGAGTGTCTTGTTCTATCCACTGTCGCCAACGGCGTGCCTTGTTCTGTTCACTGAGGGCTTTGTTCTATCCACTGCCGCCAACGGCGTGCCTTGTTGATAAGACTTTCCCGCGTGCCTTGTTCTATCCGCTGAGTGTCTTGTTTTATACACTGCCGCCAACGGCGTGCCTTGTTCTATCCACTGTCTTGTTCTATCCAGTGCCGTCAACAACGTGTCTTGTTCTATCCACTGCCGCCAACGGCGTGCCTTGTTCTATCCACTGAGTGTCTTGTTCTATGTACTGCTGCCAACGGCGTGCTTTGTTCTGTCCACTGAGTGCCTTGTTCTATCCACTGCCGCCAACGGCGTGCCTTGTTCTATCCACTGCCACCAACGGCGTGTCTTGTTCTATGCACTGAGTGCCTTGTGCTATCCACTGCCGCCAACGGTGTGCCTTGTTCTATCCACTGCCGCCAACGGCGTGCCTTGTTCTATCTACTGAGTGTCTTGTTTTATCCCACTGCCGCCAACGGCGTGCTTTGTTCTATCCACTGCCGCCAACGGCGTGCTTTGTTCTATCCACTGCCGCCAGCGGTGTGCCTTGTTTTATCCACTGAGTGTCTTGTTCTATCCACTGCCGCCAACGACGTGCCTTGTTCTATCCACTGCCGCCAACGGTGTGCCTTGTTCTATCCACTGCCGCCAACGGCGTGCCTTGTTCTATCCACTGTCTTGTTCTATCCAGTGCCGTCAACAACGTGTCTTGTTCTATCCACTGCCGCCAACGGCGTGCCTTGTTCTATCCACTGCCGCCAGCGCCGTGCCTTGTTTTATCGACTGCCGCCAACGGCGTGCCTTGTTCTATCCACTGAGTGTCTTGTTCTATCTACTGCCGCCAACGGCGTGCTTTGTTCTGTCCACTGAGTGCCTTGTTCTATCCACTGTCGCCAACAGCGTGCCTTGTTCTATCCACTGCCACGAACGGCGTGTCTTGTTCTATGCACTGAGTGTCTTGTTCTATCCACTGCCGCCAACGGCGTGCCTTACATTCTATCCACTGCCGCCAACGGCGTGCCTTACATTCTATCCACTGCCGTCAACGGCGTGCCTTGTTCTATCTACTGAGTGTCTTGTTTTATACACTGCCGCCAACGGCGTGCCTTGTTCTATCCACTGCAGCCAGCGGTGTGCCTTGTTTTATCCACTGAGTGTCTTGTTCTATCCACTGCCGCCAACGGCGTGCTATGGTGATAACCGCAACAACGGGTATGGCGCGCAATAGGGTGATAAGACTTTCTCGCGTCCCGAAGCCCGACGATGCGACCACTCTCGAACTCCTCCAACTGCTCGAATTGCTTCCAAACGTTTCTTCGAGGCATACTTCGCTTGCAAAGGATGTATCCAACACAACAGCACGAGTCAGAATTGGCAAGCACGCGCAGAGGGACGACCTTATATAGCCGGCCAGGCACAGCCCTATACGATCCCTTCCTTGCTTGTGCCACATGCACGGCCGAGCGTGATACTTGAATCATTTTCATGTTTCACGATGTCAAACCTACCCACAAAGTTTCATTCCTGTCTGTTGCTTCCTTCTGGGTGCAACTATTATTTTCGTTGTGAGTGTATATCGATAACGCAGCAATATACAACAGAAAAGGAATGTCGTCACAACATAAGGAGGAAACACGCGCATGACAGTATGGCAGCCCAAAAGTAATTCACTAAGTAGCGCGAATTTCGAATGGAGTGTGATTACCTCGAACAGCGGTACAAAAAAGCTTCATGCTCTTTACAAGGCTGTGAATGAGAGTTTGGGGTAATAAGTGTCAATCCTCCACCAAGGCTCGTAGAAGTCTCTGTCTCGCAATTACAGGCTTGCAAGCCTAGGGCATTATAGGCATACTCTATCAGATTAAGGTCTGGATTTCTCTCAGGACAATCCATCCTGTGAATTTCACCCACCAGGTATTCGCCGTTTAGCCAAGCCCTACAGGGACGCGCGTGAGCGTCCATTTAAAGGAATTAGGTGCTGTTGCTGAAAAGACGTACATAGGGCCCTAGGATGTTATCCCTGTGGCATCCATCAGTTCAGAATGTCCCCTGAAGACACGCGCAGCAGCGTGCTTCCATCTAACATGATGCCAGTCCAAACCAAAAGACCGCCACAGTAGCGGTCAATTTCCCTAATGTTGGAGGTGAAGATTATATCTTCCTGCCGCTTTGCAAAAGTACACACGTCGAGAATTAGTATTTAGAATTTACAGTGACTCGTTACTGAAGAGAACACAGGCCCATTAATCAGGAGTCAGGGAGTGATGTTGTCCGGGTACAATTTAGATGGTCTCTTCTTTTCAATGCGGAAAGTGTGATACCGATCATTGGTCTCCTTGCTCACAAACTTCTTTCAGGGAGTGTTCTGTAAACTGTTTGCCTCAATACCACGGTTCCCGAAACAGAGGTGATCTTCTACCAGAGTTGACTCCCTACGACGGTTAGCTGTTAGACAAATACCGGTCGTCTAGACTTATGAGTTGCGGGTGTCCTTGTCCTGGCCATCTGGTTGTGGTTTCAGTTTTCTAGAACTGACTCCAGCTGTTGGAGATCACTTGCCTTGACACATTTTAGCCATCTTGCTACCTTAGATTACTATTGCTTTCTCGCGATCGCTATCCTCTTAAAGAGTTTTCTAAGCGATGGTGCGAAGCCATTCTTCCACCAACAGTCTAACTCAAGCTTCAGTGGAACAACGTTTTACAAGGTGGCGTACCTGCTAGCTCTATGACGTATGGTCGTCAATTGCATATTTCCGTAGGAGCTGGTGCAATATTGCCTGGGTAAGTCGACGTAGCTTTTCCCATTGCATACGTCTCTGAAAAATTTGTACAACCTGTCTTCTCACTTTGAACATATTCTCAAATTTCTATTTGTGACTTTAATTCCGGACGCCAGTTTAGATGTAAAATACATCACAGCGGCTTGTCTTTTCCGACTGAGAGATGTTGAAATTCGGAAATCTTCTGTTCGCTGTAAAGATGGAAAGGACAACACAGTTGTTTGCCTTCTGTACACTACGAGATGTTGAAACTCGGCTACATTCGGTTCGCTGTAGAGGTGTAAAATACAACATAATGGTTCCCTTTATTCAAATTGTAAGATTTTGGAATTCGGCTGCTTTCAGTTTCTTATAAATATGTAAAATATATCATAGTAGTTTGTCTTTCAACCATTGACAGATGTTCAAACTCAGCTCTTCAATTCTTTATAAAGATATAAAATACATCATCTTTTTCCTACACTGCGATTTACCGAAATCCAGCTATCTTGAATTCTCAACAGTCAAACTAACATTATTTTTATTCATGCACATTCCGTCATCTGGAAAGGGAACCGCACCAGTTCCTTGTCTTTGTGATTAGCTTTCTTTTTTTTTATTGGAGGTTTAACGACCACCGTGAGCAATTCAATGGGCTATAAGCAGTCTCCCGTCCCTAATATAGGGTCACTGGTTCCAGGGCAGGGAGAGAGACAGTGCCGTAAGACAAACAACATCCATGCCTCACCGGGATTAGAACCCGGACCCCTTTCGGACGAATGATCAGAGGCCATCGCTTAGACCACTGCGCCACCGGGGCGGCTTGGCCTTTTTTGCAGCTCTTTTAATAGAGTGACATGTGTTAGAGGTATGATAAAGTCCTCTATTAACGTTACTTTGCTCCTTGTGCAGTTTTGATCTAATATTTTTCCACACACTTAGCTGGACACGCAGTGTCGTCAAAAACATTATAGATAAGGAAATGTCAGACAACTTAAGTCACATTGGTGAATGTTTGCACAACATGAAGAAATCCAGGAACATTACTTTTCAGTAAAAATGCCATCAAATCTATTTTTTCTGTTCTATCATTCTTTTCAGGCATTTGCATCATCCTGGAAAACACTTACAATATGCTGTTCTTACTCTGAATATTTACTCATGTGCATTTACCCAAATCTTCTCGGCATTGGAGTAGATAATTCTTAGTGTCGTTTCCTTGAGAATTGTCTCGCAGAGTTTGTTTATTAGTCTGATAAACTCGTTCGTTTATTAGTCTCATAAATCTTAACATCATCCACAGCTTGTATTGATGCTTTGACTTTCCTGCATTCTTACTGATATTACGACATTTTTGAGCATTAGTACTCATAATATTAACTTTATTTGAACTGCTAGTTTAAATCACAGGATCAGCGGAGATGAAATAAATGCGTTTGAACGGCATCATGGCGGAAGAACTACGATAAAGAAGTACTGCGCGAAATGTAAGGTGTTATAATGCAATGAAAGCACCGCGTCTGTGAAGCTTCTTCCGTTTCCCGAAACCTGTAAATGATTGTGGAGAAAGGAAACTAAACCGAAGCAAAATTCGCATTAGTTGAAGCCCTATTAGTTTGAAAACACGATGGAAATAATTTATTTTCTTACGAACCGTGTATATCGAAGTCAACTGCGTATCTTCTTTCACTGAGATAAGTCTTATGAGAGTGATTTAAAATGCCAAACAGTTAACATTTTAAATTTTTTTACGGAGAAATGGCGATATCTGCATTTCAACGCGCCTCACTCACTGTTGAACTTCGTTCACCTAGAGAAATAGATTAAGCAAAACGAAATCGAAGCACACACTGCGACAGTGCCGTTTTGGACAAGACATAAGTGTTATCTTGTATGACTTAAAAAAAAACCACATTAAAACAAAAAAATCAAGACAGTACCTTGATGCTCTTTATAGATAATTTATGCCATGCACCTTTCGCATGCCAAGATTGTTTGTGGGTGTGAGATAAAACGAGCAATTTGAGAGAATATATTTATTTAGGTGTAGGACATTGCATTTATTCGTATCATTCACACCCATACCGAGCCATAGACTAATACACATTAAGTGAATTCAATCATTACAACAAACAGTAAGATTTACACATTCCTGACACTAAGCGTAAGTTGTGTATGTGGATTAACGAATGTTGTTTTCGTAAAACCAATGAAAGAAGGTATGTGAGTAATAAAAGAAAATATTTACTAAACTATAGCGGCGGAAAGTAAACGGTCGAGTCACATTATTGTGACCACCAGCTAAGATCCAGCGTAACCGCCGTGTGCAGCGCGGACAGCAGCTAGGCGGGCTGGGAGTGAATCAATAAGTTACTGGAAGATACTCACATACACTATCTACCAACAAGCAATTGGACACCCCTGCAATCGACGATATCTGCGGTCCTGATACACGTCACAGCCGCCGCCGTTAAATATCGTGTGGGAAACAACAACGCAACCAGTCGCATGCAAGATTCCACGCAGTTCAGAGCTTCCTGATTTCGAGAAAGGTGTAATCGTCGGGTATCACAGAAATGGCCGATCCATACGTGACATATCCAGCGAGTTGAAGTACCCAAAATCGACAGTGGCCTACGTGATTGGCAAGTGGAAGATGAGAGGTGACTGTCAGAATGTGCCCCGACCCGGCAGACACACAAAACTGGGAGTTAGAGACCGACAGGTGCTGGCCAGAGAAATTCGGAAGAACCGCACCAAATCGATGGGCCACATCAGCGAGGAGTTTCAACAGGCATCCGGGAGTGTTCTTTTGATGAATACCATCCGTAAGGAAGCCCATCTGCTCGGTTATCATGGACGTGCTGCCGCCCACAAGCCTTTGATCACCAAGTCCAATAGCACTGCTCTGGCTAACGTGGTGTAAAGAACGCCGACAGTGGACCGTTGAACAGTGGAAACAGGTTCTCTGGAGCGACGAATCAAAATTCACCCTCTACCGTTCGGATGGCAGGGTTTGGGTTTGGCGTCTGCCTGGAGAACGCCTCCTGCCGGAATGTATTGTGCCAACTGTGAAGTTCGGTGGCGGTGGAATTATTCTAATGTGGGTGTTTCTTCTGGTATGGCACGGCACCCTTGGTCGCAATTCCTGGTAGACTCAAACGCCGAGACTTACTGAACCATTTTGGATGACCATGCGCTTCCTACGTTGTGGCAGTTTTACGGGGTGGACCCATGTTACTTTCAGGATAACAATGCCACCTGTCATGTTGCGAGGTCCACCATGGCTTAATACGGTGACAATGGGGTTAATCGAATGAACTGGCCTGCGCATAGCCCGGACCTTAACACTATCGAGCACCTCTGGGACGAGTTGGAGCGTCGACTTAAGGGGTGCCCCCACCGTCCGAAATCGGTGAAGGAACTGACCTGTCTCCTCCAAACCGAGTGGAAGACAATACTGCTAGCCGTCGTACAACGCCTGGTTGATAGTATGCCCGTGAGGGTCGCAGCTGTAATCGCCGCTCGTGGAGGCTCCACCAACTATTGAAGGTGAATAAACTTCCTTTTCCTTTGCTATCACAGGTGTCCAATTACTTGTTGTTAGATAGTGTATATGTGGAGGCATGCTGATTGCAGTGCATCTGACAGCTGCTGGAGGGTACGTGGTGGAGGATCCATAGAGCGAACAACACGATCGAGGTGGTCCCACAGATGCTCAACTGGGTTTACATCTGGGGAATTGGGGGGAGGCCAGTGAAGTACTTTGAAGTCTTCATGGTGCTCTTTCAACCGCATTCGGACATTTGTAAGTATGTGACACGTCGCATTGTTGCGCTGGAAGATCCCATCCGCCGCAGGGAAGACAATCAACATGCATGGATGTACGTGGTCTGCAAAGATGGATTCATAACGACTTCGGTGCATAGTGCCTTCCACAGGTATGAGTGGACCCAGAGAATACCATGAAAATATTCCCTAAGCAATAGCGCTGCCCCCAACAGCTTGTGTTCTTCCAGCAATGGTTGAAGAGTGTTTGTTCTCCGATGTTTCTCGCCTTATACACCAACAACCATCCGTTCAATGAAGCAAAAAACGTGACTCATCAGAGAAAGCAATCCTTTGCCAATCAGTGGAGGTCGAATTCCGATACTGTCGTGCAAATGTAAGCCTTTGCTGCCGATGCACCTTCGTCAGCATAGGTACAGTAACCATCCGACTGCATCGGAGCCCCATACGCAGCAGGATTCCCTGAACTGTCGTTGTAGACAAAATTACGGTAGTCCCATGGTTCCTTCGGCCAGTGAGTTGCTCCTCTGTAGCGTGTCTATCGGCCCTCACGCACCTGCGCAGCCGACTTTTACCTCTCACATCAATGGCACGTGGCGCTCCGCAGTTTCCACGTCGTTCATTCGCAATGGTGCTATTTTTCTATTTTTCCAATCACGATACACTTTAACCATAGCAGCACACGAACAGTTCACAAACTGCGCTGTTTAAGAAATACTTCCACCCTTCGCCCGAAAGCCAATAATCATCCCTTTTTGAAAATCTGATTAATCGCTCCTTTTATCCATGACAGCAACGAGTGATATGTTTTAAGAATGACTGTGTTTATTTTTATTATTATGTATCATCCAGTTTTAGACGAACCTAAGAAACGACCCTGACTCAGATGAAATGCGATGTAGCTGCGAAGGTCCACCTGCGGTCGCGCCAGCTAAAATCTGACCTGAAGATAGAAAGAAGAGCTGAATCGCAAGTGAGTTAGTGAGGGGTTACGTAATTCTTGGTCTACGATATCTACAAGTTACACCCACGTGTTATATACCATTTTAAAGCTGTCTTTAATAGCTGGGAACTCTGCTTTGGAGGGTGAGGAATTTCGGCAATCCAGGTGGACAAAATGCAATGTATTAGCGTGGCCAGTTGTTCGAGCCAGTAGTAAATTTCGATAGTAGGATGTCTACAGTATATGAGAACAGAGTTAGTTTCCCCAAAGATCGCCAGAAGTTGCGGTAGTGCGCGTCGAAACAGACAGCGACCGTGCACTTTCCACACAAGCTATGACTCCGTCATCTCAGTACAGCGAGTTCCCTTGTCCTGTGTGCGGTCAAGGGAACTCGATTTTGGGTGGCCAGCAGTGTATTTTAAATAAAACTCAGGCATTTCTTACTGACCAAAAGCTCATAATGTATGTACTATTTACCTTTATTAATTGATAATACCTGTGTTTGATATTATGTGGACTTGACTTGTTTATGTCCTTTTGCATTTTTTTTATTTTCAGGCCTTTTCCCTTCTCATTCCCTGTTGTTACAAAAATATAATATTTGTGTTATATATTTATGATTATGTAACACCATGACTGTAACAACTAAAATGCATTAAAATGAAATGTATTGAATAAATGCTTTTTATTATCGAGGACGATAAATGTCTCTCTCTTTCTCTCTCTCTCTCTCTCTCTCTCTCTTCTCTCTAGCTTCTCTTTGCCTCCGTAACTTAGTACTCCAAGAAAAACCGGTGTATAACAAACTTGAAACCAATAAAACTGTTAATAAAGTGCGTTGTTGAGCTGCGAAATAACTCATCGCACAGAACGTATTGAAAATTTATGGGAACAATGACAGTGAGTTATTTGTCTCTGTATTTTAATACAGAGACAAATTTTTCAGTCGCTATGCGTTGTTTAACCAGCAGTGCCGGAATACAATTTTTCAATCGCTATGCGTTGTTTAAAAAATAACGTGGAAAGAGTGATGACATCGTCCATTTACATTATCTCCACGTATGTGATATATATTACCTATGTATTTTAATATCCATTGCAAGTAAAACTTTTCATTCTTCGCAGTGAGAATTATACAATACAAAAATTTCTAATAGAACAGCATGCTTTCTTGCAAGAATACTAAAGCTTTATGAATATTAAAGGTGATTTTTCTGCTTGTTTAAAATGCGCTTATTCAACAAATTTCAAGAAAGCGTCATCTTCTCTCAATGTTTTAAGACGTATTTGGTTCAAAGAAGCAGACTTTTCGCTAGAACGTCGCAAAACTTCTGAGCGAAGGGCTCTGGTATGAATATTAGTTATTATGTCAACAACAGCTTCGACAAACACCAGAAAAGTTCGTCGTCCTAAAATTTATGTATATACGAGACAAAGGGGATTGCCTGCTTAAAGTCAACAATGCCGACTGAAGCATCACGGGATAACTTAAATGAGTAGGCCACATTGCGCTAGTGAGATACTTAAGCCCGTCTTTAAGACCCTTAAATCCCTGTGCAAACACCAACGATTAGTAATTCCAAATTTACGAAGTTGCAGTATTTCATTATTTTTGAACCCATACCTTAACACTGAGTCGTGATTACGAATTGGTGATGTCAGCGATGAGCAGGGTGAATAAGCAGAATAAAAAAGGCAGAAATGAATAGTGTGCACTAACCAGAACTGTTTCTGTCTACAGCGCATAGACCAAGTACTCAGGCGTTGATCGTTTATGCACAGGCAGCAATATCCATGAAACAAAACAGCAATGAGCTACTGAACATAGTTATATTCATGCTTTCTTTTCATCCGTGATAGTAAGGACACATGGCCCAGACTAAAGATTATGGGCAAAAAATAGGAAGTAGGATGGACAACCCAGTTTTTGTAAAAAACAATCAGAACTGAGAGAGCGTGTGTAGTTTTACTGCTTCCATCTGAAAGATCTTACACTTTTTCTATATTTATCTTGTGCTCACCTATAATAATTTTATCCGGTTGTTAAACAAGATATCCTCTTACTTTGCCTTAATTTAGCCATGATTAATATATATATATATATGTGTGTGATTTGTTATCTGGATTCTCTCTCCCTTCGATGGGAAATCAATCTCTGTTAAAATTGAGAAATGTCCTTAGAATTAGAAACAGGTTCTCTGTAAGAATTTAAAATATATTGCGCTTCTAAAAGTTCCATTAAAAATTTAGGAAAAAAAACATGATTTTTATTAGAATTCTGAAAGCATAACTATAATTTTCCTTGTCATTTTCAATCATTTTAATGTAGTGTTAACATGCAAGGCTTGCCACCTTGCCTGTTAACACTACATTGTCTTTGAACGTTACTCTAGTCCTTACAATCAGATTAATATATATGTTATATATATATATATACACTATATTGACAAAAGTCACGGGACACCCCTTCAAAAACAAATGCACGGATCCGCTGCGTTATTAAGATGCGCGGTACAGCTGCAAACGGTACAAAATCAAGCCTGCAACTGACCTCGATCATATCGCATCGTGAGGTTGAGTGAAAATGTCGCGGAGGGAGAGAACTGACTTTGAGAAAAGAAAGATTGTTCGGTGTTATACTAGTGGGTTATCCATAAGAGAAACCGAGAGGCGTTTAAACATGCCCGAGTCAACTATTTTGGATGTACTGAATAAGTGGAAGGCACATGGTGTGCCTGAAGCAGCAAAAGAAATTCAGTGATAGAGGACGTCGAAGCCTCAGGAGATTCGTTACAGCTAATGGACTGGGTACTGCACAAGACGTCAGTGTACAGGTGAGTAACAATGCTGGAACCTCGGTATGTAGACTACCATTCGCAGAGAACTTCATTCCATGTGTTACCGAGGTGGTGTGGCTGCTCATAAGCCTTTCATCTCCACTCGGAATGCTACTCGTCGTTTAGCATGGTGTAAAGGACATTTATCGTGGACCGTAGATCAATAGAAACGTGTCCTATGGATTGATGAATCCAGATACACGATCCATCAATCTCATATCCGTGTGTGTGTGTATGGCGCAGCCGGGGGTAAGCAATTTACTACAGTGTACTGCATCTACGATCACGTTTGGAGCAGGCAGTGTATTCGTGTGGGGGTGTTTATCGTGGTATGGTCTCGACCCATTGGTTATCGTGGAAGAACCTGTTAACCAGAACGCCTACCTCGATATTCCGGACAATAATGACCTGCCAATTCTGTGGCAAAACTATGGCCGAGCCTTGTTGGTACCAGCAGGATAATGCACCGAGCCATAAACCAAGGACTGTTACAGCGTGGTTTGCCGATAATTCCTTATCGTGTGTAGACTGGCCAGCACAGAGCCCTGAACTTAATCCCATAGAACACCCATGCGATGAATAAGAGCGCCTCATAAGAAGTTTGGAACCACGCCCTACTACAAAGCAACAGTAAGCGGCAGCATTACGTACTGAATGGAGCCGCATGCCTGTTGCTGTGTTCCAAAACTTTGACGAAAACATGTCTCAAAGAGTCAGTGCTTGCATTAAGGCCAAAGGTGGACAGACACCGTACTAATGTATGTCAATAAATGCTATGTTGTGTTTCTCTTCTAGGTGTCCGGTTACGTGACTTGGTCAATATAGTGTGTATATATATACACTGAAGAGCAATTGAATTAGAGACAGCTGGCGTTATGCAAATATGGCGCTGTGGGCGGCCCTGTAAACGGAAACGACATGACGTATGTAGCGATCCGACAATTGAAGGAGTGATGCGACAGGAATTAGCAAGAGTCGGACGCAGTATATGTAAGACGAAGGATATAAGCGCATTTAATCGTGGGCAAACTGTCAGGGCCCGACGATTAAGTCACTCCATCTCGGAAGTCGTGCAGGCGCTGGCATTTTCATGAGCCACTGTGTCACGGGTGCACCGTTAGTATATCGAATCTGGCAAAACCATCCCTGCACAGGCCAACTGCCGTCGAGCGAAATAGAAAGGGGGAGGAAGACGCCAGTATTTATTACTAGGGGGCCAGTGACCGAGGTCCGACGGCTTAACGCGCCCATTCGACGCTCGGCGGATATTTAGTGGTTCGAGCGTTCGTACCTGCCCTTGATTAAACCGGAGGTTATCTCCGTGGCAGATACGAACGTTGACCACTAGGCTACCGAGGCCTTTTGAGATGGTCAGATCTCTGTTGCGAAACATCTATGGGATAAAACGTTTCATTTTTTACCAACAGGGTATGCCTGTTGCCAGAAAAAGGTAGAACAGTAGTCACAAATGAAGATGAAGTGTTCCGGGCCTTTTATTGATATCGCAATTGGACAAAGCGCAAGTCCGCACTGTAGGACTACTCCGACGAACATGCGCTCTTAACTTGTAGTAAAACACAAACATGTGGCAAAGTATATTGGCTACAGAGAGCACTAAAATACTAACTGGAAAGCGTGATTCTTTTTTAATTTGGTACAGTGTTATATATCATGTCATGTGGTTCAATGGGTCCTCCATTCAGTGTACAGTGTCATGTGGTTCAATGGGTCTTCCATTCAGTGTACAATGTCATGTGGTTTAATGGGTCCTCCATTCAGTGTACAGTGACATGTGGTTCAATGGGTCTTCCATTCAGTGCAGGGTGTCATGTGGTTCAATGAGTCCTCCATTCAGTGCAGAGTGTCATGTGGTTCAATGGGTCCTCCATACAGTGCAGAGTGTCTTGTGGTTAAATGGGTCCTCCATTCAGTGTACAGTGTCATGTGGTTCAATGGGTCCTTCATTAAGTGTACAGTGTCATGTGGTTCAATGGGAGCTCCATTCAGTGTACAATGTCATGCGGTACAATGGGTCCTCCATTAAGTGTACAGTGTCATGTGGTTCAATGGGTCCTTCATTCAATAAACAGTGTCATGTGGTTCAATGGGTCCTTTCTTCAGTATACAGTGTCATGTGGTTCAATGGGTCGTCCATTCAATATACAGTGTCATGTGGTTCAATGGGTCCTCCATTCAGTATACAGTGTCATGTGATTCAATGGGTCACACATTCAGTGTAGAGTATCATGTAGTGCAACGGGTCCTCTATTCACTGTACAGTGTCATGTGGTTCAATGGGTCCTCCATTCAGTGTATATTGTCATGCGGTTCAATGGGTCCTCCATTCAGTGTAAAGTGTCATGCGGTTCAATGGGTCCCCCATTCACTGTACATTGTCATGCGGTTCAATGGGTCCCCCATTCAGTGCACAGTGTCATGTGGTTCCATAGGTCCTCCATTCAGGGTACAGTGTCATGTGGTTGAATAGGCTCTCCATTCAGTATACAGTGTCATGTGGTTCAATGGGTCCTCCATTCAATGTACCGTGTCATGCGGTTCAATGGGTCCTCCATTCAGTGTACAGTGTCGTGCGGTTCAATGCGTCCTCCATTCAGTGCAGAGTGTCATGTGGTTCAATGGGTCCTGCATTCAGTGTACAGTGTCATGTGGTTCAATGGGTCTTCCATTAAGTGTACAGTCTCATGTAGTTCAATGGGTGCTCCATTCAGTGTACAATGTCATGTGGTTCAATGGGTCCTCCATTCAGTGTAAGGGTCATGTGGATCAATGGGTCATTTATTAAGTGTACAGTGTCATGTGGTTCAATGGGTCCTCCACTCAGAGGACAGTGTCATGTGGTTCAATGGGTCCTCCATTCAGTATACAGTGTCATTTCGTTCAATGGGTCCTCCATTCAGTATACAGTGTCATGTGGATCAATAGGGTCCTCCATTCAGTATACAGTGTCATGTGGTTCAATGGGACCTCCATTCAGAGCACTGTGTCATGTGTTTCAATGGGTCCTCCATTCAGTGCACAGTGTCATGTGGTTCAACGGGTTGTCTATTCAGTGCAGAGTGTAATGTGGTTCAATGGGCCCTCCATTCAGTGCAGAGTGTCATGTGGCTCAATGGGGCTTCCATTCAGTGTACAATGTCATGTAGTTTAATGGGTCCTCCATTCAGTGTACAGTGACATGTGGTTCAATGGGTCTTCCATTCAGTGCAGAGTGTCATTTGGTTCAATGAGTCCTCCATTCAGTGCAGAGTGTCTTGTGGTTCAATGGGTCCTCCATTCAGTGTACAGTGTCATGTGGTTCAATGGGCCCTTCATTACGTGCAGAGTGTCATGTGGTTCAATGGGTCCTCCATTCAGTGCAGAGTGTCTTGTGGTTCAATGGGTCCTCCATTCAGTGTACAGTGTCATGTGGTTCAATGGGTCCTTCATTAAGTGTACAGTGTCATGTGGTTCAATGGGTCCTCCATTCAGTGCACAGTGTCATGTGGTTCAACAGGGTTGTCTGTTCAGTGCAGAGTGTAATGTGGTTCAATGGGCCCTCCATTCAGTGCAGAGTGTCATGTAGATCAATGGGTCATCCATTAAGTGTACAGTGTCATGTGGTTCAATGGGTCCTCCACTCAGTGGACAGTGTCATTTGGTTCAATGGGTCCTCCATTCAGTATACAGTGTCATGTGGATCAATGGGTCCTCCATTCAGTGCAGAGTGTCTTGTGGTTCAATGGGTCCTCCATTCAGTGTACAGTGTCATGTGGTTCAATGGGCCCTTCATTAAGTGTACAGTGTCATGTGGTTCAATGGGTCCTCCATTCAGTGCACAGTGTCTTGTGGTTCAATGGGTCCTCCATTCAAGTGTACAGTGTCATGTGGTTCAATGGGTCCTTCATTAAGTAAACAGTGTCATGTGGTTCAATGGGTGCTCCATTCAGTGTACCATGTCATGTGGTACAATGGGTCCTCCATTAAGTGTACAGTGTCATGTGGTTCAATGGGTCCTCCATTCAGTAAACAGTGTCATGTGATTCAATGGGTCACACATTCAGTATACAGTGTCATGTAGTTCAATGGGTCGTCCATTCAATATACAGTGCCATGTGGTTCAATGGGTCCTCCATTCAGTGTATACAGTTGTCATGTGATTCAATGGGTCACACATTCAGTGTAAAGTATCATGTAGTGCAATGGGTCCTCTATTCACTGTACAGTTGTCATGTGGTTCAATGGGTCCTCCATTCAGTGCACAGTGTCATGTGATTCAATGGGTCCTCCATTCAGGGTACAGTGTCATGTGGTTCAATAGGCTCCCCATTCAGTGCACAGTGTCATGTGGTTCCATAGGTCCTCCATTCAATGTACAGTGTCATGTGGTTCAATGGGTCCTCCATTCAGTGTACAGTGTCATGTGGTTCAATATGTCCTCCATTCAATGTGCAGAGTGTCATGTGGTTCAATGGGTCCTGCATTCAGTTTACAGTGTCATGTGGTTCAATGGGTCTTCCATTAAGTGTACAGTCTCATGTAGTTCCATGGGTGCCCCATTCAATGTACAATGTCATGTGGTTCAATGGGTCCTCCATTCAGTGTACAGGGTCATGTGGATCAATGGGTCATCCATTAAGTGTACAGTGTCATGTGGTTCAATGGGTCCTCCACTCAGTGGACAGTGTCATTTGGTTCAATGGGTCCTCCATTCAGTATACAGTGTCATGTGGATCAATGGGTCCTCCATTCAGTATACAGTGTCATGTGGTTCAATGGGTCCTCCACTCAGAGCACTGTGTCATGTGTTTCAATGGGTCCTCCATTTAGTGCAGAGTGTCATGTGGTTCAATGGGTCCTCCATTCAGTGCAGAGTGTCATGTGGTTCAATGGGTCCTTCATTAAGTGTACAGTGTCATGTGGTTCAATGGGAGCTCCATTCAGTGTACAATGTCATGCGGTACAATGGGTCCTCCATTAAGTGTACAGTGTCATGTGGTTCAATGGGTCCTTCATTCAGTAAACAGTGTCATGTGGTTCAATGGGTCCTTTCTTCAGTATACAGTGTCATGTGGTTCAATGGGTCGTCCATTCATTATACAGTGCCATGTGGTTCAATGGGTCCTCCATTCAGTATACAGTGTCATGTGATTCAGTGGGTCACACATTCAGTGTAGAGTATCATGTAGTGCAACGGGTCCTCTATTTCACTGTACAGTGTCATGTGGTTCAATGGGTCCTCCATTCAGTGTATATTGTCATGCGGTTCAATGGGTCCTCCATTCAGTGTAAAGTGTCATGCGGTTCAATGGGTCCCCCATTCAGTGTACAGTGTCATGTGGTTCAATGGGTCTTCCATTAAGTGTACAGTCTCATGTAGTTCAATGGGTGCTCCATTCAGTGTACAATGTCATGTGGTTCAATGGGTCCTCCATTCAGTGTACAGGGTCATGTTGATCAATGGGTCATCCATTAAGTGTACAGTGTCATGTGGTTCAATGGGTCCTCCACTCAGTGGACAGTGTCATGTGGTTCAATGGGTCCTCCATTCAGTATACAGTGTCATGTGGATCAATGGGTCCTCCATTCAGTATACAGTGTCATGTGGTTCAATGGGTCCTCCATTCAGAGCACTGTGTCATGTGTTTCAATGGGTTCTCCATTCAGTGCACAGTGTCATGTGGTTCAATGGGTCCTCCATTCAGTGCAGAGTGACATGTGGTTCAATGGGTCCTCCATTCAGTGCACAGTGTCATATGGTTCAAAGGGTTGTCTATTCAGTGCAGAGTGTAATGTGGTTCAATGGGCCCTCTATTCAGTGCAGAGTGTCATGTGGCTCAATGGGTACTCAATTAAGTGTACAGTGTCATGTGGTTCAATGACCCTTCATTCAGTGTACAGTGTCATGTGGTTTAATGGGTCCTCCATTCAGTGTACAGTGTCATGCGGTTCAACGGGTCCCCCATTCAGTATACAGTGTCATGTGGTGCTATGAGCCCTCCATTCAGTGTACAGTGTCATGTGGTTTAATGGGTCCTCTATTCAGTGTACAGTGTCATGTGGTTTAATAGGTCCTCCATTCAGTGTGCAGTGCCATGTGGTTCAATGGGTCCTCCATTCAGTGTACAGTGTCATGCAATTCAATGGGTCCTCCATTCAGTGTACAGTGTCATGTGGTTCAATCGGTCCCCCATTCAGTGTACAGTGTCATGTGGTGCAATGGGTCCCTCATTCAGTATACAATGTCACGTGGTTCAATATGTCCTCCATTCAGTGTACAGTCTCAGGTTCAATGGGTCCTCCATTCAATGTACCGTGTCATGCGGTTCAATGGGTCCTCCATTCAGTGTACAGTGTCGTGCGGTTCAATGCGTCCTCCATTCAGTGCAGAGTGTCATGTGGTTCAATGGGTCCTGCATTCAGTGTACAGTGTCATGTGGTTCAATGGGTCCTCCATTCAGAGCACTGTGTCATGTGTTTCAATTTGACCTCCATTCAGTGCACAGTGTCATGTGGTTCAATGGGTCCTCCATTCAGTGCAGAGTGGCATGTGGTTCAATGGGTCCTCCATTCAGTGCACAGTGTCATGTGGTTCAAAGGGTTGTCTATTCAGTGCAGAGTGTAATGTGGTTCAATATGCCCTCCATTCAGTGCAGAGTGTCATGTGGCTCAATGGGTACTCAATTAAGTGTACAGTGTCATGCGGTTCAATGGGTCCCCCATTCAGTGTGCAGTGCCATGCGGTTCAATGGGTCCCCCATTCAGTGTACAGTGTCATGCGGTTCAATGGGTCCCCCATTCAGTGTACAGTGTCATGCGGTTCAATATGTCCTCCATTCAGTGTACAGTGTCATGCGGTTCAATGGGCCCCCATTCAGTTTTCAGTGTCATGTGGTTTAATGACCCTTCATTCAGTGTACAGTGTCATGTGGTTTAATGGGTCCTCCATTCAGTGTACAGTGTCATGCGGTTCAACGGGTCCCCCATTCAGTATACAGTGTCATGTGGTGCTATGAGCTCTCCATTCAGTGTACAGTGTCATGTGGTTTAATGGGTCCTCTATTCAGTGTACAGTGTCATGTGGTTTAATAGGTCCTCCATTCAGTGTGCAGTGCCATGTGGTTCAATGGGTCCTCCATTCAGTGTACAGTGTCATGCAATTCAATGGGTCCTCCTTTCAGTGTACAGTGTAATGTGGTTCAATCGGTCCCCCATTCAGTGTACAGTGTCATGTGGTGCAATGGGTCCCCCATTCAGTATACAATGTCACGTGGTTCAATATGTCCTCCATTTAGTGTACAGTCTCATGTTGTTCAATATGTCGTCCATTCAGTGTGTACAGTATCAATGGGTTCCTCCATTCAGTATACAGTGTCATGTGGTACAATGGGTTCCTCCATTCAGTATACAGTATCATGTGGTTCAATGGGTCCTCCATTCAGTGTACTGTGTCATGTGGTTCAATGGGGCCTCCCTCCATTAAGACGTACTAAACTCTGCATGTGTTGAATGACTTTCTCCACAATGGAACGCAACAGGGCTACATGAATTTCTTTATTTGCTGTATTATTGTGTCTTTCAAGGCTTCTAAATCGGGAATATAGCCCGAATGGACCCAGCTTTTGAGGTGTCTCCACGGTCAAGAATAACAGTGGTTAAGGCCAAGTGAACGAGGGAGCCAGGCTGTGAGAAATGCGCTATTAATCACTCAGTTGTTGTTAAACCGTAACCGAAACAGATGCTGTACCAAAAATGTAATATGAAAAGGCCCTGCATAAATATTATCGCCGCCCCGGTGGCGCAGTGGTCTAAGGCGCTGGCCTCTGATCATTCGTCCGTAAGGGGTCCGGGTTCGAATCCCGGTCAGGCACGGATGTTGTGTTTGTCTTACGGCACTGGCTCTCTCCCTTCCCTGGAACCAGTGACCCTAAATTAGGGACGGGTGACTGCTCATAGCCTATTGAGTTGCTCACGGTGGTCGTTAAACCTCCAACTAAAATAAAAAAAAATGTTATCGAGTCAATACATAGTCACTTCTGAATTTGGGGTAGTACAAAGTTATAAACCATTTCTCGAAAGCTGTAGCCAGTGACCACAAAAATTGCCGGTCTGGTTGAATGATTTTCTTCGAAAACATACGGCCCGATGATAAATGACGTCGGAAAACCACACCATGCTGTAACTTTCTGCGCGTGCAACAAGATCTCTTAGAACACACGAGGGTTTTCCTCAGCCGCATTTCGGCTGAGGAAAACCCTACCTTGAGACTCATTTGCATCAACACTACCTTGCAGATGCAAATGAATCTCGTCACTCCACAAAATTTTCCAGAGCCATGCATCCTCCACCTTCATGCAAACCAGTAATTTCAGAGCAAACGTCAGTCAAGTTTGCGTATTAGTAGGAAGCCATTGTTGAGTGTTGGAGATCTTGTAGGGGTAAAATTGCAGCATTTTGCGCAAAATATTTCGCTCCGTTTGTGTACGGCATACCTTGTAGCCGTAATATTGCTAGTGCATTGCTGAATTCTGGTGTATTAACCATTATATGATCCACCACGGCAGTAGCAACTTCTTCCGCTACTTTAGACACTTCTTACTTGAAAGAAAAAACTTTACGGACGGGAGCTTTAATTTCATTATAACCCCTCACATTTCAGCACACTCCTCCTTTACAACAGTGCTGCCTCCCTGATGCTGTTCAAACGCGTCCAGTTGGAATGTTTTAGGAACACCTACCTGCCAACACGTTGGGCCTTCCTTAGCCTTCAGAATAACTTCGATTCTATGGGGTACGGTTTCAACGAGTTGCTGATGTCGCTCTACACGTATGTGTAGCCAAGCGGATGTGAAGACGTCCGTACTAATGAACTATCATCGTTTTCAGAGTTTCAATGAGAATTATTTTATAAAGTGAAAAATGTATACTTGCTATGAAACACTGTCGAGGTCTGATTGATATGGCACATTGTTTTATCACTTTTCCTTTTGTCAAGGACTAATGATGAAACCTATCGAACCGAATTCTCCACTTCTTTCGCAAGGACTGCTTTCAGAAGGCTTCTGTTGAATTCCTGAGGTCAGTATGACTGTACTTTATCGAGTGCAATGTATTCACCAGATCTTAGCTTCCGGTGTAAAAGGTAGGTGGCAGCTCTGATAGCCTAATGTGAAGCGCGCTGACTACTGATCATTCTTCCGATATAGGTCCGAACCCGAATCCTTGTTACGCATAGATGGTTTGCCCATCCCACGGAATTGGCTTTTCCCATTACTGGCACCAGCGACCCTAAACTGCACTCCAAGTCACCCAAAGAGTGTATTGTTGTAAAAACTAGGGTAACCTAATCACTGTCTCTCGGTGGAGCTCAAGAATTTTGTCAATCAGCGTTGCATTACAATCCTGCTGTCAAGCAATTACCCTCGCACAAACCGCACACCCACCAACCCAGACCGAACTTAACCTGAGCATCGCAGTTAATCTTAAAACTAAGTAACTGAAGGACGTTTATACAGGGATTCGTTTCAAGAGAAGTAGTTGTAATAGACCAGAAAGGCAGTGTTGTAAGTGGCAAACTTCGAAGAAATACTTCGCCTGTTCCCACATTAAGCCCTTACCCGCCTGGATCAAATTACCTCGGCGTTAGCAAAATGAGATGAAATTAGCTCGAACAAGTAAATTTATGTGTAAGAGGGCCGTTCGCGGATCGGAGGAGTGAATTTGCGCATCAAAAAGCGTTTCTTTTCCCTCACCTTTGTTATTAAAAAGGGTCATTTAGTGGAATGATTTACACTAATCCTATCTAACGGATTACCTGCTAAAAAGGGTGTAACAACGGGGACGATCCTCAGGAAAGAAAGAGAAGGTGCTTGAGTTACTTGTCTCTTCTGAGTAGCACGATGTCGGTGTCAAAGGGACTAGTACTTCACCATCATGCCTTGGGTCATGAAGAAAGCCATAAAGGTCTAAAAGGGAGCACTTTTCGCCAGTGAGAGGTTTTTTATATGTAGCGCTGAGAGGAAAGAAAATGTTTTCGGGTAGCTTTCGTAAACCTCGTCCGCTATTTGAACATATTTCTTTGAAAAGGTCAAACAATTTTGTGCACATTTTGGTTCAGGCACATCTTCTGCACAAAAAATGATTACTTTCTCCTTCGAATTCCCCTGTTTGTCGATTTTGAATTTTTGTTATGCCAATGTTGGGAGAAGTCTTCGACCAATTTCCCACTCTCCAAGTTACGGACATTTTTCAGCTGGGCAAGGCTCTTGATTGAGTAATTTTTCATATCAAATGTATTTGTAGAGACGCTGTGACTTCTGAATTTATTTTTAGATATAATTTTGTTTTCAGATAAATGGCTGAGCAAACAAAAATGGATTCTGAGCAATATTTACGCTGCCTTTGGATCGAAACTTTATGGACTACTTTTCGTAGCGGAAGCAGCTGTTTCGCACTGCTACACACTCTTAGTTTGACTGGGAGTACAGAGACAAGCAATTGCTTTCAGCTCATTGAGTTGCTCACGGTGGCCGCTAAGTCCACAAACAAAAACAAAGAAGGTGTGCACGCACTGGAGTTTTCCATTTCACGCACTCCACTTAAAGTTTGATTGAATTTAGTTTTCTTAAATCAATAATAGTAGTACCCAGTAGAGAAAGACCAAGAAAGAAATAGATGGACAGCATTACAGAAAGCACCCAATTAAACTCTGGTAGAACTACATAAAAGGACAGCAAACAGGAAGAAATGGCGGAAATTCGGCTTTGAGGAACTCAACCCGGCATGAGCGGAAGGGGAAGAAGAAGAAATCTATAAAACGTAATATTGCTGTTGGGTTTACCTGAAAGCCACTTTCTGAAGGATTATGATAAAAAGCAAATTTAATTACTGTCCAAAACCAAATTTGCATGTAGACTCCATGTTACAGGAGGATTAGTTTGGCATGTCTCATTCTAATTTGTGCCAGAAGAGAACATACCTATTGTACAGAAGAACATTGTCAGCACACGAAGAACATTGTCGTCTTATATCTATTGTTTGCATATAGAGTTTTTGAAAAATTAGTTTTGAAATAGGAGATACCGAGTCAAAAGATACAAAGAGCGAAAATGATCTGAGTATGTCTCGAAAGTATTTGACAAGGTGCCAAAATAGGAGATAAAAGTATAAACTTTGTGAAGCAGAAATGTACGATCATTTTATTATTTCGCAGACTGTCTCGAGAAGAATAGTTACGAATGTATTGGATTCCATTATTTCATGATTTCTGAAGATTTGATTCGTTTGTACCTCCCAGAAGAGAGTGTGAAAAATGGAAGCATTTATTAGAACGTTCGGTGCGTTGGACTTTCTTGGCCACCAACTTCTTTGCACTGCTTAGTCAGCAGTCTCGGCTAATTACTTTTAAATCACGCAAAACGAGGACCGCACTGTCGAAGAGATGGCGTCTTCAGAACTTTACGATGAAAATGCAATTACATTGCGACAGCGAAGCTCATTATATCCGCTCCGCTTTTAAATCCTCTCAGCTACCTCTGCACAATTTGTCAAGAATGCTGTTTCAAGGAAAAGCAACCTGAGCTTCTCGGCAAATTGGCGATGTTCAAAGCGATCTCAAATTCGGTATTATTGCAAAATTCTGTAACAGACCATCGTTTCATGGGAAGTACGCTTCTATTTTTAAGAAAGCTTTCGACATCTTATCACGTAATTCCTTGGCAAAAACCCAAATGTTATTTTTCGTTAGATGGAACTAACATTTTTGAAAGGTAAGGGGAATAAACTAAAATTTATTACTATCTTCATTTTAATAAGAAAGTTCTTTTATTTTAAGACGAATCATATACAGTGGTTGGACAGAATAATGTGAACACCTAAGAAAAGAAGGTTTTACGTACCTATTAGGGTGTGGGACCACCTTTAGCATCCAAAACCGCCTGAATCCTCCTTGGAATGGACGCATACAAATCCTAGATGGTGGCAGTCGGATGTTACACCATTCTTCATGCAGAAACTGCTCCAGCTCCTTGAGATATACAGGAGGAAGATAACGGGATCTTACTCAGTTTTCCAACACAGACCGCGGTGGCTAGATGATGTTTAAGTCTGGTGATTGGGGAAGCCAAGAAAGGTGTGAAAGTTTGTTCTCATATTCCTCAAACCATCATTGGAGATCCCGAGCTCTGTGAATTGGGGCGTTATCATCTTGATAATTGGCATCCCATACAGGAAACAATACCTAAGCCATTGGATCAACTTTGTCGGCCAAACTGGTTTCATACGACCTGCCAGTCAT
Organism: Macrothele yani; assembly: GCA_039090855.1. Lineage (NCBI taxonomy): Eukaryota > Metazoa > Arthropoda > Arachnida > Araneae > Macrothelidae > Macrothele > Macrothele yani. The sequence goes on along the minus strand of CM076990.1, from coordinate 184,480,607 downwards.
CCGTCTATTCAAGGTGATCAAGGGACTTGCTGAAAAACATGATATGATTGCTCAGAGCATCACAGAACCATCACAATGCTGCACTGTTTGGAGCAGACAATCTGAGTTGTACGCTTCTGACAGTTCCCTACTCGTAAACGCGTCCTGCGGTGGGGAATAGTGTCGTTGATTCTTCCGAACATATTACACGCTTCCATGTATCAGCAAGTCCACGTTGTATGGTAAGTTCACACCAGAGGTTTTGCAATAGCATTTCTACCATGCATATCTCGTTTACGCAGTTGCCTGGAAACTGTTTCGTGGATACTGAGGTCTGGAAATGGAGACTGAGCTCCGCACTAATTTTCGGCGCCGTAGTCTTCTTATTACAGGTAATAATCCTCTTTATTGCTTTTCTGTCTCTATCAGTCAGGATCGTTTCGCATTCGCAGACGAGATTACTCTTTTGTCTCTATCAGTCTCTTGTGTTTCGCAGACGGGTTACTCTTCTGTCTCCATCAGTCTCTTGAGTTTCTCAGATGAGGTTATTCTTCTGTCTCTATCAGTCTTTTGTGTTTCGCAGACGAGGTTATTCTTCTGTCTCTACCAGCCTCTTGTGTTTCGCAGACGATGTTACTTTCTGTCTCTATCAGTCTCTTGTGTTTCGCAGACGAAGTTAGTCTTCTGTCTCTATCAGTCTCTTGTGTTTCGCAGACGAGGTTACTCTTCTGTCTCTATCAGTCTCTTGTGTTTCGCAGACGAGGTTACTCTTCTGTCTCTATCAGTCTCTTGTGTTTCGCAGACGAGGTTACTCTTCTGTCTCTATCAGTCTCTTGTGTTTCGCAGACGAGGTTATTCTTCTGTCTCTATCAGTCTCTTGTGTCTGGCAGACGAGGTTATTCTTCTGTCTCTATCAGTCTCTTGTGTTCCGCAGACGAGGTTATTCTATCAGTCTCTTGTGTTTCGCAGACGAGGTTATTCTTCTGTCTCTATCAGTCTCTTGTGTCTGGCAGACGAGGTTATTCTTCTGTCTCTATCAGTCTCTTGTGTTCCGCAGACGAGGTTATTCTATCAGTCTCTTGTGTTTCGCAGACAAGGTTTTGCCACGAACACCGTGTGCTGTCATGACGCTAGAAACAGTAGCTCTCGATACCTCCACTACTCTGGCGACTTTTGTTAAGGAGGCACCAACTAGCCGGCCGCCAACAAGTATCCCCATTTCAAAGTCCGTTATGTCGCTCATTTCATCGTCACCCTGAAAGAAATTTTGCAACAAGACAGTTTTAATGCACTTAAATAGAACACTGAGGATCCAAACAAAGTTATTACAACCAAAAATTGGTGCATACCTTTGCGTATAGCACCGTATGCAGCTGTACTAAAATCCACGTCTCTGAATGTAGTGTTCACTTTACTCTGTCCACCCCTCTACATCATAGTAAAATCAATTGTTCCTCCTGTTTTTCTCTTCAACAGTGACACTACGATATAAAGTTGGTTTGCAGTTGTCTCCCCATAGTCATGATTTAGAATATACTGATTCCCTTACGGATATCAACATATTGCTGTGATTTCCTACGGTTTTCATTTTATTAAAAAAGCTGTCGTCGACACGACTATATCACATAATTGCCTCCTCATCTGAACTGTTCGTGGTAACGTCCTTGACAGGATACTCTCTCATAGTAATAATTTGTTTCAGATCTTATTTTGCTGAAAATAATGGGGAAAATGTTGCACAGGGTAACCGATGTACCGTTACTGCACCACAAATGGTTACGAGATTTAAGCTTTCGAGGGAAACATCCAACGCAACAAAATTTGCCTACTGCATTGGAACAGAGCTCATATTGTACTTTTTCTCAGTTTTACGTGAACGTACGCTTCCAGGTATGAATTATGCCATCATATTTTGCGGTATAAAACTTACAACTCCAACATTTACCGTACTGATCTTTACTCGTACCTACAGTGGTTCCGGGTACATCATCACTATAGTCAAATTGTCATTTTTCTCAGGTCCAGAAGACGTTTCTTAGTTTTCTGTCCTCTCTTCGTGCCTCAAATTGGTCTGGGTCTTCATCATTATTACCGAACCGCTCTGGTCCCCTGCTTTAGTAATAGCTGTTCATGTAGTGGCGACTGACCGTTCAGCTTTCTACTTCCAGTACTGCAAATGTAGTTTAAACTTCAGTGGTTGCGATGTCTTCGCTACTGTAACAAACTAGTTCTGCTCCAGTGCTGTGGCAATCTCCAATGGCTTCGGGAATTTCGTCGCAAATAGATCTTCTCGACTCCTGCAGCAACAGTTTTACATTTGGTGTCAGATAGCTCTTATTTATTACAATTAAATACACCTATGATTCATTACATTATGATTACCCCCAGCCTAAAGAAATGAGCCCTCCACGAGACCGAACGGTGGCGCAAGTGAAGTTCACAGAGCAGTATATATACAACCCGAGGACCGGCTATCTGTTAGTAGAGTGTTCGGAGTCAGAATGGGAAAAGCTGCCGATTTCTCGCAGTTTTATAAATGACAAATTGTGATGGCGTGGTGTCTCGGAACTACGATCTCTGAAACGGCGCGGCTTGTGGGTTGGTCAACTGCCGCTGTAGTGATTACGTATCAGAAGTGGTGAACAGATGCCCAAATGAGGAACCGTCGTCCAGTCGTGTATCGTCCGCAGCTCACTGATGCCAGAGAGGAGCGCAAACAGTTTATCGCTGCGTTCTGCGCATGCGCCTGCGTAACCGAAGACCCAGCCGGGTCCTCATGCTCACTGCACGTCATCGCCAACAACGCAAGAAATTGGCCCATGATCATCGAGATTTAACCGTGGGTGATTGAAACGAAGTGACCTGGTCTGACGAATCAAGATACCTGGTGCATCACGTAGACGGCCGAACTAGGATACGCCAGTTACAGACGGAAGCTATGGCACCTGGATGCACTGTTTGGCGGAAACAGACTGTGGGCAGCTGAGTTATGTTGTGGGCAATATTTTCTTGGGACACTTCAGGCCCCACTATCCCAATAGCAAAATATCTTAGAGCTGTCAGGTATCTGAACAACGTTGCGGACCTAGTTCACCCATTCATGGCATGTGTTACCTGCTGGTGATGGACATTACCAACAGTATAATGTGCCATGCGACACAGCCAGGATCTTTAAGGAGTGGTTCGAGGAACATGCTGGTGACTTCTGTTAATGCCTTGGCCTTTAAATTCACCTGACATGAACCCAATCGAACATTGTCATTCGACTTGGAAAAGCGGCCTCGCGCGAAATCACCACCACCCCGGAATGTACGGGAACTGGAGGAACTGCTGTTGACATTATGGTACCGAATACTCCAGGATACCTATCGCTACCTCATTTAATCGATCCCTCGCTGAGTAGCCGCAGTTTTGCGGCCTAAATGGAGTCCTACAGTTTATTAGGTAGGTGGTCATAATGTAATGACTCATCAGTGTAGTTCTGATCCCGAACTGCTGTAGTTCATGGCAGATTGATATTCGTCTTACCAATTGCTGTAAACAGTTATCCCTTCCATCATAATTGGCATGGTGCTCTGCAGTAATTGTAATAGTTATAGCAGTTGTGGTTTCACTGTTTGCCAGTTTTTCACGATTTGTAGGCGTGTGGTTCTGGTCCTCAATCTGTAGGCAGTTGAAGGATCTCTTTTCGTGACTTTGGTTGTTGTGTGGATTGTCCCTTTGTAGCCAGGTGGATCTAACTCTGTGTCGTTATAGGAGTTGTGCCTCCCGCGGCACCGTGCTCTACAAGGTTTTACCCAAATGTTTCCGATTACCGTCTTCATTCTACTACCTGTTGTTGTTCCTATGCTGAAGCAGTTGTTTGTTTCCTCCTAATTGTAGCTTCACTGTTCAAGTACGAAATTCGGAATTAATACGCCAATACCATGACGGAACAGAAAACATATTTCTCGGATATTGATGACGCTGTTCCTTGTTCAACTGGAGAGCCAGCAATCCACTGTGGGATAAAACACTGTCACCAAGCCTATACTGTGGTGGTAGCCACCTGGTTTTAATAATTTGTTAGGGCATTGGGGTGTCTGCAAAGAAATTACGCTTCTGTTAAAGAAATTTTCATATTCAGTACCTAGTAACAATCAATGCTTATAGTTCATGGGAAATTATACTCAATCGTAATCCAGCGTCTATACTTTCTGAAGTTGCTCAAAACCCACACAGTAGTAAGCCTGCGTGTTAGAGGCAAAGAACTCTTGATCACCGAATTCGATGACATCAGAATCAGTGAAGTGTTTACCATGGAGGATATGCTTCACCACCTGACTTTGTATATCAGTGGCGTCTAGTTGGTGGCCCATGCTGACCACTACCACAATTTTCCTGGTCCATGCTTTTACGGTTTCCATCGCTTCCCGATAGACAAAGACCGTCGAACTGTCCACAACCTATAATCTATTTTTAAATTTTAACCGACGTTGGTCGCTACACATTTAACAATGACAGTGTTCGTGCGTGAGGGTTTTTCTCACAGTACATTTTGCCGCTGTTTTAAGTAATCTACTCAATATTCAAACTTCAGGATTCTGCAAGAAATATATACTCACGGACAATGAAATTTGCGCACCTTGAAGAAAACATGCTACAACCGACGAAACTTGCAAATAGTTAGAGTGCGTACTGGTATACAAATGATCCACGTTTGGTGCGATTGCCAAGGACTGCACACCCAGTGGTGGCGCTGCAACCACGAAACGGTAGCCTTACAAACTGGCGTGTAGTTGATCCCCCATGAAATCGAAAAGCACCGGCTGACGCAAGCAAGAGTACAGAATGATAAGAATGCCGAGTTGGCGCCAGAGACGTCGATTTACGCAACTTAAAGACTTTGGGAAAGGCCTGATCATCGGGCTTAAAACCGTAGGGTAGCCGGCGCGCCGTATAGCTCGCCACGTGAATCGTTCTGACCATACCGTCCACTGTGTTGGGAGCAGCGGACACGTGACACCACTGCCACACTGCGGAGCGACTCCGGATGGACCAGGAGGACCACCGTTAGAGAGGATCAATGGATCGTGCGCCAAGCACGAACGGATTCCCTCAGATACCCAGTTTACTAGAGAGGCAGATGTAGCGGCTCCTGTGTGCGCACGAACCATTTCCCTACGCCTCGCGGAAGTGAATCTGCGATCCCACCGACCCTTACGTATGCTGTCATTAACACCGGTACATCGCCGGATCCGTGCGCAGTGGTGCCAGGCCAGAGGGACTTGGAACGCCACAGACTGGTGATGTGTGGTGTTTAGAGATCAGTGTTGCTTCGTTCTGGGGACAGATGATCATCGTGTCAGGGCGTGGAGGTCCCTTTGATCAATGGCACAATCCCAACCTCGCAAGCGAGCGCCACACCTATCCCTCTGCAGGTATTATGGTCTGGGGAGTCATAGTCTACAATAGACGATCAGTTCTAGTAGTGGTACGTGGATAATTGACGGAATGAAAATTCCTGGCGGGGATTTCAGGTGCGCTATACCAGCAGGATAATGCCCGCCAGCACCCCGCTCGGGTTGCCCAGGAATGCTTACGTCCAGACACTTTCACGGCCTTGCCGCTTTCTGGACATGTCGCCTATGGATCATGTGTGGGACCATCTGAAACGCCGGATGTCGCTGTGCTGCACTATGTGCGATTTGGAGCACACCGTCCAACACGTGTGGACAGTCTGCCGCAGGACAACATCAAGCGTCTTTTCGCCTCTATGCCGAACCCTACTGCAGCATGTATCGCCGCACGATGCGGTGCGTCGCGCTATTGAAGATGACCGGTTTGCATGCCATAGATCCCTCTGTAATTGTCGTGCGGCCCTGTTTTTGCTATCATGTGTATCTTTCGTCTGTATCATTACGTCCATAAAATTTCAGTTCAATCCGATGCTTCCTTTTTGGTGCGTAAATGTCATTGTCCGTGAGTGTAGTTGGTATATATAGTTACAAATCAAGTTAATCGGAAAGCACATTGATATCATCGCGTTATGTATAAAAACATGAAACACAGCGCCAGTGATCGCTTGATGAGAAAAGCTCTTACATGACGCAAACGCCAGTGGTCGTTTTATGAGTGAAATATTCATACGAAGCACACGGGAGCAAAGAACAGACAGTTTGAAGGTCAGAGGCGCGCCAATCCTTGTCAGATTTGATAACAGATTGTTAAAAAGATTCTAGAAGGTCAGCCAGGGTGGGAGTGGAGACTCCAAGTTTACTTCCAAATAATTGGCGCTATGTGAAGCGTGAAAGAAGTGCTCATAACGCGACCAACGACAGTTTAATAGCGAGTCACGAACTTTGAGTATCTACCAACTATTACTGTTTCCTAAATATATTCTGATGTGATTGTTTGAATATACTGCTTTCTTTCTGCCATTTTGTCGGATTTCACACAAAGAGCAAAGCAGTCCACCCAGGAGATATGAGTTGAGGCAATACAGGAAGTATGTGTTTGTCGGGGGGGGGGGGATGGTCCCACCAACTGTTACGGAAATTTCCTATGCTGAGAAATGTCACGGACGCTTGACCGTCTGCGCCATGACTGCCTTTGATGTTGGCCCAGTTGGAAGTTCAGTGGAGGTGTTTTTGTTTTAACGTCCAAAACTTTACGATTGGGAACTATGAGTCTAAACACTTTGTGTAGAAAAAAGAAAGTCGACGTGGACAACATGAAATTTAATGAAAAGCGGGAAAGTGGCTATTCATTTGTGAACTTCGGGGAAAGTCACAGTGTCTGGTATGTTCACAAGTTGTGTCGATGACAAAACAATATAATATTCGTCCCCATTATAAGATGTTTCACAAGGATAAATATAGTAATGTGATGGTTTAACCCCTTAACGCCCAAAACGCCAGTACATACAAACGGCTATAGCCACTCGAAACACACACAGAGTGAGTCAGATTTTCTAGCCTTACTTGCTTTTCAAATTTGAACAACTTATGAGGGATCATCAGGAGTTACCCTCGGTCACTATTGTTGTTATTAAACAAAGAAGTGAACAAACAGACAGTTTCGGGCGTTATGGTTATTAGAGTGATACAAGTTTTTGGGGTCATGGTCGTTAAAGGGTTAAAGACGGTTGCGTTTGGTTGGCGATCTCAAATCAAACCTCTAAACGCAGAAAAATACGTTCGTCAAAGCAAAACGCATCAAAAAAGGTATACATACTTTCAAGAGAAAGACATTTATTACATCAGCCAATCTGCGCTGTCTTTTCATTTCATTTTTTTTCTCTCACTGCACGACAATTTTTTAATTTCATAGCTGATACAAATTTGAAGTTTTGATTCTGTCTATTGGTGTAAATTATGACAAGAGTGATAAGTCAAATAATATCCGAATATTATTTGGCTTTTTATTATTATCAGTCAAATAATATCCGAATATTATTTGGCTTTTTATTATTATCAGTCAAATAATATCCGAATATTATTTGGCTTTTTATTATTATCAGTCAAATAATATCCGAATATTATTTGGCTTACTCTAATAATAATTTACACCAATAGAAGGAATCTTAACAACATTTCTCGTGTATACCGGTGTAATCCCGTATTTCATGGTTTACAGTTGATCTCCTCCGACATTCTCCAGACGATTATCTGAAATGTTTTGTACCCTCTTTAACGGAAAAAAACTGTTATAAACGAACTTCGTCTCCTCTCAGACTATTCCAAGATAGATATTAAAGGTAATCTCCTGAGTGGAAAACAAAAACAATGTTTTCTTTTAACAAGCAAAGAAACAGTTAAAATTTATTCAGATTTTCCGTTTTCACATTTGTTCACGGAGTTACAGATATATATCAGGCACGATTCATATGATGCCATTCTAAAATTATCCCGTATTCTGTGTACCAGGGATATATGTGTGCATGAATACGAATAGAAAATAAGCGCCTTTTCTCTTCAATTATCAAATTCCAAAAAATGACAAACAAGTTTCTACAGAATGTTTCCTCTTTATCGACATTTCGTGTTAACTAATAAAATGACAGCTAGACACTTCTCTTAAATATCTTTTTCTCTGTCTACATCATCATCAGCACAACTAACATTTTCATTCCCATGGTCTCATAATCTTCACCTTCACCCCTTTCAAACTATTCTTATTCATTTGCACTCTCCTCATTTTCATCATTACCCAAAACATTTCAATTTTTTGGCCCATCAGCTTTATCATCATTGTCATCCTCTTCATTTTCGATATAATAGCTAACTATCTTCACTTCCACTCACATCATTTTCAGCTTCAATCCAATTCACTCCACTTTCACTCTAATTTTCTTGCACTCCATTTTTATATTTCTCGTCATCGTTCTAGCTTCTTCATCTTTATATTGTTTCCAGAATTAATCGACGTCTTCGATGACATCCATAGCTTTAGAGATTGGGAAGACTTGATAATATTTGCTTGAGAAATAGCTTCGCTGGTAGATTTAATCGAAGAGCTAGGGAAACTTACTGAAGTGTTTATTTCGTTCCGCTATTCGCTCGCGCGCATAAGTATAAAATTCCTTTATGGTCATAAGCAAATTGATTTCTTTGTGGGTGCTCCTTGATTATTGTGTATAACATATATAAATACTGAAGTTATTTAGTGTATCATATTAGGATGAGAAAGTCGCTGTTAATTCCTATGACTTCATTCTCCATATTATCTCACACATGACCAACTCTGACATCTAGTATCTATCTGCCAGATGTCCCTTTATGACATCTAGTACAATCATCCAGATTTCTTTTTATATAATTTACTACCAACATAGCCGTCCCTGTGGCAGAGTGATCTCAGGCAACGGATTCTGATCATTCGTCCAAAATTGGCCCATTGCTTGAATCCTGGTTGAATCATACGTGGGCCATTGGCACAAGTTCTGCACTCAAGTTAGGAATCTTGGTCTGTCATTCCAACTTTTTGAATCTCATGACATCTATCATTCCAACTTTTTGAATTTGAATCTCATGACCTTTGTAATTCCAACTTTTTGAATCTCATGACCTCTATCATTCCAACTTTTTGAATTTGAATCTCATGACCTTTGTAATTCCAACTTTTTGAATCTCATGACCTCTATCATTCCAACTTTTTGAATTTAAATCTCGTGACCTTTGTAATTCCAACTTTTTGAATCTCATGACCTCTCATTCCAACTTTTTGAATTTGAATCTCATGACCTCTGTAACTCCAACTTTTTGAATCTCATGACCTCTTTCATTCCAACTTTTTGAATTTGAATCTCATGACCTCTGTAATTCCAACTTTTTGAATCTCATGACCTCTTTCATTCCAACTTTTTGAATTTGAATCTCATGACCTCTGTAATTCCAACTTTTTGAATCTCATGACCTCTATCATTCCAACTTTTTGAATTTGAATCTCATGACCTCTGTAATTCTAACTTTTTGAATCTCATGACCTCTATCATTCCAACTTTTTGAATTTGAATCTCATGACCTCTATCATTCCAACTTTTTGAATTTGAATCTCATGACCTCTGTAATTCCAACTTTTTAAATCTCATGATCTCTGTATTTCCAACTTTTTGAATCTCATGACCTCTATCATTCCAACTTTTTGAATTTGAATCTCATGACCTCTGTAATTCCAACTTTTTGAATCTCATGACCTCTATCATTCCAACTTTTTGAATTTGAATCTCATGACCTCTGTAATTCCAACTTTTTGAATCTCATGACCTCTATCATTCCAACTTTTTGAATTTGAATCTCATGACCTCTATAATTCCAACTTTTTGAATCTCATGACCTCTATCGTTCCAACCTTTTGAATTTGAATCTCATGACCTCTATCATTCCAACTTTTTGAATTTGAATCTCATGACCTCTGTAATTCCAACTTTTTGAATCTCATGGCCTCTATCATTCAAACTTTTTGAATTTGAATCTCATGACCTCTGTAATTCCAACTTCTTGAATCTCATGACCTCTATCATTCCAACTTTTTGAATTTGAATCTCATGACCTCTGTAATTGCAACGTTTTGAATCTCATGACCTCTATCATTCCAACTTTTTGAATTTGAATCTCATGACCTCTGTAATTGCAATTTTTTGAATCTCATGACCTCTGTATTTCCAACTTTTTGAATCTCATGACCTCTATCATCCCAACTTTTTGAATTTGAATCTCATGACCTCTGTAATTCCAACTTTTTGAATCTCATGACGTCTATCATTCCAAATTTTTAAATTTGAATCTCATGACCTCTGTAATTCCAACTTTTTGAATCTCATGACCTCTTTCATTTAAACTTTTTGAATTTGAATCTCATGACCTCTATCATTCCAACTTTTTGAATTTGAATCTCATGACCTCTGTAATTCCAACTTTTTGAATCTCATGACCTCTATCATTCTAAATTTTTGAATTTGAATCTCATGACCTCTGTATTTCCAACTTTTTGAATCTCATGATCTCTATCATTCCAACTTTTTGAATTTGAATATCATGACCTCTGTAATTCCAACTTTTTGAAGCTCACGACCTCTATCATTCCAACTTTTTGAATTTGAATCTCATGACCTTTGTAATTCCAACTTTTTGAATCTTATGACCTCTATCATTCGAACTTTTTGAATTTGAATCTCATGACCTCTGTAATTCCAACTTATTGAATCTCATGACCTCTTACATTCCAACTTTTTGATTTTGAATCTCATGACCTCTGTAATTCCAACTTTTTGAATCTCATGACCTCTATCATTCCAACTTTTTGAATTTGAATCTCATGACCTCTGTAATTCCAACTTTTTGAATCTCATGACCTCTATCGTTCCAACCTTTTGAATTTGTATCTCATGACCTTTATCATTCCAACCTTTTGAATTTGAATCTCATGACCTCTGTAATTCCAACTTTTTTAATCTCATGGCCTCTATCATTCCAACTTTTTGAATTTGAATCTCATGATCTCTGTAATTGCAACTTTTTGAATCTCATGACCTCTATCATTCCAACTTTTTGAATTTGAATCTCATGACCTCTGTAATTCCAACTTTTTGAATCTCATGACCTCTATCATTCCAACTTTTTGAATTTGAATATCATGACCTCTGTATTTCCAACTTTTTGAAGCTCATGACCTCTATCATTCCAACTTTTTGAATCTCATGACCTCTATCATTTCAACTTTTTGAATTTGAATCTCATGACCTCTGTAATTCCAACTTTTTGAATCTCATGACCTCTATCGTTCCAACCTTTTGAATTTGAATCTCATGACCTCTGTAATTCCAACTTTTTGAATCTCATGGCCTCTATCCTTCCAACTTTTTGAATTTGAATCTCATGACCTCTGTAATTCCAACTTTTTGAATCTCATGGCCTCTATCATTCCAACTTTTTGATTTTGAATCTCATGACCTCTGTAATTCCAACTTTTTGAATCTCATGACCTTTATCATTCCAACTTTCTGAATTTGAATCTCATGACCTCTATAATTACAACTTTTTGAATCTCATGGCCTCTATCATCCCAACTTTTTGAATTTGAATCTCATGACCTCTGTGATTCCAACTTTTTGAATCTCATGGCCTCTATCATTCCAACTTTTTGAATTTGAATCTCATGATCTCTGTAATTGCAACTTTTTGAATCTCATGACCTCTATCATTCCAACTTTTTGAATTTGAATCTCATGACCTCTGTAATTCCAACTTTTTGAATCTCATGACCTCTATCATTCCAACTTTTTGAATTTGAATCTCATGACCTTTGTCATTCCAACTTTTTGAATCTCATGACTCGTTCTTCCTTCAAACCAATCTGTAATAATGTAAGCAGTGTGATTTGGTGAACCTCCCCTCTCACCCGCGGCGCAATGTTCTAAGCGCTGGCTTCAAATATTCGTCCGAGATTTGTCCGGGTTCGAATCCCGATGAGGCATGGACTTTGTGTTTGTAGTACAGTACTGGGTGTCATGTTTCCCTGGTACAAGTAGCTTTACATTAGATAAGGATAATAAAATGATAGTATGCAGTGTACCTACCTGTCTTACGGAGCTAGGACTCGTTTTTCCTTGAAACCAGGGGCCCTAAATTAGGGACGAGCCAACGTTCACAGTCCAAAGAGTCGCTCATGGTGATCGTTAAACACCGAAACAAAGAAACAAAAACAACAAAAAAAAGAACACGGAAGATGACACCGAATTTTCGGTTCTAATGAGCACGTTGTTTAATGCTTTCTGACGCGAATTAAATTTATCAAAGCTATTCAAAAGCCAATGGAACCGGTATGGAAAAGGTAGCATCTGACCGTCAGATATTTCTGTAAACGGAAACTTGAACTTATGCCCTCTGGTGGCATAATTGGGCGTCTAGGAAAAATTTGAAATTATATGAGAAACATTTTGCAGAGGAATTGGTCTCCAACAAAGAAAAACCTTTTCGAATCGGCCTCATGAAAGCAGAGATATCGAAACAAATAAGATATGCATCTACGCCCTCTGGCGAAAAAACCATGCCTTTTTTTAGAAAGTATTCTCAAAATGGTTTTCAATGTGAGCGGGATCGGTCATAGAAAGAATTTTTCAATCGAGTTTTCAGGAGCTCAGAGTTTGCTGCAAATACATCAGAAGCATAAATCAACGATAAGGCCCCCTAGTGGCCAAACCATTATTTACCAAATATTAGAAATCACATGCAAAACATTTCCTATCAGGAGTTGTATGCGATACAGGAAGAACAAATCGGACTAATAGCTGCAGCGATGTGGTGTCCTCAGGTGGACGGACAAACCAGTAACATAGGCACGATCGTTTTTACAAAATAGGTGCTAAAAAGAAAACCCCGCAATTACGTGTCTTTATTTAACAAGACACACTACCCAATGCGAGCTAATTTTATCAATACGAACTTTTTAAATTTATATTGGACAGTCATATTGGCTGTCGTATCAGAAATTTGTTTCTTGGGAGTCTAGCAACCTGCATGAGCAGCTTGATGGGCTACAAGCAGTCGCCTGCCCCTAATTTTTTGGCCACTGGTTCCAGGGAAGAAAAAGCTCCAGTGCCCTAGACAAAAACTCATTTATGCTCCACCAGGATTTGAACACGGACCTGTCTCGGCCGAATAGCCAAATTCCAACGCTTAAACCACCGCGCCATCTGGGTTCTGAATTTTCTTCCCCCATTCTTCTTAGAAGGCAACAAGAAATAAATTTGTTTTCGCAAACCAATTTTATGACGCAAAGAATGAATTAATTCAATTTCAAAATTTACGAAAAATCATTACACTACAGTTGCATTTTTTCCATTCAAGTACGTTATTCCTAATTATTTTGACTGCCTTTTTAATAGTTGTTTATTGAAATTTGCATTTGAATCTTAGGCCTACATCTACCCCAAGTTACTTAGTCCTAATATTTTCTTGTTACATGAATTATCTGCGTCAAGGTTGTCACAGATGAATTAAACACATTCGTTTTAATCGTCTGCCATTTTAATGATTCATTTATTTTTAGAAAATTTGCATTCCTTCTCTTCTTTCACATTTTCCTTCATTTCACATTTACAGCAGGATTCATAATTACTGTCTGGGTTTCTGTGGCCTGTCATGGTCAAACCGTAACCGACCAAATAATATTGCCTATAGCATAAACAAATTCAATGCGGAAAGTTTTATGTGGCAACACGGTACCCGCTGAATTGACGTCATACTTCAAAATGGCGACTGCTCAAGGAAAAACAATGTATGTACTCTGGTTCTCCGAAACAAAGTCAGTTATCACAATGCAACGTCGTCATAGAACGCAGTATGGCAGAGCTCCACCTTCCGGTAATGCTATCCGACGTTGGTTATCTGACGTTGGTAATGCTATCCGACGTTGGTTATCTGACGTTGGTAAAGCTATCCGACGTTGGTTAAAGCAGTTTCAAAAGATTTATAGGGTGCAGCATCAAAAAGGGGCAGGAAGGCCGAGCAGTTCGCAGGACGATGTCTATCGCGTCCAGGAAACCTTTTCTCGAAGCCCTCAGAAGTCTACGAGAGGAGTTGTGTCGCAGTTAGGTATGCCACAAACGACTGTTTTGAGGGTTCTGCATAACAGCCTACAGCTCCGTGCGTACAAACTGCAGATTGTGCATGCTTTTACAGCGGGACGATAAACCCTTCCGTTTCCAATTTGCATAAGACATTCTGTCCAAAGTCGACGCTGATGAACATTACATGCGGGCATGGATATATAGTGATGAAGAAACGTCTCAGGGAGGGTACATCGGAATAACTTCAGAATATGGGGCTCCGAAAACCCTAATGCCATTTGAGAGGTCGAAATAGATAATCAAAAGATAAACGCCTGGTAAACTGTGTCATGCTCGGAAGGGTTGGGGCTCTTTTTCTATATGGATAAAACAGTGACATCGGTGACCTATTTGGACATGCTACAGCTGTATCTGTTGCTTCAGTTAGAAGATCTCCCTGGGCAATGTGGTGTTCCAGCACGATGGCGCACCACCGCCTTGGGCTGTTATTGTCCGATAATTTCTTGACATGCATTTTCCTGGGCGCTGGGTTGGGCGTGGTGGACCCATTTTGTGGCCTCCGCGTTCACCCGATATTATGCCCCTCGATTTCTTCCTGTGGGGATACGTGAAAAACATCGGTTACCAGACCCCTGTAACCTCCCTCGATGACCTGACGACCAGAATTGGTGCTGCAATAACAAAAGTAACGCTGCAAATGCTGGCAAACACTTGGCTGGAAATTGATTACACTGGTCAACAGTGATTTTATTGCCCACAATATTTCAGCTGTTTTAGGCTGACTTTGTGGCGTTAATTACGAATTCGCATCGGGTCTGGCAGATTGGCTCTACTTTTTTGAAAAACATAAGATATGCAAAAAATGTAATGTTAAGCCACAACCTACCCACCAAACACACGGAAACTGTCTCAAATCATACAAAAGTAAACTCGTGAAATACCTAATGGCGTTCTCTTTAGTACAATAACACAAAACAAAAGTACGAATGTTCAGATATGCACAAAGAATGCATAGAAAAACGTTTTTGTACGACTTTCGCTTATGAGGGTCATCAGGACAATCACGTTGGAGGCTCCAGCAGTAGTCTGCCACCATGTGTCTACCTTATCAGCCTTGATACCTTTCCTCCATCATCTTGATATCCTGATGTAACCTCTTCCCTTATTCCTCACTGAAATCATCAAGATTCTCCGGAAAACTGTCTAAATGGCTGTAAAGGAAATGTACCTTTATGCATATTAGTACCCAAATTGTTAAAGTTAGCGAGCGTGTTTTGCACTAATTCTTCATAATTGTCTGCTTTGTGGTTACTGAAGAAGTTCTTAAAAACTAAGACATAACTTCACTAGGTAGATATTTCAACATCATTCACATACTTGGTGAAATTCGAATCATTGATGAGTTTACGAATTTGAGGACCATCAAAGATACCTGCTTTAAGTTTTTCAGAACTCAGTCTCAGGACGATTTATAATTGTATTTGAAGCCATCTCCATCTTTGTCCAAGTCCTTAACAAATTGCTTCATCAGTCCAAGCTGGATATGGAGTGGTGGGAGAATGATTTTTTCTCTGTCAACCAATGGCTCGTTAATGTCAGCTGCACCTACAGTCATATTTTCCCTTGAAGGGCATGCTACTTTTTCCAATGATCTTGCTTTGCCTTACTGTCCCACACGCAGATGAAACAAGGGTACTTTGTGTATCCACTTTGCTGCCTGAGCAAGAAGTTAACCATCTTTAGATCAACACAAATAAACCACTGGTGCTCATGATAGCAGAACTTCTGCAAGATCTTTTTGATATTTTCATTTTCTTCTTTAACTTTTGTTGAGTGAGCAATTTGAAGAGATGCATAGCTGTTACCATTGTGCAACAAAGCACATTTTTAGCTTCTGGTGGAGCTTTCTATAATAAGCCGCCAATTTTCTTGTCGACATTCGGGTAGTCGCATTTGGAGAATAAGCCCAGTAATTTTATTACTGAACTGATTCTCCAAATAATAAAGTAAGAATAAATCCAGTCTGTTATTACTGGACTTATTCTCCAAATATTTTAAATACGGTTTTTAGACAGTTCTCTTCATTTAGCCTTGATGACAAAAGTTCAGGTGCTTGCTTTTACAGAGTAAGTTCTGGTATCAGATCATTGAGTTCTTTTTGGAAGAACGCTGAGGAGTTGAAGATCTTCCTTCATATTCCCTTCCACTGCTACCACCTGTGGTACACTCCAAGTCCTGCATTTCTTCAACGTTTGACAATGGAAGATCAGGCAGTGAGGTAAACACTAAGAGGGAACGTCTTCGCAGTGCGTACAGGTCGCCTCGTTGTTTCCAAATCAGGATACTACCACTTATGTTTCTTGTAGCGATGGAAGACTTTCACATTCACAGCACAAAAATAACAATCATCATGGTGATTTTATTCCGGCTCTCTCCACAACACAGGTTTTGCTACATTTTCCCACTATTGCCTACTACATTTTCAAACTATCGCAGGCAGTCTGCACAGGTTTTGCAGACCTTATGGGAGTCCAAGACTTATCTTGGTCTCCAAGCTTCATTCCAAAATAAGCAAGATATGCTTGTTTTACAAAGTCAGTGATGTTTTGCCTTAGTTTTTACAGAGTGTATTCGCCACAAATGTACTAGAATGGATTAAGACTGTTTACGCAGCTTCTTCACGAAGAACTCTTATTCCTATGCTAAAGAAGAAAGAAAATTAATTAATGTGGTATTACATGCAAGGGTTCAAAACAATGTTACAGACAGAATCCAAAATTACATTAGATAACAACACCGTTAAAGGGTAAAAAGCCAGATCAAAAACTGCTTCATGTGTCAGGAGCCACAGATATTATTGGGGTGCAATTAAAATTTGAGGGGTATGCATTACCTCAAAAACTCGAGCCAATTCGACCAAACTAATGTCATTTTTGGACTGAGATTCAGAAGGCTTCAAATACCCCAAATACGTTGTACGTTGAAAAATCCTCGGCAATATGTATTTTTTTTTGTTGTTGTTGACTAGTTCAACACTTGTTTCGGTTTCTTTGTCATCCGGAGATTTATATCTTCATTTTACCGGGATTTAGAATAATTTATCATATTATTAGATCTTCTGTTGTTATCACTGGGTTATCTTACGTGCCACGAAAGGCGTGCATGTCGAAGTGGTTTAGCAATCTAATGTATCGATTCTACAGGGAATAAAACTTTTAGCAGTCATCTGTCATATTCTGTTTGCGGTTTTAGTTTGTTGTTTCCCGTTTTCCGATTATATATCACTAAAACTCCGACAATAATTATGAATCACCCTGTACGTCTGAGACCTTAGTCAGTCATTCAGTTTCATAGTTGTCCGTATTTCTAAGGTGGCTTGAGAATTCTAGAATAAAATTGTCGATGTAATTGCTCTGCTTCCTGTTATATGATTTACCTTCGGCTGTTTTTCGAAACGATATCTTTTGCCAGAAAAAAATTCAAACGTACAATATAATATAGGCACTAAAAAGAAACATGAGTATTTACATCTGCTGAATGTAGCAGAATCTCCAACCGATTTTTGAAAAAGATGGGAGCAGAAGGTACTCCAAAGCATAAAAGCGGGCTCTGACAATCTGCCAGAGGGTGTTCCAACGTGGGAACCAGTTTTATTTTGTAGCGAGTTACAAGCTTTCTTCTACATGCGAAACAGAAGCCCGTGAAGATTATATGAAGAAATAAATAATTCGCATTGAGACGGCAAAGAAGAAGTTTTCTCAAATCGAAGAACAAAGGACCACGAGAGATAAAAATCTACGAAAAGAATATTTCAAAATACCGAATAGCAATAACGCAGAGTAAATTGCAAAAGATCGACGTACAAGTTTTAAATTATATCACAGGAGGAATATTTAACAAAAATTCATACCTGCAGAGCATGGCTTTCAGAAAAGTGTATTAAAACTGTTCAAACAAGTGCATATAAAAACAAAAGTATTTTACATCGGGGCCGCCTCCTTGTTTTAATTAGAAGATTTAGCAGTAAATTCTGTACTGAGAGAAATTAAGTCTTGTCCTTGGTTTCTGTTACTACCAGTAAGCGAAATTCTAAACAAATACAAACTTTCCAACATATTCGGGCATACTTAGAAGTATGTAAAAAAGTTAAACGAAAATAAATTGCATGCTGAGCAAAAGAAAAAAACATTACTGTTGAGGGAGCACTTAAAATTAAAATTTCTTTTGCTGTTTTATGGAATTCGATTCATGATTCCGAAACACTGCAGAACGCTGTAATTTTTTATTTTGTTTTCCGCTGCATAAAGCAACAGATCTCATTCTTCCAACTGAAACATAAACGCTATTACAACTTGCTAGATCTATACATGATTAAGACATTAAAGGACAATTTAGGTAACTGCAATAATCAAACAATATTGTTTTTTATAATGATATTTTTATGTAAACGTCATGTGATATCTTGATCAAAATGTTGTTGTCCCTGACTTTGGTAAGAAAAGGGTTGTACGACTCTTATCTTACGAAAGTCAGGGACAACCACTTTTTCTCAAGATGTATAGATGTGCAACCTTAATTTACACTAAAGAGCAATTGAATTAGAGACACCTATCTAGTAACGTGTATCACCACCTTTCGCCCTGATGACGGCGGCAATTCGTCTCGGCATGGACTCGACAAGACACACGAAGCGTTGGGAAGTCCACGACCCATGAACAAACTCCTACAGTTCACGAAGATTTGATGGAGGGAGGTCAGAGCCTCGAACATCTCTCTCGAGGACATCCCAGATGTGCTCGATGGGATTGAGGTCAGGTGACCTAGCTGGCCAAGGAAGCGAGGTCACGTCGGTGGAGTGTCCATCCCACCATTCGGATACAGTTCGGGAGCGATGGCACGATGCACAGTCTTGTTGCAGGATGAGGTCCCCAGTGGAATGTTGAAGACGTCCAAACGGAACCAAATGGTCGTCCAGGATATCCCGGTAACGTTGACCTGTGAGGGACGATGTCACACGTACCAGGGGTCCCATTTCAGTCCACGTAAACATTCCCCAGACCAGAATGCCACCCCCACCAGTTTGAAGAGTACCCAGCTGGCAAGAAGGATCCATCGCCTTATGTCGTTGCATTGTTCTTCTGAAACATACTCGTATCCTGCCATCCGCATGTACCAACGTAAATCTCGACTCATCAGTCCAGGCAACATTTTTCCACATGTCTAGGGTCCAGTAGCAATGGCTCCGCGCCCATGTAAATTTTTGCACCCTGTGATGTGCGGTCAGCAGCGGTACCCTCGTGGGACGATGGCTTTTTTTTTTTTTTTTTTTTTGATTGGAGGTTTAACGACCACCGTGAGCACCTCAATGGGCTATAAGCAGTCGCCCGTCCCTAATTTAGGGTCACTGGTTCCAGGGAAGGGAGAGAGCCAGTGCCGTAAGACAGACACAACATCCATGCCTCACCGGGATTCGAACCCGGACCCCGTTCGGACGAACGATCAGAGGCCATCGCTTAGACCACTGCGCCACCGGGGCGGCAACGATGGCTTCTGTACCCCATAGCGAGGAGATGGTTCTGGATGGTGTGGCTGCTTACACGTTTTTGTACACCAACGTTAAATTGCCGAGTGATTTCTTGCACTGTAGCCCGTCTATCCGCTGTTATAATGCAAGCTAGCCGACGATGACCCTGCTCATCCACACGCTGTTGTCCACGGCAGTTGGGCATTTCAGGGATGTTTTTACCGGATTCGATGTACTCACGGTGCACCCGTGACACAGTGGCTCGTGAAAATCCCAGTGCCTGCACGACTTTCGAGATGTTGTGACACATTCGTCAGGCACTGACACTTTTCCTACGATCAAATGCGCTTAGATACTTCGTCTTGCCCATAATGCGTCCGACACTTACTGATTCCCGTCGCATCACTCGTTATATTGTCGGATCGCTGCTTACGTCATACCGTTTCCGTTTACAGGGCCGCCCACAGCGCCACATTTCCATAATGCCAGCTGTCTCTAATTAAATTGCTCTTCAGTGTATATTGAGGGCAACTAATATTATACTGAAGTCGTATTACGTGTTCAATAGAAATATTAATTTATATTTATATTGAACACGTAATGCGCTATATACTTTAATGTGAACAATTTGATACCCCCAAAATTAATGCAAATAAAAGGGATGTCACAAAATCCATATAAACAAGAATCGGCAAAGACATTTATAAAGAGCTCATCTTTTGACCGAAGGGATTAATTTAGAATGTTTCACATCCATGCAAATCCTTCTGATAGTGTGTTGATATTGTATTCATCTGTGCAACTGCGAGCTGTTTTTAGCTTCTAAGGTGATCCATACTTCGAGGAAAAGTATATTGTGAGAAAAAAAAGCTGAAATAACTTGAATATGAATAATTCCATCTTGGAAAACTAAAAAATAGAAGATTTTGCACTTATACCGTAGAAGGACAGGCATCAAGCAAAATACAATCCACATTAATCCCGAAATTACATCTAGCGGGAAAAGATTTCATGTAAAACTGGAGGACAAGTGCTGGTCGACCTTATACATCAGATACTGTAATCTGACCAATCTTATCTCAGGACTGGGAACTTAACTTCTCCACAACAGTTACGAGTATTTCCACTTAAAATATGTGAGCAAATAATTGATGAGGAAAAAAAAGCTGGAACTCTGCAATGGAGAAAGGAATGCCTCCAATGGGGAAGCTGTATGTGAAGTGATAAACAAATGTTGAGGAGAAACTGTGTGTCGAGAGAAAGGTTTCTGTTCTGTAGAAAGAAATGACTTGTAAAGAAAATGTGATAGGAAAGGAATACTTGCTGTACTTAAAGGTATGCGAGAAAAATTAACTGCTGTGATTAAAGTATACACGGAGAAAGAATTAGCTACTGTGAAGAATGCTGTAGAGAAAGCAATAACTCCTGCCAGGAAACTCGACGTAAAGAAAGAATTGATGTCTCTGGCAGAACTATATTTGAGGAAAGAAATACCTGCTGTTGTGACGCGTTACTTGGAGATAAATAATAATTCTTGTGATAGAGACCGCATGTCGGGAGTTAAGTAAATATTCTGGAGGAAATAATATCTTCCGGACAGAAACTGTAATTGGAGAGAAATAACTTGAAGTAAAAGTATGTGGAGAAAATATAAGATGTATAACACTAAGATGTTCTATGAGATTCAGAAGTTAGCTCCTCAAAGAAAGCTCATTTGACAGATAAAATTCAGAAGTTAGCTCCTCAAAGAAAGCTCATCTGACAGATAAAATTCAGAAGTTAGCTCCTCAAAGTTTTAAACTGATGCAACTAGATTTTACTTACTGTTGATGTATCCAACGTCTCCATTTACAGCGATCTTGGCACACAACCCGAGCTTCACTTACATCCATCACACGTCTAACACACGACCTCTTGTACTTCATACTCATTAACTTTTTCTCGCACAGACATTCTTGAATGTGGTCCTCCCGTGATTCCTTGGTCTTCCTCTACTTTTTCCCCTGCTGCCTGAACTGAATAAATTCTCTTAGTAAACATTTCTCCATTCATTCTTTCAACATGGCCAAACCACTTCAGAGTATGTGTGGCCAGATTTCGCTTCCCATTATACATTTGCGAAAATATCTTTGTTCTCTCCTGATCAGACGTGTTTTGCCACATAAAGATCTAAAATAATCGCTTCGAAATGGTAGGACTTCGAGAGTAGATGGCATTACAGCTGAGATGTTAAAATATGGTAGAGAAATTAAATGCTATGGTAATACTATAAAATATATATATATATATTTATCTCGTCAGTCCATTATGACGGGTTGAGTCTGGCAAAGACGACTACACGCCCTTGAGGGTTACTGGCAAATTAATGCAGCCGGCTTTTTTTCTTTTTTTTTTTTTTGATTAGAGGTTTAACGACCCCCGTGAGCAACTTAATGGGATATAAGCAGTCGCTCTTCCCTAATTTCTGGTCACTGGTTTCAGGAAGGGAGAAAACCAGTGCCGTAAGACAAACACAACATCTGTCGATTTATGTTCAGATAGTTCGTCTGACGAACCAATCGAACCAATTAATACGTGGCATTATGTTATTCCATGCTGTCTGTCATCAATACAGTCGTGACATACGCAGTACTGTGTCACACGTTATTCATTAGGAAATTGATTACCCGCGGGAGAATGAAATATAAAGTGATATATTGCAACGTCAGTCGTGAATTTAATAACATTAAATTCATGAGTGACGTTGCATTGTCCTTCTGAAACAGACCATCGGCTGCAGGAGGCGCAAAGGCCATGAAGGCGTGAAGGTGATCAGCCAGCAAATGCTGACAGTGCGCAACGGTTGCGGACTTACACTAAGGGACCTAATGTGTCCGATGTAGAGGCTCGAGAACCTTAGGGTTCTCGGCACTTGGGCGATAGGATGACCCATCTGCCTTGAGCCAGCAGTTCGTCCACGATCAAAGTCGTTCAGATCAGCACGTTCGTCGATTTCAGATCGTCGATTGCGATACTCTGTTCCGAAGCCCCGATGTCTGCCTATTAATCGCTTGCGTTCTGTTCCGAAGCCCTGATGTCTGTCTATTTATCGCTTGCACTCTGTTCCGAAGCCCTGATATCTGCCTATTTATCGCTTGTATGTCTGCCTATTTATCGTTTGCACTCTGTTCCGAAGCCCTGATGTCTGCCTATTTATCGCTTGCATGTCTGTCTATTTATCGCTTGCACTCTGTTCCGAAGCCCTGATGTCTGCCTATTTATCGCTTGCATGTCTGCCTATTTATCGTTTGCACTCTGTTCCGAAGCCCTGATGTCTGCCTATTTATCGTTCGCACTCTGTTTCGACGCCCTGATGTCTGCCTATTTATCGCTTGCACTCTGTTCCGAAGCCCTGATGTCTGCCTATTTAACGCTTGCATGTCTGCCTATTTATCGCTTGCACTCTGTTCCGAAGCCCTGAGATCTGCCTATTTATGGCTTGCATGTCTGCCTATTTATCGTTTGCACTCTGTTCCAAAGCCCTGATGTCTGCCTATTTATCGCTTGCATGTCTGCCTATTTATCGTTTGCACTCTGTTCTGAAGCCCTGATGTCTGCCTATTTATCGCTTGCATGTCTGCCTATTTATCGCTTGCACTCTGTTCCGAAGCCCTGACGTCTGCCTATTTATCGCTTGCATGTCTGCCTATTTATCGTTTCCACTCTGTTCCGAAGCCCTGATGTCTGCCTATTTATCGTTTGCACTCTGTTCCGACGCCCTCATGTCTGCCTATTTATCGCTAGCATGTCTGCCTATTTATCGCTTTCACTCTGTTCCGAAGCCCTGATGTCTGCGTATTTATCGCTTGCATAATATGATACCAAGAGACTCCAAGTAGAGAAAGAAATGATTGCTAAGGAAAAAATGAATGTGGGAAAGGTAATTTCTTTTGGAATTTAATGGAATGCGATTCGTCATTCCGAAAATGTTTTTGGAATGCTTTAAAGTTTAGTTCTTCTTTTTTCTTTTTCATTTCTTATCTTCTGTTTTCAATTAAAAATTTGTGCATTGTGCCTGATTTTTTTGTGACATCCTTCTTGTTTGACCTATAAATACCTTTAAATTAGTTAAACGTAAAACTTTAACATATTCTCGCCAAAACAAAGGGAAATAATTGAAGGAGCTTAATAAAATAAGAACTACACAAAGGAAATTGAGTCAACAAACCTCATAACCTGCATTCATTTGCTTGAATTATTTATCAGAGCGCAGTTGAAATGCTTGTCCATCACACTTTAAGTACCATCAACTTTTAGTAGCGACTTCAACAGCAGCGTCGTGTCTGTCATTCTGGTGTTCTGTCCTGCCATCTTTAGCCAGGTCACAATAGACTAACGTAAAGCGTGAGAAACGCATTTCCATTTTAAACGATCGCTACTATGACGGGAAACATGCCGAAATATTCGCATATTCCTGCTAACTGATATATATTGTGTGTGTGTATAAGTTCTACCCCTTTCTGTAGGTTACAAAGAAAGGAGGAGAACACAACAAATAACGTATCTAGTTCATCGTGAAAGAATCCCGGGCGTTTTCTGGGAGAAGCGGGTTCGAGTCCCGCTCCAGGACGATGAAAATTTTCAAGTTTTCGGATATTATCTGACTTACCATCCTTGCCACATTTACGCCAAAAATCGGATTGTCATCTTCAAAATTTGTATTATATGGCGTAGTCCCGTATTTCTTTCGTGATTTATCTGCTTCTCTGGGCAAACACGGGATAAAATTCTTAACCTCCAGATTCGCTAAACATGAATGCCGGTTGCTTCGACTAGCAAATCCTGTGATGGTTAAATTCAAATTGATCGGAAACTTGAAACTTGATCGTTCTGGGTGGTGTAGTGGTTAGCATACCCGGGCGTTTTCTGGGAGAAGCGGGTTCGAGTCCCGCTCCAGGAAGATGAAATTTCAAGTTTTCGGAAATTATCTGACTTACCATCCTTGTCACATTTACGCCAAAAATCGGATTGTTATCTTCAAAATTTGTAACGTATCTAGTATTTCACATAATCGCCATCATTCTGTATGGCCTCTTGCCATCCGTCCATGAGTAGGAGAATCCCACGCAGGAAAAACTCCAGTGTTTTAGAGTAAAAAAAGTCATGTAATGACTTTTTCACATCGTCCACATCATCGAAGGTTTGGAGAGCAAAGGCATTCTATAACGATCGAAAAAGGTGGTAGTCCGTAGTTACCAGGTCAGGGGAATGCCACGGGTGAGGTAAAACTTCCCGACCAAAGTCCAGCAATTTTTCTCGAGTAATTAAAGCAGCATGAGGTCTAGCGTTAGCATGATGAAGGATCACGCCTTTGCGATTGACGAGAGCTGGCCGCTTCGATGTTAGTTGTTCTCGCAATCTGTCTACCTGTTAGCAGTAGAGGTCAACGTTTATCGTTCGGTTAGGTGCCAACACCTCCTAATGGATTATTCCCTGGAAATCCCACCAAACACTCAACAAAACCTTTTTGGGATGCAGTCCTCTTTTTGAGGTCGATGGAGGAGGTTCCGCACCAAGGTGCGGAGGTATTGTACCATAATGTAAACGTCGTCCGTTGAGGTTTTACATTACGGTACAATACTTATTTCTCATTACTCGTTATAATTCTTCCCTAAAACGGTTCATTTCTATGACGAGAAAGCAAAGACACACAGATACGTATCCTCTCCTACCGATGCTTTGCAGAAACCTGGTGCGTAACATAGTTATCGAACTTGATGATGAACCCAAGCACATGCATCCGTCTTGCTCTGTTGTTTTGTGTACCGACAACATTTCCGCTAATTCCTGAATGGTTGGATCTGAGTCATGGATGACACCCTCATCAGAAACCACGGATGGACGTCCAGGACATGGTTGATTTTACAATATCTGTCTCCGTCCCGGAATTTTCGAAACCAACGGCGACATGTGCTATCATCAACTGCATCCTCCCCATGACACTTGACAGATGTTGTGGCAAGCCGCGGCTGCAGTACTGCCTTTATTGAACTCGTACATTGAACAGTATCTAATGTGCTGCTTATCGCATGCCATGTTACAGCTTTCCTGATTTTCGTTACGAATGATTTACTCGGACAAACCTAGTGCATCTATATGCTCTACTGCTCCACGCTTTATTAGCAGAAGATTCGGCATCGCGGCGTCATCTGTGACGTAACTACTCCGATCACAATTTGCATCTATTACAAAAACGGGTAGAACTTTTGCTCACACCCAATAGATTATCATCATCATCAACATCAACTATTCTTATTCATATCTGGATGCAAGTGATTGAAAATACTTTGGTATTGTGTTTTCCGTATTTTCTGCTTACGCGAGTGCTACGTCTCTCAATGCCTTCTTGAGTTTCTAACAGTCTCTGTACCTGTCTTTGTAGGTGCTCATATTTGTTAACATTAAAAAAAATGCTAGAACGCAGTGATTAAGACTCTTGCACACATACTTATCGTTTGCTCGATAAACTGCCATTCTTTCTCCGAACAAAGTTTATGTGTCCGTAGATCTCCTTGTTGACGGCACCCTCAAAAATATTTTCTAGGTAGAACTGACAGAAACACTACCATTAACGACCCATTTTACAGCTTTGATGTGAAATTGTGTTCTTTGGAAAAGACCTAAAGAAAAGTCGAGTATTGTTTTATGAAAGCGCATTTTGAATTTAAATTTTTCCACTTTGTGGTTTGTAATTTCATGACGAATTTTTCCAGAACTTCCATCTCATGGGCAAACAGAACGATGAAAGTTTCTAAGATCCCAGTTGAACTATATTACTTCGTCAACCCAGCTCATATGCTATAACATACACTGCTGGCCACCCAAAATGCAACACCAAGAAGGAAGCATCCGATTGGCCTGAAATTCGCAGCATGCGTCGCCCGCGCGAGGACATGCAAACAATTAGCATTGCAGGGCATATGCAAATCATGTGCGCCTGGCACGCCACCGAGAAGCACTATAAGAAGGACGCACAGAAGGCGGGGTGTAAGTAGTGAAAGTGTGTTGTGCTGCCGGACCTGTGAGTGGGAAGCTTCCTGATGCCTCGTCGCAGAATACGGCAGTCATTCCAGCACGTTTCGGAGTTCGACAGAGGACGAATAGTGGCTTATCGCGACAGCGGTTTATTGTACCGAGACATCGGGGCCCGTGTAAGACGAGATCCAGACACAGTGAGGCGAGAATGGATTCGGTGGGTGCAGGAGTGACGGGCGGACCAACGTGAGCGATTGCCGCAGCCGCGGCACACCACCGAACGAGAGGACTCGCATGTTGTGCGGCGGGCATTGACGACTCGCACCGCCACATCACGAACGTTAGCGCAGGAATTAGTGTGTATTGCGCAACAGCATGTGTCAGCACGTACCGTTCGACGTCGTCTGTAAGAGCGGGGACTTGTCGCACGGCGGCCATTGCTCCGATTACCATTGACGTTACACCATTGGCGAGTGCGGCGGCAGTGGGCCGTTGAACGCCGCACCTGGACTACGGAATGGCATGACATTGTCTTATCCGACAAATCCCGCTTCTAACTGCACCACCACGACGGTCGGATCTGCGTGTGGCGGCACCGCGGAGAGAAACTGTATGATGCCTGCATTATGAATCGCCATACCGGTCCTTCGCCTGGCGTTATGGTTGTGGGCGCAATTAGATATGACACCCACGCCCCTCTGGTACGCATCGCCGGTAAACTCAACAGCCACCGCACCATCTCCGACGTTTTGGAGCATGTAGTCCTCCTTTACCTGCAGGACCTGCCAGCGGCTAAGCTTCCACAGGACAATGCGCGCCCGCACGTGGCACGCATCGAGCAACAATTCTTCACGGCCCACTAGGTATCACTGCTGCCGTGGCCCGCCTGTTTACCCGATATGTCGCCCATCGAATACGTGTGGTCGCTGATCGGCAGCCGAGTGGCTAGGCAAGCACCACCCGCGGCTACGCCTGATGAAATGTGGCAACGTCTGGAAGCAGCCTGGACCGACATACCCCAAGCCCACATCCAAAGCCTCTTTCGTTCGATGCCGCGGCGTGTAGCGACCGTTATTGCCAGCCATGAGGCCCACACGAACTATTGATGTCTGCGTATTCCGCAAGTCGCACGGTCCTGTAAGCTCAATCGTTTCATCTTTGTATCTGTTGTTATGTGTCCAGTAAACCTGGCTTTCCTATCTCGTGTCTTTCTTTGTGTTGCATTTTGGGTGACCAGCAGTGTACTTTGCAAAGTCAGATTTGAAAATCTTAGAAAGATGGCAACCCTTTGCTTGAAAGTATTTTTCAAATTTGGAATACTTCAAGTTGCTGCTACTCTTGAGCTGTTGGTAAATAAAGAGAAAACAAAATATTTAATAATGCTGAGAGACGATGAGTTCTGCATTAAATATGCCCAGGATGGTAAGATTCAGCCCATAATTTGATTCAGAAGAAGACACAACTACGAACTTAGGGTTTTGTCAATACTACAACCATTCACTGTAAACGTGGTGTTGACCAGAAAGCTGTAAGACTGTTTGATCAGAGGGAGCGGTGGAAAATTGGCACGAGATGCACTTGAATGGAAAACTACTGGAAAGAGACCAACATGAAAGCTGTGAATGGACTGTACAAGACACAACCTGGGAAGACTGTGAATCGAGATATATGGAGAGATGGAACTGGAAGCTAGCGAAGTTTGAAGGACATTTCTGGAAGCTGCAAAGGATCTTTATGTTCTGTAATGTCATATGATGATGAGAACGATAACTGTTTCCCCACAAAGGGATATAAAAATATTTTGTTTCAATATCTCACCTGTTAAGGTGGAATTTTTAAACGTCTACTTGTATTCCGATGC
This sequence comes from Macrothele yani, assembly GCA_039090855.1. Classification (NCBI taxonomy): domain Eukaryota; kingdom Metazoa; phylum Arthropoda; class Arachnida; order Araneae; family Macrothelidae; genus Macrothele; species Macrothele yani. The sequence goes on along the minus strand of CM076990.1, from coordinate 184,452,179 downwards.
TGAAACAATGATTGATACTTTCTGTGTACACTCTTTGCCAAAAAAAAAAAAAAAAAAACAAACGGGACACCCTGAGAAAGTCGTTCGATCCTGATGAAACTTCGAGTGTTACTACCGGAGAGACGAATATGCAAATGATTAAAAGAAACGACGACCGATGGCCAAACAGTGGCCATCCACATCGCATACGAACAGCTCATCGAGGACGGTATATCAATAGTAAAGCTCGTACTCAGAGACCACTGTGACAGCGGATTTCGTCTGCAGAAACTTCCACAGCCTGCGAGGATGCCGCGACGTCGGATCCGTGAAAAATACAAACAGTTGAGTGAGTTTGAGATAGGACGTATAATTGGGCTGAAGGAGGCCGGTTTGTCAAGTCACTCTATCACCATGCATTTGGGGTCGGAGCGACGCTGCAATCGGACGATGTTGGCACCAATGTGTTAAGGACGGCATAACCCAGTGGCGCGTGGGAAGCAGACGGCCAAGGGCAACGACAGAACGCGTGAAACGAGCGATTGTTCGAACACTTCTCAATAATGACTATAAGCGGCTTTGAAACATTCTCTGCTTGAATTTTTTGTGAATTGTTCGACCACTTCGTCAATCATTCGCCCACTTCTCAATACATCTCACATGCTGATAGTCCTTAATGTACGGATACCTAAAGCAGCCTAAACACCAAACAATTCAAAAGGGAGGCTTAAGCTTTACTTTCAAAATCCAGATAGGTTTACAGAAAATTATGCCAGAAACGTTACAAATTATGTCATGCTGTAGAAATTCCATGAAATTTTGATTTAAAATTAAGGGGCGCCAAAGCCTGTTCCGTTTTACGTCAAACCGTATGCATTGACGTTACGACGCTGTTCTAAATCGTGAAACAGCTACGGATCTTAAATTACGTTTGCTTTCTTTAATTTTATTTAAAAAAAAATTAAAGATTCATCGTTCGGAGAACGGGCATAACTGTTAGTAGCATCCGAACAGTGGTGATGCTATTTTTACAAGAGCGAAGACCCATCTTAGCGCGCTTTAAGAGTAGTTATCTTCCGCAAACAATGGAACTCTCAGTTTTCGTTTTAAAGACATTTAAACAAAGAAATGGTATGCAGTCCCATTTCTCTCTCAGACGTCATGCATTGCTTTCCATAAAGCAATAGAAAGATAGTTACTAAATAATTAATCTACTGCATTAAATACATCTTTGCCTCTTGTAATTAAACAAAAATGGAAATAATCTTTTGAGCAAATAGTGTAATTACCTACAACAAGGGGATAGGCTTATGACTACTAACTAGAAGTAAATAGGATATGTTTTGATCTTAAATGCCCGGATTACTAAAATAGAAAATTATTCCTCGTCACTGCTAATAGAATAACAGTTTAATCACATGTTGTTCAAAGTAGAACCACTTCTCGCAACCATTCAGAACATATTAAATTAAAATCCCCTTCCTTTGTTGTCTAAAATGAATTGTTAAGTACGTGTGGGCTTGAAGCGTGAAACTTACGCTTGCCTGTCTCTCAACGCTAACAAATTTTCACCGCAAAGCAAACACAGTCCCCCCATCACCTTTTCTGTTGGTTTCCCTAAGTCGACGCCATGAAGAATTAGACGAGTGCAAACACAGGCGTTCATCTCATTTGCCAGGGTGAACCGCAAACAGGGAACTTAAATTGAGACAGGCAACAGGTGGCCTGCACCGTGCATTCAAACAACCTCGGGCGACCAAATTTAAGGAAACTGTACTCAGCAGAGTGCTTATGAGAAGAGGGGGATATTGAAGGGCGTCTAGTGGCTTATTGAGTGTACGTGTTATATGTTTCCACTACTTGAGCCTTCCGAAAGCTGCGTATGAGAATAGCGTAGTGCTTTCAAATAAAATGGCTCTTGATCTCAGAACAGCAATTTCACACTGAGAGGAAACAGCTAAATAAAACATCGCTGGCCAGATGATGCGCTAACGTACTTTTAGAAATCACGGCCAGAGTTGGGAACGGATCAAAAATTTTGGACCCGGACGTCACATAATTGGACCCTACCCGGGACAAATATGCTTTGAACTATAAATTTGAACATATCACCATCATTGTCAATCATTATCAATCCACTGCTCAATGAATTTCTCCACAAGTTTCATTAATAACGGACTGTCTTGGGTCAGTCTCCTCCATCCACCCATCTCCCTCGTGGTCTTCTTGAGGGCCTTTTCCCGTCCCTTTGAATCAAGTCTAAAATGTCGGTTGTTCATCGGTAGTTCGTTCGCCTGGCAATATGTCCTGCACATTGCCATTATAGGGATTTTACTCTCTTCATGATATCTTCCACTCTTGTCATTTTCCTTATCCACGAGTTCCTCTTTTTATCTTTCCATGCTTCTTTCAGTTGTCTGCAGCCTTTTAATGCCTTTTTTAGTTAAGGTCCAGGTATCTGTTCCATACCTGATCACTTGAAGCATGCATTGATTAAACACTTTTCTTTTAAGACGTAATGGCACATTGCTCTTAAAAAGTGTACTGTTTCTTCCAAGAGCTCTCCAACCAAGTTTTATACGCCAATTAATTTCTTCATGAATGTGACCATCGCTTGATGTCTGCTACCCAAGGTAAGTGTAGGAATTTGTTTAATCCAGCTTTTTCCCATCAATTGATAAATATTTATTCCTTGTAAAAACACTGTACTGCAGTTATGTCTTCTGGAAGTAAATGTTCAATCCCAATTCTTTACCCTTCTCACTAAAATCCTGGATCATACTCTGCAGCTCTGAAGTATTATTTCATAGACCTCTGAAGGGTTCTTTGAATTTTTTTTTTCTGTTCAATAATGAAAGGAAATAAAACCGGGTCGAAATTATGTCAGGATCACCTTGACCCCACCCGTTTCACCCGCAAGAAATTGTCGACACGGTGAGCCGTTTCCATCTCTGCTCAGGACAGGTATAATAATGAGGGATATGTATACTCAAGACAGCGAAGCCAGAATGGTTTCAGAATCTGAAATTTCCTCTACACATAAATTTTAGACATGATCTGATTAGTTTTGCACTAGGGTTGTTCAAATAGAAGAGTAGTGGAAATAACACATACATTGAAATTTCAGACATGATCTGATGAATTTTGCACTAGGGTTGTCCAAATGGAAGAGTAGAGAAAATAACACAATCATTGAAGAGACAAAACATTTTAACTAAGGTAATAATAGTATCGCAGGAAAAAAGGCGAAATTCGCGGATCCTTTCGCAGGATAAATCGCGAAATTTCGCGAAACGTTCACGACTTTTCTCGAAATACCTTATTTCCTCAAAACGTCTGCTTCCAGGCTCTTTCCCCACCCTTTGGATATGTAAGATGCGCTGTCTGTCACCAAATCGGTTATATTCGTAAAATGTATTTCATACTTATTGCAGAAATGGAAACGGGTCACAGGTCAGCTGGTGAACGGGTAGACAATTTTTTGTGGGTCAAACGGGTCGGGTCTAGATGTTCCTGACTCGATTTCGACCCAGTTTTATTTCTACTTTACTTTTGAAAGGAAAGAAAAAATATTTCAAAGAAAAATGCGTACTGTGAAATTTTGTGCTCGATACTGGTGCTAGAGGAGTGAAAAATGATTTCTCATGCGAAAATATTGTCGTCTCTTTCTTAAAGCACCGAAAATTTCCACCTACCGATGCTACGGCACCGACGCGACTGTAGACACATCAATACCATATAGTAAAACGATACTTCATCTGCGTTTGCTTTCAACGAGATTGTCTGGAGCAAGGAACAGGCAAACGTCTGTCGTCTGCTTCTCTGCCGATTCACTCTCTCACACCCCGCGTGTCACATTGTACGACTGAAAGTTTACCTTTCGCATCCTATCTTTCGCATTGCGCGTTCAGAGGTTTTTGTTTCCGGTCCCGGACGATTCGTCCAGCGACGATTGGTCCAATGCCGATTCGTCCAAAGGGACGATTGGTCCAATGCCGATTGGTCCAATGTCCGATTAATCCAATGTCCGATTCGTCCAATGGTACGATTGGTCCTATGCCGATTCGTCCAATGGTACGATTGGTCAAACGCTGACTCATCCAATGGTATCATCTTACCAACGGTAAACTTTTATTTTCCAGAAAGGAATAATAATTTAAATTATTCTCCTTTTTATATCCTTTTGAAAGATAATTTCCGTATATTCGGTAATTGTAAACATTTTACATAAACCTGGTAAAAGGCACTCAATGGAGCATTTCTCAGCTATTTGCAAAGCACCTAGGCCGCGGGCATTTTTTCAAGATTTTTATTTACAATCTAGATATTTAGTATTTGTGAATATGTTATAAAACCTAATAAAAAGCGCTCATCTTATCATTTCTCAGGTCTTTACGAAGAACCTAGGCCCTGAGCCTTTTTAGGAGATTTTGAGTTACAACCTAGATATTTGGTATTTGTAAACATTCTATAAAACCTTACAAAAGGCACTCATCGTATCATTCCTCAGGTCTTTACGAGGCACCTAGACCCCGGGCCTTTTCAGAAGATTTTAAGTTGCAACCTAGATATTTGGTATTTGTAAACATTTCATAAAACCTAATAAAAGGCACTCATCGTATCATTTCTCAAGTCTTTACAAGGCACCTAGGCCGCGGGCCTTTTTAAAAGATTTTAAGTCACAACCTAGATATTTGGTATTTGTAAACATCTTATAAAAACTTATAAAAGGCACTCAACGAATCATTTCTCAGCTATCTGCCAGGCACCTAGGCCGCGGGCCTTTTTAGAAGATTTTAAGTTACAACCTAGATATTTGGTATTTGTAAACATTTTATAAAACTTTATAAAAGGCATTCATCGTATCCTTTCTGAGGTCTTTGCAAGGCACCTAGGCCGCAGGCCTATGAATTAATATTTTGTGCTTAAGTGAAAGCGCAATATTATTAACTTGATTTAATATGTAAACGTTTTGAATATGACATCGCTGGAATAAAAACTGTTGAAAAGGCCTCTGTCCAAATCCCGACCAGTTGTTTCCATTGGGCAGTTGGCGGAAAGCCCCACTGCATTCTACAAACAGAAACGGAACACTAGTATTTTATATTATTTCATGCAAAAGAGAAACATTCAAGTTGATAGAACGACTCGTACATCAGTAACTTCATACGGCAGCAAGGACAGTTTAACAAAAAAAAACGTGATCCAGAAAAAAAAAGAAAAAAAAAAAGAAAAAGAAATCTGTTACCACAATATTACGCATGAAATGTAACATTATTTTACATTCTTTGGACTACCGGTACTTTCGTATAACATCGGAGATAGAATCAGAACACATGAGACTTTTATAGCACGAGTAGCACTTCGGACAAATAGGACGGAATTGGACCAATCGTCCCATTGGACGAATCGGCATTGGACCAATCGTCCCATTGGACGAATCGGCATTGGACCAATCGTACCATTGGACAAATCGTACCTTTGGACCAATTGTCCATTGGACGAATCATGCCTTTGGACGAATCGGCATTGGACCAACCGTCGTTGGACGAATCATACCAGACCCTTTTGTTTCACGTGTTAAATCACGTTACCATTGCAGGTCGTGTAGGAATTAATGCCTTATTTGTTAATATGGATTAATTTAATATTAAGGAGATTGAAAAAGGCATCAAGGCCAATAAATACGTTAGTCTCATTAATAAACCAGAATATGTTTCACAGCAACACCAATTTTTACAAGCTTGTGATGATTTGAAAGTTTCCAAAATGTGAATGTTGATTTCTTGAGTGTTCCTTCCTTCTGAGTGGCAACGATGAAATCAACATCCGCATGTTGGAAACTTTCAACTCATCAGAAATTTGTGAAAATTGGTGTTGCCATGAAACAAATTCTGAAGCTTGATATGCTATTAAGAAAAGAGCAAAAACTTAAATTAAATATACAACAATTTACTTAATTCAGAATTTTTTACTGTGGGGAGGAGTAAATGCTGGAGATTGAAATATATCAATAAATATAACATACACTGGTGTGCAAACATTAAAGACGAAGAGGAGAAATTAGCATAACAGCGGAACGAGCGGGCAGAACGGACCACAAGACTACTCAGGAGATAGACTAGGGTCTGGTACGGGAAGGCATGCGCATATATGCAGCATGACGTAAGGGGAGAGGGGAGTGTCGGAAGGGTATAAAGCACACGGGCGGTGTACGCTCAGCAATTTGATGAAAGCTATTGCACGGCGTACATCGGTTTGATCGACGTCGAGTTGCTGCCACCGTGTGATATGTCCAACAGGCAATTCAGTAGACGACACCTGGATGACTTAACCAGAGGTCGCGTCATTGGGAAGTTGGAAGAAGGTCGAAGTGTGACTAGTGTGGCAGAGGAGTTCGGGATCGCTCACAGCATCGTTTCACGAGCTTGGAGAGCACTTCAAATGACAGGAACAGCTGTCCGAGAGTTTAGCAGTGGTCGTCCACGAGCAACCACGGCGGCGGACAACCGGCATATCGTCCTACAGGCGAGAAGAGACAGACGGCAGACAGCGGAAGAAATTGCATGACATATGCAACAGACAACTGGACTTCCGTTATCGCGTTTTACCGTAGCCAGGAGGCTGCACAAAAATGGTCTAATTGCACGACGACCAGTATGGTGTGTGCCATTAACACCTGCTGATCGGAGACGGCGGTTTCTGTGGTGCCAGGAACACAAGAACTGGACACATCAGCAATGGGGTCGAGTTCTCTTTACGGATGAGAGCCGATTTAGTCTGACGAGCGATTCTGGACGTATACACATCTCCAAAGATAAAGGAACACGCAATCACACCTCCAACACCATCGAAAGGGGCCGGTTTGGAGGTGGCGGAGTTTTCGTTTGGGGCGGTATCATGCTTGGTAGCCGTATTGACCTCCACATCTTCCAAGGATGTTCAGTCACTGGTGTTCGCTATTGTACTGAGGTTCTCCTGCCTCACGTGCGTCTGTTTTAGAGGTGCTGTGGGTCCTGAGGTCCTCTTCATGGACGACAACGCTACACCTCATCGTACAGTGGCTATCGCAGAGCTGCTCGAGAGTGAAGATATTAAACGCATGGATTGGCCCGCAAGGTCCCAGGACCTAAATCCAATCGAACACGTGTGGGACCTTCTCGGAAAGCGCTTGGCAGCACGTCACCAGCCGCCAGCAGCGATTCCGCTGCTGCGATTGGCCCAACAAGAGGAATGGGCCTCGATGCCTCAACAGCTTCTTGACAACATCGCCTCAGCATGGACAGACGTTGTAAATCCTGCAACGCAGTCAGGGGTGATCATATCCCCTACTAAAAACTGAATTTTTCTTGGCAGCCTCCTGTCACATGGACGTTTCTGTCTTCTGTCCAGTTGTGCTCGAAGCTACCTTTTCAATAAAGTGCCTTTGTATCTTTTGGATTCCTTGTTTGGACGGCTTTGCTCACTTGTCCCATATTCTTACCTCTTGGGGATCTTATAGTATGATTTAAGTCGATGTGGAGCACTTCTGTACGACGTTACATTCGAAAAAATCGTCTCGTCCTTAATTTTTGCACGCCAGTGTATATATATACCCCAATGATTTACATATAGAAAAGAACAATGTTGATGTGAAGGAATTGCATTTTTTTGGATATTGTAGTCATATGGAACGGGGATGATAAATGTTTTTTCAACCGAAGTTAATGATAAAAGAAGATATTTTGGATTTAAGATCATATACTACATTTACTGGAACTCGAGTGTTTCAAACAACGTGTATCGAAACACAATTTCGCAATTCTGGCGAATTTGTAAAATTTGCAGTGATCTGCCATCCACTATCAAAAATCTTAGATGGTTGTTCAGGCATTTATTGATGAATGGTTTTCCTGTTGTCTTTATCGTTAAAAATTCTAAACAACTGATCACTGAATATTATTCTGCCGCCCCTGTGGCGCCGTGGTCTAAGCGATGGCCTCTGATCATTCGTCCGAAAGAGGTCCGGGTTCGAATCCCGGTGAGGCATGGATGTTGTGTTTGTCTTTGGGCACTGGCTCTCTCCCTTCCCTGGAACCAGTAGACCTAAATTAGGGACGGGCGACTGCTTATAGCCCATTGAGTTGCTCACGGTGGTCGTTAAACCTCCAATCAAAAAAATAAATAAATATTATTCTACTAGCTCTTGTCGACTACACATAAAAAGCATTGCTCACCCTAGACCGCACAATGTTAAAAGTTAGATTACTCAAAGTGTCTTTTGAAGGGTCGCTTGCTGCTGAAGACCTTATTAACAACAGCATAGTTTACACTTAAAGTACACACATTTATATGGCTTGTGTTCTTCCTTTTTTTGTCGTGGTGAGAATTTTAACCGTGAACACCAACTTAAACTGACTTTCAGGAACACGGAAATGATTCCACTGCACTTTCTTGCTTTGATGTGTTATGACTGTTTTCGTTCTACTCATTGGTTCCGTGGCTTCGGGAAAGCTGCAGCTGGGTCTTTGGATTTGTGCCAGCCATTTTGCTGCATAAAAAATGCCACTTAACGCAACCTGCATTCCCCTGATGAATAAGGTTCCGTATTTTCTTATTTCCCTATGTTCGTTAGGTTTTATGCCGTGTTTTTGGGTTTCGCATTAACGACTTCGTAAAGTTTGGTGTACTACACACCTTTGCTACTTCATTGAGAGTTTGGTTTTTATGTTACTGAACCTTGGTATGTTAGTTTGTCGCATCTAATATCTTGTCATTCAGTGTGTTGTTAGGGTTTAAAGTGATATACACTGAAGAGCAATTGAATTAGAGGCAGCTGGCGTTATGCAAATGTGGCGCTGTGGGCGGCCCTGTAAACGGAAACGACATGACGTATGCAGCAATCCGACAATATAACGAGTGATGCGACGGGAATCAGTAAGAGTCGGACGCAGTATGGGTAAAACGAAGGATCTAAGCGTATTTGATCGTGGGGTCCAACGAATGGGTCCCTCCATCTCGAAAGTCGTGCAGGCACTGGGATTTTCACAAGCCAATGTGTCACGGGTGCACCGTGAGTACATCGAATCCGGTAAAACCATCCCTGCAGGGGCCAACTGCCGTGGACAACAGCGTGTGGATGGCGGGGTCATCGTTGGAGGATAACTCGTATTGTAATAGCGGATAGACGGGCCACAGTGCAAGAAATCACTTGGCAAAATAACGCTGGTGCACAAAAACGTGTAAGTAGCCACACCATCCAGAACCATCTCCTCCCTATGGGGTACAGAAGCCATCGTCCCACGAGGGTACCGCTGCTGACCGCACATCACAGGGTGCAAAGATTAGCATGGGCGCGGGAACATTACCACTGGACCCTAGACATATGGAAAAATGTTGCCTGGACTGATGCGTCGAGATTCACGTTGGTACATGAGAATGGCAGGATACGAGTACGGCGCAAACCACATAAAGCGATGGATCCTTCTTGCCAGCAGGGTACTCTTCAAGCTGGTGGGGGTGGCATTCTCGTCTGGGGACTGTTTACGTGGACTGAAATGGACTTCGTCCCACACAGGTCAACGTTACCGGGGTATTTTGGACGACCATTTGCTCGCGTTTGTGCGTCTTCAACATCCCACTGGGGACCTCATCCTGCAACAAGACAGTGCATCGTGCCATCGCTCCCGAATTGTATCCGAATGTTTGGATGAACACTCCACCGACGTGACCTCGCCTCCTTGGCCAGCTAGGTCACCTGACCTCAGTCCCATCGAGCACATCTGGGATGCCATCGAGAGAGATGATCCCCCTCCATCTAATCTTCGTGAACTGTGGGAGCTTGTTCAGGGTTCGTGAATCCGTATGGCTTCCCAACGCTTCCGGTGTCTTGTCGAGTCCATGCCGAGACGAATCGCCGTTGTCATCAGGCCGAAAGGTGGTGCTACATGTTACTAGACAGATATCTCTAATTCAATTGCTCTTCAGTGTATATCATCATATATATATATATATATATAGAGAGAGAGAGAGAGAAGGAGAGGGTTGCTCACGGTGGTCGTTAAACCTCCAATCAAAAAATAAATTGAGTTTCGAACTTATAGTTCAAAGCAGATTTTTTCTGCTCACGTTTGGGTCGAGTCAGGGTCGGGTCAAATTATGTCATTTCCAGGTCCGGGTCCAAAATGTTTGACCCGTTTCCAAATCTGACTTATTCACGCTGGGAAGTATTTGCCTCGCTGAATGCTTTAAAATTGACGGATTCCAAAATGATGCACTCGAGGAGGATTGCATTCAAAAGAGGTTTCAGCATTACAGCTTTCAACATTCGTTTCAGCTCATGGAAGAGTAAGAATATTCAAAATGTACTTATCTTCTGAATCAGTGGTTTCGTCTGCTACGATGCTTACATCGGATACTGATTTTAAAAAATGTGAATATCATATATTTTTGGCAAATAATATTTCAGCGTTCAATTTGCCTTTGGAAAAACACCAATATCTTTCAATGAATTTTCTAAGTAATTTTTTAATGCAGGGTTATCCAGTTTAGAAAGTGAGATGTTATCTGCACAAAAGGCACCAGTTAATTTCGAAAGTTTTGTTGAGCGAATGATGTTCTTGTTTAGTTCTTTTCTCAATTAATTCATCAACACATTTCTGCACTACTTTTGGTTAATTGTTCGGACAGAACGTTTTATATGCAGTTTGCTTGCTAAATGCTTTTCACAACTGTCCTTTCTTGAAAAATCTACCGGTATGTTGCAACACGAACAGAACAATAAATTTTTGTTCACATGAAACATTCTCTTGCTCTATTGCTTGCATCTTTCACTTTACTCACGTGGCTCATTCCCAAAATTAACAAACAATGTATAGAAATTTCATAAACTAAATATTCGCACGAAAGCACAAAAGTTTTCTAAGCTCTGCAAAACTCAAGCACTCTTTTCCGTGAGCTGCTTTTCTCAGCTAAAACCACTAATACAACTGAGGACAACCGGTTTACGGTTTAACGGTTACTAGCACGGCAATCGCCAAGGCCATTCAACAGTAGCGGGGAATGGAAATCCCGAATGATCACACGTGCATTCCTTTTTTTTTTTTTTTTTTTTTATTAAAGGTTTAACGACCACCGTGAGCAACTTAATGGGCTATAAGCAGTCGCCCGTTCCTAATTTAAGGTCAGTGGTTCTAGGGAAGGGATAGAGCCAGTGCCGTAAGACAAACGCAACATCCATGCCTCACCAGGATTCGAACCCGGACCCCTTTCGGACGAGTGATCAGAGGCCATCGCTCAGACCACTGCGCCACCGGGGCGGTTTTGCACACAGAGGGGTGAGATAATTTCAGGGGGGGAGGCATAGGAGAGGATACCCATTTAACCAGTGGGTCCAGCCTGGGGGCTGCTACTTCACGTGCTCGTCCGATACACGGCGGATATTCAGCGATTGTTAGTAAATCACACCATCTCTGAAAGATCAGCCCATGTTCGAACCTGAGGACCTTGCATCAATAGTATGACTCGCTAACCCCTAAGCCATCCGCGGCTGTGTGCATTCTTCAGTAGAGTGCATGTGACCTGGAATTACCCGTCATTGTTTTTTTCATTGGAGGTTTAACGACCACCGTGAGCAACTCAGTGGGCTATAAGCAGTCGCACGTCCCTAATTTAGGGAAACTGGTTTCAGGGAAAGGAGAGAGCAGGGGCCGTAAGACAAACACAACATCCATGCCTCACCGGGATCCAAACCCGGGCCCATCTTGGACGAATGATTATAAACCATCGATGAGACCACTGCGAGACTTGGGCGACATACATGTCAAGCTTGTTTCATATGAGTCTCTTCGTAACGAACAATCTTGAGGGGTAATTGAAGTTTTTAACTTCTGGTTTAGACTTTGGCGAAAAATCATTCTGTGGTATATTTTTCGCGTAAATTCTAATGAAGGCACTAATGAAATTATTTGAATATGAAAAATAATCTAAAAATTATAACAGAAATTCCGCAAAAATAGAAAAAACAGTCTGAAATTCCTGGATATGTTTGATATTCGCAAAATTACGAACTTTCTCCTAAAATTTTTTTTTTTTTTTGATTGGAGGTTTAACGACCACCGTGAGCAACTCAATGGGCTATAAGCAGTCGACCGTCCATAATTTAGGGTCACTTGTTCCAGGGAAGGGAGAGAGCCAGTGCCGTAAGACAAACACAACATCCATGCCTCACCGGGATTCGAACCCGGACCCCGTTCGGACGAATGATCAGAGGCCATCGCTTAGACCACTGCGCCACCGGGGCGGCCCTAAAATTTGAGAAACAAAACGCGGAAATTCGCACCTGGAAGCAACTACTAGCCTAAATATAGCTAGCGCGTCTTTCTGCAAATCGAAGCAACTGCAGTTAAAGGAAGGTGCGCGTGAAGGCGATGAAAATGTATAATAACACAAGCTATTGAGCGCTGTTAAACAGTGTTATTCTTGTTCTTCAGATAGGAAAGGCAGCTGACTTAAGCGAGTTTGACAAAGTCCAAATTGAAATATCCAGACGACTACGTCTCAGCATTTCCGGGACGGTAATGGTTGTGCTGTGCTCACGGTCAACCGTAATTAGTACCTTCAAAATGTAATGGAACGAGGAATAAAACATGAACCACCAGGAAGGTGAAGGCTGACCACTGCTTATCGATGCCAGTGGTGAGCCAGTCCTATGGAACGAGCCTGTGGTGTGTTCCATACGGGATGGCATACTGTGGTGCAACGTGCCGGTAATTTGAGTGCTGGTGACGGGAATAATGTGCCATAACACACACTATATTGGATCTTGCTGAAAAGGAGGCTGAGCAGTCGCAGGCGACTCCGGTGGCTCATGTTAACATCAGTCGAAATCGCCTACAATGGGAACGAGAGCATCAGTGCTTGGTACCCCACATTTTCTGCTTTCCCCAAACAAAAATGTTCATATAGGTGCCGGGTTTTACAAAAGTTATCGCCAAACAATTCCTTTCCCCATTCATCTCAGCAGTACCGACGACAAACCTGCTCATGATGAACCCTTCTAGTTTTTCACTCTATGCTCCATGACCTAAGGCATGATTGGAAAGGGCTAGACAACACCCTGACTCGAATAACATGTTACTGAGTAACAACAGTGACTCGAACATCGATGTATTTTTTTTTAGGTTAGTCGCTATTGCTACATCCATTTTTTTTTTTTGATTGGAGGTTTAACGACTACCGTGAGCAACTCAATGGGCTATAAGCAGTCGCCCGTCCCTAATTTAGGGTCACTGGTTCCAGGGAAGGGAGAGAGCCATGCCGTAAGACAAACACAACATCCATGCCTCACCGGGATTCGAACCCGGACCCCTTACAGACGAATGATCATAGGCCAGCGCCTTAGACCACTGCGCCACCGGGGCGGCACATCCATTTTAGTAGGTAAAAAAAAGGATTAGTGTTAGTTATGTCCCTAAGTCACCAGTTTTAATAGCTAGGACAAGCCTCTAACGATAACCCATAACTCGGGCACAGTTGGCAAATTTTGAGCGAAGCTATTTCAAAATCAAAGCTCATTAAGGCGTCTATTATAACAAATTCAAAAAAAAAAATCCCTAAAATTTATCATGAACTACTTTCCTTCACGCCTTTACGTTGGTTGTGATCAGTTTGCATGTAAACAAAGCGGAAAGACACACTCAGATGGGGAACCACGTTTTTCATTTTGTATCGCAAAAGACAGATACACACACATACACAAGCTTCCTGTTATTGTTATTGATTGCGCAAGTGTTGAGCTAACAGACGGAGTTTTTCCATTTCTTCGTTTTTTTAATTCAAACGATTTTTTTAAATTAATGTTAGTGAGCCGACTTTTGTGAAACGGTTCAAGTAAAAGGCCATCTAGTTGTAATTGAAATTCGTCAATGACATGGAATTTCGGGAATCGGAAGACGTCAAAACCTGACCATGGACGCTGTCCAATTGCATGCCAAAAATCACGGTGATTGGATGTGTTCTGTCGTAGCTATGCTCGAACAACTAATTGTCTCGAGTCTTGTATAGAGAGAAGACTTTTTCAATTATTATTCAAATTGGTCAGTTTTTTAATGGCCATTACTTTTATACGACACGACCAATCACCATGATACCAACCCCATGTCACTCACCATGTCCTTCCCTTTCTCTGTGGCAAGTATCACCGCAATCGGCTGAAGATCTTTGGAGGAGATAGGTAACAAACGTCCCCTTCTCAAAACCCGGAAAAACCCCTGAAAATGCAAGTTTTTGGACAAATATTCCTCCATGACACGGAATTTCGGGAAGCGGAAGGAGTCAAAACCTAACCATGGACGATGTCCAATCGCTTTAAAAAACTCACGGTGATCGGATGTGTCATCTCGTACCTATGCCCGAACAACTAATTGTCTCAAGTCTCGTAAAGAGAGCTTCGCTCAACAAAGCTTAGGGGCAAAGCAACGTTTTCTGCTCGGTAGGTTCTTACGTTCTAACCGCATTGAGCCCACTTCTTAGAAGACGAATATATTCGTTCGAGCTTCTGGTAGCTTATTGTGCAAATACCAAGTCAATTCGTTCCAGCCAGTTGAAGGAATAAATGACGGGGGGGGGGATACATATACCATAGTTAAAAAGAATATTACGGGATATTATATGTATGTATATATATGAAAGATATAAAATGCCCCGTAAGATATTTGTAACTAAACATTAGGTACACTCATTCAATATTTGTGTGTTTCCAGATATTTTGCGAAAACAGCAGCCAACAGATAATAGCACTTAAGTTACAATACAGTTATTCTTTTATTTCCTCGCCGTCAGTCGAAGTACGGCTTCACGAAAGCATCAACGACATTTACCATTATTTCTTCTGCGGAGAGATAATCTTTGACATATTTCGTAATAAGAAGATAACACGCCATCCTATTACAAGCAGTTAAACATGTGTTCATATACCTCCACACTGGTCACATTCCAATGAATTTTTATTTATCTTTGACTCACCGTCAGCCGTTGCCAAAAAATAAAAGAGAATTCAGAGAAGTTGATGTATGTTTCAGATATTTGCGAAATAACGGATAAATAACATAATTCATGTAAGAACAAAAACTTAAAAAATACGGTTAAATTAAAGATATACAGAGAGAGAACGGAGGGTAATGGCGGTACAGATTTCTAAGGAACAAAAGCTGTGCTCTAGAACCGTAGAGACAATTTCGCACTGAAAGCTTAGCTCAAGGGTTCCTTTCAACATTTTACTCATTATCTACACGGCTGTATCCGAATAATATGACCACCTACCTAATAATGGGAATCACCACCCTTGCCCGGAAGGAGAGCGGCGAGATGGCGTACCATGGACGCAATAAGGCCGTAGAAGGTTGCTCGAGGAACACGTGCCCATTCGGACTAGAGAAGAGCACGGAGGTCCCGCAGATGACGTGGATGTGGGTCGGCACGTCACACCTTTCGATCCGAATAGTCCCAGATGTGTTCTATGGGTGGTACCAGCGGTCCCACGTCACACCAGGAAAACGTCACCCAGACAGACACACTCCTACCGTCGGACTGTGCTTGACCGGCAAGCGTGTCCGAAGGTTGTTTCTCGTGTGTCTGACGCCGTATTCGTCCCCGCCCGTCACATCTGTAGAGTAGAAACCCCGATTGATTGGAAAAGGCATCCTTTTTCCACTCTTCCACTGTCCAAAGACGGTACTTCCATGCAAACTGCAGGCGTTGTTGCCGATGGACCTCTGTTAACATGGGCGCCTGCACGCAACGTCAACTCCGACGACCCATGCGTAACGGAGTTCGCTCTACTGCCGTCGATTGCCCTTTACAGTCGACGGAGGCGACGTTCTCCTCTGGGGTTGATGGAACTCCACAGTTATAACGTCATGAGGTACTCTGTGTGCCAGCGGTCCATTCTTGGTACACCCTTACTACAGCACCTTGAACAGCCCATGGAGTGTGCTGTTTCTGTGATGATTCTATACTTGGCGCTGTTGCCGATAATCGTTCCTTTTTTGCACGTCCGTCAAGTCACTATTTCTGCCCATTGTGCTTAGTGACGCATTATGCCTGATATGTCCTCTCCTGCCGCTTATATGTCCATGTAGTCGACCTTGTAATGAGCACTCTGTGCACAGCGATTCCAGGGATGGTCATGTTTTTTCTGATACGACTGTGTATGTTCTTTAGCGATGTTGACTTTGGTGAT
Source organism: Macrothele yani (assembly GCA_039090855.1). Classification (NCBI taxonomy): domain Eukaryota; kingdom Metazoa; phylum Arthropoda; class Arachnida; order Araneae; family Macrothelidae; genus Macrothele; species Macrothele yani. Next base: position 184,435,981 of record CM076990.1, on the reverse strand, counting down.
TTTATGAAGCCACTTCGTGAAAAATCTTGTAAAGAGGATCAACAAGTTCGTATGCAAGCATCAGGACCATTCCTAATTCTTGGGTGCAATGTTCACTGCCTTTGGCAAAGTTATCAAATCTACGACGCCAATTTCAAGCCACTTTTATTTTAAACTTTACAATCCCTACCATGTTCAAAAACACTGGATTTTGCCTTTCATATCAGCTTTGAAAATTCGGTAAATGTTTTCCTGGTTACACCAGTCGAATACAAAAAGAATTTCCAGAATTCTTTTGGAAGAGAAGACATTCATACAAATCGAAAATACTGTTGCGCTCCTTAGTGGAGAAAAATCGTACAGAAAAAATCAGGAGCATGTGAAAACAGCATACTTTCTTCTAAATCTGATTTCAAGAACCTAAATACCGTCGAATACAGAATTCTACATTTGCGTCAGCTAACAGAAATACGAAGAATTAAAAGTAGTTAGAAATATGAAGTGGTGTCGTGTTTGTAAATAGAGGCATACTTTTCCCTCCAGCGGGAAAATTATGCATCTGCGAAATCAGATGTTTTATTTTCTTTCTAGAATGTGTCGCTGGCCAATGTAGAAGGAAACTCTTCCAATAATTCTAAACGTAGACGTGGGTAAACTGAGAATTCGAATTTACGTCACCAGGAAGGAATATTTCGCACCACGACAGGTAAGAAGTTTTATAAGAAGTTTTGTAAGAGGCGTTTTTTCGTAACCAGCTCTCAGATGCGAAAAGAATTTTCCGGAAATTACGTGTAGATATACACTGAAGAGCAATTGAATTAGAGACAGCTGGCGTTATGCAAATATGACGCTGTGGGCGTCCCTGTAAACGGAAATGGCATGACGTACGCAGCTATCCGACAATATAAGGAGTGATGCGACAGGAATCAGTAAGAGTTAGCCGCGGGTGGCCTAGTGGGCAGCGATCGTGACTGAAACGAGAAGGACATCAGGTTCGTTCCCTGGCAGGTACGAACGCTCGATTCACTAAATACCCGCCGTGCGTCTGATGGGCACGTTAAGCCGTCGGACCCCGGGTACTGGCCCCCGGTAATAAATAAAGGCGTTTTCCTCCTCCTTTCTACTTCTCTTCCGTGTCACTTTCCTATCGGGCACTCTAGCCCGAATCTCCTAGTTTCCTATTTCTTAGGGTTGTTTAAGACCTGGGGTCAGACACTCCCTTCCTAAAATCCTCTACATACGATCATTGATTATTGATCAGTAAGAGTCGGACGCAGTATTGGTAAGACGAAGGATCTAACCACATTTAATCGTGGGCAAATTGTCGTGGCCCGACTAATGGGTCACTCCATCTCGGAAGTCGTGCAGGCCCTGAGATTTTCACGAGCCACTGTGTCACGGGTGCACCGTGAGTGCATCGAATGCGGTAAAACCATCCCTGAAAGGGCCAACTGCCGTGGACAACAGCGTGTGGATAAGCGGGGTCATCGTCGGCTAGCTTCCATTGTAACAGCGGATAGACGGGCCACAGCGCAATAAATCACTCGGCAATTTAACGCTGGTGCACAAAAACGTGTAAACAGCCACACCATCCAGAACCATCTCCTCGCTATTGGGTACATAAACCATCGTCCCACGAGGGCACCGCTACTGACCGCGCATCACAGGGTGCAAAGATTAGCATGGGCGCAAGGACATCGCCACTGTACCCTAGACATGTGGAAAAATGTTGCCTGGACTGATGAGTTGAGATTCACGTTGGCACATGCGGATTGCAGGATACGAGTACGGCGCAAACCACATGAAGCGATGGATCCTTCTTACCAGCAGGGTACTCTTCAGGCAGGTGGGGGTGACATTCTGGTCTGGGTACTGTTTACGTGGACTAAAATGGGATCCCTGGTACGTGTGACATCGTCGCTCACAGGTCAACGTTACCGGGATATCCTGGACAACCGTTTGTTCCCGTTTGTGCGTCTTCAACATCCACTGGGGACCTCATCCTTCAACAAGACAATGCAGCTCCCGAATTGTATTCGAATGGTTGGATGAACACTTCACCGACGTGACCTCGCTTCCTTGGCCAGCTAGGTCACCTGACATCAATCCCATTGAGCACATCTGGGATACCATCGAGAGAGATATTCGAGGCTCTGACCCCTCCATGAAATATTCGTGAACTGTGGGAGCTTTTTAAGGGGTCGTGGATCCGTATGGCTTCCCAACGCTTCAGGTGTCTTGTCGAGTCAATGAGGAGACGAATCGTCGCCGTCATCAGGGCGAAAGGTGGTGCTACATTTAACTAGATAGGTATCTCTAATTCAATTGCTCTAAGCTAATTTTGATCGATTCAGACGAACAAAATTAAATGAAGTACCTGAATTTAACAAAGAACAGAAAAGCTAGGGAGATCACTTTAAACAAGCAAAGTACCAAAATTTAATGATATTCCGTATTGAACGAGGCAAAGAAATTTTGCTGCGCACTGTCCTGTAATGGAGGAACAGAAATGATGGTATACAGGAAGAAACTGCTGCAGTGCAGAGAAATCGTTGTGTACGAGTGAAAGAATACTGATAGCATAGAAACGGTGGAAGAGTACATCAAATTTTAACAAAGGAGCTGTACTGACTGTCTCCGCCACATAATTCAGGTATCGCGTCAACAAAGTTGTAAAAAGGCTAACCTACTCCTAGGCAAAAAAGGTTATGTAGGACTCAGGCACATGTAATCAAATTCGTGGACGAAAACTGCGGAGAGAGAAATATGGGACCAATGGAATGGGGATACCTCCGACAGTCTTCCTCTGCTCTGCAGTGGGTAATAAGACTTGCTGGACTAGTGTCCATTGCCGCTTTCACCCTCCAAGAGAGCGTTGCATCGAGAGAATCGGCTCTACATTTGTTTCATGTGTGTTATGCAATTAATCATCGGCCTGTCTCCCGTTGCCATCAAGTAGAATATAAATGGAAGATTTAATTAATAACCTATACTGCTAATGTAGTTAATTAATGCTTTCAAATATATCCATTTGTTATGAATATCTTACCACATAAAAGGCAAGACTTGAGACGACTTTGATCTTTCTTACGCCATAAACAAAGACTACGCACGCCATTTAACAGAAGAAGACGAACATTTATATTCAAAAAATAACACGCATAACACGGTGATAAATATTTTGCTTACATCTTCTTTCTTTTGTTCGAAGGTAGAGATTTTCTTTTCGGGTGCGATGGAAGTGGAAGCACGCAGTTGTAGGTTGTAAGATGCTTTACGTTACTGCGCAGAGTAGGGCAAAGACGAACGCTACTGTCCTTCGCGAACTTGATTGCTGTTTTAAACCTCGCCTATGCCGCTACAGAAAGGAAAGTTACCTCTTGAAAAGATTGAAGCTAAACGCCGGAAACCCGATTGCCATCAAGCAAGGCGGCAACAGCGCACTGCAGTAGAAAGACAGAAAGTTAACCGCCGCAATGCCGAATATGCCAGACGAAATAGACAAAAATGCAGTGTAGTTGAAAGAAATGATGATATTCGTCGTTTGCGTGATCGTCGAAGTAATATGAAGCCGTAACATACTGGTACTGAAGCTTAATCTCAAAGCATTAGAAATGTTCATATTGCAAAGTTTCATGTGCAAATATATTTTCCAACATCGTTGACCTAATTGATAAATGCTAAAAAAGATCATAAAAAAAGGAAACAAGTAATACAAAAAACAAAAAACAAGGGGTAGCATGCAAAAAAGCATGGGGTACCATGCCACGTCCCTTGCCAAGGTAGGATTATCATCCAGCATACGCATCCGTATTTTGTATTTCTATGCATGAACATCGAAGCACATCACGGGTGTGTTTCAATGCACACTCATTATTTGCGATGACTCCTCAAAAGATACTAATAAACGCTTGAATAGCAATACATTATTTCCAGAACTCGTCGTATTCTTATCTCAACGGGATTTACAGAGAGTATAATATAAACATATAGGCTCCTTATCACGTATGCATATTTTCACATGGTAAACATTTTCACCCAAAAAACAGATTTAGCGAGCACCCGGATGTAACGAGCGTTTCCGTCGGCGAGCTCCTCCTTATAAGTGAGTTCTACTGTACGTTCCCTCAAAATAATTAGTATCAAGCGTGTAGTTAAATATCAAGAAACTATAAGTTCTGATGACCCGGTGTGTGTTTTACTAATCCACTCTCTTCCGCTTTTCTGAAGACGAGAGTTCAAGATCATATTGCTCGCCCCTGTAGTGAAGTGGCCTCAGCACCTGCTTACGACAATTCGTCCAAGATGGGTGCGGGTCCAACTCCCAGTGAGGCACTGATGTTGTGTTTTCTTTTACGGCACTTGCTCTCTGTCTCTCCCTCTCTCTGTTCCCTGGAAACAGTGGTCCTAAATTAGGGACGAGAGATTGCTTATAGCCCTTCGAGTTGCTCACGGTGGTCGTTAATCCTACGTAGAAACAAGATTGTGTTGCCCCAGTCATATACTTGCAATCGTATAGGCTACTGTCAAGAGCCTTCAGCAGTTCTCCAGTTTTGTGCAGAGATTTATGGATAATCTACATGAAAAACATTCACGAGGCAATCAATTTTTGTTTATATTAATTAAAGCGTCACTGTAGTTTTGATATCACATTCGTTCCTGCTATATCAAAATGTTAATACTTTTTTTGGAAACAGACTTTCAACTCTATAAGTTACGGGTAAATTACGTTTCTTCCTGTGTTCACTACTTTTCTCGTTCAATAGAAATCTAAATAATAATAACAATAACAGCGATAATTAATTTATTAAAAATGCAGAACACTGAGAAAGAACATCCACTCATGAGCTGCTCAAATTCCGTTTGCTTTCCTTAACGAGTTTTCTTTGTGTTGGTAATTACTTTGTTATGACATACATCTCCCTCAGTATTTGTTTAAGTGATGCATTTGTAAATATTTATTAGTTGACTCTAAAACCTATATGATCTAATCAAAACTCATGCGTATTTTGAGTTCCATCTTGCTAAATGCACAAGTAATTGCCCCTGTTGTTTTCTCTGTGTGTGCATGCGGGTTGCTTTATTTCTTTACTGTAGACACTGCCAATGCCAGAAAAATATGATTAGTTTATGAACACCAGAAAAGCACGTGTTCGTTTGAAGCTTCTAATATACAAATCTTATTTACTCAATTTTTTCTTATCTTATTTACCTGCAGCTTTGGGTTGAATGCACCGAATGAATCACAGTGGTTTCTGAAAAAGAAAACAATTCCAGTTCGTTATTACTTGTACCAGAGTTACATATTGTCTTTTTCTGATTTACTGCATTTGTCCGTATTGTTAGAAAAACGTTATACCCTTATAATAAAGAAACAATAAACGTATTTACCGTCTTAACGATGTCAGACATGCAGGAAAATCTTTCTCATCGTTAAATAACGTTGAGTAAAAATAAATTCTGTATATACTTAATTTATTAGATTGATTTTCCGCTTTCTACATAATCCATGTGATATTACTCCTCACTTTACATCGCTTATTCGCAAAAGTGTAATGTTGCAATGATTAGGTTTTTTTTTGGTTATTTTTCCCACACAACCGAAAAAAAACCACTTTGATTTTAATCTCGTTCTTCATAGTTTTTTTTTTTTTTTTGGAGGTTTAACGACCACCGTGAGCAACTCAATGGGCTATAAGCAGTCGCCCGTCCCTAATTTAGGGTCACTGGTTCCAGGGAAGGGAGAGAGCCAGTGCCGTAAGACAAACACAACATCCATGCCTCACCGGGATTCGAACCCGGCCCCCTTTCGGGCGAAATGATCAGAGGCCAACGCCTTAGACCACTGTGCAACCCGGGCGGCGTTCTTCATAGTTAACAGACATGCAAAGTAGGGACATACTATTAAAGTAAGCAGTTTGAGAAATAACTGCAGTAAAATCAAACATCAAAATCTCGTTGCAGCAATGCTATGCCACCCAGCAGGATAAATCTTACCCAGTGAGTCCCCCTTGGAATCATTTGGTTCACCCGTTGATGAGTTATACGAGCTATCAGTTTTCTTAAATTAGTTTGTTTTATTCTTGACATTGTATATATATTGCAACGATCAGTATATTTCATTCTACACAAGATATCGGTTTCCTTATTTCAGTTTGTTACATTCTTCACATTATATGTATTAGGTGTGCAACCTAATTTTCGGCACCTAACCTCAAGCGATCATAGAACGTCGGCAAATATAAATAGCTGTGTGAGATAATGGCTGATTGCAGCGCCATCCAACAGCTTTCCAGGCAACCGTAATCGCTCACAACTGTAGTGACAGAAGGGACGAAAGTTGACGGTGAAAGCAATGTCGTTCGAGAAGCAACATTTGAGGCACTGCCTCCTGTTCGCGTTTCAGCTGAAAAAAGTTCCGCGTAAGCCCAGAAAATGATCTGTGCTGCTTTGGGTGAGGCTTATGTGTCTTACAGTACGTGTAAGAAGTGGTTCCAGCGGTTTAAGCAGGGAAATTTCGATCTCCGTGATGCAGAACGTCCGGGACAGCCACAGAAAGTTGACGATGAGGAACTGGAACAACTGCTGGACGCGGATCCCTGTCCCATACAGTCAGAGCTTACCCCGGAACTCGGAGTAACATGGCAGCAAAGCGCCTGCACAAGCTTGGACGGATTCACAAAGAGGGCCGTTGGGTGCCCCACCAGCTCACACTGCGAACAAGTCTAGGTGCTACGATGTTGCTGTGTCCTTGCTCTCCAGATTCAAGAAGAAGGATATCCTCCAGATGATTTTGACCTGTGATGAGAAGTGGATCCTCTTCAATAATTCTAAGCGGCGCAAATCGTGGGTTTATCAAGGTCAGCCTACCACCAGTGCCGCCAAACCGAATATCCATGCCAGGAAGTTGTTGCTGTTCATATGGTGGGATCAGCGTGGTGTCGTACACTATGAGTTTCTCAAACCTGGTGAAACGGTCAATGCTGAGCGTTATTGTCAGCAACTCATTCGTGTGAGTGACGCAATTAAGGCGAAAAGGCCATACACCGGCAAAGGCAGAAAGTCAGTCCTGTTGCTACAGGATAACGCGCGTCATCACACCGCAAAAACGACTTTAAACACGATCACCGACCTGGGGTGGGAGATTGTTTCCCACCCGGCCTATTCTCCAGACTTAGACCCGTCGGATTATCACCTCTTTCGCTCCCTGCAACATCACATGAGTGATACGTACCAAACTTCTGTCGAGGAGGTCCACACAAGTATTGATGACTTTATTAACTCTAAAAAGCCCTCTTTTTTCCGCAGTGGCATTCGGCAGCTCCCTAGATCGATGGCTCAAATGTATCTAACACGACGGGGAGTAAATACCTAATTAGGTACGTATTCGATTTGCTATAATGCACTATCAAAGTGTCGTTCCTGTAGCCGAGAATTAAGTTGCACACCTAATATACTGCAAATATCAGTGTATTTCGCCCTGCACGATATCAGTTTGTATTATTGTCGCCACTGTAAGAGCAACGATCAGTATATTTCCTTCTACACGAGTTATAAGCCTTTTTAATTCTCTCTGTTTGATTTCTGACACTACATACCGCAAAGATCAGTGAATTTTCTTCTACATGAGATATCAGTTTTCTAAATTCAGGTTGTTTTATTCTGGACACTTTTTGCCGAAACGATCAGTGAACTTCGTCCAACACGAAATATCAGTTTTCTTAATGCACTTTATTTTATTCTTGACACTGTATATCCTAACAATCAGTTTTTTAGTCCTACAAGAGATATCAAATTTCTTTTTTCAGTTTGTGTAATTTATAATGAAGTAAATTTCTCCGTCATCTTTGTCCACGCCGGGCATCGAAGCCGGGTCCCTTCATTCCGGAATAAGTCGCTCTCCCAACTGAGCTACGCGGACGTATGCTATCGATGCTATCTGCCTTTATCTCTTGTGCATCCTGCGGTGCAGGCAAGTCACAAATTCTTAACACTGCATAAGGTAACGTTCAGTAAATTCTTTTCGGCACAACCAATCAGTTATTTTTTTATTTGGATTGTTTTATTCATATTACTGTATACCGCAACGACCATCTCATTTAGTTTTACACCGACGGACAGTTCCTTAATTCAGTCTTTCTTGCTCTTGGCCTGTATAACTAAACATAAACTACGTACAATAACACTTCAAAAAGCCAAGCACCCGCCCTGTTTAAACGATGTACTTTAGTAACTAATCTCAAGAATATTTAACCAATAAATTCTTTACAGCCCGATTTGGGCAATTGCTAAAGCACTTTCGCGCCGCGTAGCGTAAAATTCCCTAACAGAAAAATGTATGTAAACATTGTCACTGTGTAATAAGGTTGAATCGCAATGTTCTTGGTTCACCTCTTAGAAATAAATTTAGTTTAACAACTTCATAAAACATGAAAAAGATATTTGAAATATGTTCGGCCAGGTGTGCATACACTGACGTGCAAAAATTAAGGACGAGACGGTTTTTCGAATGTAACGTCGCGCAGAAGTGCTCCACATCGACTCAAATCATACCATAAGATCCCCAAGATGTAAGAATATGGGACAAGTGAGCAAAACCGTCCAAACAAGGAATCCAAAGGATACAAAGGTACTTATTGAAAAGGTGGCTTCTAGCACAACTGGACAGAAAACAGAAACGTCCATGTGACAGGCGGCTGCCAAAAAATATTCAGTCTTTGGTAGGGGGTATGATCACCCCTGACTGCGTTGAAGGATTTACAACGTCTGTCCATGCTGAGGACGAAGTTGTCAGGGAGCTGTTGAGAAGACAGACACGTCAATGTGACAGGCGGCTGCCAAGAAATATTCAGTCTTTGGTAGGGGGTATGATCACCCCTGACTGCGTTGCAGGATTTACAACGTCTGTCCATGCTGAGGACGAGGTTGTCAGTACCCATTCCTCTTGTAGTGCCAATCGCAGCTGCGGAATCGTAGCTGGAGGCTGGTGACGTGCTGCCAAGCGTCTCCCAAGAAAGTTCCACCCGTGTTCGATTGGATTTAGGTCTGGGGACCTAGCGGGCCAATCCATGCGTTGAATATCTTCACTCTCCAACAGCTCTGCGACAGCCACTGTACGATGAGGTGTAGCGTTGTCATCCATGAAGAGAAACTCAGGACGCACAGCACCTCTAAACAGACGCAGAGAACCTCGGTACAATAGCGGACACCGGTGACTGAACCTCCTTGGAATATGTGGAGGTCAGTACGGCTACCAAGCATGTACCGCCCCAAACGAGAACTCCGCCACCTTCAAAACAAACCGGTCCCTTTCGTTGATGTTGGAGGTGTGATTGCGTGTCCCCTGCCCTCTCCAGATGTGTATACACATGCGTACGTCCTGAATCGCTCGTCAGACTACATCGGCTCTCATCCGTGTATAAATACACTGCTGGCCATTAAAAGTGCAACACCACAACATATCAAAACCATATTTATTGTAGATGATACAACGGTGAATCGCTTACAAATACAGCACAGTGTGACGAGGGGAACATATGACGCTCAATATCTGGTGTAGCCAACATAGTTGGCAATTACAGCTGCTATGCTGCCGGAAGAGACGTTGTATGTCTCTTTGAGGAATGTCCTTCACGCAGCTTCGATACGATGCCATAGTTCCTCCGTTGTAGCCGGGGGTGGTAGCTGGCAGACCAGTCGTCCGGCGATCATGGACCACACGTGTTCAATAGGCTACATATCCGGGGTCAGCGAGGGTCAAGAAAGACGTTGTACATGGTGGTGATCCAGGAAGTCTTGAACGTTGCATGCCACATGCTGTCGCGCATTATCCTGCTGGTAAATGGCACCAGACAGTCCCCGAAGATATGGTACAACAGCAGGCTACAATACCTCAGTGATGTAACGATGGCTGTTCAACATACTGGTAATGCGGAAGAGGCGCATGCGGGAGTGGAATCCAATGGAACCCCATACCATAACGCCGGGTGCCGAGCTGGTATTGCGGAGTACAATCCAGGACTCATTCAATCGGTTGCCGTGCTATCGCCAGGCACAGATTCTTCCATCATGGTGCTGCAAACTGAAGCGGTATTCGCCCGGAAGCACGATGTCTTGGCATCAGCTCCTCCATGCGCGACGTTTTTGGCGCCATTGCATTCGAGGACGCCGTTGTTGAACACTCAAAGGTAGCTGAAGCAAAGTTTGCCGGGGGAAAATTCCCCATTCCTGCAGACGAAGTCCACCCGTTCGTTCGGAGCTGTATATTGTGCCAGAGACGTGAACTGTTAAGCTACGGTGGTTAATGTTGCTGTGTGATCTGTCAGAGCCATGCGCTCCAAATTTCGGTCCTCTCGTTCGGTGGTATGACCTGGCCGCTGGGAAAGCGAATATCGGCGTGTTCGTTCCTCCGCTTTGCACTGGCGAAATATTCTCTCCACCGTGGCAGCCTGCCTTCCCACACGAGCACCGATGTCTCGGAGTGATAATCCACAATATCGATATGCCACAATTCTCTTGCGATGGAAGTCGGAAATCTGCTGTTAGTACGGCCATTGTCTTCGACAGCGCGTGTTTCAGTTGTCCGTGTCCAGAACCAGCGGCAAACACACACTTCGAGTGCTGAACACTGTCTCCTTGTGCACCCCTCTTATACGTTTCCAGGAGGCGTTACTGTCTTACATGATTTCTATATGTGCTGTCCGGTTAATTATTTACATGTGCGCCCGTGTTTTGCCCCTCTGCCAACTTTTGAACCTCTCGGATGCGATCTTCCTGGTGCTGTACTTTTAATGGCCAGCAGTGTATATGTACTTACCTAATAACGGGTATTTATTTTTAACACAGATAACAGATATGCCGCTTTTAAATTCGACAAAAAATGCGTCTTGAGAGCATGTTTCTATTGTTTTTAATATTTTAAGGATGAGCATCGAAAGTTAGGAAAAGCCACGCGCCTCTGTCTAATCGTCGCTCGTTCGAGACTGGGGAATCCAATGCGGTACAAGCAAATCATATATGTTTTGGACAGAAAGCATGCTTGCATTTAACTCTCGTATATATATAGATGTGTTCCTCAAGGGTTCACTCTGGTGAGTTCAGGAGTCGCGAACACGACGTATCTGCTGCTGGACCAGACCTTTCTTCGTGTAATATACGTCTGTTATATTATCTGTAGACTGGTCCCTAATCTTCATTTTTCTTTTTATTTCTTTCCCCAAAGGCTGTTAGAGTATCCGAGGACTAGGGGGTGAATTTTTCCTATTTTCTTTGTTTTCTATCTTAACCAGTGAGAGTCTGCCTTCTCTCCTAACTGGCAGAGCTATTAAATGTATCCCCCAACCCTTCTGGTCAGCGTGGAGGATTAGACCGATATGAAAACGAAACGGAGGGAAAAGAAAGACCGAAATAGCCAAGGCCAAAACCGACATTATTCTCCGGACTGGTAAAGGAGATCCACTATCTCCAAAAATATTTAACTCAGTATTAGAAGATATTTTTGGAAACGTAAACTGGAAAGAAAAGGGATTAAACATAAATGGATGGTGCCTAAATCACTTAAGATTTGCTGATGACATAGTCATCATTGCAACTAGGAACAAGGAAATGCAAAATATGATAAAGGATTTGTGACGTATATTCTAAATCAACTTTCCTTTTTAGTTTCTTTCCCTATGTAAATCTTGAGTTTATTCTCAGTTATTCTTCACTCTTAACGTGATATCTTTTCTCTCAAACGAATACTGTTGGCAACATAATTCAGGTTGAATGAACGTGACGTATGCCTGATTTGATAAGAACGAGAGATAAAAACGACGACTAAACTGTTGCTGAAAGAGTTACTTGGCGAGCATTGTTAAAGGTAGCGTTGCTGGCGAGCTTTGTGTTAAGAGCTGTGTGATGTGTGGAGAGTTTAATGCGAAGTACTATATGATGTTATGATTTGTTATGGAAGTGCTACATCTTGAATAAAGCATCTTTTCCGTAAGTTTGATTTCTGTTGCTTACATGTTTCGTCTGGCCGCTAAGGTTTAATTTAGGGACAATTTCATCTTATGGTTTTTTAAATAACGTAGAAGTACGAAAAGACTTCTACGTCATAGATTTATAGATGGAAATTATCGAAAAAGATCTGACAATAAACAAAGCAAAAACTAAATATGTAAACAATACAGAAAAGGATACTGAAAATATTTTGATAGAAGGAAAAGAAATTGAAAAGGTAGACGAATACATCTATTTAGGTCAAGTAATCAGTTTTAAAGGAAGACAAGAAAGAGAAATCAATAGAAGAATTATCCAAGGTAATAGAGCCTTTTGGATACGTAAAGACTATTTAACCGATGATCTTCCATTGTGTTTCAAAAGAAAAAAATCAATGCATGTATTATCCCCATGTTTACTTACGGAAAGGAAACGTGGAGAGACAATGGAGCGAGAGTGTAAAAAAAAGAGTATCGGAAAGAACGTTAGAGAGAAGAATGTTAGGAATATATAACAAGAGACGAAGTTAGAGATAAACTTATAAGAGGAAGAACAGGAATAATAGATATTATAAAAATAATAAAATAATGAAAGTGGAGATGGGCAGAGCACGTTGGAAGAATGAAGGATGAACGATGGACACGATTAATAACAGAATGGCAACCGAGAGATGGAAAGAGACGAAGGGGGCGCCAGAGAATAGGATGGAGAGATGACCTTCAGAAATTTAAGGGTGCTAAATGGTGGACTGAGGCTAAGGATCGAGGAAGTTGGAAAAGACTGGGGGGGCTGTACCCAGCAGTGGGTGCCAAGAGGCTAAAAAGATGTAAATGTAATACAGAAAATACGTATTCTGAATTTCGGCAAAGAACATATACTCGCTTAAAACTAAGATTCTAAACAAAATACATCTGTCTAAAATTGCTAACTAAAAGACTGAGGTTTAATATGACGTAAGTGGAACTTAAGTAGCGTAAACCTGAAGAATTAGAGATTTCTAAGAGTTTGCAAATTCCATGGCTTTCTTTTCCCGTTATCACAGTGTTGTTTTCTGGTTAGTACATACAGTTGAACCTCCGTGTGGCATCGTCCTTCGTAACGACTGAGCCTATTGTAATGAGCGGCAATGAAGATTTCACTTAATTTCCCACAGGCGCACTGCTCATTTGTAATTGTTAAACCGATTGAACGCTGATTGCAAACATTTGTTAAAATGGCAGCGATTATTTCTCATAACAGCCGTTGCTAATCGCACAAGGGAATGTATATATTCTCACTAAATCCCGATGCAAGTGAGGCACTTGGTCGACACAGCGTTTTACGCAAGGCTCTAAATTTTAAACATACCCTACTCTCTGTTGAAAGTAAAACACCAAGAAAGGCATGAGACATTGAAATGAGATTTATAAGGTGCATTGGTTATGACACAAGACGTACTTGATCAGAAGTACAGACCTGCAAGTGATGTGGAACACACAACACAGCATCTTGTAGCTGTGTACTTTGTGTACGCACCACAAAAGACGCTAACGGCTCGTACACGGTGTGGAATCAACTGGAAGAAGTTCTGATTATCGCATTACGGAAGGGCATTCGATGCTGTCTCGATTCTTATCCAAATTCACTTTGGGTAACTGCTGACAGTTCGCCGTGGGTAACAATTAACATCCCATGATCAGTTGAACATGGCTCTCACAAAACAAACAAACAAAAAAAAACAGAGAGAGAGAGAGTAGACTGATACTCTCTGTAGATAATTTATGCTATGCATCTTTTGCATGCCAAGATCTTTGTGGGTGTAGAAGAAAATGAGTGATTCGAGAGTATACATTTACTTACGTACAACACATTGCATTTTTTCCCGTCATGGACGACCACGCCAAGCAAAAGTCCGGTACATACTAAGTGGAATTAAATCATAATATTATACAATAAGGTTTACTAATTCCTTACATTGACGGGTACCTTAGTAGTTGGATTAATGAGTGTTATGACCGTAAAGCGAATGGAATAAGATAAATACACAGTTGAAGTGGACCAGGAACATCAAATACATGTAGAAGTCATCGCTCTTTCTACGTTTTTAAGTGAGTCACGGAAAATTTTTTCATCGGCCGCTATCGGGAATCGAACCCAGGGTCTTCCAGTTACGCGCCGGATATGCTTCCACTGCACCACAGCGGCCTCGAAATTCTCCAGACTCACAAACGACAAACTGCCAAACCACATCGCAGGGTTGCTTCTTTGGAGCCCCGCACAATACTGGGTATTCACCAAAGATGAACAGCAGCAACTGAACAAATAACTAGAAGGCAAATAAATGATAAATGAATGATTTATCATTCATTTGCCTTCTACGTGGTTATTTGTTCAGTTGCTGCTGTTCGTCTGTGGTGAATCCTCACCATTTTGCGGGGCTATAAACAAGCAACCCTGCCATGTGGTTTGGCACTTAGTCGTTTGTGTGTCTGAAGAATTATTTCGACGCCACTGTGGTGCAGTGGAAGCATATCCTGCGCGTAACTGGAAGACCCTGGTTTCGATTCCCGGTGGCGGCTGATGATGACAAATGTTTTCGTGACTCACTTAAAAACGTGGGAAGAGCGATGACTTCCATTTGATGTTGAAAGAAGTTATGTGAGTCATAAAAGTTAAATATTTACTAAATTATAGCGTTAGCCATAGAAACTATTTCGACAGATTAGTTTTTCAAAACAATCTTTATTTTCAATAATATATTTATATATTATTCAGACTTAGACGAAAGTAACAAACGATACTGACACCGATAAGATGCGATGTAGCTATGTCATCTGCACATGCGCAAGATAAAATGCGAGCTCAAGGTAGAAAGAAAAACTGAATCGCAAGTCTGTTGGTGATGGGGGCTGGTAACTTTTGGTGTAGGATATCTAGGTTACCTCCTATCGTGTTATACAGTCACTCTATTAGGTGTGCAAATAAGTTTTAAAGGGTTTTTTGTGTGACGTATACCGCTAATTTACATATCCGACATTCGCCTGCTTTGTTGTCATACGACCATAACTGGTCCTGAGTATAAAATGTGACACAGAAGTTTGCCCAACAATCAAACGCACTTGCACATCGGTAATTGAAAGATGGCATGCGGTACTGCATTTATTCGACAATGCATTCGTTACGAATTTCATCAAGGAAAAGGTGCTGCAAAAGCATGTGCATCGATCTGTTCTGTTCTGGGGGAGAATATTGTATCAAAGAGCACGTGTGAGTTTTGGTTTAGACGATTTAAAGCAGGTGATTTTGATGTTAGCATTTGGGAACGTAGCGGCGGCCCGCATAAAGTTGCTCATGACGAACTGCAAAGTATTGCTGGATGAAGATTCATCTCAAACGCAAAAATAACTAGCTGAACAACTGGGGATAACTCAACAAACCATTTTCAATCGTTTACGCGCAATGGGAACGATTCAGAAGGAAGGAAAATGGGTGTCACATGACCTGAGCCAGAGGAACAAGGATGAGCGTGTCATCAAGTGCTTGAATCTGTTGAAAAAACGACACAGAAAGTCTTTCCTGTGGAAAATCGTTACGGATGATGAAAGGTGGATATCGTACGACAATCCTAGAAGCAAATAACGCTGGTTAGACCGCGGTGAAGCAACGACTTTGACACTGAAACCCAATATTCACTCCAAGAAAGTTATGCTGTGCGTCTGGTGGGATATGAAAGGTGTGATCTATTATAAATTATTGGAACAAGGTCAAACTGTTACTGCTGATCGCCACAAGCAACAATTGCTGCAGTTGTAAACAGGAAATCTTTCGAAAACGTCCATTCACAGGCAAAGTATTGTGTCCTGTGAAATTACTGCATTACAAAGCTAGGCCGCATGTCGTGAAATCTGTCAAGAAAACGGTATTGTCGCCTGGCGGAGAGGTTCTGGAGCACCCGGCGTATAGTCCCGACATAGCCCTTTCAGACTGTCATTTGTTCCGATCGATACAACATGGTTTGTCTGATGTACAGTTCCGGACATATGATGAAGTGCAAAATGGGTTGACGATTTCATCGCGTCACACGACGAAGCATTCTTCATGGCTGTAATCCGTCAGCTGCCCGAAGGATGGCAGAAGGTGATAGATAATGACGGCGCATATTTTGATTCCTAAAGGTATTGTTCTTTTCTCTCAAATTGCATGTTGAGTTTTCTTAAAACGTTTTAAAACTTATTTGTACACCTAATACATCTCTCGTCAATAGCAGGTAAAACCGCTTGGAGATTGGTAAGCAGCACAATTTCGCCATGACGCAGCGTTTTCTTAGCATCAGAAAAGCATTTTTATAATGGCTTTTGTCACACTTAGCATCGGCCCACAACAAAGAATCTATTATTTTTCTGTCTTCAGCTGGACGTAACTTCCTTGTTTGAGCATAGAGTTCCGCCTTCATTTACATGGCGAAAATGGAGATCTGTCTGAGTTCTTGAATCAAAACGCTGACCTGCAGGCTACCACATTTTATTCCGTGATCTTTGCTTGGAAATGGAAAATGGTAATTGGTAAAACTCGCATATTTGCGGAGTTGCCTTGAGTCGAATTACGGAATATACAGGGTCGTGAATAGCAACGTGTCCAATAAAATCTATTTGCTTATCAGCTGATGTGCAAGTGGATATTGTTAAATCAGTTAGTTAATTATAATGTTTTATGTTTAAAATTGGGTGATTTGTTTGCGTTCCGTCTTGAGTTAATTGAAATGTAAAATGTTAACAGCTTAGCTCACGTTAGGTTTAGCTCTTACTGAGGAAGTTGGCTTCAGTTAAGAACTCGGACAACCTTACATCTTCGTTAAAGCCGAAAATCTAAATTAACTATACATATAACATACTTTCAGAATAACGTCCAAATGTTAAAAGAAATGCGACTCACTCCTAATCCATTTTATTTGCTCCCATGACACGTCTTCCAACACATTTTGCCAGGAAAAACTTAATGGCTTCGAATCAAATCGCAATAGTACTTCGTTCAATGCAGCATACTATACCGTTAGAGTTATCTCTCTCTGCTCTTAACAAGCTTACTAACTTTTGCTCGCATGCTAATCATTACAGAATTGATTTACAGACATTACTCGAGAATAGACTAAGAAAACATTGCCTTAGGATCTCCTAGAGAAACACTGAAACATTGTCTAAAAAGCCTAAGAAGCATATCCTAATTTCACATAACACACTGAACTTTTATCTCAGTAATCTTATGAAGTAACTTGCCCTTTGACTTGCTGTCAGGAGTACCAACTACAAATTCATCGAAAGTAACTCTATGGGGTTAAGTGACAGAAAGATTCAACGGGAAGAAACCAAATTTACATGAGAACAAAGCAGCTCAAAGGGAAGGTAAAATTAGAGATATAAGTCACATAATGTTTGAACAGAATGCATATGAATGATTTTGTATTGAAAAGCTGTTGGTGTCAAACGTTTTAAACGCTTCTTGTAATGCTTTTAAGAAAGTCCATTGAGAAAATACGGCTGACAATGCCCAAACCTCTGAAAACGATACTCGTTTCTTACATTTTCGCAATTGTGGCTTCAGTACATTTTTACAAGCCAAGACCAAATTCGCTGCAAAAGAAGAGACGTAACAGGGAGAAAAGAGTATATAGTGGGGATTATCCGCCAGTTTTCGTAGCCGCATTTGAAGCATTTGTCTCTACTGAATGCTGCTTAGCATCTTACGTTCACGCAGATTTATGTGTTGTACTTTTCTTTTCTCATCTTCAAGTGGAACTTAAAAGAAATTCCAGTTTTCCATGAATTTTTTCACAACAAAATCGCGAATAACTTCATGAAACTGTGTCTATTATCATCACTCATGCACGAAATTATCTGTTTTATTCATTTATTTACATTCTTTGGATAATTGAAAGTTGATATGACTTTTTGACGAAACGAAAACTTTCGACTGCACTAGGGCATGACTTCATTATTTTATTTCATCTCGATATTCATTTCCACCCTCTGATTGAACAATATACATATAATCAAACAATATGCAAGAAGCAGAGGCCAGCTTTACTAGAATAGATTACAACCTTCGATACTCAACATGCCATTTGCCATTGGTGTTGGTTCAACGAATAACTTTGAGTGGCTACTTCTAATACAAAATAAATCAAAAGCTTTTGCATTGGTTTTCAGCCAGAGCTACAGCAGACTTCTCTAAAAACTTTGTTAGTTCACCTCGTACAAATCCATTAATCACCAGGTCACAGAGATTTTTATATGCTCTTGTTTTCATGTGAATGTAACATTACGGTTTTCTAGTAGATTCTCGAAGATACTGGAATATTGTCCGCTCTTAAATTGTTATTCTTCTCTTTCTCAGAATGCTTACCTTTTTCACAAGTAACTTCATTGATATTCCGTTTGCGAAGCAATCAACGAAATGAAATTCACAGGAGGGATTAACCAGGCTCGAAATGGAGATACCGTTTTGCCAACTTGAGGAAGAGAGTTCGTCAATTCTTAGTTTCTTATTTTTCAAAGAAGCGCATATGCTCCAGCTATATCCATTTGTCTGTCTGCCCGTCCGCACGATAACTCGCGTAAAAATGGTTCGATTTTGATGAAATTTTAGTATGTGGTAGGTGACTACCTGGGGACGAACCCTGTTGAAAATGAGCGAAATGGGATCAAAGGTCCGGACATAGGAGCGGGGTCCATTCCGTTGCCCTTATGTGTCATAACTTACGTAAACATACTTCTATTGCGACAAAACTCTAACAACTTGTTCCGGAGGTATATTGAACCGGTTCTGTTGAATAGAATTGAAATGGGGTCAAAGGTCAGGGCACAGGAGCGACATTTATTCCACAGCGATTATCCTCACAACTTGACTAAAAATGTTTCTATTGCGACATCACTTTACTATGTTGTTCCCGAAGTATAATGAACCAGTTCTGTTTAATATCGTGCAATTTTTTAAGTATTGCATACCAATTCATTTTAGCACGGAAATGACGCCGCAGACAGTGAGTGTTACTAGGTGGAGTTCTGTGGTTTGGTTTGTTAAGTCAGTTAGTAATGACCGAGAAAATTTGAAACATGAAGCATTGAGAAGTGATTGAACTTTTAACGGCAAACGAAACTACTTTGGCCATTATTCACAAGCATATACCGGGTGACCAAAATTAAGGAAGAGGCTTTTAGCCGATTAGCGAAATATCTATGAGAAGAAATGCAAAGAAATTTGCAGGAATGCTCTTACGAACATGCGCTCGTGATTTTTAGAAAAAAAAAGTAAAGAAGTTTGATTTGTGTCAGCATTGCTTATGTGACGTTACAAGCACTAGAACAACGTACAAGGTTGATCACAATGCAAAAACAGAGGTATTTGGATCCCTTATATTGACATCGCAGTTGAATGAAATACAATTCCATGCAATATGACTGCTCCCGCGAACATGCGCTCTTGCTAAACGAAATTCCAAAATGACTACACACGTGGCAAAATGTAGTGGCTGCAGAAAACACTAAAACGCTAACTATAAAGAGGGATTACTTTAAATTCGTTATATATTACAAAAATACTTCAATGTTCCACAGTAGAAAAAACGGGTGCGGATGAATTCGTGTCGCAAGTGGTATTATTATGTTTTTCAAGACTGCCAAACCCGGGATATACTCCCAATATACCCAGTTTTTGAGGTGCACTCACAACCAAAAATCTCCCCCTTTGAGATTAAGCGAATGAGGTGGCCCAGGCCATGAAAAATGAATGACTAAACTCTCTGCTATTGGCAAATTCTTAACGTCACAGCTTCTGTACAGCAACATGAGGCGGTGCGCATTCCTGGATGATAATGGTCGAATCAAGACATCATCACTGCTGAAGTTTCGGGACCACAAAGTTGTAGAGTATCTGTTGATACCTGTGGACATTGATGGCACAAGTGACTGGTGCAGTTAGGCCACTTTCTTCGAAAAAATACGAGCCGATAATAAATAATGTCACAAAAACCACACCAAACTGTTACTTTCCTCGAGTGCAATGGAATCTCTTGGCACAAACGAGGGTTTTTCATAGTCGAAATGCGGCAAATTCTTGATATTATCGCTGTCATGCAGAGGGAAATCTGTCTCGTCGCTTTACAAATCTTCCAGGGTAATGCATTGTCCAATTACATGCGAGCGACGAATGTTAGAGCAGACCGTTCCCGAATTAGCCGATCTTGGGGACCAGTGCCCAAGACCGGCTAATTCGGGAACGGTAATCGGATTGAAACTCATCAAAACACAATTCAGGTGTGGGTGGTAGGGATTCACCTTTTGTCGTTGGTAAGGTCAAGGTCAGTACACAGGGATCAATTTCAAGTTCAGATTACAAGAAATCACATTTGTTTGCAATAATCATGTAGGTTTACTTCATCAAGCGAGCTGTGAAGCAAAGATTTCTCAAGCATCGATTTTAAAATGTCGCACAAACGTAAACGCTTGACTCTAAAAGAAAAAGTTGAAATAGTGGAGCTGAGTGAAAAAGAAAGATTAAGTGTGTGCGTTTTAGAAGATAAACTGGGCATTGGAAAAACGCAAGTGAGGGAAATCTTGAAGCCTTGGCAAAATTGTAATGGCAACCAGAAAATTAAGAGAAATTTTCCTAAAATTAATAGTTTAGCTGTGGGTATGAATGGTCTTGCCGCGCTACAGCAAACAACATTCCTTTATCAGGGATTTTAGTTCGCCAAAAGTCTGTAGGAATCGCTAATGAATTAGGCTTCACAGAATTCAAAGCTTCAGGCGAGTACCTAGAAATTTATTTAGAAGACAAAATTTCACAAGAATGTAACAGACAAACAACAATACTTGAAACAAATCACGAACGAAATATGGGATTACACCATGTAATGCAAATTCTGGAGATGACAATCCGATTTTTGGTGTAAATGTGAAAAGGAGGGTAAGTCAGATAATACCCGAAAAGACGATGAAATTTTCAAATTTCCGGATAATATCTGACTTATCATCCTTCTAACATTTACACCGAAAATCGGATTGTCATCTTCAGAATTTGTATTATATGTTGTAATCCCGTATTTCTTTCATGATTTATCTGCTCCTCCGGGGAATCACGGGATAGGATTCTTAACTTCCAGATTCGCTAAACATGAATGCCGGTTGGTTCGACTAGCGAATCCTGTGATGGATTTATTCAAATTAATCGGAAACTTGAGACTTGGTCGTTCTGGGTGGTGTAGTGGTTAGCATACCCGGGCGCTATTTGGGAGACGCGGTTTCGAGTGCCGCTCCAGGACGATGAAAGTTTCAAGTTTTCGGATGTTATCTGACTTACCATCCTTGTCACATTTACACCAAAAATCGGATTCTCATCTTCAGAACAGTACTTGATTATTTTGCTTCTTAGGTTTTGAAGGATACGGTATAATTATATCTACTCATCATTTAAACCGCTTTTACGTTATAAACATGGTACATGTATACTGTCATAAAGCATGATTTCCCCAATAGCGGGCACTTCTAAATAACGGACAGTTTTTCTTTTCCCTTCGATGTCCTCCTATTCGGAAGTTTTACTAATATAGTTTTTGTTTAGGCATTGTTTTACAAATTTTCTACTAAGGCTAGGAATGTAAGAAAAATTTTCATCGCAGTATCGTATCTTCTTCTGGCCGGTACATCAATGTGGGCTACTTTTTATTTTCACATGCTGTAATTCTATAATAAATTATATAATCCCTTGCTTTCATGTGGTATGCCAGGCCTTTCACGCTTACTTCCACATCAATTACGAGTTTCTGTTGTGTGGTAAAGATATTTTCAAGTGATAAGTGAACACTTTTTATTCCGTTTCCTCATACAAAATGTTTTTATTGTGGGGTAACAGCTGGAATATCTCATACTCTTTATCTATTAAAGCGTTACTTGCGGTTAAAAGACAGAAAGAAGAAGCAAAGAAAGGAAAAACAGGTTTTCTCTTCCCAGAGAAATACCCTATTAAATATAAGAGATTCGCAAATCACCAATGAAGTTCTGTTGGGCAAACGACACCCATGCGGCTAAGTAAAGGTAGCAAATAGCTAGCACAATTGCACATTAGTGAGTTTAATGGATTAGTAATTAAAGCTCTCAGAGTCACAATTTCCACCTCATCATTTACCGTACTCGGCCATGCAGGAAATTGGACTCTAAAGATTTGGTCGACGTAGGTTTTTTATACTTACTTAGAAACACTCCACATTTCCTTTCATGTTGACTTTTCCGGTTTACTAGCACGGTGATTATCTTACTTTAAACATTATCAGCCACTGTTTATTGAGTACTCAATCTCATTAAGCCTATCTATGTGTAACGGGAAATATTGTCTCTGCTTCTTCCGAAGATTATTCCGTTGAAACTGAATTTGCGAAACAGCATTACGACCTTTAACAATAAACTAACTTGAACGTTTTCTTTCTTTTTAATTTTTCGACACCCATTTCCACCACCGTGGCAATGAGTATTAAATACGACATCAGTCAACTTTATTCGGTGACATAATAGTTTGCATTCAGTTCATATGTTGAATATCTTGTAGTAGCAAAATTTGACCCATTTGATCGTAAGAGATAATAACGCCAGTTTTTATTTGAAATCGGGAAATTACCGTGTCCCAAAAAGGGGTAACCAATTTCAAATAATGATAACTTTTGATACAAAACTGATATCAGCATTCTTCTGTTTGTTGTAGGGGATAAGGAATACCCTCAAGTCTCCTAGAACTGCACCCAATGGATCCTGCTATTAAAGTGCGGACTGTGGAGTGGTTTATTGAAACCCGATCGGAAACACAGGTTCAGCGGAATTTCAGAACAAAATACGGAAGCAAACCGCCAACACGTAGCAGTATCAGAAAGTGGTACAAGTCAGTCAAGGAAACTGGTAGCGTCCTTACAAAGAAAAGCCCTGGACGACCATCGCTGGTTCCAGAAAGTGAGGAGGTTGTGAGACAAACATTCACTCGTACCCTCGAAAGTCAATCAGACAAGCACCACAACAGTTGGCCATCCCCAAGTAGTCGGTGCAGAGTGTTACGTCAGAAATTGGAAATGCCCCCCGTATAAACTGCAGATAACCCATCACATTACCCCAGATGATCATGTGAAACGTTAACAGTTTGCTGAAGAGATATTGGAGAACATTGCCAGTGCTGAATCATTCCTGAGACAAATCTGTTCCTCGAATGAGTACACTTTCCATGTTTCTGGAAAGGTTAATTAAACATAATGCGAAAATTTGGGGGACTCAACATCGGCATTGCACAATGGAACATGAACATGCTAGCCCAAAAGTGAATGTTTGATGAGGCATAATGGTCGACCATGTTTTTGGACCCTTTTTCTTTCAGGAAGCGATCGTGAGAGCTGATAATTACCTGGACATGATTCAGCAGTTTGTGTATCTGCAGTTGGATGAACTTGCAACTCCGGTCATTTTCCAACAAGATGGGGATCCACCTCATTGGGCTTTGATTGTGAGGAGGGTGCCGCAAGACAAACACAAACATCCTTGCCTCACCGAGATTCGAACTTGGACCCTTGACGGACGAATGGTCAGAAGCCAGGGCTAGACCATTGCGCAACCGGGGCTGCCTCAATTAATGAAGATCACCTTAAGCTTGCAGGGATTTGTGCATGCTCATTTAATGAAGAGCATCTTAAGTCTGCTGAAATTTATATATGCTCAATTAATGAAGATCAGCTTCATCGAGACATTAGGTGGTTGCGTCGAAGTAGTCTGGTATACATTCGGCCAATGTACGCTAGTTACTGGCTCTTCTCATTCTAAATTTTGCGCACGCTAAATTAATGAAGATCATTTTAAGCCATAAATGATTCAATTATATCCAAACGTCGGTTACTTTTCCTTATATTTTTGTTCATCGTCTGTATGAGTTTTAGAAAAATTTATTTTTATCAGCACTAAGCTAAATATTTTGTACGTCCACTTGAAGTTTTAACTAACTGATTTTCTTCGAGATTACCAGCTACCCATGACTCTTCTGAGAATATGACAAAAAGAGTAGGTTACAAACATTAGAAAGATGACACTGAATTCTCTGGTATATTATTTAATTGCTTACAACACGGACAACAATTTTCAAAAGGGGTTTTCCGAAATACATGAACTAACCAAGAAGAAAATGCATTCACTCCCACTTACCAAAACACTGCGCATTAATTAAAACGCATCACCTGTTCTTCATTTTGAATGTAACCAACTACACAGAAATAATTGTTTTCCCACTGATTCTAGAATCGGTAAAGTAGTAAGTAGAAATCGACACGTATGCCTTCTTGAGGAAGAAAAGGAGATGTGGAAATGTACAAATTATACAAAGGAACAAAGCAGAAGATATTCGAAGCAAGATGAATTTTTCAAATCGAACAATTAGAAGCTGAGATACGGGGGACTGAGGAATGTAACTTTACACACCCTAACTAGAAATCCGAGCGTTATTCGTAGACGAAAATGGAACGAAATTGTTCTTTATGGTGAAGAGGATGATGCCGACTAGAGTAAGGAGTTTTTCAAGGATTTTTGGAACAGGAAGTACTCTTGCCAATGGAATTATACAATTACGGCCTCTAACGAAAGAATTATGCATTACGGAAGAACAGAAAATATATGCAAAATATCTTTCATGGATGGAGCTACGCGACGAAAAACGAATTTCAGTTTTCAAAGTAGACTTTTAAAAGCAGAGACAGCAAGAAAAAAGTTTATGAAAATACTCCAAATACGTGGCGACAAGTAAATAAATAAGTAAATCGCTCTTAACCACGTTCTAGAAACACACAGCAACCGAAAAATTATTTTTCAGCCGCCGCTGTGGAATTGAATCAACAGAACTCTGGATATCTAGCCGAGTGCGTTACATATAAAAAAACAATTTTTCGGTTGCTGTGTGTTTCTGGAACGTGGTTAAGAGCGATTTATTTATTTACTTAAAAAAAGTTTATACTTGCACGTCCCCTGAAACGAAATCTGCGCAATATTAAAAGTCGATGACATTTTCAATACGCATTTATCCCTAACAAGTCGCGTAAAATGGAAAAGTACTTTTTCTACTGGATTTTTAAAGTCAAGATACAGTGTCAAACAGACATACAGACTTTCTTCTCCCAGAGCCAATTTAGTGCATTATGAAAAATTAAAAAATATATGCTAAATATTCCGCGAAGTGAATGGTTTGAAAAAGAATTTTTCAATCAAACTTTAGCAAGCAGATTAACTGAGGAAACTTAAATGTGTATTCACTATCGCCAGAGATAAAATCTCGCATTATTTCCAGCAGAAAGTATGCCTCAAGAAGGTTTTGCAGACAGAGCTGTTTCAGCCGCCCCGGTGGCGCAGTGGTCTAAGGCGCTGGCCTCTGATCATTCGTCCGTAAGGGGTCCGGGTTCGAATCCCGTCAGGCATGGATGTTGTGTTTGTCTTACGGCACTGGCTCTCTCCCTTCCCTGGAACCAGTGACCCTAAATTAGGGACGGGCGACTGCTTATAGCCCATTGAGTTGCTCACGGTGGTCGTTAAAACTCCAATCAAAAAAAAAAAAAAAGAGCTGTTTCAACAGTCATTTCTTTTTTTTTTTTCCGAAGGCTAAATAAGGATTTAAACATCTTGCAAACTGACGCATTCGTAAAGCACAAAACTGTGTTTTATGAAAAATTTAAAACCTACAGTCGTTTGCAAAAGTTTAAGGCTATCTGTCAATTTATTGGAAACTAAAATTTTCAAACAACTAATTACTATAGTCAGAGATATTTGAAAAAATGACACCACAGATGAATACTTACATTCTTTAGAACACAAAAAGACTGAAATAAGTAATTTGTGTGACCACTTTTGTTTTCTATAACAGAAAGAATACGATGCGGCATACTCTCAATGAGGGATTTGCAGTATTCACTTGAAATGTATTTGCACCATGCGTACTTTATCGCATCAATCAAAGCTTGGGAATTTGATGGCCGTTTTTTCTGCTCCCTTGTCTTTTAGAATGCTCCACAAATTTTCCATGGGGTTAAGGTTGGGACTATTACCGGGCCAGTCAAGCACAGTTATATTTTTCCTCTGCAGGTAGTCCTTTACTGTCTTTGATCTGTGGCATGGAGCACCATCATGCATAAAGATTTTGCATCTATGCACTTGCATATGAGTTAACAGCTTCTCGCGTAACATTTCCACATAAAAAGAACCAGTCATGGTTGTGCCTGTCGGCAAATAGATAATGATACAGTACTGGATGCTGACATGGAACCCCATATCATCTGACTAGGCGGATGTCTCAAGGGGCTAACGGTGTATTTCTCATCAAGCCTTTTCTTTTTGGTCACCGAACATGTGCTTCACGTGATTCAAATTGGCACATAGTTGATTCATCGGGAAAAAGAACTTGTCTCCAATTTTTAGCAATCAACGATTGATTTCGCTTTAATCCAAAATATTTTCTAAGACGTCGGGAAAGAGTACTTACACTAATATCTGACCGTTCCTTTTGAATGCAGAAAGACCTTGCTTTTCTTGCACGAACACCTCGAAGAACGCATAACTATTCGCCTAATGGTTGTATCATCACGTGGGGTGGTTTTCTTTGGACGTCCACTTCTTTTTCGGTGGCTAACTTCACCTGTATCTCTATATTTCATGATCGTATCATGAATAGCAGTCTTGCTCACATTCACCTTTCTGTTTATGTCACGTTCGGAATATCGTTCATGATATAAAGTCACTATTTACCCCTCTGAGTAACACTTAATGACGTTTTCTTCCCTATTTTTTGCTATGTAGAAAATACGTACAAAACCTCTCAGCATGAAAACCAGAAGCAAACTGACGCTCAAACGCTTCCCCCAACTCTATCAACAGCTGCCGCTGTAGGATGATGCAACACCGACAGGAAGTTGAGTAATACAGACAGTAGCTGACGCATTCGGTAGAAATCTCCTAATACCAACAGATAATCTTAAACCTTCGCAAATGACTGTATATTGAAATTGTTTGCATCATAAATGCTCTCTGTCAGGAAAGAAAATCAAATTCAAACTTATTGAAGCAAAGGTATTGAAAAAACGATGGTAAATACATTTACATCGTTTTAGCCAAAAAATCGGTTTTCGTTATGCATAAAAACGTTTTCTTTACTATTTGTCCAAAACATGATTCGTTTTTCAGTTGAGCTTTTGTGGATGCAGGTAGGGCTGTAAATATCTTACAAACAGAAATATGCACTTACACATTCTAGTGTTAAAATTCTGCGCTATGCGATATTAAACATTATGTGCATAGTATGTTTTCACCATGAACGCTATAAGACACAAAATAATATTTCAAATCGGTCTTTAAGAAGTAGAGACATCGTAAAAAATATTCCCGCTAGAGGAAAAATTATCCATAATTTGAAGAAGAAATTGTAGGCAAATCGATCTGCTCCGGAAAAGGTATCAAAATAACAAAATAATTATTTCAGTTGAATTGTTAGGGACAAAGAAATGGGATTAAATCTATTTTGAGTTAAGTAATATATCTGATGTACGCTTTTTAACGGAGAACCGGTGCATTGGGAAAAGGCGATATCACATGGATAATTATTTCCATTACAAAACGAATTTTACAAATCAAACAAATAAGTACAGAGATTTGATGTCCAGAAATGAATTGACGGTAAGCACGTTCTCATTTTTCAAAATGCTTCCTAAAAGGTCATTATAATCACAAAAAGGTTCTTACTCAAAACAATGCACACCTTTCCAAGAGCCATGTGGTCGTGATGAACGTTTTAACAATGGTGATTAGCATTTGCTTTAAGTAATAACGATGACGTTATTTTCGTCACAGGATTAAAATGGCAGCTTTGTCAAGTGTATATAGCATTCTCTCGACAACTACAAACGTATTTACGAGGTGACTCATCACTCTGCAAATGCGCTAATCACAAAACAAGCGCTAAACAGGCGGAGCAACCATCGGTCCCCCTGGAACAAAATAAGAGAGAAATGTGGCTCTTCTATTCTGTTTCTTTCTCAGAGCAAGAGATCATTAAGGATTTTCCTTAATGATCTCCAGTAGCAAAATTATTCGAAAACTTATCGGATGATATTTTTTTATTAATTACAGTTTGTCGATCTGATTTCTCGCTTTTCCAAAATCTAAGTAGATTTTTTTTATGTACGAATAGTTTGAGCAACGCAGTTTATGTTATGGCTACTACCAGTTTCTCTCACGGCAACAAATTGATGTCAAACTAAAAGTAGATTGCATTTAAGAGATTACTCAGCTGCAATGCCAGCAACACTCAAAAAGACAGCAACGTTTTACATAACAGCTTCGCGTAAACGAAAACACTGGAGAGAAAAAAAATTGATAACCTTTATAAAACACTGAAAGGTGGCATTTTTTTAATTTAGAGAATGTGAGAAATTAAAATTTTGCAACCAGTTCCTCATACGCAAGGACTTTTCCATAGATTCTAAAAACACAAAAAAAAAAAATTGTACGCTCGAGCATTTGCATTATTTAACTGTGCACTCGAACATTTGCATGTATTTAATTATGCGTTCGAGCATTTGTATGCATTTAATTCACACAAAAACCTCTCCTCCGTTTAAATCGAATTTTGTATCTTTGTGGGTGAGAGAGAAAGTGTTTATAATATTTAGGTTTCCTCTTGTAATTGCGATAAATCAGTGATGAAAAATTTGGGTGTTTTATCTGGCTCAACGTTCCTTTTAAGCAGAGTTCTTCCATGCAAATTTTATTTCAATAATTACACCGCTTTTGAATGATCCTCTCATAGAGCTAATACTAGTGTATATCAAATAAATTGTCCACCATTTTTTAAAGATATGCCCTTTCACGGAATTTTAGATATGTTGACAGATTACATGCTGTCCCTCCAAAAAGAAATTGTTTTCGAATTGTTTGCAGCTTCAGATCCTAACAGTTTTTTTTTCTGTAGGAAAAAATAAACTTAGGTAACGATCAAATAAGAAAGACAAATGTTAAACTAAGGAACTTTAAATAAGGAACTTCCACGTACGTACCAATAGGGCAGGAAAGTTTTAACGGTCAGTCATTTTTTTCTTTTTCTTTTCATTTTTTTTTTGAGGGAGATAACGGGGAATCTGAGGTCACGATCAATACTCATGGAAACAACTTTCGTTTAAGAGGGTGTATCATATTTCTCTCAGGTGTCACCTGTATTCTATAGTTTTTATTTCTTTTTCCTGCTTTTTAAAATGTGATTTATGCGCAAAACATTGTGCTGTTCTTCATATGAACCAACGGTAAACACACTAATTTTTACTAAGTTTTTGAGATGGTATGATCCATCTGCCAGTTGAAAGATGCAGATATTTGCTACCCGAATACAAAATAAAGCATCATAACAACTGGATATTCGGATATCACAATGGTTAGGTTGCCATCTGTTTTTTCTTCTCGGGTATTCTGAGAGCTTTTATTACTTTAAACACCATTTTATTATTTTTCATAAATAAACTGTACATGTCACTGCCCAGGGATAACGATTAGGATGAAATGTTTGTATTCTCATTTTTACTTCAGAGAATGATTGCACTGTGAATATCCTCGCTGCTTCTGTTTTCAGAGCTTGTGAAAATACAAGTTTGTCCTCGACGAACATCGAGTCCGTGTCCCCTCAATCAGGAGTAAGTTGCTCTCCCAACACATGTTTTCACCTCTGTAGCATGTCACATAACCTCCATCCTAAATTGTTTTATGTCTTTGAAGCGGAGTAGGAATCTTTCATTAATTTTAAACAATGTGTGGAACAAACATCACACATTTTTCGAAGAACCCAACTGCCAGTGGATCCTTTTTCCACAATCAGATGCAGATGTGAAAACACAAGTTCGTCCATGTCCCCTCACTCCAGAGTAAGTCGCTCTCCCCACTCAGCTACGCGGAAAGAATGTCTTGCTCCAGATTTGTCATCTTGACACATGTTTACACCTCTGTAGTACGTCACAAGCTTTACCTGAAGCCACAAATTTTTCTTTAAAGATGAACGTAATATGAATTACTTTGACAAACTCACCCTGAATAATCATTTTTTTAACAGTAGGTAAACTGCTTTACTCAACTCGAACCCTGTAATGAAGTGCTGCGTACACCAGGAGGAAAATTTACTTTCGTCCCGAGAAGGAATTCCTACCACCGAGGGAATAATAATGCCCAAATAAGGACATATGCACACGTGGCAGGGAAATTTTCACGCTGACGCCAGTTTCAGATCATTCATGCACGATCAATGTTACATGCGCTGACAGCTCTCTCTCAAGTTGCCGTATTTTCGTCCCAAGATAAAATTTCACACACCGATAGAATAAAAATGCGGAAATTAGGACACATGAACACGTGACAGGAACATTTTCACGTAGGACAGAGCACCTGTGCACGTTCAAAGACGTACACACACTGTCAGCTCTTTCCCGGGTTACTGCAGCTCTCTCTCTCTCTCTCGTGTTGACATATTCATATATAAACAGGTTAATATCTGGATCAATGGTGCTCCGAAAGTGTGATGTCAAGTCACTGGAACAAATTATGTTTACAGTTGCAGTTAATTGTTCATAAATCTTCTGTACTTCGAACACAACTGGTTTTAGATTTCTGGTACTTTTGCTCAAATATGAATTTAATCTTCCTATCAGATGAAAACAATACATGCCAAAACGGAAGCAGGAATATTCCTAAAGTCATCCTCTCTGTTTATATATTTTATTCTTCTCAAAAGTTAATGAAATTCGAAAGGCCGGCCCTGGCCCAGTGATCTGAGCGAGAGCTTCTGATCATTTATATACACTGACGGAAAAAGAAAATCCCAACATCAAGAAGGGGTTGTGTTAGATAAACGACAGTTGGTAGGCGGTGAGAGTACATCTGTAAGATGACGTCTATGCAAATTTCGCGCTCGGCGCATACGTGTGGCGCTAGAAGCGCCCCTCGGAACATGCAAAGCAGGTTTGCTGTAAATACGCGCTGTAACGTTCGTGGGCGTTAGTTATCGTTGAGATTCGACGTAGGGTGTTGATGTTAGTCAAGAATGCCTTTGAGAAGACGAAGAAGCCATTATCAACAGCTCACGGAGTTTGAACGAGGTCATTTAATAGGGCTACAAGAAGGTGGATTTTCTTTCCGCAATATTGCAGAACGACTTGGCAGGAATGTAGCCACTGTCAATGATTGTTGGCAGCGGTGGTCAAGGGAAGGTACTGCCTCAAGAAGACCGGGTTCCGGCCGGCCACGTAGCACTACTGAGAGGACAGACCGCCATGTACGGCGTATGGCCGTGGCGCATCGTACCGCGTCTGCGGCAGCAGTTCGAGCTGCAGTAGCCATCAGAGTGACACAACGAACTTTTACAAATCGGTTACTTGAAGGACAGCTCCGAGCGAGACGCCCTGTAGCGTGCATTCCACGTACTCCAAACCACTTCCGTTTGCGACGTCAGTGGTGTCCAGCTAGAGCTGATTGGAGGACGGAGTGGAGACCTGCTGTGTTTTCTGATGAAAGCCGGTTCTGCCTGGGTGCCAGTGATGGCCGTGTATTGGTTAGAAGGAGGCCAGGTGAGCACCTGCAACCAACCTGTCTGCGGCCGAGACACACTGGACCTACACCTGCAGTTATGGTCTGGGGAGCAATTTCCTATGACAGCAGGAGCATTCTCGTGGTTATCTCACGCACCCTAACGGCGCAGTTGTACGTCGGTCTGGTGATTCAACCTGTTGTGCTGCCATTCATGAACAGCATTCCAGGGTGTGTTTTCCAACAGGATAACGCTCGTCCGCATACCGCTGTTGTAACCCAACATGCTCTACAGAGTGTCGACATGTTGTCGAAGCCTGATAGATCACCAGATCTTTCACCAATCGAGCACGTATGGGACATCATTGGACGACAACTCCAGCGTCACCCCCAACCTGCATTAACCGTCCTTGTATTGACCGACCAAGTGCAACAGGCATGGAACTCCATCCCACAAACTGACATCCAGCACCTGTACGACACAATGCATGAACGTTTGCGTGCTTGCATTCAACATTCTGGCGGTTACACCGGTTATTAATGTACCAGCATTTCACATTTAAAATGGCTCTTCTCGCGCTTAAAATAAGCTGTGATCTTGAAACCTTAATCGATTAAATATGTTACCTATACAAATGTATTGCCGCCATTTCATTCCATTACAACAACTTTTTCGTGATGTTGGGATTTTTTTTTCCCGTCAGTGTATATTAAGATAATACAACGTTTGCGACATATATTTATTTTTTCAAGTTGACCATGGTTTCGCTTGTTATTGACCGTCAGGACGAATGGCACCCGATCATTTGTCAGAGATGGTGTGCGGGTTCGAATCCCGGTGAGGCACGGATGCTGTGTTTGTCTTACGGCACTGGCCCTCGTCCTTCCCTGGAGTCAGTGGTTCTAAATCAGGGACGGGCGATTGCTTATAGCCATTTGAGTTGATCACAATGTTTGTAAAACCCTCAATCAATAAAAAAAGAAGTTCCAAACGCTTATATAGGTACAATAATTGGTGCATCTACAGTAAAATGCAACAAACATTCCTCAACATAACAGAGTAGCTAACGGGGCTGCAATAAAAGTTTAAATTTGCTGTTGTATTTTCTAAACTGCACAAGGAAATTTACGATGAATTCATAACCAAATTGAATTTTATTTCCTTTGATAACATTACAAGATTGTGCTGTGTGATCGTAGTTAGTAGTGATGAGGTTTTAAGTTAGGGGTGTAATACGATGACAAAGTATAAAAATGATTTTTCGTTTAATTGTTGATAAAGATTTCACATTAATGTTTTGTTACATTTTATTCATACTGAGAATTTATTTTAGGCTTTAGGGAAAACAACGGCGTTTCATCCATTTTCTTGGATTTAAAGTACGTATTTCCATGTGACCAGCGAAACATCTCTTACGTGCATTATTTTTGTTAAAAAGCAGTCAATATGCTTTTTATATAATACACCTAATTAGTGTACCCACGATATTTAAAATCTTTATGGTAAATGTCATTTGTCTCTATTTCTAAGATATTCGAAACGCTCATTGAAAAATAAATTCATGAAAATCCTTTCTAATTAGTTCAATTATAATGATCATCCTACTGCTTGCTGTTTATTCCAAGGCTGCAAGGTCAGTTCGATTTTTAAGAGAGCGTTTCGATAATATAAACTTGTAAAAACTTCCATGCATAAGAAAAATCTCCTTAGGCTTAAAAAAATTATACACTGTAAACAGTTATTAATATTTCAACCAGTAAAATTTCATGTCATTCAAACTTGAAATGAAAATTAATAACTCGGAAGAGTACACGGCGTGTCCAATATGCATCTATTGTACAATTATCGACAAGAGAGATAACACCGAAAATTCGGTTGAAATGAGCTCATTTTTTGAATATTTTCCCGCATGAAAAACATATTTCAAAGCACATTATAGAGCCTAAAATGTCAGCTAATAGGAGAATGGCTTATACTTTGCTCCACATAGAAATTGCCCCAGTCAGGATAGAGGGATAAAATTGAGCATGCAAATAGGAATAAATAAGTGTTTTCATGAAACAAATATTTTAAAGCACATTATAGAACCAAAAATGTCAGCTAATAGGAGAATGGCTTATACTTTTCTCTACATAGAAATTGCCCCAGTCAAGATAGAGGGATAAAATTGAGCATGCAAATAGGAATAAATAAGGGTTTTCGTTGATGTTATTTTCAGCCACATACTGTGTTTATCTGATGAGATAATGCAACACAATGGGTACTCCTCAGGAATTGGTTGCACCGCCGCGAAGTGCAATACAGGCAGCAATACGGGGTAGCAATGAGTCATACACCGCCGCGAAGTGCAATACAGGCAGCAATACGGGGTGGCAATGAGTCATGCAGTCGACGGATATTGTCCTGAGGAATGCAACACCAAGCACGGCTGACTTGCTCCCAAAATTCATCGAAATCGTATAATTCATCGAAATCGTATGCAGGCCGATTCGATTGCAGACGACATCCAATGTGTAACCTCAGGTTTTCGGTTGGGGATCAATCGGGCCATCTTGCTGGCCATGGCAGCGACCAGCCCGCTTTACAAAAGCCAACAATTCTTCCTCTCGGAAGCGAATACAAATGGCGATAAACCTGTCGACAGCGTGTAGCCGACATTTTCGACCCTCGCTGAACAGTTTCCCATCACAAACAACAAATTTGAAAAGTCCGCGACTCTTCTACCAACGATCACACATTACCATCCCTGTTGCGGCTGGCACCTTTATCTCACGAAGGTCTGACGTCATTGGCTCCGGTTTAACATCATTTACATATCTCGAGTGGGATCACCCGCCCTGCGATTTGCATGTTTATAACAGACCTCTTTCTGGATGGGGCAATTTCTATGTCGAGAACTGCATTATCTTGGGAAGAATTCGCATAACCAAATACACAATATGATAGGGGGTATTCATTGTGAATGAAACCTGCTACAATAAAACGAAAAACATGTTTCTACAATCGAATAAATATCCACAAGTACAAATAACTATTTACTCCGACTGGCAGCTGAAAAGTGTGTTACGAAAGTAAACAAATTGTGCACAAAACATTTTTCACAGCAGAAGGTATCAGAGGCAAAAGGGATTTTCAAATTGAATAACTGAAAGAGATACATAGTATAACGTGATATAGCTTTTTTTCACCCTGGAAAACAGACTTTGCTTTACTTAAAGAAGAAAATTGGTACAAAAGACTCTTCATAGTGAGAAGTATCCCACCAAAAAATGATTTTTCTAAAGGGATTTTTCGAACTGAATAATTTCTTTCACATAGAAATATACGCTGACGCCCCCAGGACGTAAGATTTTTTTTTATTGGAGGTTTAACGACCACCGTGAGCAGCAACTCAATGGGCTATAAGCAGTTGCCCGTCCTTGATTTAGGGCCAATGGTTCCCCGGAAGGGAGAGAGCCAGTGCCATAAGACAAACACAACATCCATACCTCACCGGGATTCGAATCCGGACCTATTACAGACGAATGATCAGAGGACATCGCTTAGACCACTTCGCCGCCTGGGCGGCAAAGAATTTTGAATAATGCAAGAGTAGAAAAAGTGCAAAAATTATTGTTCACACACACATAGCAAAACTTATGCTAAAGAAAAAGAATTTTTCAAATACGTCATCTAGAAGCAGAGATAACGAGTAAACGATTTTGACATTTACGCCCCTAGAGGGAAAACTGTGCAATATTTAAAAGTATAATGTTCCCTGTACTCACTGAAGCGAATGGCATGAATTTAAAAAAGCAAAAGAAATTCTCTAATAGTATTCTAATAAGCAGAGATACAGTTGCACATAGAAATACGCACCAACCCCACCTAGCGCCAGAACTTTGAACGACAAACAACTCAAGAGTACATGCAAATGTTTCGTAAGCTGAGTGGTATCAGTCGCTGAAATAAGTTTTTTTTTAATCGGACTTCTAGAAGCAAAGGTATCGATAAAAAATAATTAAGTATTTGTGCCACCTAACGGGAAAATTTTGATTGATTTTGGGCATGAAATGCGCAAAACATGTTTTTGTAGTTATTAGTATCTGACAGAAAACCAGTTTTTCAGACGAGTAGATATTGCTACAAATATGCTGTAAAAGGAAAAAGTTACTTATGCCCTCTACCTGTGTATTAAGAAAATTCGAAGTTTTATGCAAAACATTCCGCATGAAATACGCTGTCCGGAAAATATTTTTTCACGTCGGATTATTACAAGCAGAGATATCAAGAAAAACAGGTTAGTAAAATCATGCAATGCATTGATTATAATACGCTTTCCAACATACCAGAAATCATTACTCAAGTTATGAGGATGATGGCTGTGGAATAAATCTCGCTCCTGTTCCCAGACCTTTGATCCCACTTCAATGATATTCAACAGAACCGGTTCAGTATACCTCCGAAACAACATGATAAAGTTTCGTCGCAATCGAAGCATTTTTGCGTAAGTTATGATGCATAAGGGCTATGGAATAGATCCCGCTCCTATGCCCTAAACTTAGACCCCATTTCGTCCATTTTCAATAGAATTCGTCCCCAGGAAAGATCCTACAACATACTAACATTTCATCCAAATCGATGAATTTTTACGTGAGTTATGACGCATAATGGCGATGGAAGTGATTCCGCTTCTATGTCCTGACCTTTGACCCCATTTCGCTAATTTTCAATAAAGTTTGTCGCCAGGTGGTTTTCTACCACATACTAAAATTTCATCGAAATCGAACCTTTTTACCGTTAGTTATGACGCATAATAGCAGTGGAATGGATCCCGCACCTATGTACTGACCTTTGACCCCATTTCGTTCACTTTAAATAGGGTACCTTTCCAGGTGATCTCCTACCAGATACTAAAATTTTATCGAAATCGAACGATTGTTACGCGAGTTATTGTGCGGACGAACACAATCACACAACGCGTGACGTAATGAAGCAGATGGGAATCGCGACCATCGCTCGCCGCAAGTGTGACGTCATAAAACTTTAATAGGATCCACACACAACGCGTGACGTAATGAGACAGATGGCGTGACCGCGCGCCAACATTCTCAAACGCGGCGAGATTGTGACGTCATAAGATTTCTAAGCATTGGTAACATTAATGGAATAATGGAACAACGCCATCACTAAAAACATTATAATTCGGGGTGGTTATTTAACCCACTGAACAAATTCTCCTAAAGTCGAGATCAAGCTAAATCGATTTCTATAATCAGAAAACGGTAGGTTAACGACTTTCATCAAAATTCTTAAAGCTGTTTTCAAAATAAAATGTACATAAAAACATAGAAGAGATACTACTTTAAGGTGGACGTCAAGTAATTTTGCTTCCTATACTTCCAATGGAAAAACTTCTGTACACATTTTCTTCACAATTAATGCGTTCCCAAGGATGAAAATTGGAACATCGATTAAAATATCTTCATTTTATAACTTGCAATACTTAATATTTTCTAAAACATAACCATAATTATGCCATTCAACATTTGTTTATCTACTGACGTCATGAAAACACAGGTCGCGCCATCATTTTTCTGGACAATTAATGCGTTCACAAGGATGAAAATTTGAACATCGATTAAAATAGCTTCATTTCATAACTTGGAATACTTAATATTTTCTAAACCATAACCGTAATTATGCAATCCAACATTTTTTTGCCCACTGACGTCATCAAAGAACAGGTCGCGCCATCTTTTCTCTGGTTTCAACACAACCAAAGGAAAAGTTATTGATTTTTAATATGATTATGGTTATGTTTTAGAACATATTAAGTTTTCCAAGTTATAATATGAAGTTATTTTAATCGATGTTCAGATTTTCATACTTGGGAACACATTAATTGTGAAGGAAATGTTTACAAAACCTTTTCCATTGGAAGTGTAGGAAGCAAAATTAGTGGCGCAGTGGTCTAAGGCGCTGACCTCTGATCATT
Source organism: Macrothele yani (assembly GCA_039090855.1). Taxonomy (NCBI): domain Eukaryota; kingdom Metazoa; phylum Arthropoda; class Arachnida; order Araneae; family Macrothelidae; genus Macrothele; species Macrothele yani. The sequence goes on along the minus strand of CM076990.1, from coordinate 184,398,453 downwards.
CGTCCGTAAGGGGTCTGGGTTCGAATCCCGGTCAGGCATGGATGTTGTGTTTGTCTTACGGCACTGGCTCTCCCGCTTCCCTGGAACCAGTGACCCTAAATTAGGGACGGGCGACTGCTTATAGCCCATTGAGTTGCTCACGGCGGTCGTTAAACCTCCAATCAAAAAAAAAAAAAAAACAGAAGCAAAATTACTTGACGTCCACCTTAATAATATGGGATAAGGGCAATGGAAAGGATCGCAATCCTATGTCCTGACCTTTGACCACATTTCGTCCATTTTCAATAAGGTTCGTCCCCAGGTGGTCCCCTACTACATACTGAAATTTCCTCGAAATCAAACCATTTTTACGCACGTTATGACGCATAAAGGCAATGAAATGCATCCGGATCTTATGTCCTGACTTTTGACCCCACTTCACCCATTTTAAATAGTGTTTGTCCCCAGGCGGTCTCCTACCACATAGTAAACTTTCATTGAAATCGAACAATATTTACGCAAGTTATGACGCATAAGGTCAATGGAATGATCCCGCTCCTACGTAGTGATCTTTGACCCCATTTGTTCAATTTTCAATAGGGTTCGTCCCTAGGTGGTCCCCTACCACATACACTGACGGAAAAAAATCCTAACACCAAGAAGGGGTTGTGTTAGATAAACGACAGTTGGTAGGCGGTGAGAGTACATCTGTAAGATGACGTCTATGCAAATTTTGCGCTCGGCGCATACGTGTGGCGCTGGTAGCGCCCCTCGGAACATGCAAAGCAGGTTTGATGTAAATACGCGCTGTAACGTTCGTGAGCGTTAGTTATCGTTGAGATTCGACGTAGGGTGTTGATGTTAGTCAAGAATCCCTTTAAGAAGACGAAGAAGCCATTATCAACAGCCCACGGAGATAAAACGAAGTCGTGTAATAGGGCTACGAGAAGGTGGATTTTCATTCCGCAATATTGCAGAACGACTTGGCAGGAATGTAGCCACTGTGCATGATTGTTGGCAGCGGTGGTCAAGGGAAGGTACTGCCTCAAGAAGACCGGGTTCCGGCCGGCCACGTGGCACTACTGAGGGGGACAGACCGCCATGTACAGCGTATGGCCGTGTCACATCGTACCGCGTCTGCGGCAGCAATTCGAGCTGCAGTTGCCACCACAGTGACACCACGAACTGTTACAAATCGGTTACTTGAAGGACAGCTCCGAGCCAGACGCCCTGTAGCGTGCATTCTACTTACTCCAAAGCACCGCCGTTTGCGACGTCAGTGGTGTCAAGCTAGAGCTCATTGGAGGACGGAGTGGAGATCTGTTGTGTTTTCTGATGAAAACCGGTTCTGCCTGGGTGCCAGTGATGGCCGTGTGTTGGTTAGAAGGAGGCCAGGTGAGCGCCTGCAACCAACCTGTCAGCGGCCGAGGCACACAGGACCTACACCTGGAGTTATGGTCTTGGGAGCAATTTCTTATGACGGCAGGAGTACTCTCGTGGTTATCCCACGCACCCTGAAGGCACAGTTGTACGTCGGTCTGGTGATTCAACCTGTTGTGCTGCCATTCATGAACAGCATTCCAGGGGGTGTTTTCCAACAGGATAACGTTCGCCCGCATACCGCTGTTGTAACCCAACATGCTCTACAGAGTGTCGACATGTAGCAATGGCCTGCTGAATCACCAGATCTTTCACCAATCGAGCACGTATGGGACATCATTGGACGAAAACTCCAGCGTCACCCCCAACCAGTACTAACCGTCCCTGTATTGACCGACCAAGTGCAACAGGCATGGAACTCCATCCCACAAACTGACATCCAGCACCTGTACGACACAATGCATGAACGTTTGCGTGCTTGCATTCAACATTCTGGCGGTTACACCGGTTATTAATGTATCAGCATTTCACATTTAAAATGGCTCTTCTCGCGCTTACAATAAGCTGTGATCATGAAACCTTAATCGATTAAATATGTTACCTATACAAATGTATTGCCGTCATTTCATTCCTCTACAACTATTTTTTCGTGGTGTTGGGATTTTTTTTTTCCGTCAGTGTAGTAAAGTTTCATTGAAATCGAACCATATTTACGCAAGTTATGGCGCATAAGGCAATGGAATGATTCCGCTTCTACGTCGTGACCTTTGACCCCATTTGTCCCATTTTCAATAGGGTTCGTTCCTAGGTGGTCCCCTACCACATACTAACATTTCACCGAAATCGAACCATTTTTACGCCAGTTATCGTGCGGACGGACGGACAAAGCTGACCCATATACGCTTCTTCAACCTATGGTTGGAAAGCGTAAACATACATCTACGTACCCTGCGAAAAATCGTGAATTATGGTAAACAAAATTTTCGCTCAAAAGGTTTCCCGTGGTAAACGGTATCAGATCGTAAAGGAGCGTTGTCAAACGAGCTTTCAGCGGCTGGAAATACATCGGAAACGAGAATATTTCCCTACCGCCTCTAGTTGCAAAACAGTCCTTCACTGAAATTAAAAACTATTTGCAGAACGTTTCACATCAGAAACTCTATCTGACGCAAAGTTTATTTTTCAAATCGAATTTTTAGAAGCTAAGATACACCGTAAAGCGTTTTCTGAAATTCGTGAGCAAGTTTCCATGATTCATTTCTGATATGTTTTTCTCTTGAAATGACGGAAAGAAACCTGAATTTCACGGATTTTTCGTACGCCAGGAAAATTCTGAAATTTCTGATACCTTTCGGGAATTTCCTTTCTTATATTGACGAGAAATTGTCGTTTTTAGGATGTGCTAACGCAAAATTCTGAATTTTAAGAAACATTTCTGCAATTTTCTACGCATATTAACGGAAAAACTCCGTTCTTACTTAGTCCGTATATATGCAGGGTGTTCAGTTGATACGGCGACAAACTCAGAGGGTTGTTAGTAGCCATCAAGAGGAACAAACATAGAAATGGAACATGGTGTCGCAAACCACGTTTAGTCAGTGAAAATCGCGAAAATACGTGCGCAGGTTCTGACGTCACGCGGGGAAGACAAAAAGTACAATAATAACTACAAAAAGATTTATTTGACAACAAGTTTACAACATAGCTTGTGGTGCACAGTACAATGCTGGAAAGAGAAGGATGAGAATGATGTGAACGAAATTATTACAGGTGGTGTTTGAAGTGGAGGCCGCGGACGTCATTGCACAGTCTACGACGACGTAAAAACAATTCCCGGACACGCTCGAAGATACCTGGTGTGCTATTGATGTCTGCCGCAGCGATGACGATCCGCGCTATGAGATCTTCCGGTGTGTCCATAGGCGTCTCATGAACGAGTGATTTAAGGCGACCCCAGAGGAAGAAGTCCAACGGATTGAGATACGGCGAACGTGGAGGACAAGCAACGGGTCCGGCACGTCCAATCCACATCCCTGGGTATGTAGCTGTGAGGTGGTTACGCATTTGGCGGGAAACATGTGCTGGGGCACCATCTTTTATGAACCACATGCCTCTCGCTGCACTGCGGCCGTTCCCTACATCACACCGTGCTGGCTGGAAAGTCCCCGTCTCTTGTAGTCGTCGATCGATCGTGGCGAAGGTGGTTAGGTGCGGACAACGCCTCTTCGGATATCGCTGTTGGTACATCCGCTGTGCTAAGCGTCCATTGTCATCTGCTCGACCGTAAATGAGATGCATATCAGCGTATTCCTCGTTCGTGTAGTCAGCCATCACGATTCCCATTGAAACTGACAACTAACTGCAATGCGTGCCTACCACCACAATGACGCTACCTTACTTCGCCCGCAGCACGTACTCCTACCCCAGCGCATGCGTTTAGCGATGCTGCTTATGTTAGACATCATGAGTGAACGCACGAACGCATTCAGCGATCAACTGACATCCGCCTTCCCTCTCCTCTGGAGTCAGAGCCTGCATACGTATTTTCGCAATTTTCACCGACTAAACGTGGTTTGTGACACCATGTTTCATTTCAATTTTTGTTCTCCTTGATGTCTACTAACAACCCTCTGAGTTTACTGAACACCCTGTATATGACGAGAAATTTCCGGTAATAGCAGCGATTCCTGGGAATATTTGTGGCTTGATTATCTGTTAAATTTTAGTCCTCTGTTGAAGTTCTGCAGAGAAATCTGATATTGCGCATAGCATATCGCATGAATTTTGCTTATTGCGGCCCAGGATATTTCTTCTGGGCCCCCCATTTTATGCACTAGCTTTTATGCAGGGTTACAAAGAAATTCCGCGATCAGGACAATATCTCACGAACTATGGCAGTTAGCGATTTTCTTCTTGTGCAGTTGTATAGGAAACCCTCTGTGGCTCACACAATAACACCACGAGGGATCACCTCGCCCCCTTTTTTGGGGGGTGAGGGGGATATCACGCTCCCCTTTGCTTATAGGGCAAAAAAGTCAATTACGAACTTGTTCAGCGTGGCAAAAATAGTACATAACTGTTTTTGTCCCAAAGCAAAAGATGGAAGGGGACTCTCCAAAGGCAAAAAAAGAGGAAAGCTATTTGAGTCGCTGTGTCCGAAGCATATTTGCATGGATTTCAAATGTGCTTTCTGCTCCGTCGTCAGAATACAAAAATGATATGCGTGGTCGGTATGCAAACACTTCGTGAACCAGTGACGGGAAGTCGAAAGCTTTGTCACGTAGGCAAGTCAATTAGATGTGCATACAGTTTTCCTATTGGATGAGTGTTTCGCCACTTTATGCTATTTCTCCTTGTCTCAGTGTATTTTTTACTGTGTTGGACATCAAAGTCTGACATTGAATATGTCAAGAAACTGCGTTTTATTTCAGGAAAAGAATTGTTGATAAGGTTTGTAGGAAATATTTTCCTTTGTGCTTTCATTTACTTAGAACTTACCAGTTTAGATAAGATCTAAGTAATAAGTTCTTGTCTAAATACTTTGTCGTTGCTTCCGGATGTTGTGATTTTCTTGGGACCACATTGCCGGTCCCCTTCCATTTTTTTGTTATGGGACAAAAACATTTTTGTCCTATTTTTGCCTCCCTGAACAAGTTTGAAATTGACTTGTTTGCCCTATCTGCAGAGGGGGGCGCGATAGCCCCCTCAAACCTCCCCGCAAAGGGGGCGAGGAGATCCCTCGTGGTGTTATTGTGCGCGCCAAAGGGGGATTTCTATACAACTTCGCAAGAAATAAATAGCTAACTGCCGTTGTTGTTGAGATATTGGCCTGATTAAGGACTTCCCTTGAAACCCTGTATATGCGTTACTGTAAGAAATCGGGTACTTAACTTATTGTACAAGTGATTCTACGATATCTGTGTATCAGTATGTAGACCCATTAAGAAAAGAGCTATGCAGAGCGATCAGAAAGTTCCGAGACTAGGTACGTAGCGCGCCAACAGATGGCAGTACGCGGATGCGAGAGCAGCGGTCGAGGACAATGACCTTCATGAGTCATTGTGCCGAGAGGCGTCGTTCTGGGAACATCGGGAGCTGTGCTACATGATATTTGGTGACCACGTGCAGAACACAGCTGCGATTTCGGTATGGGCTGCAAACTAGAGAAGCGAGCGAACATCGAATTCTGCGTTAAACTCGGCAAATCAGGAACGGGGACACGTGAAATGCTGCGGCAGGCTTATGGCAATAAAGGAATGAGTCTTGCGAGGTGTTTTGAGTGGCACTCGCGCTTCAAGAGCGGCAGAACGGCACTGGGAGACGACGAGAGGTCTGGGCGACCGTCTACGAGCAAATTCTCCGAACATGTGGACTTATGTCGACATTCGTGGGGTTGTTCACCGTCAATTCGTCCCCCAGGGCCAGACCGTCACCGCTTACTGAGATTTTACTGCGATGTTCTGCGGCGTCTTAGGGAGGACATTCGCCGCAAATGAACTGAAATGTGGCGCAGGGGCGATTTCCTGCTCCATTACGACAATTCAGCAGCTCACAGAGCGTTAGCAAAACGCCGCTTTTGCAGCCGCAACAGCATGACTAGCCTTCCTCATTCGTTTTACTCGTCTGGATTTGGCTTCCTGCGACTTATTTCTGTTCCTGAAGACGAGATCCAGTGCGAATCGCAGAGGGTGCTTGACATGATTCGCGAACAGGACTTGCAGGGAGCGTTCCAACAGTGGACAAAAACGCTGGCAGCGGTTTATCGCTGCCCAAGGAGACTAATTTATGGGAGATCATAGCCAGACTTAAGTAATGTAAGTACTTTGTTGTATATCGGCCTAGTCTCGGAACTTTTTGATCGGACATCGTATTATAGCTATCAAGAGTAAATATTATATTTATGAGTTTTGTGAAATAATACTATAAAACAGTACATCTCACATTTTGTTAAAGATAATTGAAAGTCATTGTAAGTTTAAAAATATCTTAAGTTCCAAGACATTCCGTTGCTTCGAAAAATCACGATGAAAAAAATAGTTTGTTATAAGTCCTCCTACAGAAGAGTATAATTATTACAAACCTATTCAAAAAGTAATGTGCTCCAACAAAAAGTAAGATGAGTAAATCACTCGCACTATTAGCAAAAAAAAAAAAAAAAAAAAAAAAAAAAAAGAATCGTCATCGTGCAATTAGTTTTACTTTGAACGTAATTCAGATTTCCTAGAATTTCGGGCGTAGTGCTTAAGACGTCCATTATTTGTTGAACCAACCCAGACTGCGTCGGTTAGATACCCACCACTGCGAAATTATTATCTGCTGCAAGAGCTCAGAAATTAAGCGTGTTTGTTTTTGCGAAATTTCTGTATAAATACGAAAAAACCTGAGACGGATCTTTCTGAAATAAACGAAATTTCTGACACTGGAAAATCTGTAAAAATACAGAAGTTACTGAACAAAAAAACCGGGCAAATTATTTTCGGAAATTTTCCGTGAATTCACAACAATTATTTTTTACAGTGAACGGTAGAAATAGAAATTTGCCTTTACGCCCCCTAGCGAAAAATCTCGGCCTTATTTGGAAAAGAAACTCTACTCAAAATAGTCTTCTAATTAAATGGTATCGGAGCGAGAAAATATTTTTTTCAATCTGATATTTAGAAGCAAGGATATGGAATAAAATGTATTTTGAATTCATAACAATTTTATTTACTCCTTCTAGCGGAGATGTTGTGCCTCACTTGGAAATGCAACACTACTGAAAACAGTCTTCGTACTAAATTGTAAAAAAAGCTTATGGGAATTTTCTTTTCAATCGGATATTTAAAAGCAAAGAGAGGGAATGAAATATATTTTGTATTCCATAGTGACTTTATTTAAGCCTTCTTGCGGAGAAGAATTACTTACAAAAATCTTCGACTAAATGGTGTCGAAGAAGAAAAAATAATTTTTTCAATCGGATATTTAGAAGAAAACATACAGAATAAAATGTATTTTGATGACCATAGCAACTTTATTTACTTCTTCTAGCGGAGAAGTTGTGCCTTACTTGGAAAAGAAGCACTACTCAAAATAGTATTCGTGCTAAATGGTATCGAAAGGGGAAAATAATTTTTCCAATGGAATATTTAGAAGAAACGATATGGAATAAAATGTATTTTGAATTCCATAGCAACTTTATTTACTCCTTTTAGCGGAGAAGTTGTGCCTTGCTTGGAAAAGAAGCACTACTCAAAATAGTATTCGTGCTAAATGGTATCGAAAGGGGAAAATAATTTTTCCAATGGAAAATTTAGAAGAAAAGATATGGAATAAAATGTATTTTGAATTCCATAGCAACTTTATTTACTCCTTCTAGCGGAGAAGTTGTGCCTTACTTGGAAAAGAAGCACTACTCAAAATAGTATTCGTGCTAAATGGTATCGAAAGGGGAAAATAATTTTTCCAATGGAATATTTAGAAGAAAAGATATGGAATAAAATGTATTCTGAATTCCATAGCAACTTTATTTACTCCTTCTAGCGGAGAAGTTGTGCCCTGCTTGGAAAAGAAAAAAGCACTACTCAGGATAGCATTCGTACTAAATGGTATAGAAGGGGAAAAACTTTTTTAATCAGATATTTAGAAACAAAGATATGGAAAAAAATATATCTTGAATACCGTAGTAACTTTATTTACGATTTTTACAGAAGAAGTTATGGGTCGGAAAAGTACGGGAAAGTAAGGCCCATCGTTATCAAATATCGGCATTTGAAATTTAAAGATAACTTTTTTCAAATCGGACTAATAGTTGCACAGATATAATATGAATTTTTCAGATCGGACTAATAGCTGTACAGATATGGTGTCCACAGATGGACGTATAGACAGACAGACCGACGGGAGAGCAAAGCAACACCATAAGCATATTATTTTTTTACAAAAGACGTGCTAATACTTTCAGTATTAAACATTCATACACGGTGCGTCAGTAAAGTCTGGCGAATGCTGGTAATGCTTTAAAGGGAAGTTGTAACAGGTGCGGTAGCTAGCACTAGAAAGTACATGAGCGAACATGCCCGTAACCATCACAGTGTTTAACTAGCAAAAATGCTGAAAAGAACCGATATTAAATTCTTCTAACCGAGTGATCGGTTGCTGCGTTTAATAATCCGTCGTATTCTCCTCATCTTCCAAAAAGTAGCTACTTTTCATTTCTCCGCCTCAAATCAACGCTGAAAGGGAAGGGATTTTTGGACACTTCTCACATTCAGACGAGTGTTACAGCCCAGCTGCAGACGATTACAAATTATTTTTATCACACTGTATATTCCAGCGGGATGTAAGGTCAGGTGATGCGTAACATCACAGCCTCTCCTTGACAAATGTCAACCCCGCCTTCTCGTGGTGCATCCTGTTCCTACTAAAGGGGCTCTGACGACCGCCAATAGCGGTATAACTATACCATCGAGATTAGAGGAAATTCTATCCCACACTCGTCAACCCGCTTGGCCAGCGTGGTGAGTTATGGCCAAACACCTCCAAAATGACTCCACAACTTAAATCTTGGCCCTCAGTCTCCGGCAGCTGGAATGTACCTGGCCAAGGCAGCGGCCAGTGCGACATGAAGGCAGAGGGTGCTAAGAATCCCCGGAGGACCGGACTAGGCTGCCATCTGATGCTGACCTTGGCAACGTACAATGGACGCTCCCTATCTTCTGATTCAAGGCTTCTTGAATTGGAAGAGGAACTACAAAGGATCAAGTGGGACATTGTGGGGCTAAGTGAGGTAAGGAGAAAAGGAGAAGATCTCATTGAACTGAAAAGTGGACATCTCTTCTACTATCGTGGGACAGATACTGGCAGAACTAGCGGTGTTGGATTTATAATACACAAGAAAATGAAGGATAAAGTTGTAGAAGTTGAAAGTTCCTCTGACAGAGCTGCACGACTCGTTATCCAACTATCGAAAAAATACCAGGCTCAGATTATTCAAACTTATGCACCCACCACAAGTCATCCTGAAGAAGAAATTGAAGAATTTTATGAGGAAATTTGTCATTTAAATAATAAAGGTAAGAAGCACTTGAAAATAATTATGGGAGATTTCAATGCAAAAATAGGGCAACGGCAACAGAATGAAACTTCAGTAGGTAAATTCGGTCACGGCAACAGAAACCAGCGTGGAAATACTCTCGTTGAGTTTGCAGAGGCAGAAGTGTTTTTTATCTTGAACTCCTTCTTCAAGAAAAAGCCACACAGGAAATGGACATGGAGACATCCAAATGGGACGACAAGTGAAATTGATTTTATTATGTGTAACAAAAAATTCGTCATAGAAGACTGCAGTGTGCTAAACAAGTTCAACACAGGTAGTGACCATAGATTGGTGAGATGTAAGATGCACCTCAACACTAAACTTGAACGTGGCAAGCTCATAAGACAAACAAAATCTATTGACATAACCAACCTTAAAAAACACCATAATACCTTCAAGTTGGAACTGAAGAACAGGTTCTCTGCTTTAGAAGGCCTGACATCGGAAGAAGTGGACATCTCTGAAGTTAACAGAAAAGTAACCAAAGCTCTTATGGAAACAGCAACAAAATTAGCTGGGTCTAAAAACAAGTTGCATGTAAATATATTATCAGGAAAAACGAAAATGTTGATGCAAAAAAGAAGAGAGATGAGGACAACTAAAGAAGATGTGACTTCCAAAGTGGAATATATAGAGCTATGCAAGACAGTACGAAAAAGTATCACTGAAGACGTAAGAAAATTCAACTGTGAGCTAGTGAGGAAAGCAATTGAAAACAACCAAAGCCTAAAGATAGCAAAGGGACATCTCAGTAAGGGAAGAAAACAGATTATGGCACTGAGAAAAGAAGATGGTTCTGTAACAAGAAATAGAGGCGAAATTTTGACAAGAGTGAAAGATTTCTACTCCAAATTATATGAAAGGGATGATACATGCACTCCAGACATCATGAAAGATACCAGTACCAGAGTTCCTCCAGTCCTTCCAGCAGAAGTTGCACATGCAATCAAGAACATGAAGCGGGGAAAAGCTCCAGGAGAAGATGGAATTACTGTAGACATCATACAAGAAGCAAGTGGAGAAATCGAAACAGTACTCGCCCAAATTTTCACTCGATGCCTTAATGAAGGAAAGATTCCTGAGGATTGGAACACCGCTACAATGATCCTGCTACATAAGAAAGGTGACATTGAGGATCTCGGAAACTACAGACCTATCAGCCTCCTATCAGTAGTTTATAAAATCTTCACTAAAGTTCTTTCACACCGCTTGAAGGTAACACTGGACATGGCTCAACCGAGAGAACAAGCTGGATTCAGGAGTGGCTACAGCACAATAGATCATATCCATGTGCTGAGAGAACTAATTGAAAAAGCAAGGGAATATGAACTTCCATTGTGCATGGCTTTTATCGGTTATGAAAAAAGCCTTTGATTCGGTGAAACCATCAGCAGTTACAATGGCTCTGAAAACCTGCGGTATTGAAGATGCATACATTAATATTATTAATAACATCTATGAAAATGCAAGTGCAAAGATTAGGCTGTTTGAAAATACAACACACATAAAAATTGGAAAGGGAGTGAGACAAGGTGACACCATATCTCCGAAGCTCTTTAATGCCACATTGGAGGGTGTTTTTCAGTCACTGAGCTGGGAAAACAAGGGGATAAAGATTAATGGAGATTATCTAACCCACCTTCGTTTTGCTGATGACGTAGTCATTTTTGCAACTAGCCCATCAGAGCTGCAGAGTATGATTCAGGAACTTGCTGACAAGAGTAAAGAAGTGGGATTAAAAATGAACTTTCAGAAGACAAAAGTGATGTTCAATGCTTTTACAAGAAATGAAGATTTATCGATTGATGGAGAAAAGCTGGAGATAACAGACACGTACGTTTATCTTGGACAGCAGATATCAAGTGAGGGTCACATTGATGAAGAAATTAATCGGCGTACAAAACTTGCCTGGAGAGCTTTTGGAAGAAACAGCATAATTTTCAAGAGCAATATGCCATTATGTCTTAAAAGAAAAGTGTTTGATCAATGCATCCTTCCAGTGCTTACGTATGGTGCAGAGACGTGGACCTTAACTAAAAGAGATATACAAAGGCTGCAGACAACTCAAAGCAGCATGGAGAGGTGCATACTTGGTGTAACCAGGAGAGATAAGAAGAGGAACTCGTGGATCCGAAAAATGACAAGAGTGGAAGACATCATGATCAGAGTTAAATCCCTGAAATGGCAATGGGCTGGACATACTGCCAGAAGGACAGATCATCCATGGACAGCCGAAATTTTAGCTTGGATTCCAAGGGACAGGAAAAGACCCAGAAGAAGACCACATGGGAGATGGGTGGATGAAATTCGAAAGTATGCAGGGGTGACATGGAGGAGACTGGCACAAGACAGACCGTTGTGGAGGAAACTTGGAGAGACCTTCGTCCAGCAGTGGATTGATAATGGTTGACAATGATGATGATGATGATGATATTCCAGCAGTTATACAAATGTGTATGAAAGGCCAGTAAAATAAGTTTCGTTAAATATTTCCTGTGTCATAATTTACTTTGCATTCACCGAACCTTATTGACACACCTCGTATAGAGAGAGAACACTTATCGATCTGTAGGAAGCAGTTATCCATCTACAGATCAATATTGTTACAAAAAATGGAGAGCGATTAAGTGTGTGGCAATCATGTCTCATAGAGAAATCGTGGTAGACACGTAAAATTTGGACAGAAAATTTTGCATTTCTGTCCGAGTTGCTGTGGTTGGTTCCAAGTCGAAATTCGGAAGGCGAGGACTTTAAAAAGGAAAGATGTTTACAGTGCTCTTTCTGTGGGAGCCAGTAAATTTGAATGAGACAGCTTAGAATGTGTGTGTGACCTTGAGTGTGCCTGTGTGCGCTGCCATTGGAGTCGACGTAAAAAAAATAACTTCCCTTCACTCGTTCATCACGAAAAGTAAATGCCATCCCGTATTTGGCTAATGTTATTCCAGCGGTGGTCTCAGTCTGTTGGTGACTAGGAATTTCTGCTCCTGGGGCAAACCACAAAACATTACGCTCCTTCCCCCTCCTGTATCACCTGCCTCCGAAAAGTTGAAGGACTGATCGCATAACTGGCGTAATAGTAGTGGGATAACAATATCACGTTTATGCCAGAAGACAGTCCTTGGTCAACCAGCGAAAAAGGTACCGATAGGCGGCAGACGGGTATTAAGGGCGTCATAGCAAGCAATCTCGCCCCATCTCATTTCAGCCACGGAAGAGCATAGAGTAAATATCCGTTTTTGCTGAAAACTTAGTAAATCAGCTACTGAAACTTACAGAATGTTAAAAAAATTAGTAACATCATGCAATGCATTGACTATGATGAGCTTTCCAACATACTGGAAATCATTACCCAAGTTATTACTCAAGTTATGAGGATAATGGCTGTAAAATAAATCTCGCTCCTATGACCTAAGCTTTGACCACAATTCGATGATATTCAACAGAATCGGTAATGTATACTTCCGGAAAAACATGATAATGGTTTGTCTCAATCTGAGCATTTTTATCTAAGTTATAATGCATGAGGGCGATGAAATGAATCCCTCTCCTATGTCCTCACTTTTGACCCCACTTCACCCATTTTCAATAGGGTTCGTCCCCAGGTAGTTTCCTATCACATACTTAACTTTCATTGCAATCGAACCATATTTACGCAAGCTATGGTGCCTAAGGCCAATGAAATGGATCCCGCTCCTACGTCGTGACCTTTGACCCCACTTTACCCATTTTCAATAGGTTTTGTCCCCAGGTAGTCCCCTTCTACATAGTAAAATATCAGGGAAATCGAACCATATTTACGCAAGGTATGACGCATAAGGGCAATGGAATGCATCCCGCTCCTATGTCCTGACATTTCACCCCATTTCGCCCATTTTTAACAGGATTTGTCCCCAGGTAGTCCCCTGTTACATACTAAAATTTCATTGAAATCGACCCATATTTACGCAAGCTATGGTGCCTAAAAGCAATGAAATGGATCCCGCTCCTTTGTCGTGACCTTTGACCCCACTTAACCCATTTTCAAAAGGATTTGTCCCCAGGAGGTCCCCTACCACCTACTAAAATATCATGGAAATCGAACCATATTATCGAACCATATTTACTAAGTTATGATGCATAACGGCAATGGAATGCATCTCGCTCCTATGTCCTGACCTTTGACCCCATTTCGCCCATTTTCAATAGGGTTCGTCCCCAGGTGGTCCTCTACCACATACTAAAAATTCATTGAAATCGAACTATATTTACGCAAGTTATCGTGCGGACGGGCAGACGGGCAAAGCTGGAGCTTATACGCTTTTTCAACCTATGGTTGGAAAAGCGGAAAAAAGGCGTATGGAGACACGGTATCATTATCCCGCAGCAGGGTTTTCGAATGGTATGCGGGTTTCGTGACGGGCGGGAATACTTTGATGATGATCCGAGATCTGAGTGTTCGGATACGAATCTGGCATTAAGTTTTCGTTTTCCCAGATCCTTGCTTAAACTCCTATGGCAGACAGACTTACTGATGCCTCACCGACTCAGCCAAAAGTCTCACTGTAATTCGGCGATCTTCCTTTAACCGATTCCACACCTCTTCAATTTTTTCAGCTGGCCACGCACTGGAGTGTCGCCCAGATCTCGGATCATCATGAAAGGTTTCCCGCCTGGCATGAAACCGTGCACACATAGGTTGATCTACGGAGTCTAATTCGGGGGTGTTGGTTGAGTTGTAGGAAGAATGACGTCCCGATTCATCCTTTCCCATTTTATCCTCTGCTCAAAATTGTGCCGTTTCATCCTCGGGTTTTAACAGGAGTGGTGATTCGCCTCACCCCTCCCCCTACATTTTCCCACTTGCTTAATAAACTGTGTTGTGTTTTAGCTGCATATTGCGTTTACCGGGAACACCAGGAGGAGGTAGTCTGACTTCATTCACCTAAAATCATTAACGTGGTTTCTGAGACTACTCCGTTTTCTTTTAGTTTTTCTTGTCACAAATGCAGGAAAAATCTTTGTCAGAAAAATGCAGAAAAAATAGCTGAGATTGGTAGCTCGTTGTCAATTTTAAGAATTTATCTAACATATTATTGTAGTTTCATTGTGTATGCCAAAGCACGTAAGCGTTCAGTTAGTGTCATCTTTCCGGTTTCGAAATCATGAACTGAAAGATAAACTCAATGGGAAGTCTTCTTTTATTTACGCTTTCCAACCGTAGGTCGTATATGCTCCAGCTTTTTCCGTCTGTCCGTCCGCACGATAACTCATGTAAAAGTGGTTCGATTCCGATGAAATTTTAGTATGTGGTAGGGGACTTTCTGGGGACGAACTCTATTGAAAATGGACGAAATGGGGTAGAAGGTCACGGCATACGAGCGGGATCCATTCCATTGCCCTTATGCGTCATAAGTTCAGTAAAAATGGTTCGATTTCGATGAAATTTTATTATGTGGTAGGGGACAACCTGGGGACGAACCCTATTGAAAATGGACGAAATGAGATCAAAGGTCAGGACATACGAGCGGGATCCATTCCATCGCTCTTATGCGTCATAAGTTCAGTAAAAATGGTTCGATTTCGATGAAATTTTATTATGTGGTAGGGGACAACCTGGGGACGAACCCTATTGAAAATGGACGAAATGAGATCAAAGGTCAGGACATACGAGCGGGATCCATTCCATCGCTCTTATGCGTCATAAGTTCAGTAAAAATGGTTCGATTTCGATGAAATTTTATTATGTGGTAGGGGACAACCTGGGGACGAACCCTATTGAAAATGGACGAAATGAGATCAAAGGTCAGGACATACGAGCGGGATCCATTCCATCGCTCTTATGCGTCATAAGTTCAGTAAAAATGGTTCGATTTCGATGAAATTTTATTATGTGGTAGGGGACAACCTGGGGACGAACCCTATTGAAAATGGACGAAATGAGATCAAAGGTCAGGACATACGAGCGGGATCCATTCCATCGCTCTTATGCGTCATAACTTACGTAACAATGCATCTATTGCGACAAAACTTTAGTATGTTGTTCCGGAGGTACACCGAACCGGTTCTGTTGAATATCATCGTAATGGGGTTAAAGAGCAGGACACATCAGCGAGATTTATTCCACAGCTGTTACCCTCATAACTTGACTAAAAATGGTTCAATTGCAACAAAACTTTAGTATGTTGTTTCGGATGTATACTGAACCAATTCTGTTTAATATCGAAATGGGGTCAAAGATCACAACACAGGAGCGGGATTTATTCCACATCCATTATCCTCATAACGTGAGTAATAGCTTGAGTAATGATTTCTGGTATGTTGGAAAGCACATCATAATCAATGCATTGCATGATTTTACTAACTTGTTTTTATTTAATGTTTGTTTGGAAACCAAATAAAATGTGAATGTTCGCTTGTTTTTACATTTCTTTAAATGTGAAAGATATTTAATTTAAACTAAAAGTGAGCGCAAGTATAATTTCGAGACAAAAGTCAGCATTTAGATTATGGTGTCTAAATGTTCTTTGCAAGCATCTTTCAAAGAGACTGGATAAGAAATAATTTTTCGCCAAGCACGGGCTAAACATAAGAAAAGCATAAGATTCCTACGAGGAAATGAAAAGCTTTTCTTCTAAATAACACTTTTATCAAACTGCTCTTAAGTCAGAATGAACTCTAACGTACATAAGAGCTTAATACGCAGACGTGTTCTTTTTCTTAATATTTTTAGGGATAAGGTAATTCGTTCTAAGATGTTAAACAAAATCAAGTATATGCTCCTATCAATTATCATTTTGGAAAAAGAGTGTCAAGGAAGATGGTTTCGGTGCGAGAAGATATTTTTAAATAATGTCACTTTCCTTTTAACTTTTCGTGAAATGAAATAGCACAGCATGAAAAAAAAAAAAAATTTTGGTCGCTCATATTTTATTCAGTAATAAAAACATTTTAGCGTATGTCACAAAACATTCCGAACTGCAACAGGTTTTGCGATGTCAGGGAATAAACAATCATTATTCAAAATTTAGAGTCTGAAAACAGAAACCTGAGTGCTCGGTACACCTTTTACTTTTTGTCTTTTAATAAGTGCCATCTGTGAGAACTGATACAGTATTCAGGAAAACAAGCACACACTAAAGCGCATACAAATTCAGCACAAGGAAAATGTTTGCTCTGAGTTTTTGGGGCATTTTCAAAATCAAATTCTACAAATTTGATTTTGGTTTCATTGAGTGCTGCTGAAAAAAAATACAGGTAGGCTCAATTCTGATTGAGCCGTCAGTTTGGAAAGTAGAACTACAACTTGCAGATCGGAGGGTAGAAATGAGCTAGTGGAGTATAATGTTAATTCGTTCACACGTAAACATTTTTTTTTATTTTGTTTAAACCACTGCGATATGATCATTATATGTTTGAATAGATCTCGACGAGAGCTTTAAAATAATACCACGCGTAGTCTTTTTACACTCACTATTGTCCAGATGAACCGCGATATGGTCAAAAGTGTTTACCTGTTCACAAGAAAACAATTTTTCGAATGTTCAGTTCAAACCACTGCGAAATGTTCATCGTATACAGTATTTGAATAGATTTCTTAGAGAGCTTTAAAACGAGACCAGGCATAGTCGTGTTGCGCTCACGGTTGCCGAGATAGACTGAGTCAAACACTGCGGCACCCCCAGAAATATGGCATCATCTCCCCCGCGTACGGGGAGCGAGGGCATCGTCGCACGCCCGATGTATTGCGCAGTACGCAGCATGCCGCTTACGAATATGCTAGCACGATTAGCGTACGGCGCGTATTTTGAACACTAAAATGATTTCATTTGGGGCCTATTTTTGTCACAGGCTGTCGGCCGTAAGTCGATCCACACTATCCGAGGGTTAGACATAGTCCAACGTCAAAAGGCTTCCGTGTGTTAAATCAAATTAAGTTTTGGAGTGAAACCGAATGTATTCTACTTACAGGCGAAAGTATTTTCCCTCCACATTTTCTGAATGTTTTGGAACTCGAGATCTCTTTTGACAATGATTTTTAATTATGTTTAAGGGGAAATGTACTGCGTCGTGGCATTATTTCACAAAACCCATAAACATAAAATTTAATCTTGATAACTTTAGTAGACTTAGACATCATCCGATCACCTGCACATTGGAGCCCATATAGGAGGCAGGGGGGGCATTTGCCCTCCCCTGGAAATCCGATTATTCTCTTTCAGTTTTTGGACCATACTACAGATAGTTTGGCGAAGACACTAATTATGATTGCTACTCTTTCTGTGGAACTTATGGATGCATGTGTTTGCCTTAAAAATAGGAAAATTTTGGGGAATGTCTAGTAGAAAGTAATAATGAAACTTCCCATTGTACGTTGGAGAACAGCAAACATACCTACAGTGCAGAAAAATATAAAACGAGAAGAAATGAAAAAATATCTCGGATCAGTTGACCAGCAAAGAATTCGAACGATGGTACAGGATGTCCTACTCGCTACCGAACCCGGCATTTCTTCAATGATATTACCACCAATAAAGATATTGCAACGAAGTTTGAAGTAAACTTACCTCATTTCATGCGAAATGTGATGACATCACAACATGTGCTGGAAGTGGCCACCATTTGCGTCCAGACAGCATTGAACCCGGCGCTGTCTGCCGGCCAGAATACTCCTTAGTGGCAGACACATTCCTAAGTGTGGCGCCACTGAGGAGCAGTCTGCCAGCCAGCCGGGCGCGCCTCTCTTCTGCTTTGTTATGCCATTTCGCTGAGCGTGTCTACACAATACGGTTGTTGATAGTGAGTGCTCGTGCTCGAGGCTGTTCGCGTACGTGTGAAAATGTATCCGTATACTCTGGAGGAGCGAGTGTTTATTGTTCGCACTTATTGGAAAACCGGATCGATAAAGTCTTGTCAACAGCAATTCCTGGAGAAATTTGCAGGCACACATCCGCCAAGAAAGTCCACTATTTGGGCATTGTCGAAGAAATTGGAAACCAAGGAGACTTTAATTAGACGACCATGCAGCTGGCCGTCCACAAATGTCCGAGGAAACGATCCAGAATGTAAAGGGAAAACTACTTGCGTCTTCCAGGAAGCCACTTCGCCGACTGTCACACGATACAGGATTGTTAAAAAGCATTTGTCAACGTGTTGTGAAAAAAGCAAAGCTTCATGGGTAGCGTATTGCCGTGGTCCACGAACTGAAAGAGCCTGACTACGTGACACGAGTGACATACTGTCGATGGTTTCAGACATTTATTCAGTAAAATCCGGGTATTCTGGACTACACGGGGTTCTCGGACGAAGCGTGGCTTCACCTGTCTGGACACGTGAATTCTCAAAATTCCCCTATTTGGGTCAGTGAAATTCCCAGTGCGATACATGAAGAACCCCTTCACTCAGAGAAAACTGGTGTTTTGTGTGGGATGACCCGGCGACGCATAATTGGTCCTATCTTTTTCGATACAACCATCACAACATCTGCATATATGGAAACCATTAAACACCTTTGTAAATCAATTGGACGACGAAGAATTCTCCATTGGATATTACCAGCATGACGGAGCGAGATCACACACATCACACACCAGTATAGCCGAAATTCAGTCCTTTTTCGGCGACTGGGTTATTTCGAAGCGTCTATGGCCACCGCACTCGCCCGATCTGACGCCTCCTGATTACTCTTTATGAGGATATCTAAAAGGGAGAGTTTACCAAAAGAAACCGCGAACCATAGATGCCTTGAAAGCAAACATCACCGAAGAAATACAGGCAGTGACGGCGGACGCACTGACATGGACTTTCCACAATATGGTGCGCCGGGTTCAGTGCTATATGGAACCAAATGATGGCCACTTCCACCACATATTGCGTCCATTTAAATTTCGTTGCAATATCTTCATTGGGGTTAATATTATTAAAGAAAAGCGGGTTTGGTAGCGGGTGAGACACCCTGTATTATCTGAAAGCTCTGCTTCAGCTATTCACTATTGGACAAACATCTTTCGAAAATTTTCATATAAATTTCTCTTGATTTTTTCCAGAAATGTGTCTCCGCTGGTAGAAGTAAGTATCAATTTCTATTTGTGGATGTTTTACCGATTGTAGAAATCCGGTTAATTTCTTTTAACCAGTTCCACTGACTATGAATAATTTAAAAAAACTATTCGCGTCGGAAAGGATTCAAAAGACATGCTCATTACACAAAATTCGGTGTTATTTTTTTGTTTGTGATGAGTTTTTCTTTTCAAATCCTTTATGAAATTAACATTTTCCCCCTTCTGAATAAAGTTACGTCTTCAGGCTGGAACACGATCCTCCCTTAGACACCCTGGTGAACATTTATTGTCAAATGCAAAGTAACTCGGACCGATTATTTTATAGAATCTGCTCTTTTGAAGAATTGATTCTGTTAATTAAAGAGTCGTTCGCGAACGATTTGAGGATTTGCTATTCTCAGACGAATTGTTTGCGAACGATTTTAATTTTTTCAAAATGCAAATGGATTAACTGTGTTTATATTTGATCCCATCCCAAAACAATTTCACTTCACAGCAAAGAGCCAAAACATAACAACCACCTGCCTAATATGATGTTGGTCCTCCACGTGCCTCCAAAACAAGCTCTTACTCGGCGTTGGATAGACGACACAGGATTTCAAATGGTGTCTTGCGGTATCTCGTACTAACACGTTACCAGAAGATTCTTTAACTCTTGTAAGTTATGCAGTTTATCAGCTGCAGATAGTATTTGCTGTTGCTACACAGATCACAAATGCTGAATTAAGTTGATGTCTGGGGAGTTCGAAGCCTTATAGAAGTTTTTCTCATGTTCCACGAAACTTTTTAGAAAAATTCGGTTAGGATGGCAAAATGCGCATTATTTATCTGAATGAAAGCACTACTAAAGGAAAATACCGCCGCCATAAAAGGATATACCTGGTCTGCAACGATGTTTATTCAGGTGATAGATGCCGTAGCTTCCTGTTCTTTGTTTTTTTTATTGGAGGTTTAAAGACCACCGTGAGCAACTCAATGGGCTGTAAGCAGTCGCTCGTCCCTACTTTAGGGTCACTGGTTCCACGAAAGGGAGAGAGCCAGTACCGTAAGACAAACACAACATCCATGCCTCACGGGATTCGAACCCGTACCACTTACGGACGAATGATCAGAGGCCATCGCTTAGTTTCAATATTCGCTTTTATTCACGTAAAAGAATTACAACAGAACATCCCCAACCTCACACGTAGTGTGAGAGAAGGGGAGAAATAAAACAAAATGTAGATATTTACAGTGAAATGATAATTGTACAGATGAGCAATGACAGGCATTGCATTATTTGCTGTAAACAGCAGT
The DNA here is from genome assembly GCA_039090855.1 of Macrothele yani. Classification (NCBI taxonomy): domain Eukaryota; kingdom Metazoa; phylum Arthropoda; class Arachnida; order Araneae; family Macrothelidae; genus Macrothele; species Macrothele yani. The sequence goes on along the minus strand of CM076990.1, from coordinate 184,377,687 downwards.
AGCTCCGGGATAAATGTTCATCGAAGTCTTGGAACATCACTGGAGCGAAAAAATTTACAGAAAAAAAAACTGTGCAGTTCTAGTGACATGGAAATCACTGGTGGCAGAGAGTCACTGTGCGGATGAAGAGAACTGTGTACAAAAGGTGACATCAGCAGGAAGCAAACACAATCCAGTTCCAGGAGAAAACATGGTGAGGGAACAGTAAAAATTGAAAGTTCCGACGTAGGTTTATTAAAACAGCAGATGAACAGTCTGGGCACTAGAAAACTGAAACCAGGGACGACACGGCGACCATGTTGTGAAGAAGGCAGGTAACCGTGCCGTATCTTTCGCCAAGGAATATTCCAGGGTGAGTCTGGCTTTAACCCTGTTGCGGTAGTGTGCAACCAAGGAGGTAGAGAATGTAATAGGATTTGGATCTTGTAACTGTAGCAGGTGAGAGAAAATAATATATTTAGCTAGAATAAATAAATACGAACAAACTGGTAAATAAGAGCAGAAACTTGTAGAACTGTGGCCGAGGAAACGATAATCTTCTAGGGTGAGATCACTGGTACAAGAAGGATGTGCAAATTGGAACATACTGTGAAATAGTGGGAGCAGCGTCGGACAGTAAGCAAACATGTGTAAGACGTCTCCAACGACGTTACAAAAAGGACAGAGATCTGATGATACTATATTTCTCCGGAACAAAGTCGAAGGGACAGGCAGTCGATTGTGCAAAAACCTCCAATGCACATTAAGTTCTGAGGAGAGGGCCGGTGAATGTTGGGCAGTAGACCAGACTGAGGTTAGTGCAAAAGAAGGAACAGAGTTAATAGGGCAAGGTACCGCAGAAGAAGAACGGAGAAAACGGTACAGGGTGCGGGTGGAAAGACTGTGGAGAGGGAGGAGATCACCGGAAAAGGGAAGGAAGAATGGAAAAGGGAGAGAGGCAGAGGAAACGGAAAGGAGGCCAGAGGAATCGACTAGGGAAGGAAAAAGTGATTGAAGAGCATGTTTAAGTTGGAGGAAGTTATCAGAGAGTTCGGGCGAGGGTAGTAGGGTGGGAAAAAGTTCGGAAACGGGTTTCCATGAAAAATCGGGGAGGACCAGTTGGGAAACGGAGACTACACCAGCGTGTAGCCATGCGGGGAAAAAGAAAAAGTTGGCAGTAGGGGTGTGGAGGACGGAGGAGAAAAAAGAGGCTCGGAAAGAAGATCAAGAGTGGAAGAGGGGGTTGACGAATGAGCGGTAAAGAACGAAGGAACTGAACAGCTTCATGGTAGACTAGAGGAAAACGGGGGGGAATGACAGTGTGAATATCCATCTTGAGAAGAAGATGGACGGTGAGGCAGGGATTAAGGGGGGAAGTCAGAACATTAAGCAGAAGAATGGAAGCGGAAGAGTCTGGTTGAACTGTCAAACGGAGGAAATTGAAAATTCTTACAGCTTTATAACGTACGGTAATCTCTGGCATATTGAGGCCACCACAAGTCGAAGGTAGAGACAATACTGAGGAAGATAACCAATGAGTAGATGACCAAACAATGCTGAGCATTGCTGATGTTTTTGCAGTTTGAACGTAGGCTGGTGGCGGTTGTGCAATCCAGGAATGATAAACTAACGAGAGGATGTGGGTGCCAGAAAGCCGTGCACGACTGTGGTAGGTCAAACAGCACTTGAGCTTGGACCAGTAAGCAGCGGTGTGACGTAGTTTCCTGACGAGGGGTCTCCAGGTGGCAGCCGCTGCTGAGACCCGGCTGCCAATGTGCACCCCAAGTATCTTTTAACTGGTGGAAGTCCAATGAGCGCCCCACGGTGTATCGGGGCGATGTCTCCAGGAGCCACACCACAAGCCTGTACACTTTGAAAGGTTTAACGAAGCGCCGGAAGCCGCAGCATACACTTGATACCATGCAAGAACAATTGTGAATTGCCATTCTTCTCGGATGAGAACTGTGATATCATCGGCGTAGGCAGTAAGAACGATAGAATGGTGCCTGGTGCTATGCCGAATGGTGGAGGAGGGAGGTTGCAGAAGAGAACGGATAGAGCAAAGAATAGGCTCAAAGACTAGAGAGAAAAGTTGTCCGGAAAGAGGACATCCTTGACGGATGCCCTTGCGAAACGGAATGGGGGCTGTAAGGAAGGAGGCCGTCCGGATATGGACAACTGAGTCCTGGTACAGGGCAAGGAGGGCTGTGATGAAGACAGATGGGAAACTGAAGGCAGAGAGCACAGAGGCAAGCCACTGATGACTCACGTTATCAAAGGCCTGCCTCTGATCAAGATTGAGGAAGGCTAAAGTTTCGGAGGAAAGGTGGGCAAGGCAATAAGAGTCACGGAGGAGATTAATATTAGTATGAATGCTTCTGCCAGGGATAGTGTACGTTTGGTCGGGATGTATGACGGTGGGAAGGACAGGGTTCAATCGAAGAGAGAGTATTTTAGTATAAATCTTGTAGTCAACATTAAGGATGGATATAGGACGCCAGTTATCCAACTCCAGCAGACACCCCTTCTTTGGAAGAAGAATGATGTGAGCTAGAGTAAAAGCGGGGGGAAGAACATATAAGGAAAAAGCAGATGTAAAGCAAGGCAATAGGAGAGGGTGTAAGAAAGAGGAAAACGTACGAAAGAAATTAACTGTCAACCCGTCAGGACCAGGTGACGAGTGACAGTTAAGTAAGGCAAGTGACTGTACTACTTCTGCTGGGGTGATAGGCATAGAAAGAGATGTAACAAGATGCGATGGAATATGTGGTAAGGCACGAAGAATCGAATCAGCATGCGGAGAACTTGACTGGAACTGAGCAAAACGTGACTGGAAATATGTTCTAACACCGGAGCAAATGAGAGTGGGGTCATTAGTAACAGTTCCATCGGGTAACTTCAGATTACGGAGGTGATGAGCAGAACGTTTGTGGAATTCCAGTTGTTGAACCTGTTCACATAGATAGTCATTTGGCTGGAGATAAAGGAGCTTGAGGCGGTGAAGAGCTTGTTGGGAGACAGGAAGTAGCAAGGCACGCAGTTCAGCTTGGTAATGAGAAAACAGCGGAGAATCAAGATCTAGGGTGGAAAAAATCGAGCGTGCAGCATCAATCTTCATAGAGGCGGTGGTACGTTTTTCGTGGGAATATTGCTTGGTATAAAAAAATTTGGGATTTGACAGTTAACCAGTGTTGCAAGGGACAAGAAGCAAAAGGGAGCGTATATAAGGCTTGTTGGAGCTGCGATTGAATGGAATTTACGTAAGTTGAATCAAGTAAAAGATCATCATCAAGGGTCCAAGTACGGTAGTATTGCCGAGGAGATGGACCGGTGTGAAGACACATTACGACACAGCTGTGGTCGGAAGAAACTGTCGGTGTGTGAGAAAGGGAGATAACTGAAGGAAGAAGAATTGAAGAAACATAAAACCGGTCAAGTCGGGCAGTTGTAGGGGAAGGAAGTGGAGTAGGAGCGCCAGGTGTACGAACGAAGAAATGGGTGCAGGTGTCGAAAAGCATCTTGGAGTTGTAGCTGGTTGATGGCTGTAGAAAGTGCTCTGGTAAGGAAATACCTGGTATCCGTGGAACCGTCCGATCTGTCGAGGGATGGGTCAAGGGTGCAGTAAAAATCACCACCTAAGATGACAATATCAGTGGCCGGAAGACCTTGAACACAGGAAACAAAATGCTCAAAAAGACAGTCTGCATACTGTTGATTGCCGGAAACATAGATGTTGAAGATATGGTATCGGAAGTTGTGAAGGCGGAAAGACAGAAGCTGCAGGAGGTCACGATAAATCGGTTTGACCGTGATATCAGTAATGAAGGATCGAAGACGAAAATTGATGGCCACCGCAAGTCCTGCGTGAAGACTAAGTCGATGGGCATGGTAGAATTGAAATGGCCAGGTTCGCCACCGGTGGTATGGGGTGTTGGGATGGCAGTTAGTCTCCTGTAGCAATAATATATCCGCATCATGCGGTGTAATGTCTTCAAACACTAACGCATTGGTAGGAGGGACGGAGCATCCCTTACAGTTGAAAGAAAGTAATTTTAACTTGAAAGAGGTTGTAGTGGTTGAATATTACTATCAGCACTTTTGTGAAGACTGGTTACACGTTTCTTTAAGTTAGATGTCTGCGCATTAGTGACTGTGTTAATTTTTGGCAAAAGAGCAAGTAGTTTCTGAAGTTGGGTGATAATAGTGGGAAGCTGAGCATTACGTGATTGAACGCAGTCTAGCTGCTTGAGAGGACGTGACGGTTGATTGAGTATAATGAGAGCAAGATCAGAGGGCGCCAGCGGCCCGTCTAATGCAGGGAAAGTTTCCAGATATTCAGCGAAAGCTTTTTGATCCAACAATTTTGGAACAGCTGGGGACTTAAGAGATGTAGGAACTGTGTTGGAGAGGAAGACTGTCGAATTGGCGAACGGGAACGAGAGCAGCGTGGAGAAGACGTCACTGGCGAGATGGAACTCTGTCTGGTACGTTTCAACGTGGGAACGCCGGGAGAAGCTGGTGGGTGTAGGACAGTTAGATCTGACTCCACATTAGGGGATCCAAGGGAAGAAGATGAAGCAACACGACGGAGGGGTTGCCATTCCTTTTCTGAGAGAATACCCTCCGAAGAACGTAGTGGTACCACAGCAGCAAGTGGGTCCAACGATGGAGAGGTGGCCAAAGTACCTGTAGTAGATATCGAAGACTTGGAGACTGATGATGAATCTTCACTTGCTGGGGGAGAATTATCTGGAACAACAGTAGAAGGGATCAAGGACGTCTGTGGAGCCGAACTTGGTGTGGCCAGAGAAACTGGTGTTGGAGCCGAACTTGGTGTGACCAGAGAAACTGGTGTTGAGGCTGGGGTGTTGACTTAGGGTGGTTTGGAAATAGGGGGCTTGGCAGATACATGTGGACAGCGTGATTGGATGTGGCCATATGCCTTGCATTTAAAACAATGCAAGGCAGTAACGATATCGATCCGGAAAATCTGCTTCCCTACAACCACAGTGAGGTCAGTAGGGCAATCAGCAATGGCATCTTCAGTAGGAAACAGGATCATCGCTTGGCGACGCAGACCTAAGATGTTTCTGTCATCTGGGTCTGTTGGTGCGGAAGAAAGAGTGGAAATGGATCCAACTACTTTTCCACAACGGGAAAGGGCCGCCATTAAGTAATGGTCCTTGATTTCTGGTGGTACGGGGTAGCACGTAACAAGTACGGGGCGCTGCGTGAGCGGGACTCCCAGTAAGGTATGATCCCCAACATGCAGTCCGTCAGATAAGACGCGCTCCACAAACTCTGGCTTCGCAAAATAGATGAGAACAGTCCTAGGCTTCCTCGCCATATGGGTGATCGCTCCCTTAGGGAGGATTTGGCGGACGGCTAAGGAGTATTTCTTAAGGCTAGTGTCCGGGAGGGCATCAAAACATATGCCAAGTTTCTGTGTGCGTAAAACCTCCTGCCCAGCAGCTGAAGTTTCCGGAATTTCGATGCGTAATTTCTTGTTGTCTCTAGTGACAATCATATCAAGAGGCGTTGTACATGGATTCTTCGCTGTAGAGGAAGATGAACTGGTACCCTTCACAACGGAAGCATAAGGTAGAGTTGCCGTAGGAATGGGCGGAGATGGGGAAGGTCGAGACGCAGTGCTCGCAGGAGCAGATGAAGTACCAGAGGCAACGGATACTGAAGAAGTTAATGACGTCACGGTGGTGGAAAATGTCGGGAAATCAACATCCATAAAGTTGGAAGAAGAAGTGCTAACATCAGATAACGCGGCTTGGAAACCAGCTGCGTGTGGTAGTGACGATGACCGAACGTGGCCAGGTGGGGGCGGAGCTTTGCTATCAAGCTTCAGACCTGGCCTATCAGATGCGGTCGCCGCCATTTGCAATGGCTGGCTTGCTAAACCCGACCCTGGGCAAAGCCAGGACGGAAAAAGTGTTAGTACAAGTAAAGTTTTACTTACTGGACGTCAAAGTCGTACTCAATCGACACAGGAGACGTTCACAACACAGGAGATACACAAAATGACGGCACACACACAAAAGAACACCAATAAACGCAGGTCAAACACGGAGCAAAGGTCAACACAACCTTTACAAAGCCATCGCTTAGACCACTGCGCCACCGAGACGGAATAGCTTCCTGTAGATGAATGACTGAACCTAGGGTTTCTCAGTATAACATTGTCCAAAGCATAACAATTCTTCCCCTGGTTTGTTTTTGTCCCACGGTGCAACACGAAATGAGATTGCTCTGGCCAGAAAACGTTTTTAAACCCATTGAGGGTCCAGTTTTTTTGATCGCGTCCTATTGTAGGTACTTCCATACATGCTACTGTACATTAGATATCTGCATGGGTCTTAATTTGGAAAGCCCGGCCCGTGAAATTTCAACAATTACCAAAACACAAATTTGACACCTGGTGCACTCAGTCATTCGACTCCTCAAGAGATTTCGTTTTCTTAATTGCCACACGTATTCTATTACAATAAACGTTAATTCAAAATATTTCTGAGTCTCTGTATAAGTCACGTGACGTCCGAGGGGGGGGGGGCTTGTATACTCAAAAATATTGCACGAAAAGTACAATTTCCACGCCTTTCAAATTTTCTGTATTTTCAAATTATCATTCCCTACCCCCGGACCCGGAAATATTCTTGGGGATAAGGAGGGGGAAGGGCGGGAATTATTATTATTTTTTTTTGTTTGGAGGTTTAACGACCACCGTGAGCAACTCAATGGGCTATAAGCAGTCGCCCGTCCCTAATTTAGGGTCACTGGTTCCAGGGAAGGGAGAGAGCCAGTACCGTAAGACAAACACAACATCCATGCCTGAGCGGGATTCGAACCCGGACCCCTTACGGACGAATGATCAGAGGCCAGCGCCTTAGACCACTACGCCACTGGGGCGGCAAGGGCGGGAATTAATTCGAAAAGTACGAAATATCCAGAGTTATGAGTCCGATCGTTCTACTGAGAGAAGATTTTATGGTTTTATAAACTGCACCTATCTCTACTGGCAAATCATATCGCTGAAACCCAATATGTCCCTCGTGTTTGTGTGGGGTGCACATTTGTGCCGCTTAAGATGCGATTTTGTGCTATCGTAACTCAAAAAGCTTTTGCCTGAAGTGCACTACAGAACGTTTACCGGCCGATTAGTTTCAGAACGGGACAGCAATTTAAAATATTTCCAAATATCGCTTTTTCCCCTTTATATTGGTTACAAGCACATATTCTCCAAAAGCGATTTTTTTGCGAAAATCTTTCGCTTTCTTAAACGCCATAATAAGTATGGAAGAGTATTTATCAGTGTAATAAGTATGGAAGAGTATTTATCAGCAACACTGAACTGAGCATATGCTAAGGGGAAACAACGACAGACTGCCCAGCTAATCAGTGTTACAGATGTTTTGAAAACGGCTACTTGATAGCACAAATGGAGAAAATACGGCACAGATTTTTACACAGAAGTAAGTTTCTCCCAGACCATTTCTCCCGTGCCATTTAAGACAACTTTAAAGCTTTTCACATATCTAGAGAACAAAGTGCCGCCGACCAGAACAATAAAATCTGCCCTGAAGCATGAGAGGAGAGTGAAAGTTAGGGAGAGAGAGAAAGGACCACATTCACATTAAAAAAACTAAGGGAACTGACCCACTCCAATTGTTTTGTAGGAGGAGAGGATGTCGTAAAACTTCTGTTTTTTTCATCAGCGGAAATTATTGAATCTTATCCTGCTGCTGTATGTTGCGAGTCTTCCAAACGAGAAAGGCATCGTACAGCGATTGTTTTGCTCATAAAAAAACCCCTGCTCGGCCCGTGTCTGTTTTACATTACATATTGAAGGCTCGGCCCGACCCGTTTTCCCAACTTAGAAATAAGCAAAATCCCGACCCGGCCCGGCCCGGGCACGTGCAGACCTCTACTACACACTGGAGACAGATAATGGATATTCCAGTATGTTGATAGCGCGTAGACGTTCTATCGGGATGTCTCTCTAATATGATCGGGCATTATCTTGCTGAAACAGGTTTCCAGGTGTTCCCTGGAAAACCTGTTCAGCAAGATAATCCCGTTTTTGGGTTTGGTGATCGCGTCCTATTGTAGGTACTTCCATACATGCTACTGTACATTGGGGACAGATCCTGGATATTCCAGAATGTTGATAGCGCGTAGACGTTCTCTCCGTCCAGTTTTGGTGATCGCGTCCCATTGTAGGTACTTCCATACATGCTTTTGTACATTGGGGACAGATCCTGAACTTTCCAGTATGTTGATAGCGCGTAGACGTTCTGTCGGGATGTTTCTCTAATATATTCGGGCATTATCTTGCTGAAACAGGTTTCCAGGTGTTCCCTGGAAAACCTGTTTCAGCAAGATAATCCAGTTTTCAAGTTTTTGTGATCGCGTCCTATTGTAGGTACTCCCATACATGCTAATGTACACTGGGGACAGATCCTGGACATTCTAGTATGTTGATAGCGCGTAGACGTTCTCTCGGGATGTTTTTCTAATATGATCGGGCATTATCTTGCTGGAAAAGGTTTCCAGGTGTTGCCTTGAGGAAGGGATAGACACAACATCCATTTAATTCTAAACTTACAGCTTTGTTACTAAACTACGTGCGAAAAATGCTAGAGATGTTCTGCTGTCATATCTGATTGCTTTCTACATCATGATCCCTCTGTAGTTCGCACTGTATGCCGCTAGATAATTACTCTTGTGCGAGCCTATCTCTCTGTTATACCCATTCCTGAAAGCAGCCATCGTCGGACCTCTTCCAAAAGCGAAATTCGTCCCTGAAGACCGCCTGGCACTATACTGTCTTCGTGTTCGAACGAGTTCTGCACCATTCCAGAAGCTGGCGATTATGAGAGCTGGTTAGGAGCAAGCAAGCTAGCGGATGCCGCACGTGATATCGTACCTCCGCTAGTCTTCGAGGTAGTATGTCTTGTGACAGGACGACTTCAATCAACATTAAATGCTGTTCTGACGGTACAGGGAGCAGCGGTAGGGTCCGTGGAAGCATGTCACGCGTCTTTTCCTGTTGGTATCGACCTGCGTGCTCCAGTTCGGGGCCGGAAAAGTCGTACATTATACCCAAAACGGTTGTCAAAGTGAATTATTATTTTTTTTTTTTTGCAAAGTCAGTTTCACAACTGCGAGCAAATTAGGCAAAAAAAACCCATTAGGGATCTTTCGAGGGCATCTCAGTAAAAAACTAGTAGTTACTCTAGGAGTTCTTATCATCAACCCGGTCTATGTTAATTACCGTAGACGCCTTATTGACCTGAAACATTTGGATGATAAAGGACGGGGATATTCGTAAGTTGAAATCGACTCTTTTATGGCCATTAGGTCCCCTAATTTAGCTCAGTGCACAATTAAAGATTTTATTGTGCTAGCTAAGCGGTGCTTAAAACTTCGAAATTACAGTGCTAGGATTTCAACTGACAGATAGTAAGATAGTAATGTTTCAAGTAGACATTTTAAATGAAAAACATTACATCTTCTGTTACATCTTTCGTTAAGTGTACCGAGCTCTCAAAAGTAGCAGTTTTCCACTTCTCAACATTGCGGAGTTGCGGAATGGTCCGCGATATGCGTGACTGGACATCTACAGGAGCGTGATGTGGCATCTGATCAAGTCTGTTTAACGAAGAACTTCCGCTGCCATGCATGCTAAATATGGATCCACATATTACTAGGTAAGTTGCAGTAATTAATATTTCCTACCAGAATGTATATTTTAATACCCTTTTTTACCAGAAAATGTGCTCTTTAAACTCAAGTGCTCGATGTCATCACCCTTGTACCAAGTATAAGACTTCCATACACTATTTTCAGAATAGTTCCTCTTTTTATTACTGATCCAATTTTTCTGTCAATGAACTCTACTGCAGCATTACACAAATCATTTTTTTTTCCTTTGAAAGCCGATGTGATGCAACAGCTCATGCAATCCCGTCCCAGGTTGCACCCAGCGAGACTTGCTTTTTCCGACACCCTGAACGATAATACTGTAGTACGACGAAAATCAATCTTATTCAGGCGTGCTGTGTTAATTTCTGCATCACAGGCTGCCCACGATCGCTGCTACGTGTCACAGGTGAGCGACCTTCTTTAATATTTTCACACCATTTCGTGACATGCTGCCGTAATCCGACAACTTGTGTGCAGATTTTTACCGGACCGCACTTAGTGAGATTACTGCAGTGCAGGGTCTGTTTTGACACAGTTAGAATGAGTAATTACTGAAACTGGAGTAATGAACACTCAAAAGGTAACATATTACACAATGTTTCGCTGCTGTAATACAGTTACGGCATACGAATTAGACGATTCTCTCAAGACATGTTCTCGGATTTTTATTTAAGTGTAACAACACTAAAGCTGCCCGCTTACTCATGGCAAATCGTAAATTACAGTTTAGTACTAATGATTTTTCGCAGATATATGGATTTACCTGGAATTCAATTAGACCAATTTTTTTTTCACGCCATGAGATACTCGTGTAATAATTGATTATTACTATAAGTTTGGGCCATACAGTTTAAATCGAATTTCTATGAGATGAGCTGTTTGAAAATTTTTGTCTTCGGAAATTCATAAATTTTTAAATTACCCGGTTTTCAGTCTTTCTTCCACACGGCAATAATAAATAAGCATCAGGTGCGTTCAGTGATGCATGGTTTAACAAGTTTGAGAACGGAAAGAAATCACCCCTTCGAAAAAACAAAACAGAACAATACAGCTTATACACTATATTGACAAAAGTCACCGGACACCTAGAAGAGAAACACAATATATCATTTATTGACATACATTATATAGTACAGTGTCTGTCCAACTTTGGCCTTAATGCATGCACTGACCCTTCGAGACATGCTTTCCACAAGGTTTTTGAACACAACGATAGGTATGCGGTTCCATTCAGTACATAATGATGCCTGTAACTGTTGCTCAGTAGTAGGCCTTGGTTCCAAACGTATTATGCAGCGCTCTAATTGATCCCACAGGTGCTTTATGGGATTAAGATCAGGGTTCTGTGCTGGCCAGTACCCACGCGATACGGACATTTCGTCGAACCACGCCATAACAGTCCTTGCTTTATTAGGTTTCAAAATCGCTTTATTATTATTATCAAAAGAAAACATAAGAGGGAGACGTACAGCGTTGGGCGTCTCACTGGGAAATAATACAACCTGTTAAAACATGATGGTATATACACTGCAATGACAATGGGGATGAATAACAGATGCTGCAAGCAAAGCTTATTGCATAAAAATTGCAGAAGTGACAGAGAGATACACATCGTGTCACATGACATTGGCTGGGCATGATTTACAGGATAACACAGGCAAAACAATAGTACACAATTAGAAAAAGAACAACACAAACACCGCTGTGAAGGTAAAACATTACATACATGAGATAAAAACACAGCGTGCACAATTGTGCAAGTTATTTAACGAGAGCACCAAAGCAACATAATGCAGGCGGGGTGAAAGTAATTAATGTACACGAGTAAGCATAAAAATACACTGAGATGACATTAGCATTCACAATTCAACGGTAGCGTGGATTGCACGAGTCGTAGAGCGGAGGAGGGGCACCAGGGTACCACGGAACTCAGCAAAGGAGGTGTAGAATGTCCTAGGGTACTGATAAGTGTAGCAGTCCAGAATCAACCGCAAACCATGGAGCGACCGGCGCCCAGGTAGCATAGAAGGTGGCTTCTCCTCGACGACTGGAAGAAGCCGACTGGTACTCCAGGCGGAGTCGAGAAAGCAATCGATCTTGAAAATGGCACAAAAGTGCTGCGCTGGCCTGGTGTAAAGAGACCGGCGAGGAAACGCTGCGAAGTTGTTGAAGGTATACGTAAATAACGTGTTTAACCAGCACGAAAAGATAGGCACATACTGACGGAAGAGGCGTAGGTGGATGAGCCAGCAGAAGAAGATATCTGTATTTGAGCTCCGTGTTTAGCCGTCTACTGAGTGTGTTTTGTGTGCTCGGCCGTTATAATTTGGCGCGTGCCTTCAAGACGAAGGTTGTAGCTTTCATTTAAGACATCTCCCGAATCGGTGAGTACTATTTTCAGTTAGAATGCTACGTGTACATACCGAGATTTCAGCATTTTTACTCACCTGTGCACTGAGGTCTTTTGCAGTATTCCGTCGATTAGCTGTAACGACTCTTCTGAGGCTTCGACGTCATCTCTCACCGATTTTCCTTGGTTTGCCGGTACGTTTTGCTGCTTCAGGCACGCCATTTGTCTTCCTCTTATTCAGTGCATCCAAAACAGTTGACTTGGGTATGTTTCAACGCCTCTCGGTTTCTCTTATGGACAGCCCACTAATATAAGACCCAACAATCTTTCCTTTCTCAAAGTCCGTTCTGTCCCACCGCGACATTTTCACTCAACCTCACAGTGCGATATGATCGCGGTCAGCTGTAGGCTTGTTTTTATACCGTTTGCAGCTGTACCGCGCATCATAACAACGCAGCGGATCCGTTCATTTTCTTTTGAAGGGGTGTCCGGTGACTTTTTTCAATATAATGTATATGAAAGGATGATTTAAATAAGCAATTTTTGGGGTTACTTTCTCAAAGTGCCAGTGTGAGCCTGTACCTAAGAACCAAAAATAACAGGCACGTCTTGATACCACGGACACGAATCGCATTAACAGACAAAGAATTTGCGCTGCCTAGGTGTTTTACAATGGCTATCGATATATTATGCTCAGCAAAATAGAAACTCATATGTACCGCAACCTATGAAACCACAGTAGTAGTAAAGAGGTTAGACAAAATGATGTAAACACCTGGAAAATAGGCGATTTGTCTTCATTAATAAGGTATTGGGCCACCATTTGCGTTTAATACAGCTTCCAACCTTCTTGTAATAGAGTAGGATAGTCTTTTGAATAGTATCCATTGAATAGTCCCCATTGAATAATCTTCATTAATTAGTTTCCATTGAAAAGTCTCCAGCTTTTGAGTAGTCTCCATTGGGATGATCGATCAAAAAAAAATAGCCAGATGCTCCAGAGATGTTGGAGCACGAAATTTGCCTCTCACTTTGCTCTTCAAAACTGCCCACAGTGGTTTGATGATATTCAGGTCAGGTGATTGAGCTGGCCAGAGCGGGTGTTGAAGTTCATCTTGGTGCTCTTCAAACCCAGACTGAACTGTTCTGGCTGTGTGTATGGGCGCATTATCATCTTAAAAATACATCAATGTTGGGAAACAACATTTGGATCATATGATGCACCTGATAATCTGGAATGTCCGAATACTCGCTGGCAGTAACTCGACAATGGGTACCACCCGAATACCAACATATGGCAGCCAAAATCATCCCATATCAACCCCTGTGTTTCCGAGTTGGAACTAGACATTCCGAATTGTACACAGTCTTAGGGGATCTCCATTCATAAACCCGACCTACTGTTGGGAATAATGTAAATGAGGACTCACAACATCACAGATTTCCAGTCATCAGCTGTCTTGATTTTATGCTCATGACACCATCTTTTTTGCATCGAAGCGTTAGTTCCGGTGATTAAATGCTCGGCAATTGCAGCTGTTCCACGAATGTTGGCATTTTGAAGTTATCCGAGGAGAGATTTTGTGGAAAAAAGGTCTTTCACGAAGATATTGAGTTCTACCGACACTTTTTTCTGCAGTAGTTTTGTGTTGTTCGGACACAATCCTTCTTAGTAGTGTTCGACGGTCGCTCTCATTCAGTTTCGGTTTGCGTCCACTATTCTTCTTCGCCGATGAAGTCTTACCATATGATAACTGTGGAAACTGTTGCTCTTGAAACACCAAACAAAAAAAATTGGCTGCTGTGGTTACAGACACATCTGCTACACGGTGTCCTACTTACTTGTCCTCTTTAGAAGTGTAAAAGGTCACCCATTTCGCCGATTGCACGTACGAACCGCTGCTGATCACAGCTTGTACTACACTGGTATACAACCTAGAGGATATATACTAAAAATCAAAGATACACAAAAGATAATAACTTTGTGTTCATTTTCACTGTAGCTTAGACGAATACCATTAACCCCTGCAATCATGGTGTTAACATTATTGTGTTCAACTCCTGTAAGCACTGTACTTATAAAGCATTAAACTTGAAATAATCTACGTGAAATTGCCCTTTTTTAACTATTTATACGTCTGTCCACATGCATCATTCTGTCACATACGTATTTCAGAAAGTAGCAATAGCTGTATCACAGAATATAGCATTACAGGATTGGCCAAGATAGGAGTGCCAAAGGAGAACTTAATAATTTCGATTTGGGTTTTAGCAACCAACCAAGTAAATACAAGAGTTGTAAGCAGTCACCCGTTTCTAATTTAAACCCAGTGGTTCCAAGGAAGAGAAAGCCAGCGCCATAAGACAAATGCACCAGCTCGGTCGAATTGTCAGAAGACAGTGTCCCAGGTCATATGGCAATCGGTTGAGAACTCTACCTTTAACAGAAGCGCCATATCAATCAAAAACGCTGCTGACCGAAGTCACAACAGAAGAATTAAATTACCGAGAGCTGCTGAAGTGCTCTGAAGTGCATGATTCCGGCCACTGGTCTGAGATAATCCCGGGTTTGAGTCGCGGTTGAGATATGGTCGGTGTGTTTGTTTGATGGCCCTTGTCACTTCCCTCGAACCAGTGCCAATAAATTCGAAGTGAGGGATAGCCATCAGATTACTCCTGGTAAAAAACCCGTAAATACCTACACTATATCAGAGAATATATTCACTGTGCATTTTGTCTGGGTGTCCTGAAAAAACAATTACTCTTGCTGCTTTAGCAATAAATACAGTGCTGCATAAATATTTGAACACTGATCAATGCTATTACTTGCCAGAAAAACCAAGAACTTTTTCTTTGTATTTGTAAAAAAGCACATTCAAAGAATAATTTTTTATCTATTCAAATTTTCCTGTTGCAGCCAAAAAAATGTTTAAGTTGAATCAACCAAATTCATTTGTTATGCATGCCATGTTTACAGCCATTAAAAATTCAGCATTTGTAGAAAATTTGTAAATAAATGTTAAGATAAGTATTTAGTTGAGCACAGCAGACTTGGTGACACCGAAACCTGCTGCCAAGTAAATACGTTTTACTACATATAATCTCTGGGATCATATGTTTTTGTCTTTACTGCTAGTTTTGCTATTCCATTTTCCACGTACAGCACCAGATCATCGTGGCATCCATATTAGATTTGTATGTTACAGTGGGGGTAGTTTGCTCTGTATGTTGTGTCATTCAAGCAATTATGGACTTTTCAAATACAACAACTCTGTGAAATAAAGCAGCAAGAGGCAGCTGGCACCTTTTAAGTGACATTATTAAGAGATTTGGAGGTAGGTAAGTTCAAATGCATTTTGTGCTGATTTTTCGAAAAGAGTTCGAATATTTTTTTGCAAATATCTTGTTCGGAGTTGCTGAAAATGATTAAGCGTATATCTTTACACACTTCATGTTTCACAAAAATGCGGTGCTTCACGTTATTTTGATAACTTTCAGCTGAAAACTTGCAGCATTAATAACCATCGCTAGAACAGGAAATATATTTATTTTATCTTTGTGCACTGAAGTGGCAAAAGTCATGGTATGGCAGTACGCAAAATTTTAACTGACGCTGCCGTCGTATAAAAGCTTCGACGCATGCACGCCACGATTTTTATCAGTTGCGAGGTGTAGTCTCGGGAGTCACGTTGAACAACCGCCAGTAGGATTATGGAAAGCCGGTGTGAGTTATCTAAGTTTGAACGAGGCATGATAGTGGGAGCCAGACGGATGGAACCTTCAGTTTCCGAAGTTGTGCGAACATTTAACATTTCTCGATTCACGGTGTCACGTGTGTACCGAGAATAAATACCTCATGGAAGGCATTACCATCCACCATGGGCAGCACAGTGGCCGACGACTGGTGCTGGATGACCGTGACCAGCGGCGTCTGACCAGGATTGTCCATGCTAACAGACAAGCGACACTGTCTCAAATAACATCCACACTCAATGTAGAAGGTTCCAGAAACACATCTATCAGGTCATAGCATCGTAATATAGCGTCCATGGGGTATGGGATCAGAAGACCCACCAGAGTGTCTTTGTTAACCCAACGACTTCTGACACAGCGCCTCACCTGGGCTCGTGAAACCGGTAATTGGATCCTGGAAGGCTGGCAACATGTGGCGTGGTCAGATGAGTCACACTACCAGTTGTTACGAACTGATGGTAGGGTTGGGGTGTGGCGCAGACCCCATGTGGCAAGGGATCCAAGCTGTCAACAATGCACTGTGCAAGCTGGTGTATGGGGTGTCTTTACGTGGCACGGCGCGGGTCCTCTGGTCCTCGTAGATACGTCATTAACCGGTAATCGCTTTGTTACTCTGCTGGGTGATCATTTGTAGCTCTTCATGGACATCATGTAACCCAACAACGATGGGATTTTCCAGGCGTATACAATGCACCATGTCATCGGGCACAGGTTGTCCAGCATTGGTTCGAGGAATATTCTGCTTAGTACTGACTGATGGTGTGGTCACCACGTTAGCGCGACATGCACACAACGGGACGTTGTAGAAATATGCATTCGCACGCAAGATACTGCATCTACAAATACGAGGGAACTGTGGGCGGCTGTTCAGACGATATGGCTGAACATCACTCCAGAAGTCTTCCGACCACTTGGCGAATCGATGCCACGTTGAGTTGTGGCACTTTGCACTACTAGAGGAGGTCCTACACAATACTAGGTACGTATCCCTTGACATTTGGCTCCTTAGTGTGCATCGTATTAGGGTTGACCTAAATGACCAGTTTATTTGTATGTTCGGAGTTACTGAAATTGTCTGTAGCAGAGATTTAATGTGTTAACTCAGCAAACCAGTTGCTACGGAAGCAAGAACTGCTTACCACAGAAACCAGAAACGTGCTATCTTTGCAAAATGTAATTCAGCTAATTCACGTGGTACGCATATAATTACTTTTTGTTGTGGCTATTATTTTCCACTGGGGAAATTTGCTACAACTGAAAGCTTTTTGCAGTTATAACAACGCACTTTCTTTAATGTCGAAATTTAGATAACTGCCCGTCTGGGCTAGGCCTTACTCTTGGTGAGTATACGAACGAATTCATCATAGTTTGTTAAATCCAGAGCTACGTATTTTCAATCAAAAGCAGACTCTCCGAAAACCAAGTAGTTAGAGATAAGGGCTTTCGGTAAACCATCTGAATTAGTTCCTGATTAGACATGTTGGTTGTATTTGATCTATAGCTATGGGTACATCCATTTTCGAGAAATACTGGGCCTTAAGTAGGGACTGAGGAACCCTCAAATGCTCATGGAGGCGGTGTGAAAACATAAATTTGTCCGTGACGCAGATCGAAACCATGCCCCCTCACTCCGGAGTAAGTTACTCTCCCAACTAACCTCACGGACAGAATGAATCGCTACAGATTTGTCGTCTTGACACGTGCATGATCTCTGTATTACGTCACAGTCCTCAAGCCCCAAAAAATTCTTCAAATTGACCTCACCTGTTGTGTACCTAAGGGTTTGAGTCACTTCCTGCCGAGACCAATGTTCTGATTAAGAAGGTCTAGATCTGCATTGTTCTGTTCTTGCATCATTCTTATTGTCATATTTTAGTTCATAAGGCTGTCTTTTCTCTGCTGATGCAGTTCAGAAATTGTATCTTTCTTCTACCGAATGTATTTAGAAAATTCTCATCTGGGTTTGCAAATAGAGAAATTAATTCATTCTCACTGAAGGTACTTTGTTATCATAGCGAAGTACTTTAATTAAAATACCCTTGAACTGCTAGGAACAAATTAACTTGGTGTTATCAAAGTGGACTAAAATCAGCTCAAAGGAATATAGTCTCAGTCTAAGAAATATACTGAACGCGGCTGGAAGGAGTGAACCTGCGTATCAGAAGGCGTTACTTTTCCAATAACTATATTTTTCAAAGCGAGTATTGAGGAGTATGAATGGCATTTATTCTTAGTGACTCATTACCTGCTAAAAGCACTATAACGATGGCAACGAATTTAAGAAAGAAGAGAGAAGATGTTTAAGTCACTTGTTTCTAAATGATGGCATGATGCCCGTGTCAGGATAACTACGCCTTCTCTTTTCGTGCCTTGGATCAAGAAGCAGAGAATAAATAACTAGAGGGAAGTATTGACCACTACTGACAAGCTTATTGTCCATACTTAAGAAATCAGAGGGGGGTGGAATCGTTTTGCTGTGGATTTCCTAAAACCAGGCCGCTATATGCGAATTTTTGTTTTGGGAGCGCAGAAACTTCTAGTCACCATTTAATGCAGGGCCGTTGGCCGCTTAAAGGGTTGAAAAAACAACAACCACAACAGTCCTGCATAAAGACAGCTATTGTTCTGTCCAGATTTGATTCATAAATTTAGTATTGCTCATTTGAAGAAATATTTAATAAAAAAATATAAATTGAAGATTCCTCGTTCGTAGAAATATTTCATAATAAAATTTTCATAAATTATAAATTACTCAATCGCAGAAATATTTGATAAAAAAATTCCTAAATTGAGAATTGCGCATTAGCAGTGATAAGGTGATAAAAAAATCGCAACTTGAGAATGCCGCCCAGGTGGCGGAGTGGTCTACGCGATGGCTTATGACCATTCGTCCGAGAAGAGTCTGGATTGAAATACCGGTGGGGCATGGATGTTGTGTTTGTTTTACGGCACTGGCTCTCTCCCTCCCCTGGAATCAGTGGCCCTAAATTATGGATGGGCGAATTGATTTGGATTTTTTTAATTGAAGGTTTAACGACCACCGTGAGTAACTCGCGGGACTATAAGTAGTTACCTGTTACGAATTTAAGGCTACTGGTTCCAGGGAAGGGAGAGAACCAGTGCCGTAATAGACAAACACAACATCCATGCCTCACCGGTATTTGAACCCGGACTCTTCTCGGACGAATGATCAGAAGCCATCGCTTACACAACTGCGCCACCGGGGCGGCATATGGGGTAGTGATTATAGTCCATTGTGTTGCCCACGGTGGTCGTTAAACCATTTTTTTAATTTTTTTTTATTGGAGGTTTAACGACCACAGTGAGCAACTGAGTGAGCTATAAGCAGTCGCCCGTCCCTAATTTAGGGCCATTGACTCCACAGAAGGGAAAGAAACAGTGCCGTAAGACATACACAACATATATGCCTCACCGGGGAATCGAAGCCGGACCCTTCTCGGACGAATGATCAGAAGCCATTGCTTAGGCACTGCGCCACCTAGGCGGCGGATGGGCGACTGATTATAGTCCATTGTGTTGCTCACGGTGGTCGGTAAACCATATTTTTCTTTTTTTTTTTAATTCTTTTTTTTTATTGGAGGTTTAACGACCAGAGTGAGCAATTCAGAGGGCTATAAGTAGTCGCCCGTCCCTAATTTAGGGCCACTGGTTCCAAGGGAAGGAGATAGCCAGTGCCGTAAGACAAACACAACATCTATGCCTTACGGAGATTCGAACCCGGACCTTTTTCGGACGAATGGTCAGAACCCAGCGCTTAGACCGCTGTGCCATCAGGGCAGCCGTTAAAACTTCAATAAAAAAAATGTATTAAAGATTGCTCATTCGCAGAAATATTTCATAAAAAAAATTATAAATTGGGGATTGTTCATTCAAAGAAATATTAAATAAAAATTCATAATTTGAAGGTTGTTAGTCAGCAGAAATATTTGATAAAAAAATATTATCAGCGTTAAAAACGAGAAGCGATGTTCTCACCACCCACTTTGTCACTTGGCTGCTCCTCTCTATCATTTTACGTAGTCTCCCAAGAAGCGATTACGCGATAGCAGTTTTTAGGGTTTCCAATTGACATCACTTAAAGTTGATCGCAGAAGCTGAAACAGGGCAGAAATATTTGGAACTGACTTGTTGTCATGATGATATATTATGACCGTGCCACATTGAATGTTCCTGAGCTCTGCCGTAGGGTCCATTTTACTGTTCATGCTTTTATTTGACGTTAGTCAGGGCATGTATGTCTTATCAGACCTACATGGGTCATGGCTGGGACGTATTGGGCAAAATCACTGCATGAAAAATTGTTTCCGTATGCTTTTGATATTATAGACATTTTAGATTTTGAGAATAACCAGGATAAGCATTAAAGCCGATTCTTACAAGGGTGAGTCGTAAGTTCGTAGCATTTTGCGGTATAAACAGGTGGGGCATGCGCAGTAAGGTGGAACGTTTCCCACGCTTGATTTGGTGACGTGCTCCGCTGCTCAGATAGGTAGGCATGCACCGGACCCAACACGTGTGTGCCGCTCACACGAGACAAGAATATCGGAGAAACTTGTTGTTCATGTGATACTACGCCATTATTGGAAAAAGAGGGTTGAACGCGACGGCTGCCTAGGGTAGAAGGTGAAGGAACGATGCACCGCTCCAACAGCAAGAAAATGATCTCGACGCTTCCGGTCCGGAGACACAGAGATCGTTGACAAATCGAAGTGTGGGAGACCAGTCATGACCAACACCGAAGCCCTGTGTCTAGCTGTTGAAAAGCACCCGGGATCTAGTTCCCGACAATTAGCAGAGGACGTGCAAGCATCACAAACCTACACCAGCTCATTCTTCACCTACACCAGCTCGGTTTTCACTCCAGACGTCCGCGAATGGTTCCCCATTAGTTGCGCCTAAAGCCAGCTGAGGAGTATCTCTCGAGAACTGCTGCAATCCAATGACGATCAGTTTTAGCGGAGAATTGTAACGAAAGATGAGATGTCCTACGTCATCATGATACCGCAAATCAATGGCTGCGGCCAGCATTGTAAAAAATTGACTGTAGGTTTTATTGTTTTAAACAATTTTTCAGGGTGCCAACACAAAACCGTAAAATCTCCAGTTTTATGCAGTGTTGGAGCAAAGCTGTAGCTTTGCTCCAACACAATCAACACATTTGTTCCAGCCAAATGTTTGTGTTTTCGTGATTATTTGGACTGTGACTCGCTCCAGTCAAATTCTGTGCTGTTTTCTTCGTTAAATGCAATGTTGGAGCAAAGCTATGGCTTTGCTCCAACACTGCCGAAAACTGTAGATTTTACGGTTTTGTGTTGGCACCCTGGAAAACGGTTTAAAACCGTAAAATCTACAGTTATTTGTTTACAGTGAGGGGATGAGGCTCAAGCAGTGGTTCAAAGAGGGCGTTTTGAAGTGAAGATATTGTTGTGTGTATGGTGGAATTTCGTGGGTCCTGTCCACTGAGACCTTGTACCACATGGTCGGGCCGTCGATGGGAACCTGTATGTCGACCAGTTGCAACACGTATACGACGTTCTACGCCAGCGCTCCTCGCAATGCTGAACCAAAAGAAGGACCTCTGGCAATTCGACAACGCCCCATGTCTTAGGTCACGGATTGTTCGCTAGAAAATTCAGGATTTTGATGGCGTCAAAATCCTACCACACCCAGCCTATAACCCGCAACTTGTCCCATCTGATTTTCACCAGTTTCATTCCAAGGCGCACTTCTTGGCCGGCAGACGATACCATTCCTTAGAGATTGTGAAAGATGACATCACTGAGATTTATTGTATCCAAGCCGGCCGTTTATAATATGGTTTGGGATGTGGCAACAGCAGAAGTAAGCAAATAGCTTCGTGAATCATGCTGTTTGAACATCATGGGGTGTTAAGAAACCAGAATAAAAGAGAAGCAGAAGAAAACTTGCAAAATTGTAAGCAAAGCAGTGGAAGACGGACAGGGGGTTGAAGCTAGATAGAAAACGGAGTTCGGGTGATGCAATGAAGAAAGATAAAATCAGGTGATGGTGTCAGTTTGGTTTCCGGGATGATTATTATACATGGGATGGATCCTACCGAGATTATACCTGGGATGGATTTTACAGAAAGTGGATTTGTGGAGGGTGACGGCAAAAGCAGAGTTAACAAGAAAGATGACACCGAATTTTCGGGTGTATTAAGCACGTCTTTTGAATCCGTTCAGACGCAAATTAAATTTATTAAAGCTATTCAAAGTCAGTGGAACCGGTATGAAAAACAATAGATCTGACGAAAGAAAGAAGATTTTCAATCGGGTTTTTAATCCCTCAGCTATTGCTGTAAACGGAATCGTGAGCTTACGAACTCTTAGAAACAGAGATATCTACAAATACAATATGTGACTTTACGTCCCCTGGTGGGAAAACATGCATTATTTTAGGAAGAAAGTATTCTCAAAAGGTTTATCCATATAAGCGGTATCGGTCCAAGAAAAAAAAAATAGTCGAGTTTTCAGGAGACCAGATTTTGCAACAAATACTTCAGAAGCAGAAATTAACACTTATGACCCCTGGTGGCTAAACTATTCTTTACCAAACATTAGAAATTATGTGAAAAATATTTTCCATCAGGTCTTGTAAGCGATACAGGAAGAATTTTTCAAATAGGAGTTTTAGAAGCAGAAATAACGCAGAAAACACAATTTATCTTTGTGCCCCCTAGCGGAAAGTCTATGATTTACTTGAAAATTTTGAATTTATAGGAAAATCATTTCGCATTGGAAACACTGTCCAACAAAGAAAGAATTTTCCAAATCGTACTCCTACGAGTAGAGATATTGACAAAAATAAGATATACATCTACGTCCCCTGGCGTAGAAACCATGCATTTTTTCAAGAAGAAAATTTTCCTAAAAGGTTTGTCGACATGAGTAGTATCGGTCAACAAACGACTTTTTTTTCAATCGAGATTTTAGAAGCTCATATTTTGCTGCAAATACATCAGAAGTGGAAATTAAGACTTACGCCACCTGGTGGCCAAATCATTTCTTACAAAAATTATAAATTATGTGCAAACGATTTCCCATCACGAGCTGTATCCGGTGCCGAAAGAAATGTTCAAATCGGAGATTTAGAAGCAAAGATATAGGGGGGAACGCAATTTACATTTACGCCCCCTAGCGGAAATTCTATGAATCACTTGAAAATTTTGAAATTATATGAACCATATGTCACACTAGAAACACTATCCACCAAAGAAGGAATTTTTCAAATCGGACTCCTAGGAGTAGAGATATTGACAAAAATAAGATACGCATCTACGCCCCCTGGCGTAGAAACCATGCACTATTTTAAGAAGAAAATGTTTCTAAAAGGTTTGTCGGCATGACTAGTATCGGTCAACAAACGCCGTTTTTTTCAATCGAGAATTTAGAATCTCATATTTTGTTGTAAATACAACAGACGCGTAAATTGAGATTTACGCCCCCTGGTGGCCAAACTATTTTTGTGCAAAAATTAGAAATTATGTGCAAACGATTTCCCATCAGGTGCTGTATCCGGTGCAGAAAGAACTTTTCAAATCGGAGATTTCGAAGCAGAGATATAGGGGGAAATGCAATTTACATTTACGCCCCCTAGCGGAAAGCCTGTGAATGACTTGAAAATTTTGAAATTATAAGAAAAACATGTCACACTGAAAACACTATAAAACAAAGAAGGAATTTTTCAAATCGGACTCCTAGAAGTAGAGATATTGACAAAAATAAAATGCACATCTACGCCCCCTGGCGGAGAAACTGCGCAATATTTTAAGAAGAAAATATTCCGAAAAGATTTATCTATGTGAGTGGCATCAGTCTACGAAATAATTTTTTCAATCGATAATTTAGAATCTCCGATTTTATGGCAAATACATCAGAAGCAAAAATTAACACTTACGCCCCCTGGTGGCCAAATTATTCTTTACCAAAAATTTGAAATTATATGCAAAAGTGTTTCCATTAGAAGATGTATCTGCTGAAGAAATAATTTCAAATCGGAGTTTTAGAAGAAGAGTTATCGGGAAAAATGTAATTTACTTTTACGCCCCCTAGCGGAAAATCTATGCGTAATTTGAAAAAGTAACTATATCTAAAATACTCTTCGACATAAATGGAATCGAAAGGTAAAAGAAATATTTAATCGGATGTTTAGAAGCAAATATGTGGAATAAAATGTATTTTTGAATTCGACATCATCTGTGTTTACGCCCCCTAGCGGCAAAATTGTACATCGTAAAAAAAAAACGAAATAAAGGATTATCATTTGCATGTTTCAAGCTTCTGAATACAAAAATATTTTTTCAAATCGGATTAATAGTTGCAGAGATATCGTGGGTACAGACGGACGGACGGACAAACCGATAACAGAAACTCGATCTTCTTTTACAATAGACGAGCTGAAAAACAGAATAGAATAACTTGGAAAGAAAAGCTCCTGCACTGTGTCATCCGTGAGGTTTATGAGATTGGAAATGCAGTTTTCATCATCAGCCAATCCGCGACCAGTTATGAAGTGTTTGAAGAAAATACTTAGATGTTCATGAAATAAACATAGGGAACTAAACGTGTGGTGCCACGAGAAATGACAGGATTAGAAATGAAAGCATAAAGGCAATAGTTAAAGACACAGAGGTTTTAAGGAATGCCAAAGATGCCAGATTATGCTAGTACGGTTATGCTTTGCCAAGGTAGACGAAATGCGTGAGTCGCAGAGTTCAGGACATTGTGCCTCCCGGGAAGTGAACATTCAAAACATTGAGCTTCCTGGAAAGAGTAAGACCTATGGTGAGACGGAAAGACTAGGTCAACAGCAACGTGAAGAACAAGAAATTGTAGACTGAGATGGTGCAAGATAGAAAAGAGTGGAAAAAAAACAGTATCAGAGACAAAAACTCTCACATAGATCTTGAATTAATCCTGCTGAGAAAGAGGAACCTGAAGGTGTTCTTGCTAAGGTGGTACGGCACTGTTATGTCCCCATCGTTTGCTACTGAACAAGCAAATTCTTAAAAGCGAATTAAAATATTAATCTGATGTAATTTTAACTGAAAAACCACCTACGAAGTTCACACTATTTTTCATAATGCTCAAACATTTTAACTACTTTTTGACTATCACTAAGGGATATCAATAAAGGCTCCGGAGTATTAAAATGATTAAAACAAATACACTGAAACGAGTGAATGCCATGTTTGCACACGGAGAACTATATAATGGAATACTTTATTGGAAACGGTTTCCGTTCTCTAAAATATTTCATTACATTGCATGCCGATGAGGAGATTGGGTTCCACGTAAGCGCACGACAAGGAATATAATGCAATGTCAACAGAAGAACGAGATGGAATGTTTGAAAAGGAAACAGTGGATGAAAACCCGTTGCTGCGCTTTTGTATCTGCGTATTTATTTAACAATATGGGCAGCACCAAATGCGTTTTAGAATAAAGAAACACTAGTTCCTACGTCGCCGAATTCTCATGTGTAATAAAATGTGTTGCAATGAGGCAGAACATTAGTATATCGAAAAGATAAATTTTAAAGTGCTCGATCTGTCATTTTCTGCCAAATAATAAAATATTTTGAATCATTCTGGAAAGATTTTGCAGCACAAAAAAAAAATTCTCAAAAAATATTGCAAGAGTTGTTACAACAGTCGGGTGCGAAAAGAATTTTTAAAAATGTTTTTTCAAAAGCTCTGATACAGAGATAGGTTCGAGCATATTGCTACGCCACCTAGTAAAGATATTGTGCATCTTGAAAACCAGAATTCATCTGGATAATATTAAATATGATGTGAGCTAACCAATGTGCGAACAACGTTACCAGTCCGGTTGTTTTCTTTTAAAATTATGTAAAATACGAAGTATATTTATATAATATTAGTTACTTCTTTCCAAAATAGTCACTAAGCTGTTAATAACGTTTGTTCACAGTGCGATTGTTGTTTGCCAAAAATATTGATAGCAACTTAACAGTTTTACGCTTTTCTTCGAGTTAAAAATTGTTTAAATGTCTTTCTGTTTCATAGTTACAGTTTAGATCCTCGTTTCGCCTTTAAGATGGTGACGTCTAAGTTTCTTCATCTACGAGGAAAGCTGGTTGGGTAAATCTTGCATTGTACTAAAACCTCGTTCTTATAGTATCAATTTGGTACTATAAAGACAAGGCTTCACCTACAAAGAAAGTGGGTTGTGTAAACTTTGCATTCTATTAAAACCTTGTCTTATAGTACAAATTTGGTACTATAAGAACAAGGCTTCATCTACGAGGAAGGCGGGTTAGGTGAAACTTGGATTATATTAAAACCTTGTTCTTGTAGCACCAATTTTTGTACTATAAGAACAAGGCTTCATCTACAAGGAAGGTGGGTTGGATATATCTTGCACTCTATTAAAACCTTGTCTTGTAGTACCAAAATTGGCACTATAAGAACAAGGCTTCATCTACGAGGAACGCAGGTTGGATAAACCCTGCATTCCATTAAAACCTTGTTCTTATAGTACCAATTTTGGTATTTTTTTAAACTGATTCATGCAGCAATGGCATGTGCAACGAAATGATATGTGCGATTCTGTTCTCTAGTTCGAAAACGGAGTAGCACGGTATTTATGTAGCTACCATAATTATGAAGATGGAATTTATTCGTATGTTTTCGCTCTCCTCTTCCTGGAACCAGTGGCCCTAAATTAGGGTCGGATTCTCGATGAAAGTGCCGTAAAACATTTTCTTAGCTGCATTGTTCTGCGTTTTAACCGTAAAAGCATGTTTTGTTTCTGTTAACAGCTGAACAAATTATATGTTGCAATAAGATTTTTATATATAATGCAAATAAGGACTACATATAGCTAATAAATATTAACGTGCTTTTAGCACTTCATCATTTCCATTATGTTTAATTAATTTTGTTAATTTGCATTAATAAGGATGTAATGGATTTTAATTAACATTTTTAAATCCGATCAATGCAAACATTTCATTATAACGTTTTCCCCGAAAACTTTAAGCAATACGATTAACTGCAAAAATATTCTGTGTGGAACAAACTGAGTAAATTGGCAACAAATTCATCCACCCCCCTAAAACATTCTAGATAAAACTATTTTATTTTACATAACAGGGATATAAACTTCCGTTTCCCTGGCACCAAACCCCACTCCGAAAATGAATGCATGTCATTACAAAGTGTGTAATGTGTAACTCTAATTTAGCCTTTATCTTTGACTTTCTGGTTCTATGTAAATTTTTTTACTTCTCCTGACTATATTTTGACTTAGGACTACGTCTAACTCCGCGGATAGTATGAAGCGGCTTACGGCCAACCACCTATGACAAAAATAGGTCCCGATTGAAATCATTATAGCGTTAAAAATACGTGCCGCACAGTAATCGTGTCGGCATATTCGTAAACAGCGTGGAGTCCAATTCGCGCACTGCGCAATACATCGTGTGCACGACGCCGCTCCCCTCGCTCCCTGTGCGCGGGGGAGATGATGCAATATTTCTGGGTGTGCCGCTGCGTTTGACTCAGTCTATCTCGGCAACCGTGAGCGCAATACGACTGTATGTGGTATCGTTTTAGAGCTCTCGACGAGATCTATTCAAATATACGAAAATCATCTCGCTGTTGTTTTTTTCTTTTTTTTTTTTGATTGGAGGTTTAACGACCACCGTGAGCAACTCAATGGGCTATAAGCAGTCGCCCGTCCCTAATTTAGGGTCACTGGTTCCAGGGAAGGGAGAGAGCCAGTGCCGTAAGACAAACACAACATCCATGCCTCACCGGGATTCGAACCCGGACCCCTTCGGACGAATGATTAGCGGCCAACGCCTTAGACCACTGCGCCACCGGGGCGGCGCTGTGGTTTGGACTGAACATTTTACAAATTGCTTTTTTGCGAACCGGTGAACACCTTTGACAGCATCGCGGTTTACCTAGACAACCGTGAGTGCAAAACGACTGTGCGTGGTATTGTTTTAAATATATCGACGAGATCTATTCAAATATATCAAGAACATATAGCAGTGGTTTAAACTAGAATTAAAAAAAAAGTTTTCTTGTGAACTAGCTAACATTTTCGACAATGCCGCAGAATTCGCAAAATTAACGCAAGCAGATGTGGAGAAAATCAAAACGAGAAGCAAGAGGAAGTTATGAGGAATGTAAGAAGCTCAAGAAGACTGCAGCCCAACGAACTAGAGAGTATCGAGAATGTCTGAAGGCAGCCGCCGCTAAACAAAAATTCAACACACCGTATTGAACCCGTACCCGGCCCATCTCGAACTCTGCTTTGTGTTTGCAATGTATCTAGTATTATTTGTAAAAAATATGTAAGCTCCTTTTCATATCATAGTCCTGTGTTGGCTATAACAAACTAAATAAACGTTTGGAAACCATACTCGACTAGTTCATTTCAACTCTCCGATCTGCAAGTCGTAGCCTACGTTCCAAACTCACGGTTTACTCAGAACTGAGCCTACCTGAATTTTTATATCAAACAGCACGTTACTTCGAATTTCTTTACATCTTTTAGCAACAACCGGCAGTGAGTGAAAGATTAATAGAAAAACGTCGCATCGAGAATGTGAAATGTGGGTGGTGAAGGTACGCCGATTACTTTTCTGCACAGCGTGACTGTATTGCGTATCATGACGTATATGACGAACTTCTGCCGCGACGTACGAGTCAAATCGGCAAGATGCAGCAATAAGCTTTGCCGGTGTAGGTCAGTCAGGAAAACAATTGGGCTGCGGAGTAAGAAGATGTAAGTTCGAATTTCCCCAACATCAAAAAGGTTATTCACTACACTGGCGGCGGAACGAAAATGTCTCTCCTGAACGTGAGGTTTGAAAATTTGTGTGACGATTCTTCCGTACATTGTACAGAATTAATAGAAATTCCTTCTTTTACAATGAGCTGGTCTTTCAAGCATAGTTATCGAAACCTACTCTTTGGTGCTCCTGCCTTTTTCAAGCAGCAGATATAACGTATTGCGTAACATTACGTACTGCTGCAACAACTTATGAGCCAAATGGGTAAGTTGAAACGATAAGCCAACGATACTACTTTTTTTTAAGGTTGAACGACCATCGTGAACAAGTTGGGCTATAAGCAGTTGCCCGTCGGTAATTTAGGGCCACTGGTTGCAGGGAAGGGATGGAGCCAGTACCGTAAAACAAATACAACATCCATAACTCATCGTGACTCGAACCCGGAGCTTTCTCGTACGAATGGTCAGAGGCTAGCTCTTAAACCACTGCGCCACCGGGGCTCTAACATTATTACTGCGCCCACTTACAAAGTTGTTGCTGGATTTCGTTTGCGCCACAAAATGATGTATCTTTTCTCAGAAAATGGTGCAGCTGGTGTAGTACCGCTTTTTGGTGCAACCTACTACGACATTTTTAACAAAGTAATTCGCTATGTCACGAGACTGATATCGTGAATAAGTCAATGAAGTATTTTTTTAAACAAAGAAGAAATGTGATTAAGTGCGAGATTCAGCGCAGGTAGGCAATAAGACAACTTGTCGTAAGTTCCATTTATTGCTTTTCTTGCTATTTTCATCCCTGAGATCTCAAACGATCTCAGGGATCAATAGTGAACATTTAGAACTCTTTTTACGCACGAACATAAAACATCGAAAAACAACCAAAACATTATAAGCAATGAAAAATTATTTGTTATCTATTCAGGAAAAAAATCGTAACTCTACGCTCACCTCGCTGCTGCGAGAGGAAAACAGTTTTCAATAATTCTTGGCAATTTTAAAATGCCGGTACTAATAACTGATAAATATCACAAATTCTTTAAAGCAAATTGTCAAACAACACTTCTGTGGACCTTCATTTACAGCAAGTTCGGTTTGGGCGTGGGAATTAAACAAAATACCTTTCCATTAGACAAGAAAGAGCAAAGTGTTCCATGAAATGTTTCTGAGAGGAAGTTCTTTTAACATTTAGTATTGGATGCTCATATGACAGACAATATTTTTGATTCATTCAAAAAACGACGAAGACGTACTTTGAAGTGGATCTTTATTTCAGCTGGCTTAAAGTGCGACAAATTTTGAATACTTATCTTCAGATGTTCAACCTCCTATCTCAAGAATCATTTGCTTACCGGTAATAGTAAAAGCAGATTAAAAAAGGCTTTAAAGCTGCAAACGTTTTATAGTACTGAGTTTGAAGACATTGATTAGATGACTTCAAATGCAGGCCGGCATAGTTCGAGAAGTTCTCTGACGGGCGAAGAATAAGAACCGTCGGATACCATCTTCTGTAGCTGGATAAATTGGATAGGGTTTTTTAAGGTTGCATCTTTTCCTGGAGCTGTCTTACTTTCCTGTTTTTCTTATTTTTTTAAAACATTGTATTTTGAATTTCTGGGGAATTTTTTACAACAAACAGCATGTCTTCAATCATGATTGCGTCCGTTTCGTTTCAACATATTTATACTGAAATTTGTTTTATCTTAAATTCAATGCATTCAGTTCGTCTTACGTGCCAATACAGTATCTGTTACAGAGGTATTAATGTAAAATACGTTATGCCATACATATTTTCTTCTCGTCAGAAGATCTGAAAGGATACCCATATTTACTGTACAATATTACTGAACTTTCTTTTCCTGGTGGAGGAATTTCAAGGAACCATTTCTCACAGAATAACTAGACAACCACTCATTGCAAAGACTTTCCGCCAACTGAGGGGGTAGCTGAGAATCTATGCAGATATCAGTAATTGTTGCATGTCTGTACTGCCATCTGTGGATGAATTATTAAGGTGGACGCATTACTTTTTATTCAACCTACGTAATAAAAAATCGACATATTTGGGCATTTATAGCAAACAGTCTAATTTGGGGATAGATATGCAAGTGTGTCCTTCCCACAGTGTAAGATTTATTTTTTAAAAATCAAAGATGATCGAGATATTTTAGCTGCGTTTTCTTTCATTTTATTTTTAATTATATTCATACACAGTCGAGTCACATTATTGTGGCCACCTCCTACTTTGACATCAACAGCGCGTAGTCAATGAAAGAAGATACGTGTCGTGAGCTGGTTTAAAGGAAACATGAGGTGTGCTGTAGACATTATGAAAACATATCACTCGTTGATGTCATGGATAAAAAGGAGCGATTTATCAGATTTGCAAAAAGAGATGATCATCGACTTTTGCGCCAAAGGTAGCAGTATTTCTGAAACAGCGCAGTTTGTGAACTGTTCGCGTGCTGCTGTGGTTAAAGTGTATCGTGATTGGAGAAATGGAACCATTGAGAATAAGGGACGTGGAAACTGCAAAACACCACGCGCCATTGATGAAACAGATGAACGTAGGCTTTGAAGGTGCGTGACAGCCGATCGACACGCTACAGTGGAGCAACTCACTGGCCAAATAAACCTGAGGGACTACCGGAATTGTGTCTAAAACGACAGTTCAACGAACCCTGCTACGTATGGGGCTTCGATGCAGACGGATGGTCATTGTACCTATGCTTACGAAGGTGCATCGGCAGAAAAGGCTTACATTTTTACGGCAATAACGGAATTCGACCTCCGCTACTGGCAAAAGGTTGCCTTCTCCGATGCGTCACGTTTTCTGCTTTGTCGAACAGATGGACATTGGACAGAAACATCGGAGAACAAACGCTCTTCAACCATTACTGGAAAAACACAAACCGTTGTGCGCAGGGGAATGTTTTCGCGGTTTTCCCTGATTCCACTCATACCTGTGGAAGGCACTATGAACCGAATTTGTTATGAATCCATCCTTGCAGACCACGTACACCCTTACATGCTGATTGCCTTCCCTGGGGCGGATGGGATCTTCCAGAACGACAGTGCGGCCTGTCACACAGCTAGAAATGTCCGAGAGTCGTTGCAAGAGCACGATGAAGACTTCAAAGTACTTCCCTGGCCCCCTGATTCCCCAGACGTAAACCCAATTGAGCATGTGTGGGACCCACTCGATCGTGTTGTACGCTCTTTGGATCCTCAACCACGCACCTTCCAGCAGATATCAGATGCACTGCAGTCAGCGTGGCTTCACATACCTGTGAACACCTTCCAGCACCTTACTGGGTCACTCCCAACCCGTCTAGCTGCTGTCCACGCTGCACACATCGGTTACTCTGGATATTAGCGGTGGTCACAGTAATGTGACTCGACTGTGTATGAGTAAAGACAAACTTGTGAGAGCATCAAAAATCCAGTTTCCTGTACTATCTGAAACTTGAGAATATATGATCTTGACTTCTCGGTACGGAGCAGATTTGAAAACCTACTTATCACCAATATGTTGAGAAAATACAGTTACCTCTTCCTCAATAAATTTTTATTTTCAGATGTTTTTATTTACCTTGTCACGTTACGGGGAAGTGAGAAATAGTTATCATCTGAAAAAGGCATTCATATGACATTGAAAGATATCTAAAGTCCTCAAAGCACTTTTCCTGTCGAGCATCTCTTCTTTAGTCACCTTTCTTTATCGTTTGGGAGTTGTATTTGCATAACATTGGATGCAGGTTTTTTTGCCTATTGTTCAAAGTCAGATAAAAGAGCATGTAAGCAGGAACTTATCGCTCTTTTGTGTGGCCGTGCTTTTTCTTCATTGCGAAAAACTCCCGTTTGAACTCTGAAGCCGGGAGGGAGGGGGGGGTCTGCTGTTCTTGCTGGCATTGGGTCGTCCGAGGAGTAAGATGCATGCCTGCGTGACTTCGTGCTAAGAGTGATGCAGTAAAATTTGAACTATCATGCTCACATGTTCCCTGCTGGCGCTGTGCTGTCTGTGGGGTACATGCTGAGCGTGACTATGTGCTGAGCATGGTGCGGTATAACTCGAACTATCATTTTCACCTGTACCTGCTGTAGTTGTGCTTTCGGAAGAGTGGAGTACGAGCTGGGCGTGACTACGTACCGGCTGAGTGTTATGAGTTGATGTTCTATTTGTACAGTATTTATTAGCAGTTTCACTTTGATGGAAATAGCCTACAGAGGTATCAAAACATTCACAAAGCCTGTGTCGTGACAAACATCATAGACAAATATGAACTGTAGAATAGCAGTAAGGTAAAGCTCAGTGACCTTTAACGTTGCACAGTCACAGGATGCCATCTTAGCAACAAATCAGTTTGGGAAATTTCTACCCTAATACAGCTGCCTCACCAACTGTGAGGAATCTTATTGAGAAGTGGAAACTTCTAGGAGCTATAGCGGTGCAATTGAACCTGGTAGGCTTTGGAAATTTTCAGCCCTAATACAGCTGCCTCGACCAACTGTAAGGGATCTTATTGTGAAGTGGAAATTCCTAGGAGCTGCAGCGGTGCAATACAACCTGAAATGCTTTGGGAAATTTCAGCCCTAATACAGCTGCCTCGACCAACTGTAAAGGATCTTATTGTGAAGTGAAAACTCCTAGGAGCAACAGCGATGCAATCGAACTTGGTAGACTTGAGGAAATTTCAATCCCAATACAGCTGCCTCGACCAATTCAAAGGAATTTTATTGTGAAGTGGTAACTCCTAGGAACAACAGCGGTTGAATCGAAACTGGTAGGCTTTAGGAAATTTCAGCCCTAATTCAACTGCCTCAACCAACTGCAAAAGGCCTTATTGTGAAGTGGAAATTCCTAGGCGCAACAACATCAATCGAACCTGGTAGGCTTTGGGAAATTTCAGCCCTAATACACCTTCCTCGACCAACTGTAAGGGATCTTATTGTGAAGTGGAAATTCCTAGAAGCTGCAGCGGTGCAATACAACCTGAAATGCTTTGGGGAATTTCAGTCCTTATACAGCTGCCTCGACCAACTGTAAATGATCTTATTGTGAAGTGGAAACTCCTAGGAGCAACAGCGATGCAATCGAACTTGGTAGACTGGAGGAAATTTCAATCCTAATACAGCTGCCTTGACCAGTTCAAAGGAATTTTATTGTGAAGTGGTAACTCCTAGGAACAACAGCGGTTGAATCGAAACTGTTAGGCTTTAGGAAATTTCAGCCCTAATTAGCCTGCCTCAACCAACTGCAAACAGTCTTATTGTGAAGTGGAAATTCCTAGGCACAACAACATCAATCGAACCTGGTAGGCTTTGGGAAATTTCAGCCCTAATACACCTTCCTCGACCAACTGTAAGGGATCTTATTGTGAAGTGGAAACTCCTAGGAGCAACAACAGTGCAATTTCAACCTGGTAGACTACGCAAAATGATAGAACGGGACCGTCAAGTGCTGAAGCGGGTGGTACAATAAAATCGTCTTTCCGCGGTTGTAAAACTTACGAGGGAGTTCTAAAATGCCTCAGAAAGCAGTCAGCACCCTAAGAATAGGCCGAAAGCTGAAGGGAACGGGTTTCCCTGGGCGAGCAGCAGCATACACACCAAATATCAGCAGTATTAACCCCAAGAGTCAGTTGGGGAGATCTGATTGGCGCGAGTGGACTCAGGAGCAGTAAAAACCGTTCTCTGGAGTGATGAATCGCACTTCACCATCTGGCAGTCCGACGGAAGAGTCTGAGTGAGAAGCTTGCAAAGTTAACGCTATCTTCCAGATTTTGTTATTCTTACTGTGAAGTTTGGTGGGCCAGGCATCATGCTCTAGGGCTATTCTTCATGATTTTGTCTGGGGTCACCGGGTTGCAGTGCTCGAGAATAGAAACGCTATGGCCTATAATGACATTTTTGAAAATTCTGTTCTCCCAAAATTACGGCCACATTTCAAAGAAATCCATTTACCATCAACACAATGCACCGGTCCACAAAGCAAGGTCCGTACACGAATAATTTGATTAGATGGGTGTGGGAGAACTTGAGTAGTCTGCCTTAGCCCCCATGGAACAAATTTGGGATAAATTGGAATGCCGACTGCCAGCCATGCAAAACCGCCCGACGTCGATGGCCGATCTGGCTAGATCTGGAAATTTCTTTCCTGTTACCGGCAGTTTGTCGGTAGGCTAGTGTCTGGGTACTTTTGATTAGATAGTGTATGTTAAGGATCATGGAAGAAGCTGTCTTTCAGTTGAAATTGCTGTCACCTCATCCAGCGATTCTTAGGAGTACGAATCAAAATTTTTATACACCGATGACCCATTATGACCGCCTACCTAATAAGCTGAATAAGCCCTTTTGCCTGCAAAACAGCGGTCACTCGGCGAAGCATCGATTCGATGCGGTCGCGATAGGTATCCTGGGGTATCTGGCACCGTAATGTCAACAGCAAGTCCTCCAGTCTTCGTACATTTCCGGGTGGTGGTGATTTAGTCCGAACTCGCTTTTCCAATTCGAACCACAAATTTTCGATTGGGTTCATGTCAGGTGAATTTGAAGGCCAGGGCTTTAACAGAAAGTTACCAAAATGTTACTCGAATCACACCTTGACAATGCTAGTAGTGTGGCTTGGCGCATTATCCTTTTGGTAATGGCCATCCCCAATAGGAAACACAGTTGCCATGATTGGGTGAACTTGGTCAGCAACGATGTTTAAACACCTGACAGCTGTCAGAGATTGTGCTATTGGGATAATGGGAACCAACGTGTCCCAAGAAAGCATCGCCCACAGCATAACACCGCTGCCGCTGGCCTGTTTCCGTCCAACATTGCATTCAGATGCCATAGCTTCTTTTGGTAATTGGCGTATCTGCGCTCGGCCGTCTACGTGATGCACAAGGAATATTGATTGGCCAGACTAGGCCAGTTTCTCCCAGTCATCCACTGTCCAATCTCGATGATCTTGGGCCCATTTCATGTGTTGTTGGGGATGACGTGCAGTTAGCTTGGGGACCCGGCTAGGTCTTTGGCTACGCAGGCCCATGCACAGAAAACTGCGATGAACTGTGTGCTGTGACGTATTGCCCTAATCACCATTGTCCTAACTGCGGGTGAATTGTCGCACTATGGTCCTGCGGTCCCTGTGAGCAATGCTCGACAGTCTCCTCTCCCCTTCGGAATTAACTAGCTGAGGACTACACACGGCTGGACGAAGTTCGTACTTTGACCATCTGTGCACCACTTTTGATACGTACTCACTGAGGCGGCACGTGAACAACCCACAAGCCGCGCCGCTTTTGAGATCGTAGTTCCGAGGCGCAGTTCCATCAGATTTTGGTCTTTTAGCAAACTACGAGAAATCGGCAGCTTTTGCCATTCTGACTCCGAACACTCTACTAGCCGAAAGCCGGTCCTCGGATTGTATACTTCACCTGCGCCCCTGTGCGGTCTCCAGGACCGCTCATTTCTCTAGGCTGTGGGTGGTCATAATATATGGGCTCATCGGTGTATATGAGTGGACAGAGGATGCGACGGAACTCGCAAATCATTTATTAGTCACGAGTGTTTCGGATTATTGTTTAACTTAGTCAAATGTTTCGAATTGTACTGCTTAATCATTGGTTTACTTAGTCACGGGTTTGAGATCATACTGGTAAATCGTTCGTTAGCTTATTCGTGTATTTTTGACCGTATCACTAATTGCTGTTTAGCTTAGTCACGCGTTTCGGATCAACAAATAGTGAAGTACTGTGACTTGTACATTAAGTATTTCATGACACAGAATAGTGCTACTAATGAAATTTAATGTGATACTTTGCGCAAACATGTTCTATGAGAAACAGGCTAGGAACTGAAGTTGTTAGTCTAATTCCTCCTACTACACAGTGCCCGAGTGGCTAGAGGCACAGCTTTCAGATGTATTACCTAAGCAGGTCCCGGGTTCGAATTCCCAGATAAGACATGGTTGGTATGCCTGTGTTAAGGCGCCGTCTCTCTCCCTTCCTTGAAACCACTGGTCCTAAATTAAGGACAAGTGAATGTTGGACCACGAGGTGGTAAACAAAATCTCCCCCTTTTTTACATACAGAACCTCACAGAAACCACCCAGAAGCTCATGTGTTTCTTTCCTCTTACGCAACGCGAAATGAGATATGACCTCATATATTAAACACTTTTAGTCCGTAACTTATTTGACAAAACGGTTTCGTTGGATCTATTGCATGTAAAAATCCTGCTGCTTACGATGGCCTAGTATTCGTGAAAACTCGTAATGCGCGCAATTGTTTCCTAAATTCATGAGGTGGCGGACATGTCCTCGTACAACCATAGTACCATACTGAATAAAGCAATGCTTCACGGCTTCCATCTTATATTAATTTCCTCCTTGGGTTGGGAGAAAAAATAATGAATGCTTGCGATGCGTTGAAGAAATATGGAATTCGTGATTTGAGGGCTGCCAGACTCATATGGGCCGAGTGAAAAATGATTATATTCAGCAGACGTACCAGCGCAGAGAAACTCTACTATGTATATAGGTAGAAGTTAATGCCCTCGAATAATAATTTGGCCCCGCGGAAAGAATGAATGATGAGGTGTTAACTGAGTTTCAGGAAGGGACCCTAAACGGATTCCGTGGGGATTCCATGAAGACCAAATTGATGAATATCACAGAGTGAAGAAAAGATACTGAATATGAAGTGTAATTGAGTGTTTGCAAGAGATGTGATGGATGTGGGGAGACTTGCAGCGGTATGCCAAGACCATTACAAAGGAAGACACATTATTCATAAAAAAAATACAGTAACCAGATTTTTTAGGATATCTTTTACTTCCTTTGTGAGTGTGTGTGTGTGTGTGTTAGCTGACCTTTAAACATCGGAAATAAAATAGAGATGCAAAATACCTTTTTGTTATTTGAAGTTCACTACGGAACTTATTAAGACAAATACAAAAGTAAGCCGATTTTGAAGCATTGAATTATTGGGAAATTAAGATTTATCCTTTTGTTGCCCTGTATTGCAAAATATGGTTCAAGCGTTAACATACAAAACGCTTAGAAATTCTGGAGCAAGTGCTAATAGTGCAAAAATTAAGATCTGCGATTACACATTGAAAAACGATAAACGTTTTACGTATCTAGATGCATAATACATAGTGGTAAAAGGTATAAGAGATAACAGATGCGCTACTCATAATGAAGCTTGTGTGGAGCGATAATGCAATATCGATCATGACCGGTCCAAGTTTAACAGACATTTTGGTCAGAACTGCTATTCTTTGTGGTAGTGACACTTTGATAATTCTGAAGAAGGACGAAAACAAAGGTTGAGGTCAGAAAAGCGGTTGAACTAACTCTGATGAAAATGAGATACCGTAATAGCCTGACTATGAAAAGACAGTTGAGGCTGTTCGGCCACTTGTGGAAAGAGCTTATGTGTCTCCCAAATAAATAGTGAAAGGATGCGCATCTGAATGAAGACCAAAAAGAAAACCAACAACCAAACTGTGTGACTACATTATTTTATGCACTTCGAAAATGTTTTATAAAATTTCAGTGATTACATAACTTTAAGAAGTTAGTGAAATCATGCAATGCATTGATTATGATACGCTTTCCAACATACCAGAAATCATTACTCAAGTTATGAGAATAATGGCTGTGGAATAAACCTCGCTCCTGTGTCCTGACCTTTGATCCCATTTCGATGATATTCAACAGCACAGGTTCAGTATACCTCCGAAATAACATGATAAAGTTTTGTGGCAATCGAAGCATGTTTACGTAAGTTGTGACGCATAAGTGCAATGGAATGAATCCCGCTCCTATGTCCCGATTTTTGACCAGATTTCGCCCATTTCCAATAGGGTTCGTCTCCAGGTGGTCCCCTACCACATACTAAAATTTCATCGAATTTCAACCGCTGTTACGCAAGTTATGACGCATAAGGGCAATGGAATGTATCTCGCTCCTATTTCCTGACTTTGATCCCATTTCGTCCATTTTCAATAGGATTTGTGTGGAGGTGGTCCTTCACCACATACAAAAATTTAATCGAAGTCGAACAATTTTTACGCACGTTGACGCATGACGGTCATGGAATCGATCCCGCTCCTATGTCCTGACCTTTAACCCCATTTCGTCCATTTTCAATAGGGTTCGTGCCGAGGTGGCCACATACTAAAATTTAATCAAAATTGAACAATTTTTAGGCAAGTTATGGCGCATAACGGCAATGAAATCGATCCCACTCCTATGATCTGACCTTTGACCCCATTTCGCTCATTTTCCATAAAGTTCGTCCCCAGGCGGTCCCCTACCACATGCTAACATTTCATCGAAATCGAACCATTTTTGCATGAGTTATCGCGCGGACGGACGGACAGACGGACAAAGCTGGAGCATATACGCTTCTTCAATCTACGGTTGGAAAGCGTAAAAAAACCATAATAATCACCGCCTTTTATCTAGGCACGAGGAGTAGACTTCTAACGAAAATCACTTAGCTGGAGACAGATGGAAATTTAGTGTGACTGTTGATGAAGCATGAATCTGCCTAAGCGACTGTAACAAAAAGATGTGGATTTACTATCACACAAGTTAGTAAAATCATGCAATGCATTGATTATGATACGCTTTCCAACATACCAGGAACCATTACTCAACTTATGACGATAATGGCTGTGGAATAAATCTTGATCCTGTGTTCTGACCTTTCACCCCATTTTCGATTATATTAAACAGAACTGATTCAGTATACCTGCGGAACAACATGATAAAGTTCTGTTGCAATCGAATCATTTTTACGTAAGTTAGGACGCATCAGGGCGATGGAATGAATCCCACTCCTATTTCCTGACCTTTTACCCCTTATCGCCCATTTTCAAAAGGGTTTGTCCCCAGGTGGTCCCCTAGCACATACTAAACTTTCATCGAAATCGAACCATTTTTACGCAAGTTATGACGCATGAGGCGATTATATTATGCATGGATCCCGCTCCTATGTCCTGACCTTTGACCCCATTTCGTCAATTTTCGATAGGGTTTGTCCCCAGGTACTAAAATTTCATCAAAATCGAACCATTTTTACGCAAGTTATGACGCATAAGGCAACTGTATTATGCATGGATCCCGCACCTATGTATTGACCTTTGACCCCATTTTGTCAATTTTCGATAGGGTTTGTCCCCAGGTAGTCCCCTATCACATACTAAACTTTCATCGAAATCGAACCATTTTTACGCAAGTTATGACGCATAAGGCGACTGTATTATGCATGGATCCCGCTCCTATGTCCTGACCTTTGACCCCATTTCGTCAATTTTCGATAGGGTTTGTCCCCAGGTAGTCCCCTATCACATACTAAAATTTCATCGAAATGGAACCACTTTTACGCGAGTTATCGTGCGTACAGACGGACAGACAGACAGACGGACAAAGCTGGAGCGTATACGCTTTTTCAACCTACGGTTGGAAAGCGTAAAAAGAGGTTTTTCAAGATAAAGTCCATAAAAAAGTGAAACTTTTTCATGATTATGGGGTTCAGGGAGCTGCTCTCACAACACAATCATTCATTGC
Organism: Macrothele yani; assembly: GCA_039090855.1. Lineage (NCBI taxonomy): Eukaryota > Metazoa > Arthropoda > Arachnida > Araneae > Macrothelidae > Macrothele > Macrothele yani. The sequence goes on along the minus strand of CM076990.1, from coordinate 184,337,510 downwards.
AGTCACAATCAGGACGCAGATTGTTTTTTACGCTTTCCAACCGTAGGTTGAAGAAGCGTATTTGCTCCAGCTTTGTCCGCCTGTCTATCCGTCCGCACGATAACTTTCAAAAAAATGGTTCGGTAGCAATGAAATTTCAGTATGTCGTAGCGAACAACCAGGGGAGAAACCCAATTGAAAATGGGCGAAATGAGGTCAAAGGTCAGGACATAGTAGCGGAATCCATTTCATCGTCCTTATGCGTTATAACATGTAAAAATGCTTCGATTGCCACAAACATCTAGTATGTTGTTCCAGACGTATAGTGAACTGGTTCTGTTGAATATCATCGAATTGGGGTCTAAGGTCAGGGCACAGGAGCGAAATTTATTCCACAGCCATTATCCTCATAACTTGACTAAAAATGCTTCGATTGCGACAAAACTTTTGTCTGCTGTTTCGGAGATGTACCGAACCGGTTCTGTTTAATATAATCGAAATGTAGTCAAAGGTCAGGATACAGGAGCGATATTTATTTTATTCCACAGCCATTATCCTCATAACTTGAGTAATTATTTCTGGTATGTTGGAAAGCGTATCATAATCAATGCATTGCACGATTTTACTAACTTGTTATTTATTGTTTTGGTGTTAAACGACAGCTGTGAGCAACTCGTTGGACTATAAGCAGTCGTTCGTTCTTAATTTGGGGCTGCTACTTCCAGGGAAGGCAGAGAGACAGTGCCGTAAGACAAACACAACATCCAAAGGAATTTGAACCGGAACGCATTTCGGATGAATTGTCAGAAACGAGTGCTTAGACCACTGCACCACCAAGTGGAAATATAGCGATTGCATCATGAATGTGATACCAGAACAGCGCTAGATAGAATTCGTATAGTTATCAAATAAATTATTAGACATAAGTCAGAAGTCAACTTAAAATACATACATGTAATACTTTACCCATAACAGAAAAGCAATAGCCCCAGTGCCCGTGTGGTCAGAGACGCAGATTTTTAGTAATCCAAGCTGGATCCTGGTTCAAGTCTCGAATGAGGTATGGATTGTGTTATTCTCATACTCTTAGCCAGCTCTCTTCTTCCCGTAAAGCTAGTGGACCAAAACTAGAGCTGCTCGTGTGGTGGGCTTTAAACTCTCAAATATAAAAAAAGTAATGAAGTAAATCCAAAGATTTATCTCTACCATTATCCTTATATAACTTCGCATGATCATGACTCCAAAATATTCATCCATATTCTCCCTTGATCCTCAGATACTTCCTATTAGGGAGGTTCCATCTAAAATATCTGCCTTATGTTTCCAAAGGTAAAACTTCGTAATATATTTTCTTCGCAATTAATGTATTCCCAAGAATGAAAATTTGCACATCACTAAAACTAACTTTACGTTATAACACGGGACAGTTAATACTTGCAAAAACATATCCATAATTATAGTAGAAATCAATCATTTTTCTTTTTTTAATGTTCAGACCTGTTAATAGATGGCGCGACCTGCACATTGATGACGTCAGTAGACAAACAAATGTTAGATTGTTAAATTATGGCGATGTTTTAGCAAGTATTAAGTATCCTATGCTATAACTTTAAGTTAGTTTTATCGATGTGTAAATTTTCATCCTTGGGAATACATTAATTGCGAAGAAAAATATGTAGTGAAGTTTTACCATTGGAAACATAAGGCAGAGATTTTAGGTGAAACCACCTTAACCTCTATCATTTCCTAGAACCGTGAAAGAAATATTCTTCCACAATCTCGTGCTACATCTCTTGAGTAATTGGACCGTTATAACGTGCTCCTAGGAAGGTTTACTTTCCTTTCAGAGTGAGAGTGTCCGAAAAGTTATGGTAGGTGATTATTTCCATTTGGTACATTTGTGTATGTGTTTGACTTTCATTGCACAAAGATCAAAAGTTTAAAGTAACGCTTAAATCACTTTAATTCATATAAATACTGGATCAAGTTTTTCTTATGTCTGTCTGAAACGTGTATGTTATCAATGTATTTTGGATTTTTTTGGATTGGAAGTTTAACGACCACCGTGAGCAACTCAATGGGCTATAAGCAGTCGCCCGTCCCTAATTTAGGGTCACTGGTTCCAGGGAAGGGAGAGAGCCAGTGCCGTAAGACAAACACAACATCCATGCCTGACCGGGATTCGAACCCGGACATCAATGTATTTCAATACTTCAACCCATTTCCTTTTCGGTCTCTTTAGAGAACTTCCCGAAAAAAATGTCTAATACCACCATAATTTTAAACAACATTTGTGATAGTTTTATTTGAAATTGTAATAATTTTTAACTGATGCTGTTGCCTAAACTGAACTTGTTAAAAAAAATCACACTACAAATGTTAATAGCTAAGAGAATAAATGACCAGGGTGTAAAGAATCAGGAAATGTACGTAATACCATATGGTTTTATATTTATTGCCCATGATGTTTCAGTACACCATACACTTTATTCGACTGTTCTCAAGTCGCAATTTATCAAAATGACTCTTAGTATGAATCGCTTATGTACACAGAAACCTCCATCATGGAGTTACAAGTAAATTTATCTATTGTGTTAGTGCGAATGAAATGTCCGGCAAAGAACGAGCACACGTGGACGACGAAAACGGAAAAGTAGGACAACTTACCAAGGCAAAATAATCCCCTTCGGCATCGACACATAGATGCTGTCTGTCCGGCAAGGACACGATTCCGGAATCAAAAATGTCTTGTGGCTGGGACTCGAAGAAGTCATCAACTGCACGTTGAACCTCGTTGTCTGTCGTGAACTGTTCCCCGGACAGGAAGTGATCCAGGCGACGAAACAGATGATAGTCTGTTGGAGACAAGTCCGGGAAATAGACAGAATGAGGCAGTGCTTCATAGTTAAATGCACTTAGTGTCAGCGTCGTTCGTAGTGCGACATGAGGACGAGCGTTGTCCTGGAGCTTAAGAACCCCATGTCTGTCGACCAAAGCCGGTTGTTTCTGCAGCAATTTCCGCTAAGTCTGGTGTAATTCGGCGCAGTAACGTTCTGAAGTGATGGTTTGGCCTCTTGCCAAGAGCGATGAATTATCCTGGCTGTGGACCACCAGACAAGGAGCATATTCTTCTCGGTGTGTAGGGGTGGCTTAGGATGCCGTCCAGCAGGCTGTGCCTTGCTTAACCATTGTGCAGATCGTTTCCAACTATCATAAAGGACCCACTTCTCGTCGCAGGTGACGATTCGATGAAGTAGAGGTTCCTGTTTATTCTTGGCAAGCAGCGACGTACAGACTTCCAAACGACTAGTCTTGTTGGCAGTTGTCAACTCATACGGCAGCAGCGTGTCCAGCTTTGTGACCTTACCCAGGGCAGCCAGACGCCGAACAACTGTCGTGTGGTGGACACCTACCTCTGACGTTATCTCACGACACGTGTTTCGGAGGTTCGCTTCAACCACACGTAACAGAGCATGGTCAGAAACAGCAACAGGTCGGTGATCACGTGCTTCGCTTTGCATGTCCGTATCTCCGGTTCGAAACTTTACAAACCATCGCCGAACGGTTAGTTCGTTGGCTTTATTTTCCCCAAAACGCTTTGTTAACGTTTCGAGCGGCAATTCTTGCAGAATGGCCCAGTTTAAATTCATACAGGAAGATGACTCTCAAATCCAGCGTCTGCTTGTTTCCTTTGCAAGCCACGTTACGTCCAAACAAACCCCGCCTGAATCTTGTTCTTCACACACCTGCTAGCTATTTATAGTAACTGTGTTACGTAATACCCGCAACACCTGCGGGTGGTTCCATTCCGCTGTGGTGGGGGCCTGTCTCCACCACTCGTTCGTGCAGGACATTTCATTTGCATCAACACAATACAACAAGGTTTTCGTCTTTCTGTGAGTCTACTAATTTATTCCACACTACTATCCCATTCGACATAAATTATTATTTCTTTTGACTCACTATCAGCGTTGCCAAAAGACTACAAGCTGCTTGAAGAAATAATGTGCCGTTCAGCAGGAAAATCGTTAATACGAAGAAACGAAATTTGTGCAAGAAATTTGCAACTTAAATTTCGTAACCATCCCGCATTTTGAAGTAACCATCCCGCATTTTGTAAACAAAAAGTGTGAGGTAAATGTGTGAATCAACAAAGTTACTAGAAAATATCGTTCTGTTTTCGGTAAGATCATACGAAGAAATGTCGTTTATCTCATTTCTGAGTTCTGTTCTTTGTACTCATCGGCGTGATCAGGAGAAAATATCGTTTGTTATCAGTGAGGTGACAGGGATATTTCTTTTACTCATTATTAAATTCAAGAGGGAATGTCGTTTTGCACATTGCTGATGTCTGGAGAAAATATCTCTCTGCTTATATTGTCTTCACGAGATAGAATGGTTTACTGAGGTAACGATAAATTACGGAAATTGAGGATAACTGACGAAAACCTTAATTCGCTCTGACAGGAAGATCTGGGGAGATCAACATATCAATGCTGCAAATGCATAGAAAATTAGATCAGCACAATTGTCTTAAAGCCAGATAGCAACTCCATTACGATTCCGCCCCTTTAAATATCTTTTGAAGCAGATCATCAGGCAGCTGCGAAGATGAGATGCTTTGTAATGCAGTAACTTCCTCATAACCAGTATCTGGAACACCAAAACCTCTCCTACTGTTCGCTGCAATGAAAAACCTCAATCAGAAGACAAAAGTTAGATTGGATGGAAATCATCAAAGCTGCCTTGAGACAGGGAGCTTTGATGATTTCCACCCAATCTAACATTTGTCTTTTTTTAAAAGCAAAACTGCTGTCTTCGTCTCAGCGACGACGTAAGTGCATTGCGTATACCTTACACCATTTTGAATCTTAGGTGTTTATGCAGTGTTGCAGTGGATACAGGGTAAACATTGATCATTCCAGGGCATAGGTAAGTTCGTGATAGAGCGTAAGCGGCTATTCGTAGAGTAACTACTGTCAAAATTAGTTTCAACTATTTATCATAAATGGCAGCAGATGTCCAGTTTCTAAAATCGGAAGGGCATCTTCAGTGAGTTGTTTTGTTCGTATCACAAAGAAAGTTATTCAAAGTGTGGCGAGAATCGAATAGTCCTTTGTGATGGTGTTTAGTATACGAATTTATGAGCGGATTCCAAGAAGGAAAACAGAGGTAAGGAAAAAACATTTAACCCAGTTATTGACTAGCTTCCTGTCTAATGTAAAAAATCAATTGAAAGTCATTTATCAGCACTGTATAGCGTGTAGAGACTTAGCCACGGACATATGATATTTAGCTTTGGGGAGATAATTTTTTCAGGCATTAATGTTGGTTTAAAAAAATAACTCTTTTCCATAATTAAACAACAATATCTGATTTCTGAATTATAATCATGATAACTAAGGTTCAGATAGACACTTTAGTTCCAGTTTTTATTTACCTATCATGAAGTATCACGAATTTATCACCTACATGTGGTATAGGGTAAATTACGTTACCGTAATATTTGATGTAATTGAAATGTAACAAGATATAGCTCATACATACAGTTTTTATTACCACGCCCATGCAAAGAGAAGACGATAAGTGGATGCCGAATTTTGCGGACACAACTATAACGAGGATGCAAAAATCGCTTTCACATGATTTGTTCAATGCAGCTTTTACATGATGTGTTCAATGCAGCTTTTACATGATGAGTTCAATGCAGCTTTTACATGTGTTCAATGCTACTTTTACATGATGTGTTCAATAAAGCTTTTACATGATGTGTTCAATGCAGCTTTTACATGATGCGTTCAATGCAGCTTTTACATGATGTGTTCAATGCAGCTTTTACATGTGTTCAATGCAACTTTTACATGATGTGTTCAATACAGCTTTTACATGATGTGTTCAATGCAGCTGTTACATGATGTGTTCAATGCTACTTTTACATGATGTGTTCAATACAGCTTTTACATGATGTGTTCAATGCAACTTTTACATGATGTGTTCAACGCAGCTTTTACATGTGTTCAATGCAACTTTTACATGATGTGTTCAATGCAGCTTTTACATGATGTGTTCAATGCAACTTTTACATGTTGTGTTCAATGCAGCTTTTACATGATGTGTTCAATGCAGCTTTTACATGATGTGTTCAATGCAGCTTTTACATGATGTGGTACCACACGAAGTGCCAAAACTCTTACGATGAAATGAAGATGTGGTCATGTGCAACGCTTGTGAAAGCTGCTGGTAATGTCTGAAATTAAAATGCGAAAACGACATTTTATGGTAAAAGAGAGCATTTTATTGATAAAAATATGTATTTCTTCCCTGTTGACTAGAGTAAACTGTGCAATATATCATGCATACTATTATTTCTGCGTTTCGTTACATTCACGCAATGTTGTGTGTACAAATGGACATTTTTTCACTATCACGAACTCATCAAAAGTATCATCACGAAGTTACCAAGGTTATCACAGAATAACCACTTCTAAATATTATGCGAAAACATGTGTTGTTGAACACAAACATACAGTCCTACTGTTTTCCAAGTTACTGGTATTATTTACAAATGTGTTGCGTATGGGGCACTGGAGTTTGATAAACATGGGTGATAATTTTTTATAGTTAAAATGGAAATTTCTGAAATTATAACGAAATTGCCGCTGTTTACCCTGCAAAGAGATAAAATGCATAACCAGATGTTTTCTTTTATTTATTACAGTGAAAACTTTATCACTAAACAGGCGTATTTTGGGTACCTTTCGTACAAGGAAGAAAAGATTTGAAAGTATCAGTATCAAAAAAGTTCAGAGAGAGAGAGAGTGAAGGGATTTATGCAGCCTATATATCCCGGACGTTTTTGCACGAGAGCCAGCTCAAATATTTAATTGGATTATACAACACTAGCAAGAAACACATGTATTCTGGAGAAAATGTTTCACGGCACGTAGAATCCAGAAAATATGGCGCTGACTGTACATCAGGTAAAAGACCTGCGAAATCAGACTCTCCAGACTAGGATTGTAAATAAATGCAAAAATGAAGAAATCAGAAGTCTTATAAACCACATACTATGTACATAAATCCGAGAAATGATTTACTGGTACATACACTACAGATCAAATGCATACAAAGGAATTTTGGAGCACAATTAAGGACAAGTGACTGTTGGACCACGTCGGGATTACAAAGAGACCACACATTTCCTATATTACAGACTCTGAAAAGGAATAAATAATTCATTGATATAATCACTGCCTATCAAGGTCATGCCGTACGAAATACGTAGATAAAAGGTATGCAGAGCAAAAACATATAAAACCACAAGAAAAAAAGTATGAAATTACTGGGGAAAAAAACACAGGTAGGCTCAGTTCTGATGGAGCCGTCAGTTTGGAACGCAGGACTACGACTTGCATATCACAGAGTGGAAATGAGCTAGTCGAGCATGGTTTCAAAGCGTTTATTTAATTTGTTACAGCTAATACAGGTTTATAACATGAAAAGTAGCTTACATAATTTTTACAAATAGTGCTGGGATACATTGTGAACACAAAGCAGATCGACACACGAATTAACCAACGTGTTTTTTTCTTCTTGGTCTTCTTACATTCCTCATCTCTTGCCTCTCGTTTTGATTTTTTTTCAATTTTGCTTGCGTTCGTTCTGCGAATTCCACGGCTTTGTCAAAAATGTTAACCTGCTCACACGAAAACAATTTTTAAAAAATTAAATTTAAACTACTGCGAAACGTTCTTTATATATTTGAATAGATCTTGTCGAGAGCTTTAAAACGATATCACGCACAGTCGTTTTACACTCACGGTTGTCCAGATAAACCGCGATATTTTCGAAAGTGTTCACCGGTTCACAAGAAAACAATTTTTAAAATGTTCAGTTCAAACCACTGCGAAATGTTCTTCGTATATTTGAATAGATCTCGTCGAGAGCTTTCAAACGATACCACGCAGAGTTGCCGAGATAGACTGACTAAAACGCGGCGGCACACCCAGAATTATTGCGTTATTTCGCTAGCGCATAGGAAGCGAGGGAGAGTCGAGCACACGATGTATTGCGCCGTACGAAAATTGGATTCCATGCTGTTTACGAATATGTTAGCACGATTAGTGTGCGGCACGTGTTTTGAACGCTAGAATGATTTCAATTGGGACCCATTTTTGTCGCAGGTGATCAGCCGTAGGTCGTCCCATACTATCCGCGGAGTTAGACATAGTCCTACATCAAAAAGGATATGAAAGTACAGTGCATGAAACATTTACGTATAATCGGTGATATGTTAAGGAAGTTGAGGATTATTGCAATTTATCAAAGGTAACTTTTTATTTTGACTCAGAGGGAGCAACCAATGGAATCCATTCGTGAGTAGTAAGTTGAAGTTGTATATTTACGAGAAATTGTTTTAGAAGTAGTAAGAAAAACAAGCAAGTAATCAGGAAAACACTATATCAAAGGAGTTCTTTTGTCTTCAGCAGTTTTCTGCCGAATTGTATGTTACATTGAGGGATACCCAAAATTCTTCGAAAATTTCCTTTTTTTTCCTTTCCGTAAAGTGAAGCTATATCTGGATGACTGAAAACATTCATTTACCTCCTTCATCTTTCTCGTATCTCATTCTTTCTCGCTGTTAGCAACATCAAAACGTTTTTTTACGCAGCATAAGCGCTTTTGGTACCATTAGTATCAACAGTTTAAATCTTCAGCTTGAAGCAACGGTCTAATTGTTTTCGAAATTTGAACCTCACTGTTTCGCAGTATCGATTATGAATTCAGTAATTTGTGCTCGAAGAAAGAGTCGACACTTCCCCTCGCATTCTAGCGTTAATCCCCTTTGTGATGCAATTAACGTCAGTGACCAAGGCACCCAGATAATTACCATTAACCTTATCTACGAAAGATAGCAAACCAGCATTATCATTTAATTTTAATCTCCCAAAGGGGAATCGAATTTATTTGACGGATATGGCAAGCTCCATTACGCATTACGTTCAGATGCAGAGTGCATGCCTTCCATTTCTGAGTAAAAAGGAAAAAAATAAAGCTTAATAATATGAAAAAAAAGGTGATTCAGTGCATCAAGCTAATGGCATTATAACTAGCTTTGAAATGCCCCAGTGTAAATTACAGTTCTCTGTTACTCAAGAACAATTATTTAAAGAAGTACAAATCGCTTATTATGTGCATATATGATAACTTGGGTGTCTTATTTTCATTACCACGAATAAAGTGTTACTTTCATTTTTCCCCCTAGTGGATCTGAAACGCGTTAAAAGGCATTAAGCATTTCATGTCCAGTTCCTTTCGGCAAAACATAGAAATATTATCACTTTTGTGGAAAGGGAAAATATAAAAAAAAAATGAAAATCTTAATTTTTCATCACAGTAGAAGTTTCCAGTAGTATCGACCTAAGATCAATCAAGTCCAATTATGTTCCTTTCGGCCTCAATGAAAAGTGGTAGTTTTTAAGAAAATTCTTTGGCAGACTATACACTAAATGTTCAATTTATTCAAACCCGTATGTTAGATCCATTGAAAGAAACATATTTATTTTCTGTTTTGTAAGTTTAGTGACCAACATGAGCAACCAACAGTCCCTCTCTCTAATTTAGAGCTACTGGTTCCAGGGAGAGGACCGAACCAGTGTCGCCGGACAGTCACAGTATCCAATACATATCGTGGACTCTAGCTCAGATTTTTTTATTGGAGGTTTAACGACCACCGTGAGCAACTCAATGGGCTATAAGCAGTCGCCCGTCCCTAATTTAGGGTCACTGGTTCCAGGGAAGGGAAAGAGCCAGTGCCGTAAGACAAACACAACATCCATGCCTCACCGGGATTCGAACCCGTACCCCTTTCGGACGCACGTCGCACTTTATCGTTATCAGAACTGGGCTAAGATCTAGGCATATAAGACAAGTTAGGTAGCGAGTAAGGATTAGCCACGCCGCCCCCGTGGCGCTGTGGTCTAAGGCGTTGGCCTCTGATCATTCGTCCGAACGGGGTCCGGGTTCGTATCCCGGTGAGGCATGGATGTTGTGTTTGTCTTACGGCACTGGCTCTCTCCTTCCTGGAACCAGTGACCCTAAATTAGGGACGGGCGACTGCTTATAGCCCATTGAGTTGCTCACGGTGGTCGTTAAACCTCCAATCAAAAAAAAAAAAAGGATTAGCCACTCCCAGTGTTTTCCGTAGCAGTATTGTTACTACACTGAACGTATTTAATATGAACATTTCAGTGCCTCTGCTGACGAAACAAGACTGTAAAACCATCATGACTGGACAGTATGTGTATCTCGATTGAACTCTCACTGCTATGTAAGAACTGAAATATTGAAAATGAACTGTGCATGTTCAACACCTTAACAAAGTCGGCCTCCATCCACCAGTAGAATATATTTCAACCATCATTGTAAATGTTTCATCAGCCGTCACGTCATATACAGTATATAGGAATAAAGTTGTTATGCCTTCTGAAGAGGTCAGCTCTGTTTAACAAGTGGGTGATCCTTCGCCATGTCTCTGAGGAGAGTAAAATCTGAATAAGGTTGTCCAGACTTTACTATCATTCTGGACTGTTGACAGCTACTAATAAGTCCATGCACACACGGAACAAAACTCCCATTTCATTTAATACACCACCAACAATAATGAAAAATATAACATGCTCTTTCTCTCTCTCTCTCTCTCTCTCTCGGTCTCTCTCTATCGATCGCGCGCTCTCTCTCTCGGTCTCTCTCTATCGCTCGCGCTCTCTCTCTCTCTCTCTCACGCCTCGCATAACATGTACATTACTAGAAGTTGAAAATACGTGCAAAATGCCAAATATTTTTTGTTAATCAAGCTTTTCGAAGATGAGATATTGGGTGTGTACAAAACTTCTACCCGTTTTTGTAATAGATGCAAATTTCGAACGGAGTAGCACGTCACAGATGACTCTGCGAGCAGAATTTTCGGCCAATAAAGCGTGAAGCAGCAGAGCATATAGAGGCACTAGGTTTGTCCGAGAAAGTCATTCTTAACGGACATCACGGACGGTGTAGCATGGCATGCAATAAGGAGCACATTAGATATTATTTACTGTACGAGTTCGATAAAGGCAGTACTGCAGCCGAGACTACGACAGAAGCTGTAAAGATCACCCACGTCTTGGACGTCTATCCATGGTTTCTGACAAGGATTTTGACCAAGCCATGACAAATGACCCACATCCAACCGTTCAGGAATTAGCGGAAACGTTGACGGTACACAAAACAACAGTCGAAAGACGGATGCATGCGCTTGGGTTCATCACCGAGTTCGATAACTAGGTTCCGCTCCAGCTTTCTGCAAAGCAACGAGAAGAGAGAATCCGTACCTGTGTTTTTTTTTTGCTTTCTCGTCACAGAAATGAACCGTTTTTGGACGAATTGTAACGGGTGGTAGGAAATGGGTATTGTACCGTAATGTAAAGCGTCGGCGCACTGTGTGCTAAGTTGCGGAGCCTGATCCATCGACCTCTAAAGGACGACTGCATCCCAAAAAAGGTTTTGTTCAGTGTTTTGTAGGATGCCCAGGGAATAATCAACTGGGAGATGTTGGCACCTAACGGAACAATAAATGCTGATCTCTACTGCTAACAGTCGGAAAGATTGCGAGAACAACTGACATCGAAGCGGCCAGCACTCGTCAATCGCAAAGGCGCGATCCTTCATCATGATAACGCCAGACCTCATGTTGCTTTATTCACTCGGCAAAAATTACTGGACTTTGGTTGGGAAGTGTTACCTCTCCCGGTGTATTCCCCTCACCAGGCACCTACGGAATACCACTTTTTTCGATCATTTCAGAACGTCTCCGCTTACCAAACCTTCAATGATGTGGACGATGTGAAAACGGCATTACATTACTTTTTTTACTCTAAAACACAGGAGTTTTTTCATGCATGGGATTCACCTCCTCATATACAGATGGCAAGAGGTCATACAGAATGATCGCAATTATGTGAACTCCTAGGTAAGTTACTTTTTTTGTTATCCTCCTTTCTTTGTACCCTACAAAACCGGGTAGAACTTATGCACACAGCCAATACTTACGATCATACATGGAATTATAGAATTGCGTTTAAACGAAAAAAAAATTGCGACGTTAGGAAGATGTAAGGAAATATTTCCTATACTGACTATTCTTCCACACACAAGCAACGTTTCATTCGACCTTTAATAAGCAAAACTATAATTTTAAATAGCAAACACATTTCTGCAGAGCAGGAGAACTGTGAGCATGAAATATTCCTCATTGTAAAAGATATCTGAAGCTAAAAATAACTTCTTATATTGGACGTTTGGAATAGAGATAGCGATTGAAACAGAATATGCACTACTGGACCAAATCGTTATAACCACCCATGTTCCGATGAATGGCAGCGTCCACAGGACGTCACCTTCCGGTGTGGAGGTTGTTTCAATAAGCCAGTTCAAAATCTGCGCAACGGGGACGAAACATTTTTGCTTCGAAGTGGGGAACTATTTTTAATTCGAATTGGGAACTATCATAATCGCGGAAGGTGGACAGCAGCATCTAAACAAAGACAGATATTACACTGTTCGGAGGTCGCAGTTGTGAAGGTACGACGGAAATAGTCCAAAGAGGAACACACCTCCCCCAACGTGTCGGAAAGGTGTGAAAAAACAAATTTTGCCGGTGGCGGAGGTCGAACCTGCATCCTTCTGCTCCGGAGCAGAACGCTTTCCTGATTAAGCTAAACCGACGAGGTTTGTCTCTGCAACTTTGCCGTCTTAATATGTCCGTCAGCTCTATAATACGTCACAAGGAGAATCTACCAATTGATGACAGCCGAGGGGAAATCAGGTTGTCTCCTGCTCTGCCGGAGGACAGACGGCTCGTGACTCCTCAAGTAACGGCGGACTACAACAGTAACGAAACACAAAAATGTTCCGGAACACACAATCCAGCTGAAGCTGTTCCAGATGCACCTGAGGATTTGGCGGGCTTAGTCATAATATCCGCATTATGACTGACCTTCATCGACAGCTCCGTCTACAACAGGCACGACTGTATATTAGATGACTAGAAAAGAGATTTCTGGTAAGATAAATTCCAGATCAAACATGCCAATAGATAGGTTCTCATTCGATGCCTCGCAGGTGAACAAAAGCAACGAGACAAAACGTTTAAACAAAAATAGTCCCGGAGGAAGTAATATCATACAATGTGAAATGTCATCATGAACATCATTAGGTCCAATCCACATTGTACACAGTCTCCCTTCCGAATCCTTCTTAGATATTGTCTTGGACCAAGTATTAACATGGTTCCGAGTATCCGAATGGCACTCTCATTTTTCAACAAGTCGTGAGGAACATGTGCGAGTATTTGATACCGTCACATGTCTTCCCAATTGCCACCAGTTGTACCATATAAAAAATTATGGAATGTTGTTAAACGTAGCTTTCCCCGATTCCCGTTGGTTCCTCGCTCCGTCGCTGGTCTTCAGGGCGCCATGCTGTCCAGTTTGTACAGAATACCTATGGATAGCTTTCGATACCACTCCAAGTACAACAGCTTTTCGCTGCAAGAGGCGGACCAACACGACATTAACTAGGAGGTCATTATACACTGCTGGACAATTGCTAAGGACGGATCATAAACGGCTATATAGCGCCTAAAAAGTAAGTGTGGTTGGATGCCAAGTGAAATAAAATAATGTCACAATGCCAGGACATTACAAGAAAGACAATTTATTGTGCTATGAAATCCAGAAGGCTTTGGAACGTGTTCAAGGGACAAACAGGCCATTTTGTGCAGAATACGTAAACGTGAAAAAAATGCAATTACCGTCCGCAGGCGTTCCGGCGAAGATGTCAATACGGGATATGGCCACCATGGAGGGCGATGCAAGATTCCACACGTCGTGCCATGCTTTGCACAACATTATCAAGCAGCTGTTGGGGTAATTTATCCCATTCCTCTGTCAGTGCACGGATGAGGGTGTCCTTGTTTATTGGAGGGCATTGGCGACCAGTAAGACTCCTCCCCAAAGCATCCCACACATTTTCAATGGGATTCAGATCTAAAGAACGTGCTGGACGTACGAGGCGTTGAATATCCTCGATCTCAAGACACTCCTGGACAGCGACTGTTCGATGACATGTTGCGTTGACGTTCATGAAAATGAATCTATCACCGACAGCACCACGGAACATGCGAACATGTGGTAGCAGAACATGATTAATGTATCGTTGGCCAGTCATAGTCCCAGTTGGAAGCACATAGAGGGACGTACGGCCATTGATCATGATGCCAGCCCATACCATGACACTACATGTCGGATATCGGTCCCTTTCCTGTATGTTTGCTGGACAATATGCAGTACCACTATCACGCCAGATCAGTTGTCGTCGACAATCAGACGAAAGACTGTATCTACTCTCATCTGAGAAGAGGACAGCAGACCAGTCGTTATCAGTCCAATTGCGATGTTAATGGCACCATTGCAAACGGGCGGTACGGTGACGTCTGGACAATGGGATGCACACAACAGGACGGCGGGCGTATAGTCCTCCTTCATGCAAACGTCTGGCGACAGTTTTTCGGGAGATCCGCTTGCCAGTAGCAGCCATAAACTGATTTGCTACCTCGCTAGCTGTGCTGCGCCGGTGTCTTTTTGTTGATAGCACTATGTACCGATCTTCTACAGGTGTCGTACTGCGAACACGACCTCCCCCGTGACGTTTGCTACACTCTCCATTTGTTTGAAATGATTTCCAAAGCCTTGAAACAACACTGTGGCTGACGTCGAGCTCCCTGGCAACATCTGTTATTTTTCGCCCTTCTTCAATCTTGCCAATAATACGGCCATGCGTAAATTCATCTAGGTGATGTCGAGGAAGACATACTGAAAATTGCAAGTTCGTCAATTGATTCTTTCCCTTTCAACTTTGCGTTTGAACAACAACGGTCAATAAGCGTCAAATCATTTATATCTCTTATCAGCGCTATGACGTCACGAACAAGTTCGTCAATCCAAAATTTGAATACGCACAACACGTCTTACTGTATCCTGCACTTATACTAATTTCCACATTTTCCTGCCTTCCATTTTATGGTTGCTATCGTTGCTATTGTCATCCGTCCTTAGCAATTGTCCGGCGGTGTAGTATAACCCATGCGTGTTCATTAGAGCTTCCCACCGAGAAATTGTGCGTTTTTTCGAGCAAGTGTCGAGCTAGAAATGTTTGATATATTGATAGGTATTCGTCAGTAAAGAATCTCAGCCGTCGGAATTTCAAAAGATGAGATATTAATGCAAGTAAACGCATACGCTAACGCCATATGGTTATATATATACACTTCATAGAAAATTAGAAAATGAAATTGTTCGCCGCCAACAAAAATCAGCATTATCAACCATTTTCAAACCACTACTGTTTCAAGGTCTCCCCCAACCTTCTTCAGAAATATCTGTCTTGAGGTATTAGCTGTCATTTTACTTTGGGATGTTTTAACTATTTAACCAGCTGGGATGAATTAACTCGGGGTTAGCGGAATTGGCTGAAATTAGTTCGAACGAAAATATTCTTTGTCTAAGACATGGACCAAACACGGGTGGAACAAGTGAAAAGGCGCATCCGAAAGTGTTGCTTTCCTCTTAGCTTACAAATTGGGCATTTAGTGTAATGAATAACACTAATTTTTTTTGACTTATTTTTTTGAAAGAGTCTATAACTCTGACGAAGAACCTAAGAAAGAAGAGAGAAGATATTTGAATCGCATGTTTCTGCCCAGTAGCATGCTGTCAATGTCAGGGTACTAGCCCTTACCCAAAATGCCTTGAATCAGGGAGCAGTGAATAAAGGATCGGAAGGGAGAGCTTATTACAAGTGACAGGTTTATTGTCTGTACTGCTGAGATGTGAGGAGAAAAAATACACTCATTGGCCTAAAAAGCCGCGCACCAAGAAGGAGCCGTTGGATTGAAATGAGATTTTAGTGGTGAGATGGTACATACTACAAACCACAGACAGAAGTGATTACACCATCACAGCAGCAAGACGATTTCCCGTGGACATAGGTACACATTCCAGTCAGCGTTAGTACCACGTCGGATCGCCTCGTACTCGGATACTTGTGGTGATACTGTCCGGCATGGAGTAAAAGAGATGCCGTATGTTATCCTGGGACAATTTGACCTATACTTCTTGCAACTGACGCTCCAAATCACGAACACTGGGGCAATATAGAAAGCCGGCGTTCCATCTGGTCCCACACGTGCTCGATGGGTGAGAGATCAGGCGATGTGGCCGGCCACAGAAGCGTCGAAAGATGACGTAGACGGTCCTGGTGAACATGAGCCGTGTGCGGACGAGCGTTATCTTGTTGGAAAATGGCTCCTCGCCTCCCTGCCAGGAAGGCAGCACATGTGACCGCAGGATCTCCTGCAAGTTGCGCTGGGCTGTCAATGTCCCTCGGATCACTACCAGGGAAGTCCGGCTGTCATGCGCTATGGCTCCTCAGATCATCGCGCCTGCAGTTCGGGAAGTGTGCCGCTGTACAGTGAGGTTGGGATTGTAGAGCTCACCTGCTGTCGTCCACACTCTGACACGGTGGTCGCCGGTTCCCATACAGAAGCGGTATTCGTTGCGGAACACTATACATTGCTAGTCAGTAGCATTTCACGTTGTTCGCTGTTGACACCACTGCAATCGACACTGACGATGGTCCGGTGTTAGTAGAAGAAACCGTAAGTGCCGTCAAAGGTGCAAATTCGCCTCTGCCAGGCGTCTGGAAACGATTTTGGCGAACACAGGAATGACTTGTAAAGACGTCACATGTCTCTGGATATTGGACAAGGTCGCCGTTTCATCTGTGCGTGCCGTCGTCACCATCCCTCTGCTTCTGGTGTGTCTGGGTCGTCCAGAGCCAGTCCGCCGTGTCTGAGTGCTTCCCGTGTCCATTGCTCTCAGCACGAACGCACCGTACTGCCGAACAGCACCGTGATGCGGCCGATACGGAGCGCCAGCCACCAGCCACTCTTATCCCGACGATACGGCCTCGTTCAAACTCCGTCAGTTGCCCGTACGCACATCTACGGCGGCTCCTTGGCATGTCTATCCCTCAGGGATCTTAACTGACTCTTACCGTGCACTTCGGCATTAATGTGGAATTCCCCTGCGCGGAGCGTATAAGCCCCAAAGATTGTGATTACAGCGCCGGTCTTGGATGCGCGGGCTTGCGGAATCGCATTGAGCTTTATTATTTTGCATGCCTGCCCTAGCCTTAGCTATTCACCGAGTTTCGCGTTAATTGCACGGTTTTTCTTGGTGTGGCAGTTTTTACGACAATGAGTAATTGTTTCTAAGTAGATTTCGTAGAACCCGGCTGGTGTAGGTGAACATTTCACTTTGGGGATGGCAGAAAATCTTGGGTACCGTATCGTTTAAATAAATTAACTGACGGGGAAAAATCCCAACACCAAGAAGGGGTTGTGTTAGATAAACGATAGTTGGTATGCGGTGAGAATACATCTGTAAGATGACGTCTATGCAAATTTCGCGTTCGGTGCATACGTGTGGCGCTAGTAGCGCTCCTCGGAACATGCAAAGCAGGTTTGCTGTAAATACGCGCTGTAACGTTCGTGAGCGTTAGTTATCGTTGAGATTCGACGTAGGGTGTTGATGTTAGTCAAGAATGCCTTTAAGAAGACGAAGAAGCCATTATCAACAGGTCACGGAATTTGAACGAGGTCGTTTAATAATGCTACGAGAAGGTGGATTTTCTTTCCGCAATAATGCAGGATCGACTTGGCAGGAATGTAGTCACTGTGCATGATTGTTGGCAGCGGTGGTCAAGGAAGGTACTGCCTCAAGAAGACCAGGTTCCGGCCGGCCACGTGGCACTACTGAGAGGGAAGACCGCCGTGTCCGGCGTATGGCCGTGGCGCATCGTACCGCGTCTGCGGCAGCAATTCGAGCTGCAGTTGCCACCACAGTGACACAACGAACTGTTACAAATCGGTTACTTGAAAGACAGCTCCGAGCCAGACGCCCTGTAGCGTGCATTCCACTTACTCCAAACCACTGCCGTTTGCGACGTCAGTGGTGTCAAGCTAGAGCTCATTGGAGGACGGAGTAGAGATCTGTTGTGTTTTCTGATGAAAGCCGGTTCTGCCTGGGTGTCAGTGATGGCCGTGTGTTGGTTAGAAGGAGGCCAGGTGAGCGCCTGCAACCAACCTGTCTGCGGCTGAGACACACTGGACCTACACCTGGAGTTATGGTCTGGGGAGCAATTTCCTATGACAGCAGGAGCACTCTCGTGGTTATCCCACGCATCCTGACGGCACAGTTGTGCGTCGGTCTGGGGATTCAACCTGTTGTGCTGCCATTCATGAACAACATTCCAGGGGTGTTTTCCAACAGGATAACGCTCGCCCGCATACCGCTGTTGTAACCCAACATGTTCTACAGAGTGTCGACATGTTCCCGGGGCCTACTAGATCACCAGATCTTTCTCCAATCGACCACGTATAGGGCATCATTGGACGACAACTCCAGCGTCACCCCCAACCAGCATTAACCGTCCCTGTATTGACCGACCAAGTGCAACAGGCATGGAACTCCATCCCACAAAGTGACATCGAGCACCTGTACGACACAATGCATGAACGTTTGCGTGTTTGCATTTAACATTCTGGCGATTACACCGGTTATTAATGTACCAGCATTTCACATTTAAAATGGCTCTTCTCGCGCTTACAATAAGCTGTGATCTTGAAACTTTAATCAATTAAATATGTTACCTATACAAATGTATTGCCGCCATTTCATTCCTCTACAACTATTTTTTCGTGGTGTTGGGATTTTTTTCCGTCAGTGTATATCGACAGCTAATAGGGTTAATATTTCAACCAGAGATCTCTCATGCAATCTTTCTGCTTCTTGGTATTTAACTCTCTACCCCAATCAGCTCTAAAAAAATGTCCTGCCCACTGCCACCAAAAGGTCTTTTTACTTTGATTTTGATATCAACCCCGTCGTTTTCCTGATCTATGAATTACCTTTACTCTTTTTTTGTTACACAAAACATCTCTCCAAGCTTCTTTCAGTTGCCTGAAGCCTGTGTATGTCTTGTTTAGTTAAGGTCAATGTCTCTGATCCGTAAGTAGAAATTGGAATTATTTATGGATGGAAATGAAAACCAATTTACCATTACCTCTTAGAAGAAACACTTTTCTTCTAAGACGTAACAGAAACTTGCCTTTGAATTTTTTTCTGTTTCTTCAAGATGCAACACAGACAAATTATATACACCTACTAATTTCTTCTTCGTTGATATTTCTCCCTCTCTTGATATCTGCTATCTAATGTACACCACGCACCAGTTAATTCTGAATTTGTCCCATCAATCTCCAAATCTTCAGTTTTATAAAAGCATTGTGCCTCCCCCTTGTTTTCCGTAATTTCAACTTCAATCCGTATTTTTTTCTGAGAGAGTACTTTAATAAAAACTATTTCGTCATCAAAAAGAAGACGGATTAAATAATTTCCATTAATCTTTATCCTACTTTCTTTCTCAATGATTGAAACACGCTCTACATTGTGGCAGAGCCTGCGAAATGTAGGGTCACATTGTCTCACCATTGAAGAAATCCAGCACGAAATAAATTTTTGTGATTGCACATTCAAAAGTTGGCCATCTAGGGAAATATAATATATATTTACGCCTCTAAATGGGGACACTGTGTGTTTAATGAAACCAAAAATAATTCCAAAATATTCTTCATTGATAAGTAAATGATGCCTTACAAGAAAATTAGTTTTTCAATAGGAATTTTAAAAAGAAACATGACATCAAATTTTCGGTTGTAATGAACACGCCTTTTGAATTCTTTTCGACGCGAGTGAAATTAGTAGAAGTTACTCAAAAGTCAATGGAACCGCTTAGAAAAAATCAACCAGATTTCTACAATCGATAAAAAATCCAGAAATAGAAACAGCTACTTACTTGTACTTCACCACAGGCTAATAAGTATCTCTCTGTTCTAAAAAAAAGTAACTGCAGCAACCGTCGCTGTTTCAGAAATTTCGCGACACTCGCGCTTTCGTAGCTCGCAGCGCAAAAAGTATTGAACACAAAAATATGAAATTTACATTGTTTGTAGAGAATGTTTGGAAACACTCTGAAATAAACCGTTTTTCTATTCTTGCTATACTTCAAGAGCTATTGTATTTCAAAGTTAAGGTAAGCAAAAAGATGATATCAGTTCGCGTTCCGGACACACTAATAGCAACAGAAACACGAATCTTTGTAGGCATGTAAAACCATGAGCAAATTTTTGCCCCTCGTCGCTGTTTTTTTTAAATTTGGATTTAGTTTACAAGAAATTGCATTTTTAATTTTCACAAAATTATTTATTTCGCGATGGTATTCGTTTTAAAAATAGGATATATGGTAAACTATAAATCATAACGCTTGCAATTTTTACAGCATTAACTCACAACTATCACCCTCTTTTTTAAAAAAATTAAGAAAAAATCATTTTCTGATTTTGAAGCATTTTTTTAAGACGCAAAGGAATGGAACGAACGGCTTCCTCTGTCTTCAACGGTAACCACATAGGAAAGTTGCCGCCCCGGTGGCGCAGTGGTCTAAGGCGCTGGCCTCTGATCATTCGTCGTAAGGGGTCCGGGTTCGAATCCCGGTCAGGCATGGATGTTGTGTTTGTCTTACGGCACTGGCTCTATCCCTTACCTGGAACCAGTGACCCTAAATTAGGGACGGGCGACTGCTTATAGCCCATTGAGTTGCTCACGGTGGTCGTTAAACCTCCAATAAAAAAAAAAAAAACATAGGAAAGTTCTGGTCCCGTGAACTGCTGCCATAGTGACACAGCTATTTTTAACACTCTCTTCTCATTGGGTGAAAGGGCAGTCTGCAGTAAGACTGGTAATGACGTAATGCTTAATGGGTTAGCGACGTTTTTAAAGTTAGGTGTTTTCCGCCGGCATTAAATAAAATAAAATAAAAGTAAAAATGGTGGTTATGGAACATTTCTCTGCTTGAAATTTTCGCGAATGGTTCGGCCACTTCTACATGACCTGCAGATTTGAAAATTGTCATGTTGACAAGTCTTAAGGTCCGAACACCTAGATGAGTCCGAAAACAAAAACAAAAAAGTCAAAATGGCGGCTTTGGAATATTCTCTGCTTGAATTTTTCGCGAATTGTTGGACCATTTCTCAATAACCTTGAGATCTGAAAATTGGCATGCTGATAGTCCTTAAAGTCCGAATACCTAAAAAAAGTCTAAAAACCAAACAGTTCAAAAGGGAGGATTAGCTTTACTGTTCAAAATGCTGATAGGTTTAAAGATAATTAATGCCAGAAACGTTGAAATGCTGTAAAAATTCTATGAAATTTTGGTTTAAAATTATGGGGGCGCCCAGGCATGTTCCGTTTTACGCCAAACCGTATGCATTGACGTTACGACCCTGTTCTAAATCGTGAAAAAGTTACGCATCTTAAATTACTTTTCTTTACCTTAATTACTTTTCTGTTCTTTAATTTCTAATTTAAAAATTATAGATTCACCGAAAAAATTAACAAATGGCACGCAGAATGTTTCCGATAGCAGAAGGAAGTATCAGAAGCAAAGTGATTTTCAAATCGAACAGTTAAAAGAAGAAATATAGAAGGAAACATGATATAAGTCTACGCACCGTAGTGGAAGAATTTTGCCTTACGGAAAAGTTGAAAACAGGCGAAAAGTATTCTCCATGGCAAAAGCTATGATAAGGAAAAAGAACTTTCCAAGTTTGACTCCCGGAAGCCGAGATAGCGAGAATAACGTTTGGACCTTTACGCCTTTTAGCAGGAAATCTGTGCATTATTTAAAGAGGATAATGCTCCCCGTCTTTACGGTAGCAAATAGCACACAGTAACATAAAAGAATTTCCCAATATGGTTTTTTACAAGCCGAAATACAGCTGAAAACAGAAATACACAAACACCACCTAGCGACAGAACTGTGAACAACAAAACTCTTCAAATGCAAACCTAAAATGTTCCACAACTTAAATGGTATCCAATGTTATTTTTTTTAAATCGCACATTTATAAGGAGAGATATTGAGAAAAACCGATTAAGTATTTGCGCCCTCTAGCGGTGAAATTTTGTATTATTTTGAGAAGAAAGTACACACAAGTGTTTTCATTGATCTGACTGAAAAATATTTTTTTCAATAATGTCCCGCATATATTTTGGTAAACGGAATCTGACTGAACAAGATTTTTTTTTCAATAATGTCCCGCAGATATTTCTGTAAACGGAAACGTGAACTAACGCCCTCTAGTGGCAAACTTATGCGTTAAGAAAAATTAAATTATATGAGAACCATTTCGCAGCGGAAACGCTCTCCGACAAAGAAATATATTTTTTTTAAATCGTACTCCTAGAAGTATAAACATCGAAAAAAATGAATTATACATCTACGCACCCCGGTGGAAAAACTATGCTCCAGTTTAAGCAGGAGCTATTTTCAGAAAGGTTTCCGAAGGTGAGCGGTATCGGTCCACAAAGTATTTTTTTCAATCGAGCTTTCAGAAGCTCAGATTTTGCTGTAAATACATCAGGAATTAGAAGTAAACACTTAGGCCCCCTAGGGACCAAACTTCTTTTTTTTACCAAAAATTAGAAATTATATGCAAAACTTTTTTCCATCTGGAGCTGTATCTGTCACAGAAAGAATTTTTCAAATCGGGCTTTTAAAAGCAGAGATAAGAATGGCCAACGCAATTTACCTTTACGCTCCCTAGCGGATTACCTCAAAAAGGTACTGTACCTAAAATTGTCTTCGATATAAATGACATCGAAATGAATATAACTCCAGATATTTAGTAGTGGGTCTAAGAACAAGTTGCATGTAAACAAATTATCAGGAAAAACCAAAATGTTGATGCAAAAAAGAAGAGAGATGAGGACAACTAAAGAAGATGTGACTTCCAAAGTGGAATATATAGAGCTATGCAAGACAGCACGAAAAAGTATCACTGAAGACGTAAGGAAATTCAACTGTGAGCTAGTGAGGAAAGCAATTGAAAACAACCAAAGCCTAAAGATAGCAAAGGGACATCTCAGTAAGGGAAGAAAACAGATTATGGCTCTGAGAAAAGAAGATGGTTCTATAACAAGAAATAGAGGCGAAATTTTGACAAGAGTGAAAGATTTCTACTCCAAATTATATGAAAGGGATGATACATGTACTCCAGACATCATGAAAGGTACCAGAGTTCTTCCAGTCCTCCCAGCAGAAGTTGCTCATGCAATCAAGAACATGAAGCGGGGGAAAGCTCCAGGAGAAGATGGAATTACTATAGACATCATACAAGAAGCAAGTGGAGAAATTGAAACAGTACTCGCCCAAATTTTCACTCGATGCCTTAATGAAGGGAAGATTCCTGAGGATTGGAACAATGCTACAATGATCCTGCTACATAAAAAAGGTGACATTGAGGATCTCAGGAACTACAGACCTATCAGCCTCCTATCAGTGGTTTATAAAATCTTCACTAAAGTTCTTTCACACCGCTTGAAGGTAACACTGGACATGGCTCAACCGAGAGAACAAGCTGGATTCAGGAGTGGCTACAGCACAATAGATCATATCCATGTACTGAGAGAACTAATTGAAAGAGCGAGGGAATATGAACTTCCATTGTGCATGGCTTTTATCGATTATGAAAAAGCCTTTGATTCGGTGAAACCATCGGCAGTTACCACGGCTCTGAAATCCTGCGGTATTGAAGATGCATACATTAATATTATTAATAACATCTATGAAAATGCAAGTGCAAAGATTCGGCTGTTTGAAAATACAACACACATAAAAATTGGAAAGGGAGTGAGACAAGGTGACACCATATCTCCGAAGCTCTTTAATGCCACATTGGAAAATGTCTTTCAATCACTGAACTGGGAAAACAAAGGGATAAAGATTAATGGAGATTATCTAACCCACCTTCGTTTTGCTGATGACGTAGTCATTTTTGCAACTACCCCATCAGAGCTGCAGAGTATGATCCAGGAACTTGCTGACAAGAGTAAAGAAGTGGAATTAAAAATGAACTTTCAGAAGACAAAAGTGATGTTCAATGCTTTTACAAGAAATGAAGATTTATCGATTGATGGAGAAAAACTGGAGATAACAGATACGTATGTTTATCTTGGACAGCAGATATCAAGTGAGGGTCACATTGATGAAGAAATTAATCGGCGTACAAAACTTGCCTGGAGAGCTTTTGGAAGAAACAGCATAATTTTCAAGAGCAATATGCCATTATGTCTTAAAAGAAAAGTGTTTGATCAATGCATCCTTCCATTGCTTACGTATGGTGCAGAGACGTGGACCTTAACTAAAAGAGACATACAAAGGCTGCAGACAACTCAAAGAAGCATGGAGAGGTGCATGCTTGGTATAACCAGGAGAGATAAGAAGAGGAACTCGTGGATCCGAAAAATGACGAGAGTGGAAGACATCATGATCAGAGTTAAATCCCTGAAATGGCAATGGGCTGGACATACTGCCAGAAGGACAGACCATAGATGGACAGCCGAAATTTTAGATTGGATTCCAAGGGACAGGGAAAAGACCCAGAAAAATACCACATGGGAGATGGGTGGATGAAATTCGTAAATATGCGGGAGTGACATGGAGGAGACTGGCACAAGACAGACCGTTGTGGAGGAAACTTGGGGAGACCTTCGTCCAGCAGTGGATTGATAATGGTTGACAATGATGATGATGATGACATGGAATAAAATGTATTTTGAATTCGATATCATCTGCATTTACGTCCTCTAGCGGCGAAGTTGTAAATCGGGAAAAACCGGAATGCAAGATACATCCTTCTCACATTCCAAACTTCGCAATACGAAAGAAATTCTTCAAATCGGACTAATAGTTGCAGGGATATGATGTCCATGGGCAGATGGACGGATGGACGGACAAAGTGGTAACATGAACACCATTTTTTTAACAAACGACGTGCTAAAAACTAACGTGAGGTACGATAAATGCCGAAGTTAGTTATCACGTGCACTTTCGCCACCTAGCGACAGCACTGTGCGTCTGCATCAAAAGGATAACAAAATGTACGAATCTAAATACTCATTGTACACGTTTTATCAACGGAATGAAATAGGTCCAGTACGTACAGACATGGTACCTGCAGATTGACATAGAAACGGACGGCAAAATGATACTATGAGCATCTATGTTTTTTCCTTCAAGAGACTGTGACGTATATTCTAATTTAACTTTCATTTTTAGCTCCTTTTCCTGTGTAAATTTTAGTGTGTTCTCTTATACACTTTCCAAACTTAACGTGATATCTTCTCTCTTATATGAACGAGGTTGGCAAGAACGTTAGATAAAACGGACGATACAGCAGTTGCTTAGTGTATACATGTGTGTGTGGAGATGTTCGGTCGCTGTTAACAGATACGTGAATTGTAATATTAGGAGTTTTATATTGTGGATGTCATCATTCATTGCTGGAACAGTAAAAGGTTGTCGTAAGTTTGGCTTCTGTATATGTTTCGTCCAACCGTAAAATCTTAAATTAGAGCTATTTCGTGCATCTATTGCACCGTATTCTCATTTACTTCAACATTTCCTTTGTCATGGTTTTAGACATAGCGTAACAACAATCTCAAAAGAGTTTCGTTATAAGACGTGATAAAAAGATTTTATGAACGATTCTTTCCTTAGATACATTACGTGGGGGTAGCAAACAACGTGCCCTTTCGGTGTATGTTTAAAGACAGAAACATCGGGTTACATTCATTACCACACACAACACTGGGTCCAAAAATGAATAAGAACATGAATCCCCGCATGGGAAAAACTATTTGTCATTTCGTCCAATCTGTTCATAACAGCTGTTTTCGCGAAACCTTCATTAAAGTAGTGCCGACGCATTACGTTCTTTAATGATGTCACCCGTCTTCTTCCTCTTGTCTTTTTTTGTTTTTTGTGTAAACCTCTGAAGAAATAAATGATAACTGTTTATCACGAAGAACAATTGTCCCTTTGTTTGGAAACTTTTCGAGTACGTAATGTGTCGTTTTTCTTTCCTTTCATAAATATATAACCATACTTTACTCCAAGACCTATATCAGACAGTGGTATACCCTATCTGATCAAAACTCTCCTGGCACTTGCCTATTCCTAAACTCCATGTAATAGGAAAGGAAATAATATCGAGTTAGTCCATCATTTGCTGCTATCACAGCTTCCACTCTTTCGGGAACGCTTTCCAGTAGGTTTTGGAAAGTTGCTGTGAAATTGCTTTTGCTGTCCTGGTGGCGCAGTAGTCTAAGCGATGGTTTCTGATCATTCGTTCGAAAGCGGTGCGAGTTCGAATCCCCGTGAGGCATGGATGTTGTGCTTGTCTTACGGCACTGGCTCTCTCCCATCCCTGTAACCAATGACCCTAAATTAGAGACGGGCGACGGCCTATAGACCATTGAATTGCTCACGATCGTCGTTAAACCTCCAATTAAAAAAAATGGGTCCCGGTTAGAATCCCTGTGAGGCATGAATGTTGTGTTATTCTTACGGCATTGGCTATATCTCTTCCCCGGAGTCATTGGCCCTAAATTAGGGACGGGCGAAGGCTTATAGCCCATTGAGTGCTTACGGTGGTCGTTAAACTCACAATGAAAAAAAACTGCCTTCCATTCTGCCACAAGATCATTAGTTTTGTTGCCCTCCGAAGTCGGGAGGTTTTCCCAGATTTGCAATACGAGTTCTAACTTATTCCAAAAGTGTTACATGGGTTTGAGATCTGCTCAGTTTGCAGAAAAGTCAAGTTCATCTACATCCATCTCGTCAAACCATTCCTGGATGGATCTCGCTCTGTGGATCACTGAATTGCTCTCATGCCTTTACCAAACGCTTGCTATAATTTTAGGAGCTCAAAATTTTCGAGAATGTCATTATAGGCGGCAGCAGTATTAAGATTTGCGGGACACTGTAACCAGAATGTCCAGCCGAAACCGTGAAAAATAGCCACGGAGCATGATGCATGCTCCACCGAATTCACAGTTGACATAACGCATTCGGAAAGGTAGCGTTCATCTGATATTCTCTACACCCCGACTCGTCCGTCTGTATCCCAAATGGTGAAACGTAATTCCTCACTCTACAGAAAGCGTTTCTGATTCTCCAGGGTCTACTGGCAGAGAGCTTTTACCCGTTACAACCGACACTTGCCACTGATCTTGCTGATTTTTGGGCCGCTCCTTGGCCATAGAAACCCACTCACTTCATCTTATAACGCAGCGCTGTGGTTCTGACGTTTCTTCCATAGGCAATTCGGTGGTGAATATTGCAATCGAGGACAGACGATTTTTATCTCCCCACATGCTTCAGCACTTGGCTGGTATGCGTTATTGCTACTCTTTGGCCTACCTGGTTGCAATTGCGCTCTTGTTGCTCCTAATCATTTTCATTTCACCATATCCTTGCTTACAATTGAGTGCAGTAGGTCAGAAATTTCCCAAACTGACTTGCTGCCATGACGACATCCTATGATCGTACCACGCTGAAAGTCACTACCCACTGCGGTACGGCGCATTCTACTAATCATGCTTGTCTTTGATTTTTGCCAAACCAAGTGCGTCTCTTTACACCTGTAGGAGCCATGGCTGTGTTGTATATGGGCAAATCTACTACTTTGAGTGTAACTCTGATCATGTACATTGAAGTGCCAACAGTCATGAGATATGTACCTAGTATCGTGGGGGACCTACTCTAGCCCCTGCGAAATGCAGTAAATCGACGTGGAGTCGATCCCTTAAGTGGCCAAAAGACTTCTGGAGAGATGTTGAGCCATGCCGTCTGAACAGTCGCCCACAGTTCCCTGGTATTTGAAGGTGCAGGATCTTGGATGCGAATTGACCTTTCCACCACTTCCCATAAGTACCCTATTGGGTTCATGTCGGGCAAAGTGATGGCCACACCAATCGTCGGAACTGTCCAGAATGCTCCTTGAACTAATTTTGGGCAACTTGGGGCCGATGACGTGGTGAATTGTCCTTCTGGAAATTCCATCCCGTCGTTGAGGTACATGAAAGCCATGAAGGGCTGAAAATTTTCACCCAGCACAGCAACAAAGCCCCAGTTAATGGCGTGTTAACGAGCACTAGAGGACCTAAACCCTTGCCACGTAAAGACACTCCCTACATGTATGGAATCACCACAACCTCTCACAGTGCCTTATTGACAGCTTGGGTCCATGGCCTCATGGGTTCTGCGCCACAACAGTACACTACCATCAGCTGTTAATAATTGGACTCATCGGATCATGCCTCATTTGCCCGTCTTCCAGGGTCCAATTACCGGTTTCACGAGCCCAGGTGAGGCGCTGTGTCCGATGTCGTTGTGTTAACAAAGGCACTTTGGTGGGTCTTCTGCTCCCATACCCCATGGACGCTATATTACGCTGCACTGTCATGATGGATATGTCTCTGGTACCTCCTGTATTGAATGTGGATGTTATTTGATCTAGTGTCGCTTGTCTGTTAGCATGGACAATCCTGGTCAGATGCCGCTGGTCACGGACATTCAGCACCCATAGAAAGTCACTGCGCTGTTCACGGTGGGTGGTAATACTATCCATAAGGTATTCTCGGTGCACACGTGACACCGTGGAACGAGGAAAAAATGAAATAATTAAAATAATGGATGTTCGCACAATTTTGGAAATTGAATGTCCCATCCATCTGGCTCCCTCTACCATGCCTCGATAAAACTTCGATAACTCACGTTGAATTTACATAATCCAACTGGCGGTTGTTCAACCTGACTCACGAGATAACACCTCGCAACTGATAAAGATCGTCTCGTGCGTCAAAGCCTTTATACGACGACAGCGCCAATTAAAAATTTGCATACTGCTATCCCTTGACTTTTGGCATTTCAGTGTAGTGTAATTCGGGATCAGAAATATTGCAGTCACTTACATATCTTCTTCCGCATGAACGATCCAATAAAGTAAAACCTCCGTTTCTATCATACCACCAAGAAAGGACTGAATTATCAGATTTAAATTCCAGATCGTATTAGACCGCCGAAAAAAAAGCTATGATATTTTTTTTGAAGGAGATAGCATTAGCAACAGTACACTTCTTCCGTTGATCAAATGCTATACACATTTACTATGTTCGACTTGAATAACATTTTCGTGCAACACATAAAATTTCCACCAGTAATACTGATGGATTAAAACGTAAGGCATCAATAATCAGATGTTGAAGATGCCTTATTTAAAGACGCAGCTTTAATTTGATCTCCACCGGACTTCTCTGCAGAAATCTACTTCCTTAGGAAATTGCAATGGCAACAGGAAAGCAAAGCACAACTTTAAAAGAAAATGAAACGTATTAATAGCTGACATCGAAACAAAGAAGGCGAACTTTTCTTTGTAATCTAAATTTTATTTCATATAAAAATAAAGCTTATTTACGTCATTTTTTTTAAGAAAAAGCAGAGTTGATCGCAAAATTTCACCGAAACATCATAAATGCTTCTTCGTGAAGGGTTTACTTTAAAAAAAAAGAACTTATTTCTCTGGGAATCATTTTGTGATGACTTTCTGCTTTGTAGTGAAGCAAATTTCTGGTAGAAGTTCTGCAGATTTCACAAAATCAGTAAACAATTCCTGACAGCATAAGACACTTATAACAATTCCGAAACATGATCTGCATTTCTCTCCGGATATGGATCAGCATTTATTTAACATATTGTAAGAAAAACATTTTCGTTCCGACTACGAAATTTAAAGAAAAGAGACATTTTTCTGGGACGAAATCAGGGGCTGCTTTTGCGAAGTCCAAAGCAAATTGCAAGAGACGAAGACTGTGTGAAAAAGATGTTGCATCTGTTGATCGCTTATGAATAAAATATCTGTTAGTTCTGTTCTCTAGGTCTTTTTTAAGATGCTTCCTGAGCCTAAAACCTTTCGAAATAAAAAACGTCTAGATGTGTAACCTCTATAGCTAACGACAGTAAAAATAAATCTACATATGTAGAAGCATTTTTGATAACATATACGTGAATTGCTGTTTTAATATGTGGAAGGTATTAGTTCAAATATATTTAGTTAACAGGGCGATAGCATGAGTCCATCAAGCATAGTTACGACTTTTCAGACTAGCGAGGCAAAATAATAGTGTGCGCATATTTTCATGAGACTTTTTACCTCTTGATTCGAGTGAACCAACGCCTGAATACCCACGAATTTCGAGTTTTAAATGTCAACACACCTATAGAAAGGTGATCATACGGAAAAAACAGGGCAAGATCATAGATCCCCATCAAACATGGTTACGTCTTTTCAAGCTGGTTAAGGCAGAATCTGGTTGACCCACGCTTCAGACACAATAATACTGTGGGTTATACGTTTTTTCATGGGCGACTTTATACACTTTGATTCAAGAAGATCCACGCCAGACTGGCCAAGGGTTTTTAAGTGTCGCTGCTGCTCAAATTGTCCTTCCACGATTACTCTTTATCCCATGGTTCTGGATACGCCGAGAAGGAGATTGTAGCATGCTGCAATATTCACATTCACTTGGAAAGGTTTCAGCAACTTGATGGATTCTTTTTCGGTATCATCACTTGAACGAAAAATCACTTCAATGAAAATTAGTTGACTGAAAATCAGTAGACCGAAAAGTGCATTTCGCTGAACGTTCACTTGAGAGAAACTTTCGTTTTACCGAAGTGTCCCTTCATCAAAATCTGAATTTCACTGAAGGGCGTTTTCACCTAAAAGTTAATTTCATTTCAAAAACTTTGGTTTGGATTAAAGTATCTATCGTATTGCAGTGCGGGTTCACAAAACAGATCACCAAAACGTTAGGGGCACGTTTAAAAATTGCTCTTTTGATTTTTCCGTTTTCATTTCCCCCTAGGGTCGTTTGACTTTTAAGATTAATTATAAAATCATAGAATTGAGCCTTTTTAGCAATCTATTTTTACTTAAGCCAAAACGTTTGTTTTAAGGTCCTATGCCTAAATCAGGGTCTTTTTGGAAAATTCTAATGCGCAATGATCATATTTATAAGGTTTATAAAAGAAATCAAGTTAATAATGTTGCACTTTTACTCAGCCACGGATCATAAATTTTAAGGCATTAGAACTTGGTTTTGGCCTTTTTAGCAAATTTTAAACCTCCGTGCTCATATTCACAAACTTTTAATAAAAGTCAAGTTAATCAGTTTGCACTTTTACTAGGGCCATAAAATATTAATCAAAAACCCCTAGGTTTGGTCCATTTTGCTAAATTTTAATAAGCTCATATTCATAAAGTTTACATAACAAGTCAAGTTAATAATGCTGAGTTTATTAATTTTTTATGGACCCAGACTTAGAGTCTATAATGATAGCTGCTTAGTCTCCTCGGTGGCGCAATGGTCTAAGTCATTCGTCCGAGATGGGTACGGGTTCGAATCCTGGTGAGCCATGGATGTTGTGTTTGTCCTACGGCCGTGGATCCCTGACACAAGTTGCCCTAAACTAGGGACAGCCGATTGCTTATTACCCATCGAGTTGCTCACGGTGATCATAAAATTCCAAACAAACAAACAAATGTTTACTCATTAAGCAAATGCGCAACATTAAAACATTAATTGCCATGCAAACTTTGTGAATATGATCAGAACCGATTAAGATATTCAAAAGGGCTCAAGGCCTTCTAATTAATATTTTATGACCTAGTAAAGGTGCAACATTATGAATTTGACTTACTCTGTAATATCTCATAAATATGAGCAAAGATGTTTAAAATTTGCTAAAAAGGCCTTGGCCTGAGGTCTTAAAATTAATGTTTTGTGCCTGAGTAAGCGCAGCATTGTTAGCTTAATTTTTTATGTAAACTTTATGAATATGAATATAACGGATGAAAATTTGCAAAAAGTCTGAGACCTAAGGCCTTGAAATTAACGTTTTGGGCGTATGTGCAATATTATTAGCTTGGCTTGTTTGTAAGCGTTATGAATATGAGCACGGCGGATTAACATTTCTTAAAACGGCGTAATTATAGGCGGAGGGTGTTTTAGTTAATGCTTTGTACCTCAGTAAAAGTGTATGAACTTTAACTTGACTTGTTATGTAAACTGTATGAATATGCGCCCGACAGATTAAAATTTGTGTAATAACGCCCTGGCCTAAAGGGCCCTGTAATTTAGTTAATGTTTTGTACCTGAGTTAAAGTGCAAGATTGCGAACATGACTTATGTAAACCGCATGAATATGAATGCCGTGGATTAAAAATTACTAAAATGGCGAAAGCCTAAGGTTTCATAATTAATATTAATGGTCAGAAGACAGACTATCCCACAAGTTAACAGGGAGAAATGGAAAAGGTAATTGTTATACGACCCCTTACGTTTATTTATGTGGTCAGTCTTACAGGTTGCCAACTTTCGCTTGGGCAGGTTTTCCGCGCCCAATTTTTTTGATTGATGGTTTAACGAACATCGTGCGGAACTCAATGGGATATAAGCAATCTACCGTCCCTAATTCAGGGTCACTGCTTCCAGGGAAGGGAGAGAGCCAGTGACATAAAACAAGCACAATATCCATGCCTCACGGGATTTGAGCCCGGACCTTTCTCGGACGAATTGCCATAAGCCAGCGCTTAGACCACTGCGCCACCGGAACAGCCGCCACTTTTCCTATTCTTATGGTTTGTCCGCCCCGTGATTTGAACAGAAAATCATAAAAGTGTCCCAACATCTTAATGATAATCCGATGTTAAAAATATTTTTGGGCACAATAATTGCCCAAGTTAATGGAAATACCACAACGCAATATTTATTCGTGCTGAGAAACTTTATGGCTCTTAAATTTCATTGGTTCCTTGTGGACTGTTCTGTGCATTCGCATTACACTTCAACCGAATTTATAACAAAATCCAAATTTCTGTTTGGGTGAGGGACAGAAGAATTGCATGTGTGTGTGTGTGTGTGTGTGTGTGTGCAATGTACTGATTTTCTAATTGCATGAACACAGAGAGAAAACAACCTATTTCTTTATGCCTTTTAACAGTTGTCCAGTTTTACAAAACAACTTCTTAAGCGATGGTTCCATGAGTGCTAAAATATGTGCTTCATAAGGCAGTCCCTCACCGAAAATGTCTCGCCTCTCCATTCTCTACATCCCAATAGAAAATCTATGAAGTTTCACACTTCCTATATGCATTCTCCTGTCATGAAATGTAGAAACAGTAACCAGAAATGTACCGCTAACTACTTACACAAATAACTGACTCATCTGCAATATCGCGCGGTGTTAGACACTGAAAGTATTCGTAAAACAAGCCAGAACCACAGTGCGAGTTTTAAAAATATCTATTAAGGCACGATTTTTGGCATAACATACCATAGTTAAAAAGCTGGCCCGTTGACTACTTTTCACCTTCCAGCCCGGTTAATTATGCTTCACTTACTTTGTACCCAAACCCAGCCCGATCTGATCAGTACAAACCTTTACATCAAACCATGAATATTTACATCCATTTACAAATTTGCAAGAGCTCATGTTTAAATGATTGGTTTCGCGATTATTCAAAAGTAATATTTCTGATACTGCAAAAAGCCATCTATCTATAAGATGTATATCTCAAAGTTCGGGAGGCAAAGCACTCCCCTTGCAAACGTGTCTGCCCTTAGGTAAAAGGAAAATTTAGATGAAGCAGTCCTTTGTGAAATGTACCTTTCGTCCAAGTGACCCTTCTGTTAAAAGTACCTTTCCGTTAAAGTGACCCTTCTGTGAAAACCACCTTTCGTTAAAGTGACCCTTCTGTGAAAAGTACCTTCCATTAAAGTGACCATTCGGTGAAAAGTACCATTTCGTTTAAGTGACCCTTCGGTGAAAAGTACATTTCGTTCAAGTGACCGTTCTGTGAAAAGTACCTTCCGTTAAAGTGACCCTTCGGTGAAAAGTACCATTCGACCAAGTGACCCTTCTGTGAAAAGTACCTTTCGACCAAGTGGCCGTTCTGTGAAACGTACCTTCCGTTCAAGTGACCCTTCTGTGTAAAACACCTTTCGTTTAAGTGACCCTTCTGTGAAACGTACCTTCCGTTCCAGTGACCCTTTGTGAAAAACACCTTTCGTTTAAGTGACCCTTCTGTGAAAAGTACCTTTCGAGCAAGTGACCCTTCGGTGGCAAGTACATTCCGTTACAGTGACCCTTCTATTAAAAGTATCTTCCGTTGAAGTGACCCTTCTGTAAAAAGTACCTTTCGTTCAAGTGACCCTTCTGTGAAAAGTACCTTTCGTTCAAGTAACCGTTCTGTGAAAAGTAACTTTCGTTCAAGTGACCCTTCTGTGAAAAGTACCTTTCGACCAAGTGACCCTTCTGCGGAAAAGTACATTCGGTTAAAGTGACCCTTCTGTGAAAAGCACCTTTCGGTCAAGTGACCCTTCGGTGAAAAGTACTTTCCGTTCAAGTACCATTCGTTCAAGTGACCTTCCGTGAAAAGTATCTTTCGTTCAAGTGACCCTTCGCCGAAAAGTCCTATTTGTACAAGTGGCCCTTCGGTGAAACGATATTTTTTGGTCAAGTGACCTTTCGCTGAAGTAATCGTCAAATGAACTAGACCCAGACTTACATCTATGGGGTGTCACTACGTCAATTCGTCGCGTGCGTCGATTCGTCGACTACGTCAATTCGTCGCCTGCGTCAATTCGTCGCGCGTCAATTCGTCGACTACGACAATTCGTCGCATGCGCCAATTCGTCGCGTGTCAATTCGTCGACCACGACGATTCGTCGCGGACAAATTCGTCGACTACGTCAATTCGTCGACTACGTCAATTCGTCGCGTTTACAGATTTTGGTTACATACAAAACGAATGCAGGAAAACGTACGGATTTCGAACGTCTTGCTCCATGATCAAATTTATGAAGTTTGGACACGCAGACAGGATAGGAATATTACGTTTTTCTTTGGCACTAAAAAATATTAGACGGTAAACGGTTTTTGGAACGGGGCAGGGCCCGGTTGGACAGAGCCCCCCATATACAAAATTTTCGTAAAATCTACAGTTTTCAATTCATAACCACCAAATCTGGTATACTATCTCGTGGTATTCTAACTTAGACAGTTTTCAATTCAGAACCACCAAATCAGGTATCCTATCTCATAGTACCTCTAACTTAGACGGTTGTCGGTTTTTGAACGGGTCAAGGCCCGGGGAGTCAGATCCCCCCCCCCCCTACATACAAAATTTTCGTAAAATCTAGTTTTCATTTCAGAACCATCAAATTTGGTATCATGAAACTCTAACTTAGACGCTAGACGGTTTTTGGAAGAGGTTGGAGCCCGCGGATTCGGAGTCCCCCCCCTCGTAAAAAATTTCGTAAAATCGACAGTTTTCATCTTAGAGCCACCAAATTTGGTATACTATCTTGTGGTACCTCTAACTTAGGACGGCAGACCGTATTTGGAACAGGTGTGAGAGCCCCCCCCCCCACATACAAAATTTTCTTTAAAAACTACAGTTTTCAATTCAGAACCACCTAATCTGGTATACTATCTCATTGTGCTCTAACTTAGACGCTAGACGGTTTGGGGAAGGCGTTGGAGCCCGGGGGCCAGACCCCCCCCGAATAAACACTTTTTCGTAAAATCTACAGTCGGTTTTTGGAAGAGGTTGGAGCCCGCGGGGTCGGAGGCCCCCCCCTCATAAAAAAATTTCATAAAATCGACAGTTTTCATCTTAGAAGTCTTCGTACTATCTTATGGTACTCTAGCTTAGACGGCAGACCGTTTTAGGGAACGGGATCAAGGCCCGGGGGGTGAGAGCCCCCCCCCCCCCACCTTCTAAAATTTTCTTAAAAACTACAGTTTTCAATTCAGAACTACCTAATCTGGTATACTATCTCATTGTACTCTAACTTAGACGCTAGACGGTTTTTGGAAGGCGTTGGAGCGCGGGGGCCAGACCACCCCCCGAATAAACACACTTTTTTCGTAAAATCTATAGTTTTCAATTTAGAACCACCAAATTTGGTATACTATCTCATGGTTCTCTAACTTAGACGCTAGGACGGTTTTTGGAAGGGGTTGGGAGCCTCGGGGGGTCAGACCCCCCAGCATTGCTTTTTCGTAAAATCTATGGTTTTCAATTCTAGAACCACCAAATTTGGTATACTATCTCATGGTACTCTAACTTAGACGCTAGACGGTTTTTTGGAAGGGGTTGGAGCCTGCGGGGTCGGGCCCCCCCCTCATAAAAAAAAATTTCGTAAAATCTACAGTTTTTATCTTAGAACCACCAAATTTGGTATACTATCTTTATGGTACTCTAACTTAGTCAGGCAGACCGTTTTTGGGAAACGGGTCAAGGCCCGGGGGGTCAGAGCTCCCCACATAGCTAAAATTCTACAGTTTTCAATATCCAGAACCACCTAATCTGGTATACTATCTCATGGTACTCTAACTTAGGACGCTAGACGGTTTTTGGAAGGGAGGGTTGGAGCCCGGGGGTCAGACCCCTCTCCGAATAATTTTTTTATTTTGTAAAATCTACAGTTTTTCAATTTAGGAACCACCAAAGTCGGTATACTATCTCATGGTACTCTAACTTAGACAGTAGAACCGTTTTTGGAACGGATCAAGGCCGGGAGGGTCAGAGCCCCCACATACAAAATTTTCTTAAAAACTACAGTTTTTAATTCAGAACCACCAAATTCTGGTGTACTATCTCATAGTACTCTAACTTAGACGCCAGACGGGTTTTGGAATGGGTTGGAGCCCGGGGGTCCAGACCACCCGAATAAAAACTTTTTCGTAAAATCTACAGTTTTCAATTTAGAACCACCAAATTTGGTATACTATCTCATGGTACTCTAACTTAGACAGTAGACCGTTTTTGGAAGTTGAGTTGGAGCCCGAGGGTAAAAAAAGCCCCCCCCCCATAAAAATGCCGCGTAAAAATCTACAGTTTTCAATTTAGAACCACCAAACCTTTGGCATACTCTCTCATGGTTCTCTAACTTAGACGGTAGACGGTTTTGGAACGGGTCGGGCACGGGGGTCAGAGTCCCGCCGCCCATAAATATTTTTTGTAAAAACTAAAGTTTTCAATTTAGAGCTACCAAAAATTTGGTATACTATATAATGGTGTTCAAAAATTAAACGGTACACGGTTTTCAGAACGGGTCGGGGCAAGGGTGGTTACCCTTCCCCCTACACACAAACTTTCGTAAAATCTAATAGTTTTCAATTTAGAACCACCAAATTTTGTATATTATCTCATGGTACTCTAACTTAGACGGTAGAAGGTATTTGGAACGGATCAAGGCCCGGGGGTAAGACCCCCTCCCCCACCACATACATATAATTTTCTTAAAATCTTTATTTTTCAATTCAGAACCACCAAATTTTGTGTCATGAAACTCTAACTAAGCGGGAGACGGTAAGTGAAAGCGCAACATTATTAACTTGATTTGTTATGTAAACCTTATAAATACGACCACAGCGATTAAAAGTTACTAAAGAGTCCTTGTAAGTAATATTTTTTGACCGAGTGCAAGTACAATTTACGAAATGTCAACAGGTCAAAATATCTAAATAAGTAGTTTTTAAGAAAATTTTGTATGTAGGGGGCTCTGACCCCCCGTGCCTTGACCCGTTCCAAAAACGGTCTGCCGTCTAAGTTAGAGTACCATAAGATAGTATACCAAATTTGGTGGTTCTAAAATGAAAAAACTGTAAGATTTTACGAGAATTTTGAAAGTGGAGGGGGGTGGGGGTTGGCTCCGAACCCGCGGGCTCCAACCCCTTCCAAAAGCCGTCTTGCGTCTAAGTTAGATGTACCATGAGATAGTATACCAAATTTGGTGGTTCCTAGAATTGAAAACTGTAAATTTTACGAAAAAGTGTTTATTCGGGGGGTCACATTTTGACCCCCGGGCTTAACCCCTTCCAAAAAACCGTCTAGCGTCTAAGTTAGAGCATAATGAGATAGTATACCAAATTTGGTGGTTCTAAATTGAGCTGTAGATTTTGCTGAATTTTTGTATGAGGGGGGGCCCTACCCCCCAGGTTGCAACCCCTTCCAAAAAGTCGTCCTAGCGTCTGAGTTGCAGTACCATGAGATAGTATGCCAGATTAGGTAGTTCTGAATTGAAAACTGTAGTTTTTAAGAAAAATTTTTGGCGTAATGACCCCCCGTGCCTTGACCAGTTCCAAAAACGGTCTGCCGTCTAAGTTAGAGTACCATAAGATAGTATACCAGAATTTGGTGGTTCTGGGGATGAAAACTGTCGATTTTACGAAATTTTTTATGAGGGGGGGGGCTCCGACACGCGGGCTCCAACCCCTTCCAAAAACCGATCTTTAGCGTCTAAGTTAGAGTTTCATGATACCAAATTTGATGGTTCTGAAATGAAAACTAGATTTTACTAGGTTTTAAAATTTTGGTATGTACGGGGGGGGGGATCTGACTTCCCCGGGCCTTGACCCGTTCAAAAACCGACAACCGTCTAAGCCTGCTAGAGTACTATGAGATAGGATACCTGACGAGCAATTCTAGTCGAAGGCAGCAGATCTTACGAATATTTTGTGTATGGATGGCTCTGA
Source organism: Macrothele yani (assembly GCA_039090855.1). Taxonomy (NCBI): domain Eukaryota; kingdom Metazoa; phylum Arthropoda; class Arachnida; order Araneae; family Macrothelidae; genus Macrothele; species Macrothele yani. The sequence continues at coordinate 184,298,864 of CM076990.1, read as the reverse complement.
CCAACCGGAGCTGGCCCGTTCCAAAAACCGTCTAAGTTGAAATTACCATGAGATAATATACCAAATTTGGTAGATTCCTAAATTGAAAAATTTAACTTACGGCAATTCTGTAGGGGAGGGGGGGGGGGTTAGCCCTCTGCAACCGCTTCCCAAAACCGTCTGCAGTCTAAGTTAGAATACCACGAGATAGTATACCAGATTTGGTGGTTATGAATTGAAAAAAACTGTAGATTTTACGAAAATTTTTTGTGTATGGGGGTTTCTGACCAACCGGGCTCCTGCCCCGTTCCAAAAACCGTTTACCGTCTAATATTTTTTAGTGCCAAAGAAAAACGTAATACATAATAAAATCAATTTCACTTGTCGTCCCATTTGGATGTCTCCATGTCCATTTCCTGTGTGGCTTTTTCTTGAAGAAGGAGTTCAAGATGAAAAACAATTCTGCCTCTGCAAACTCAACGAGAGTATTTCCACGCTGGTTTCTGTTGCCATGACTTGAATTTACCTACTGAAGTTTCATTCTGTTGCCGTTGCCCTATTTTTGCATTGAAATCTCCCATAATTATTTTCAAGTGCTGCTTACCTTTATTATTTAGATGACAAATTTCCCTCATAAAATTCTTCAATTTCTTCTTCAGGATGACTTGTGGTGGGTGCATAAGTTTGAATAATCTGAGCCTGGTATCTTTTCGAGAGTTGGATAACAAGTCGTGCAGCTCTGTCAGAGGAACTTTCAAACTTCTACAACTTTATCCTTCAGTTTCTTGTTTATTATAAATCCAACACCACTAGTCTGCCAGTATCTGTCCCACGATAGTAGAAGAGATGTCCACTTTTCAGTTCGATGATATCTTCTCCTTTTTCTCATACCTCACTTAGCCCCACGATGTCCCACTTTGGATCCTTTGTAGTTCCTCTTCCAATTCAAGAAGCCTTGAATCAGGGATCAGGGAGCGTCCATTGTAAGTAGCCAAGGTCAGCATCAGATGGCAGCCTAGTCCGGTCCTCGAGATTCTTAGCATATCCACTTCATGTCACACTGGCCGCTGCCTTGGCCCGTTACATTCCAGCTACAGGAGACTGAGGGCCAAGATTTAAGTTGTGGAATCATTTTGGAGGGGTTGTACACAACTCACCACGCTGGCCAAGCGGGTTGGTGAGTGTGGGATAGAATTTCCTCTAATCCCGATGGTATAGTTATACCGCTATGGGCGGTCGTCAGAGCCCCTTTAGTGGGAACAGGATGCACCACGAGAAGGCGGGGGTTGACATTTGTCAAGGAGAGGCTGGGATGTTACGCATCACCTGACCTTACATTTGTGAATGAAGCATTAAAGTGTTTAATGCAATAGGAATTAATTTCTAGCTCTTATTTCGAAAGATGAATTTATTTTTATTTACCTAATCACATTTCACTTTTTCTAAAATAAGTGTGGCAATACCTTTCCAGTATTCCACACATTACTCAGAACGAGACGATTTACGCATCGTAATTGACAGAATTCCCGTTCTGAGGAGAATCTCATTCAGATACATTTTGGTCTTTCCCATCCTCATTAGTTCCAGAGAAAGCATCGTATAATTGCCGAGAAAGAAGGAAATCAAGCACACGTTATTGGCTCTCTGTGTCGATGATTTAGAGACCATCCGTACCCATTAGATGCCTCTAATACATCTGGAATTCCTCGAAACGCTGGGCATCTTCGGAAAACGAGTTTGATAATTAAGTCAGCTAAAGCGTCCGATTAAAAATGATCCACAAGATGTCTGAAGACTCAATCCTTGGTAACGTGAAATTTCCTTGCTTTTTTATTTGACGTCATAGTAACGGGAAATTATTTTTTTTTTCTTTGTTACATCTTTCTTCGCGTCGGGTAGAAGAACACGATGCAACGAAAACATGTCACATTTTGAACGCTTATATCTTCGAAGCTAATAATCGTAGATTAATAAATAACACATCATTAGATAGTTCATTTCTCAAAACATTTTATATCTGAAAAAAAAAAATCAAGAGGAACGGTAGTAACTGTGCCGCAACCTACGATACTGGGTTACGTCAACTCTCCTTCGCCGAATACTTTTGGGGAAGTAGAACTAGTGAGATACTGCCATGAAATAGTGACAGTTGGCATAGTTCGTTTGTTGTTTGCAGCACAGTTGCTACTGTGCCTCTTTTATGATTTTTTGGTTCTTCATAAAAAAAAAGCACGTTCCTGCAATTGAGGTCACAGATATAGTAAACAAAGGTTGGCACAATTTATCTTTAAAGGACTCCGATATTTAGAGCGCAATTGGTGCTGTGTAAGATTTCTTTTTTTTTTTTTTTTTGATTGGAGGTTTAACTACCACCGTAAGCAACTCCAATGGGCTATAAGCAGTCGCCCGTCCCAAATTTAGGGTCACTGGTTCCAGGGAAGGGAAAGAACCAGTGCCGTAAGACACACACAACATCCATGCCTCACCGGGATTCTAACCCGGACCCCACGTTCGGACGAATGATCAGAGGCCATCGCTTAGACCACTGCGCCACCGGGCGGCATGTGTAAGATTTCTCAGAGTGTTCTTAAAACTAGGAAGTGCACTAAATGTAATAGCAATAAGGATTTACAGGAAAGCCCAGTATAATTCTCGATTGGTATCCACATGATTTATACATAAATAGTGTGATGTACTACAGAGATAAAAACATGTGTCAAGACGACAAATCTGCAGTGAGACATTCTGTCCGCGTAGCTCAGTTCGAGAGCGACTTACTCTGGAGTGGGAGGACACAGCTTCCATGTCCGTCCCGGACAAATTTGTGTTTTCACATTAGCGCACGACTGTGGAAAATGGATCCACTGACAGTTAGGTTCTGCGAAAAATGTGTAATGTTTGTTACACCCATTATTTGGAATTAATAAAAAATCCCTACCTCGATTCAATGACAAAAAGAAAAAGAAAATAAGACAGAGATGATGTGACGTACTACAGAGGTGAAAACATGTGTCAAGACGACGAATCTGCAGCGAGACATTCTGTCTGCGTAGCTCAGTTGGGAATGCGACTCACTCCGGAATGAGGGGACACAAATTCTATGGCCGTCGCGGATAAACTTGTGTTTCCACTAGAGGTAGAATTAAATATGAAGAACAGGTAGAGTAGTCGAACGCACAAAATGGTTATTTGACTATGAGCACGTAGCAATAAACAAAGGTTGATTTGATAAAACCTCTCGTGTGGAACAACTATAGTATTTACCTCGCGGCAAGTTGACAACAGGTGAAATGCAAAAATCACACTGAGAAAAACGTTTTGTTGATTCAGCAAAAAAAATGTTGAATCAACCAAAACATTTTGTCGACATGTAGTCAACAGAAATGTTTGTTGAATTTACAAATGTATTTTGCTGAAAATTATTGTTGATTCCACAAAATGTATTGTTATCATGACAAATTATCATGACATGTTATCATGACAAATTATCATTTAACAAAATTACTAGGTCGATTTTTGGGAATTTGTTTGATTCAACAAATATGTATTGTTATTGTGATAAAAGGTTTTGTTGCTGCCACCTATTGGATGCGCGTCTTGCCGGTGCATCTGTGTCCATGACAGCAAGTATTTGTGGTGTATCGCGAGCCACAGTATGCAGGGTCATGTCGGTATACCAGCAAGAGGGAAGAACCACATCCAATAGGAATAACCGTTGAGGTAAGGGGAAGCTGTCTGAAAGGCACGTCTGGGTGCTATCACAGATGATAGCCAAAAAACATAAACCCACAGCTGCCCAACTCACCCCAAAGTTGAATACGCATCATGACTCACCTGTTTCCATCAAAACTGTTCGTCGGAACTTCACTGGGTCAACATTCACTGTCGTGTTGCTATCGCCAAACCCTGGATTACCTGTGTGATTGACAAACGTCGGTTGCAATGGTGCCAGTAGCGCAAATCGCCAAAAAAACATAAACCCACAGCTGCCGTCGGACAACGTGAAAAGTGTATTGTTCTCCGATAAATCGTCCTTCACTGTCTTTCCCACAGTTGGGAGTGTTTACGTGTGGAGACATCAATCGCAAGCTTACCACCTGTACTGTTTATTACCCACAGTGCAGCACGGAGGTGGTAACGGTGATGGTTTGTGCCGTAATATCGTGGCTGTCTGTCGGCCCGCTGATTGTTCTTGAAGGGCATATCACTTACAAGGACTATCGGACAATTCTGGAGGACCAGGTGCATCCAATGGTTAAAACATTGTACTCTGACGGTGGTGCGGTGTATCAGAATGATAACGTACCGATACACAGAGCCAAACTGGTGGAAAAGTGGTTGAATATCTGTCACGGCCTGCACTGTCATCCGGCTTGAACATTATTAAGCCACTCTGGGGTGTTCTAGAGGAGCGAGTAAGGAAACGTTTTCCTCCACCAACATCACGTCGTGAACTAGCCACTTCTCTGCAAAAGGAATCTCTTCAAATTCCTCTGGTCACCGTACAGGACTTGTATCGGCCCTTCTCAAGACGAAGTGCAGCTGTGTTGGCCTCCAAAGGGGTCCTACGCCGTACTACTAAATTGTTGTGTCCTAAATCCATGTGCTTCAGTTTCGTTGTACATCCTCTGTAGTGTGGACTGCGGATACGTTAAGTAGTAAGACGTTAAGAAGAAAGCAGTAGGAAGTTAAAGCGTAAACAGTTAGCAGTTCAGCAATAAGACGTTAAGCAGTAAGACCCCAGGTATCAAGGAAGGAGGCCAAAGCACACATCCACTGCAGACCGCATGCAAAACTCCCCTAAAATAAATGGACATTGAGCTGGAGGTAATTATATCATTTTTGAAGAGAAAAATTTAGAAGTGTTTGGAGTCTTATTTAAGAGATTGGGAAGCCAAGAGTTGCCCTTTAAATTGAACAGGTATCCATGATGCTGTAGATGTTTTTGATTAAATAAAAAATATTTAGGGGGTCTTTATTGAAAAGGAAACAACAGAAGGGGAGATAGGATAGAGGCACACATGATAATAGACTTAGAAGGAAATGATACAGGGGAAATATGGAGGTGACGCACATTGCCATCTTGGCATGTGCGTCACCTCTGTAGTGCGGCACATGTACCGGTCCCGCCGGGATTTCTCCTCCTCTCTATGTTTATGGGCCTGGCCACCGGATTAAGAACTTGACTGTGACGTCGCGCTAAGCAACGGGCATGTCCATGGGTAACTGAAGACACTGTAAAAATATTCATTATTTGATTCAAATTATTTAAATTCCATTTGACTGATGATTGGAAGCAGTTACTCCATATGCAAAATGTAAAATTTGTGTTAAAAATATTAGTGGCAAAGAAGGTTGAAGAGTTGAATGTGGTAAACGGAAGATATTCAAAATGTAATCAAACTAAATTTAAACTGGGACTAACGTGCGCTTCTCTTTTTAAATACATTTTTAAATAACTACTCTAAGTTGAAAAATGACTGCTTAAATAGCAAGTCAGGGAAAACATATGCTATATTTGCAGCAACTACTTAATGATTCTGGTCTTCCTGTGTGTCTCACTGACAATGGGAATATCTCCAAATTTTGGCAAGACATTTGATAACCATCATTACAGGGAAACTAAATGCAAACCCCAGTCTAGCTACCCTAAATCCCACACAAGTAAATATATATACACTTGCGGAAAGTGAAAAAAGAACACCAAGAAGGAGACGTGTGACACCAACGAAATTTATACAGCATAATAACGTAATACAGAGGAAAAGGGGATCACAACAATATGGCAAAATACAGCTGTATTTTCTGGTAAACTGAAAAATAACATTTCAATGTAACATGGTTAGTACGAGGTTGAACCCCCATGAACTGCGTCACACTGTGCAATTCTGGCATGGAGTCTGTCGTACAGATGTTGGATGTAAGTTTGGGGTATTGCGTTCCAAGCATCCTCAACCTGGACACGTAAATCGGGAATGGTCGTGGCTGGCCGTGGAGACCGGATAAGTTGTTGTCCCATAAAATCCCACACGTGCTCAATGGGGGACAAATCCGGTGAATGTGCAGGCCATGGAAGTTGTCTCACACCCTGAATTGCATGTTGCGTTGCACGTGTCGTGTGTGTGCGTGCGTTATCTTGCTGAAAAACACCACGATGGACCGACCTTACAAATGACACAACAATGGGCTGAATGATGTTGTTGATGTAGGAGGTGCTGTTTAACGTACCCGGTACAAACACTAGTTGTGTGCGGGAGTGATAGCTGATCGCTCCTCACACCAGGAGACCAGGTGTAGGCCCTGTGCGTCGCTGGCTGATGCAAGAAGGGTGTAGACGCTCCCCTGTGCGTCTGCGAACACGTATACGGCCATCGGAAGCTCCCAAGCAGAATCTGCTTTCATCGCTAAACACGACAGATCGACATTGTGTTCTCCAGTGCAGACGTTGGCGACACCACTGCAGCCTTTCCGGACGGTGGGCTGGAGTCACAGGTACATATGACAGAGGCATACGTGCACGTAGTCTTGCATCTAGTAGACGGTTGCGGATTGTTCGCACAGTCACCTCAGGTGCAACGGCAACTCGGATTTGCGTCGCAGTGGATGTTCTGCTTGACAACGCCGCTCTTCTTATGCGTGGATCGGTCCGCTCATCAGTCCGTCTGTGACTCCCGGTTCCACGTCTTCTCGTGTGGGAATGTTCCACGGACCATCTACTCCACCATCGTACCACCACCGATACTTCCCGTCCAATTCGCTCCGCAATACGACGATACGACCACCCGGCCTCACGGAGTCCGACTAGACGACCTCGTTTAAAGTCCGATAACTGCTGAAATCGTACACGTCTTTCATATGCAGGCATTGCAGCTTCTTCGGGGTCTTCGCACGTGTCCGTACGCCGACGACTGATTACATTCACTTCGCTGTCCTCCTTAAATACCACCGACGATAATTTGCATATTATGACGTGCTGTGGCGTAAGCGCACACCGGTTGGTCCCGAAATTAACATCACACCTACGTAAACTCGACCCCATTAACATATGTAAATTTCATGATCGTCCGCCAATTCCTTCTTGGTGTTCTTTTTTCACTTTCTGCCATTGTATTTGTATCTTGATTTTTATATACCATTTGTATTTTTTTCATTACATGAGTGGGAAAAAATTACCATGCATGCATTCATGTTCTAACCCATGTTCGTAACCATGGGGGCTAAATCAGTGCAAAGTAAGTTTATTTTTCATCTATTTATTTCTGTGTATACATTGTGCTGAGAGTACACATTCTCAGTATTAATTAAGTATAATTGACAGCCTCAAAACTTTTTCATTTAAAGCAAGAATCTCCTCTCCTTTATGGATGAAAGCTCTGACTGTCGTATTCTGTATGTCCTCGAACATTATGCAGATAAATAGTGCGAAAAGATTATATTTCGAATTCCTAATTCCTCCAATTTCAAAATAGACTAGGAGACGGGGGAGGCTAAGTTGTTAAAACCACACATAAATATAGACTGTAGTACGATTATTAGCATTTTTTTAATGGGTTTCTTTTCCAAATACCTTTTTTAGTGTTAATTTATTATATAGTTCGCCTCACCTAATGTTTTTTTATTTATTTCTGTGTAAGCTGCAACATTAACCTGGTGCATCATTATCAAAAAATTTTTCTTTTCTGTGAATTACCTTTTCAAACATGTTCTTAGTATATTAATTTTGAAACAGTCGGCCTCTTCAAATATATTATTTTTTTAATGAAAGCAATGTAATTTGATCAGAAAAAAAGTTGAAAAAAGAAAGCAATTTTGGAGACTGTCTTATTAATTTTTCGCCGGATTTTCTTTTGCAGATGCAAAATTGTAATCTAACTGTTCGTCAACATACTAACAGACTGGATTGTATTTTTTTTTCTGCGTCTCCTTAAAACTGCATTAACGGAGCTTTTTTGTTATAACCGTTTATATTCGTGCAGAACAGAAATAGCAAGAGAGCGTAATTCCTGAGAAAGGTAAACACACGCAATTTTCTTTCTGTTTTTTTTTTCTCTTTAAATTTCGGTTGAACTGCTATGGGATGAAATAATTTACAGAAACTAAAATATGGACTTTATTAAGCATTAAGTACGCCTGAATGTCCAGAAACTTACAGTGGTGTAGCCTTCTCGGTGCACAACTCGGTAGCTTAGCGTGACGTCACATAAACGATGACCAAGCCGGTAAAGAGAGGTCTCGGCAGCCCCGCATATACACCAATTTGAAAAGGTGTGTGTGGGGGGGGGGGGCGAGCACGAAATCTCAAGTCTCGGGACCACCGCAAACCATGATTGAAGTAACTCTCTGTATAAAAAGGAATTATTATTTCTAAACGATGTGTGGAAGAAGGATCACACATTTTTCGAAGCGAAGAGGTAATTATCATTAACTCCAGACAACGTGTGGAGAGAATCACACATTTTTCAAAGAACCTAAAGGCACTAGTGGATCCATCTTCCGTTCGGGTGCCAATGTGAAACTCCAACTTCGACAGTGGCGTGACTCGAACGCTCACAATCTTCTGCTCCGGAGCCGAATACTTTTCCAAAGAAGTCACAAGGGCTTATTACTGTTATTTGCCGTCTTGATATGCGCGTCACCCAGGGCCGTAGCCAGGGAGGGGTTTCGAATGTTTAAACCGTCCCCGAAATGTTTAAAATGTCTAAAAAATAAAATAATTGTTTTATGAATTTTGCAAATTTTTGTAACTTGTATATCTTATGTCAGTGTGAGAGCGAAAGCACTGGTCACGTGTTGTGTCGCCAACTCCTACTTATGGATCTGAGGCGTCCACGCTATAGCCTCTCACAGAAACAAAGGAAGTGTTGGTGCTTCTCAGAAACACTCCCTCAAACTCTGTTCGAGCGAACAAACGAAGCCTTCCCCTCTTAAATATTAAATCTGGGATCAGGGAAGGCGGAAAATAAGACAACAGCTGAACGGGCAGAATAATATTCACACTAAAATATAATGATATCAAGAGGAGCTTCTATAAAAAACAGACAAACATTTATTACGTAATCAATTAGGGCTAGACGGCGGTGAATTACTTTTTCTCTAACCTCAGGCTTCACTAAGGATTGGACCTGACAAGAGGCGTGCAACACAAAAGCTAGGATAAATAATTCCCGAGCAAATCTCTCTCGGTGTTGAAGTTCTAGCTAGAGTCAACCTGATACTAAGTAGATCTATATCTCTGCGACTCTCAAGAAATAGTAGTCTAACTATTCTCCTCGGCAATATGTTTCAATCTTAGCCTGTGCTAAGCTCGTATTCCCTGTAGCAAAGTATCTATTACACCCGCGGGATCCCTGCCTAGGGCCTATACCGCTGCAGCTGAGCACTCTATCTCTTTATGGATAGATGCTCGCTAAACTCGCCCTGAGCTTCGGACACTCTCTGGCTTGGAGCGTCCCTCGGCCCACACAATAAAAGGCAAACGCTTCGCGTCTCCTTCTATCGGAGAACTGCTCTCTCTCCGTCGAACGAAAGCAGACTAACTAACAGCTCCTCTTCAAGGGACCTGCTAGTCTCCCCCTCCGCGCTGCGCCTGCGCGAAGACCTCGGCGCTGACCTTGACCTCACGCTGACCTGTTGATGTGGCTCGCCTCTCCGGTCACGTGGGTCACCTTTCGCGCCCTTCGCTGGCCACACCCCTGGGCGTTGGCCCAGCTTCTTGCTGATGAATTTTAATCTTACCTTCTGCGTCTTTGCGGTCCTCGTCAGATCTTCCATTTGTGAGTGCCCCCTTTGAGAAAGTAATCCTACCGCCGAAGTACATTCTTATAATAACACAATACACATTGTTATTTTTATACAAAGGTGGATGGCTGTTTTACAGAATTTTAGGAGTCTGGACGACACTGACAATGTACAGCGAAAGTCACGGTGTCATTGCAGATGCTATCAGTTCGTCGAAAAAGCCTCCCTTGCTAAGGAGTGAGAAACTCAAGTCCTTTGTTTGCAGCTCTCGACCTCTTAAAAATAAGAAATGTTCACGAACTTTCTGTCGCCATTTTAAGCTTGTAATGCCTTTTTCTTGATGAAAAAGTAACCTAATGTCTATCATTAGTATAAATTAACATGGTTAATGTGTCCGTTCTTAGAGTCAGTATTTGAAAAATGGGGAGTATTAAATAGAAGAATTTCGTGTGCAAATAAAATGTGACAGAGAAAAACTCAATGTATGTATAACGTACGGTTAAAGTTAATTTTCAAATTCAGAAATCCCACCCGAAAATTCTACTTGGCTACTGCCCCTGGGGTCACCTCTGTCTACGTCACAAGTCAATATATAGCAACAATGAAATAATAGGTATAAAGGAACACCCAGACTGACCACGTTTTGGGAAACTTTGAAACAAAATTACAAAACGAAATATAAACTAACCATATTATTCAATTAATTACTGCTGGGTGCTCATCTAATTATCAGTAACTATGCGTGGGCGTTAGTCTTAAGACAATACTCTCTCTTTTTAGCTCGTCTTTTGTAAAAAAAGATCGTGCTTCTGTTATCGGTTTGTCCGTCCGCCTGTCCCCCCGGTATCTCTGCAACTATTAGTCCGATTTAAACAATTCTTTTTGCATTCGGAAGATTGAAATATGCGAATGATGATCCTTTATTTCGTTTTTTTTTTTAGGATGTACAATTTTGCCGCTAGGGGGCGTAAATGCAGATGATGTCGAATTTAAAATTACGTTTTAATCCACATATTTGCTTCTAAACATCCGATTGAAAAAATTCTTTTATCTTTCGATTCCATTTATGTCGAAGAGTATTTTAGATATAGTTTCCTTTCCAAATTACGCACAGATTTTCCGCTAGGAGGCGTAAAAGTAAATAATATTTTTTCCGATAACTCTTCTCCTGAAACTCCGATTTAAAAAAATCTTTTTTTCAGCGGATACATCTCTTAATGGAAAATCTTTTGCATATAATTTCGAATTTTTAGTAAAGAATACTTTGGCCACCAGGGGGCGTAAGTGTTAATTTTTGCTTCTGATGCATTTGCTATAAAATCTGAGCTTCTAAAATATCGATTGAAAAAACTCTTTCGTGGACTGATGTCACTTACATCGATAAAACTTTTCGGAATATTTTCTTCCTAAAATATCCCACAGTTTCTCCGCCAGGGGGCGTAGATGTATATCTTATTTTTGTCAATAGCTCTACTTCTAAGAGTCCGATTTGAAAAAATCCTTCTTTCTTGGATAGTGTTTTTAATGTGACATGTTTTTGATATAATTTCAAAATTTTTAAGTAATTCATAGACTTTCCGCTAAGGGGCGTAAAGGTAAATTGCGTTTCCCAATATATCTCTGCTTCTAAATCTTTGATTTAAAACATTCTTTCTGTACCGGATACAGCTCCTGATGGGAAATCGTTTGCACATAATTTCTAATTTTTGTAAAAAATGGTTTGGCCACTAGAGGGCGTAAATATTAATTTCCGCTTCTGATGTATTTGCAGCAAAATATGAGCTTCTAAATTCTCGATTAAAAAAAACGTCGTTTGTAAATCGATACTACTCATGTCGACAAACCTTTCAGGAACATTTTCTTCTTAAAATAGTGCATGGTTTCTACGCCCGGGGCGTAAATGCATATCTTATTTTTGTCAATATCTCGACTTCTAGGGGTTTGATTTGAAAAATTCCTTTTTTGTTGGATAGTGTTTCCAGTATGACATGTGCTTCATATAATTTCAAAATTTTCAAGTAATTCTTAGACTTTCCGCTAGGTGGCGTGAAGGTAAATTGCGTTTCTCCCTATATCTATGCTTCTAAATTTCCGCTTTGAAGAATTCTTTCTGCACCGGATACAGCTCCTGATAGGAAATCGTTTGCACATAATTTCTAATTTTTGTAAAAAAAGAATGGTTTGGCCACCCGGGGGCGTAAACCTTAGTTTCCGCTTCTGATGTATTTGCAGCAAAATATGAGCTTCTAAATTATCGATTGAAAAAAACGTCGTTTGTAGACCGATACTACTCGTGTCGATAAACTTTTTAGAAACATTTTCTTCTTAAAATAGTGCATTGGTACTGCGCCAGGGGGCGTAGACGTATATCTTATTTTTGTCAATATCTCGACTTCTAGGAGTCCGAATTAAAAAATTCCTTCCTACTTTGGATAGTGTTTCTAGTGTGACATGTTTTTCCTAAAATATCAAAATTTTCAAGTAATTCATATACTTTCCGCTAGGGTGCGTAGGGGTAAATTGCGTTTCCCACTATTTCTCTGTTTCTAAACCTCCGATTTGAAAAATTCCTTCTGCACCGGATACAGCTCCTGATGGGAAATCCTTTGCACATAATTTCTAATTTTTGTAAAAAATGGTATGGCCACCAGGTGGCGTAAGTCTTAAATTTCCACTTCGGATGTATTTGCAGCAAAATATGAGTTTCTAAAATGTCGATTGAAAAAAAAGTCTTTTGTTGACCGATGCTACTCATGTCGACAAACCTTTTAGGAACACTTTCTTCTTGAAGTAAATGCATGGTTCCTACGCCAGGGGCGTAGATGTATATCTTATTTTTGTCAATATCTCTACTTCTAAAAGTCCAATTTGAAAAATTCCTTCGTTGTTGGATAGTGTTTCCGATGCGAAATATTTTTCCTATAAATTCAGAACTTTCACGTAAATCATTTAAGACTTTCCGCTAGGGCACATAAAGGTAAATGGCGTTTTCTGCTCCTAAAACTCCGATTTGAAATTTTTTTCCTGTATCGCGTGCAAGACCTGATGGAAAACATTTCTCACATAATTTCTAATGATTTGTAAAGAATGGTTTTGCCACCAGGGGTCATAAGTGTTAATTTCTGCTTCTGATGTATTTGTAGCAAAATCTGGGCTCCTGAAAACTCGACTCAATTTTTCTTTCTTGGACGACCAATACCGCTCATATTTTTTTTTTTATTGGAGGTTTAACGACCACCGTGAGCAACTCAATGGGCTATAAGCAGTCGCCCCTCCCTAATTTAGGGTCACTGGGTCCAGGGAAGGGAGAGAGCCAGTGCCGTAAGACAAACACAACATCCATGCCTCACCGGGATTCGAACCCGGACCCCTTACGTACGAATGATCAGAGGCCATCGCTTAGACCACTGCGCCACCGGGGCGGCCCGCTCATATGGATAAACCTTTTGAGAATACTTTCTTCCTAAAATAATGCATGGTTTTCCCAAAAGGGGACGTAAAGTCGCATCTTATTTTTGTCGATATCTTTGTTTCTAAGAGTTCGTAGGCTCGTAATTCCGTTTACAGCAATATCTGAAGGGATTAAAAACCCGATTGGAAAATCTTCTTTCTTCCGTCAGATACTATTGTTTTCCATACCGGTTCCATTGCCTTTGAATAGCTTTGATAAATTTAATTTGCGTTAGAACGGATTCAAAAGACGTGCTTATTACACCCGAAAATTCGGTGTCATCTTTCTTGTTTAAGTTCTATTTTTAGCACGTCTTTTGTAAAAAACGATCGTCTTATGTTATTGGTTTGTCCGTCAGTCAGTCCGTCCGTCCGTCCATCCGTCCGTCTGTACCCACAGTATCTCTGCAACTATTAGTCCGATTTGAAAAATTCTTTTTGCATTCGAAAGCTTGAAATATGCAAATGATGATCTTTTATTTCGTTTTTTTTTACGATGTGCAATTTCGCCGCGAGAGGGCGTAAATGCAGATGATGTCGAATTCAAAAATACGTTTTATTCCACATATTTGCTTCTAAACATCCGATTGAAAAAAATATTTTATCTTTCAATTCCATTTATGTCGAAGAGTATTTTGGATATAAATTCTTTATCAAATTACACATAGAATTTCCGCTAGGGGACGTAAAATAAATTGCATTTTTTCCGATAACTCTTCTTCTAACACTCCGATTTGAATTTTTTTTCAGCGGATACATCTCCTGATACACAATCTTTTGCATATAATTTCAAATTTTTGGTAAAAAATACTTTGGCCAATAGGGGGCGTAAGTGTTAATTTTTGTTTCTGATGTATTTGCCTGAAAATCTGAGCTTCTAAAATATCGATTGAAAAAATTCCTTCGTCGACTGATGCCGCTCACATCGATAAACCTTTTTGGAATATTTTCTTTCTAAAATATTCCACAGTTTCTCCGCCACGGGGCGTAGATGTATATCTTATTTTTGTCAATATCTCGACTACTAGGAGTCCAATTTGAAAAATTCCTTCTTTGTTGGATAGTGTTTTCCGTGTGACATGTTTTTCATATAATTTCAAAATTTTCAAGTAATTCATAGACTTTCCGCAAGGGGGCGTAAAGGAAAATTGCGTTTTCCCCTATATCTCTGCTTCTAAATCTCCGATCTGAAAATTTCTTTCTGCACCGGATACAGCTTCTGATGGGAAATCATTTGCACATAATTTCTAATTGTTCTAAAAAAAATGGTTTGGCCACCAGGGGGAGTAAACCTTTATTTTCGCTTCTGATGTATTTGCAGCAAAATATGAGCTTCTAAATTCTGGATTGAAAATAACATCGGTTGTAGACCGATACTACTCATGTCGACAAATCTTTTAAAAACATTTTCTTCTTAAAATAGTGCACGGTTTCTACGCCAGGGGGCGTAGATGTATATCTTATTTTTGTCAATATCTCGACTTCTAAGAGTCCGATTGAAAAAAATCCTTCTTTGTTGGATAATGTTTCTAGTGTGACATATTGTTTTTATAAATTCAAAATTTTCAAGCAATTCATAGACTTTCCGCTAGGGGGCGTAAAGGCAAATTACGTTTTCCCCTATATCTCTGCTTCTAAATCTCCGATTTGAAAAATTCTTTCTGCGCCGGATACAGCTCCTGATGGAAAATAGTTTGCACGTAATTTCAAATTTTTGTAAAAAATTGTTTGGCCACCAGGTGGCGTAAGTCTTAATTTCCACTTCTGATGTATTTGCAGCAAAATATGAACTTCTAAAATCTCGATTGAAAAAACGTCTTTTGTGGACCGATACTACTCATGTCGACAAACATTTTAGGAACATTTTCTTCTTGAAATAATGCATGGTTTCTACGCCAGGGTCGTAGATGTATATCTTATTTTTGTCAATATCCCTACTTCTAAAAGTCCGATTTGAAAAAATTTTTCTTTGTTGGATAGTTATTCCGATGCGAAATGTTTTTCCTATAAATTCAAAATTTTCAAGTAAATCATAGACTTTCCGCTAGGGCGCACAATGGTAAATTGCGTTTTCTGCTCTTAAAACTCCGATTTGAAACATTCTTCCTCTATCGCATACAAGACCTGACGGAAAATATTTTTCACGTAATTTCTAATGTTTGGTAAAGAATGGTTTGGCCACCAGGGGTCATAAGTGTTAATTTCTATTTCTGATGTATTTGTAGCAAAATCTGGGCTCCTGAAAACTCGACTAAATTTATTTTTTCTTGGACCGATACCGCTCATATGGATAAACCTTTTTTGAATACTTTCTTCCTAAAATAATGCATGGTTTTCCCACCAAGGGACGTAAAGTCACATCTTATTTTCGTCGATAACTCTGTTTCTAATAGTTCGTAAGCTCACGATTTCGTTTACAGCAATATCTGAGGGATTAAAAACCCGATTGTAAAACTTCATTCTTCCGTCAGATACTATTGTTTTGCAACCCGGTTCCATTGACTTTGAATAGCTTTGATAAATTTAATTTGCGTCAGAACGGATTCAAAAGACGTGCTTATTACACCCGAAAATTCGGTGTCATCTTTCTTGTTAATATTGCGCGAACTAGAAATGATGGGTGGTTTTTATTTTAGAGTTATTGTATTAGCAACAGTCTGATAAATTTCAAAATTTATGTGAAAAATCCTGTAAGGAACACATAGTTTATTTTAAAATGTTTAAAAATTTATTTTCTTGATCAGTGTAATTGAGCGAAACGAGGCCTTAGGCTCGGAGCTCTCTTTACGAGACTCGAGACAATTCGTTGTTCTGGCATACGTACGAGATGACACATCCGATCACCGTGTTTTCTTTTGCATGCGATTGGACATCGTCCATGGTCAGGTTTTGACGCCTTCCGATTCCCGAAATTTCGTGTCATTGAGGAACAGTCGTCCCAAAACGTGCATTTTTAGGGAGTTTTCCGGGTTTTAAGAAGGGGTCGTTTGCTACCCATTTCCTTCAAAGATCTTCAGCCGATCGCAGTGACACTTGCCACAGAGAAAGGGAAGCACATGGTGAGTGACATGAGGGTTGGTATCATGGTGATTGGTCGTGTGGTATACAAATAATGACCATTAAAAAAACTGACCAATTTTAATAATAATTGAAAAAATCCACTCTTTATGCGACACTCGGGACAATTAGTTGTTCATGACACATCTAATCACAGCGATTTTTGGCATGCGATTGGACATCGCCCATGGCCAGGTTTTGACGTCTTCCGATTCCCGAAATTCCGTGTTATTGAGGAATTTCAATAAAACTACGTGACTTTTTACCTGAACCGTTTCACGAACGTCGGCTTACTAACATTAATTTTAAAAATTCGTTTGAATTGAAAAACGAATTAATGGAAAGACTCCGTCTGTTAGCTTAACACTTGCTTAATCTATAAAAATAAAAGGAAGTTCATGTATGTGTGTGTCTGTCTGTCTTTTGCGATACAAAATGAACAAGTTAGTAAAATCATGCAATGCATTGATTATAATACGCTTTCCAACATACCAGAAATCATTACTCAAGTTATTACTCAAGTTATGAGGATAATGGCCGTGGAATAAATATCGCTCCTGTGCACTGACCTTTAATCCCATTTCAATGATATTCAACAGAACTGGTCCAGTATACCTCCGAAATAAAATGATACAGTTTTGTCGCAATAGAAGCATTTTTACGTAGGTTACGATGCATAAGGGCTATGAAATAAATCACGCTCCTGTGTCCTAACCTTTAACCCCATTTCTCCCATTTTCAATAGGATTTGACCCCAGGCAGGCCCCTACAACATACTAACATTTCATCCAAATCGAAGCATTTTTACGTAAGTTATGACGCATAGTGGCGATGGAAGTGATTCCGCTCCTATGTCCTGTCCTTTGACCCCATTTCACCCATTTTCAATACGGTTTGTTCTCATGTAGTCCCCTACCACATACTAAAATTTCATCGAAATCAAACCTATTTTACGTTAGTTATGACGCATAAGAGCAGTGGAATGGATCCCGCTCTTATGTCCTGACCTTTGACCCCATTTTGTTCACTTTCATTAGAGTTCCTTCACAGGTGGTCCCCTACCACACACTAAACTTTCTTCGAAATCGAACGATTTTTACGTGAGTTATCGTGCGGACGGCCATACGCACACAACGCGTGACGTAATAAGGCAGATGGAAATCGCGACCATCTGCTCGCAAGAGTGTGACATCAACAAACATTAATAGGATACACACATAACGCTTGACGTAACGATAATGTTGGCGTGAAAGCGCGCCAACATCTAATGGGACGACGCCATGACACCACACTAAAAACGTGGTAATTCGGTGTGGTTATTTAACCCACCAAACGAATTTTCCTAAAGTCAAGATCAAGCTAAATCAATTTCTAGTACCAGAAAACGGTAGGTTAACTACTTTCATCGAAATCCTTAGAGCCGTTTTCAAAATAAAATTTACATAGATACAAGAATTGTTCCTTTAAGGTGGACATCAAGTAATTTTGCTTCATTTCCTATACTTCCAATGGAAAAACTTCTGTACACATTTTCTTCACAATTAATGGAAATTTGAACATCGATTAAAATAACTTCATTTTATAACTTGGAATACTTTATATTTTCTAAAACATAACCATCATTATGTAAGCCAACATTTATTTGTCTATTGAGGACATCAAAGTACAGGTCGCGCCATCTTTTCTGATTTCAACACCACCAAAGGAAACGTTATTGTTTTTTACGCTTTCCAACCGTGGGTTAAAGAAGCGTCTATACTCCGGCTTTGTCCGTCCGTCTGTCCGTCTGTCGGAACGATAACTCGCGTAAAAATGGTTCGATTTCGATGAAATTTTAGTATGTGTTAGGGGACCACGTGGGGACGAACCATTTTGAAAATGGACGAAATGCGGTCGAAGGTCACGGCATAGGAGCGGGATCCATTCAATTGCCCTTATGCGTCATAACTTGCGTAAATATGATTCGATGTCGATGAAAGTTTAGTATATTGCAGGGGACCACTGGGAATGAACCTTGCTGAAAATGGGTGAAGTATATTCAAAGGTCAGGAAATAGGAGAGGAATGTATTCCATTGCATTTATGCGTCATAACGTCGGTAAAAATGGTTCGATTTCGATGAAATTTTAATATGTGGTAGGGGACCACCTGGGGACGATCTTATGACGTCACAATCTCGCAGTTGAGATGGTGGCGGGCGGTCACGCCCTCTGTCTCATTCCGTCACGCATTGTGTGTGGATCCTAATACAGTTTTATGACGTCACACTCTTGCGAGCAGATGGTCGCGATTCCCATCTGACTCATTACGTCACGCGTTGTGTGCGTATGTCCGTCCGTACGATAACTCGCGTAAAAATTGTTCGATTTCGATGAACGTTTAGTATGTGGAAGGGAATCACCTGGGAAGGAACCCTACTGAAAGTGAACGAAATGGGGTCAAAGGTTAGGACATCGGAGCGGGATCCATTCCACTGCTCTTATGCGTCATTACTAACGTAAAAAAGGTTCGATTTCAATGAAATTTTAGTATGTGGTAGGGGACTAACTGGAAACAAACCCTATTGAAAATGGGCGAAATAGGGTCAAAGGTCAGGATAAAGGAGCGGAATCACTTCCATCGCCATTATTCGTCAGAACTTACGTAAAAATGCTTCGATTTGGATGAAATGTTAGTATGTTGTAGGGACCTGCCTGGGGACGAATCCTATTGAAAATAGGAGAAATGGGGTCAAAGTTAGGGCACAGGAGTGGGATCTATTTCATAGTCTTTATGCATTATAACTTACGTAAAAATGCTTCCATTGCGACAAAACTTTGTGATGTTATTTCGGAGGTATACTGAACTGGTTCTGTTAAATATAATCAAAATGGGATCAAAGGTCAGGGCACATGACCGAGATTTATTCCACAGCCATTTTCCTAACTTGAGCAATGATTTTAGGTATGTTGGAAACCGTATAATAATAAATGCATTGCATGATTTTACTAACTTGTTTAATATAATTATGGTTATGTTTTAGAATATGTTAAGTATTTCAAGTTATAATATGAATTTATTTTAATCGATGTTTAAGTTCCCATCCTTGCGAACACATTAATTCTGAAGGAAATGTGTAGAAAATTTTTTCCATTGGAAATATAAGAAGCAAAATTACTTGACGTCCACCTTAACTGTATGGGATACTGAAGATGGAATGGATTCCAGTCCTATGTCCTGACCTTTGACCCCATTTGTCCCATTTTCAATAGGGTTCCGCTCCAGGTGGTCCCCTACATCATACTAAAATTTCATTGAAATCGAGCCATATTTACGCAAGTTATTGGGAATAAGGGCAATGGAATGGATCGCGCTCCTATGTCATGACCTTTGACCCCATTTCACCTGTTTTCAATATGGTTCGCCCGCATGCGGTCCCCTACATCATACTACAATTTCATTGAAATCGAACCATATTTACGCAAGTTATGGGGAATAAGGGCAATGGAATGGATCGCGCTCCTATGTCATGACCTTTAACCCCATTTGTGCCATTTTCAATATGGTTCGTCCCCAGGGGTCACCTACCACATACTAAAATTTCATCGAAATCGAACCATTTTTACGTGAGTTATCGTGCCGACAGACGGACGGAAAAGCTGGAGCATATACGCTTCTTCAACCTGTATTTGGAAAGCGTAAAAAACGTAGTTCCCGATCTGAGTGTGTCTTTCCGCTTTGTTTAAATGCCTCCTGATCACAACTAACGTGAAGGCGTGAAAGAAAGTAGTTCATGATAAATTGTAGGCATTTCATTTTTATAATGTTTCGTACTTTTGTTCTGGAAGTCATAAATTTTACCTGTTCGTTTTTTAGAATTTGTTATAATAGACGCCTTAATGAGCTTAGATTTCGCAAATAGCTTCGCTCAAAATTTACCAACTGAACCCGAGTTATCGGTTACCGTTGGCGACTTGTCCTAGTATTTAAATCTGACTGTATCTGTGCATTATCTTCGTTTGGAACCTAAATGAAGGATCTTTTTATCTCATTAAAAGAATTAATATTTAAGAAATTCCGTTATTCTTTTTTGGAACCTGAATGAGGGATCTTTTAATCTCATTAAAAGAATAAACATTTAAGAAATTTTATTATCCTCTTTTGAAACCTAAATGAAGGATCTATTAATTTCATTAAAGGAATTAATATTTAAGAAATTTCATTATCCTCTTTTGGAACCTAAATGAAGGATCTTTTAATCTCATTAAAAGAATTAATATTTAAGAAATTTCATTACCCTCTTTGGAACCTAAATGAAGGTTCTCTTAATTTCATTAAAATAATTAATATTTTTAAGAAATTTCTTCCCAGATAATTAAATGATTTAACCTAACCGAGATCGTATTCAACCAAATCTTCTTGGAAATAGATGTATCCAACGGAAGAAGATTTGATATCGCTTATCTAACATGTCTCCGTTATTTAATACTTTTGGCATGTATTGTGGACCTTGGATTTTCTTGAGAAACTTTATAATAGAAGTTACAGATAATAAAATGTTTATTTATCTGTGTCTGGTATCTGTATGTTAGAAAAAAAAACTTTCTTCTAATATTAGAAACTTGGGATCAAAAGGCGCAAAGAAGGATGAACTACTTTTGGGAAGTAACGATGATTAAATCGTAATCCTGCCTTATTTCTTCATTCCCTAGCCTACTTCAAGCTCCGAGGAGTATTGTAAAGAACTCCCGGCAGGATATTATCCCTACGGTGCAATAACATCGGAATTATCTGTCTGATTCTATCCCTTGTGTATCGAAAGCCTCATAGGACGCATTGGTGAGTCACACTACGAAGGGGAAGCGGGATCATTTGCTCTTATATGATCGAACTGACTTCTGCCTTTCCCACGGGCCTCACAACAAAAGTCGACGGAGGAAGGTGATGAATTTTAATGTTAGAAGAGATGAAACCTTGTCTCCAAAAATAGCTTTCGAGTGGTATATATCAACATGAAATGAAATAAAAACAAGTGCCTACATTGTTGTAAATTCCTTTTCTCTAGCCATGTTTGCTTTGAGTTACTTTCTGTCCTTTTGATTTAAAAATAATAGTACAAACTGCACTAGTAACAGCAAAGTACCTGCCATTGCTCTTCTAAATTTTTGTGCTCTACAAAAGAAAATATATTAAGCATTTAAGTTTGTCGTAAATAGGTGGCGTTGATTATTTAAAAAAACTGGGGGATAAAAGCTCAGTATTGGTATATATGACATAAAAGAGCCACTATTGGATTTTAACGGATGACCAGACTAAAGTAGTTTTCCGTCACAGAAAGCAAGGAAATGCAACCCTACAGTTTTGTCAACATTCACGAGAGGAAAAGACTTTCTTGTAAACAGGGGTTGAAACAAAACGGAAAAATAGAATGTCGTATCGTGCGGTAAAAATAAGAATGTCGAAGTAGATATGCGACAAGCTGTCAGATTATCAGTTTGCGTTACGGTTTCTCCCTTCCACGTGAAGGTAATCCCGAAAATGGGGTTTTGAAGGAGTTAAACATGATAATCTGGGAATCACTACAGAGAAAAATAAGCAGATAAGTATATAATTGAAAATTCAGCTCTTGGCAGAACTGATCGGAAAACATTTTAAAATTAAACACAGAAATTTTTGTTTGATATCCTTGAAGATGACAATCCGATTTTTGGCGTAAATGTGACAAGGATGGTAAGTCAGATAATATTTGAAAACTTGAAAATTTTCATCGTCCTGGAGCGGGACTCGAACCCGCGTCTCCCAGAAAACGCCTAGGTATGCTAACCACTACACCACCCAGAACGACCAAGTTTCAAGTTTCCAATCAATTTGAATTTAACCATCACAGGATTCGCTAGTCGAAGCAACCGGCATTCATGTTTAGCGAATCTGGAGGTTAAGAATCTTATAACGTGTTTGCCCGGAGAAGCAGATAAATCATGGAAGAAATACGGGATTACGCCATATAATACAAATTTTGAAGATGACAATCCGATTTTTGGCGTAAATGTGACAAGGATGGTAAGTCAGATAATATTTGAAAACTTGAAAATTTTTTTTTTCAAGTTTTCGATGAAAATTTTCAAGTTTTCAAATATTATCTGACTTACCATCCTTGTCACATTTACGCCAAAAATCGGATTGTCATCTTCAAAATTTGTATTATATGGCGTAATCCCGTATTTCTTCCATGATTTCTTCCATTGATATCCTTAGTCATAACCCAAGTATGTGAGCTTCACCTATATGATATTCTAAGTTTCCAATAATGACATGCTGAAATGTCATTTTTTGACGAAAAATGTGAGTCCTTTATAAAAAAAGGGTTCTCTGTTTGTGATAAAACTTTCTGCATGTTGTCTCCAGGTCTCCGTGTATGGCATAAGGAGGAAACGCATTGATAACTTCAAATTCTCAATATATAAAAACTTTACTCTAAAATCCTTAAAAATGCTGTAGTTCTTGCAAAAATGAAATATGATACAGCATAAAAAAGAATTGGGTGAACATACAACCGAATTGATACGAACTGGACAAAAAAATTATACGAATTGGAACGAATTTAAACGAATTGGGATAAAATAAAAAATAATACATCAAAAACGAATTGGCAGAACATATCTTTCACCGTAGCGTCATTCGTTGAGCGATTACGTTGTTCCAACCACGTTTTCGATATGACGGGATTCCCTCAAGGCATACACCACACTGCAATTCTATTCTCAACCTAGTATGTCACCAAACTTCAAAAAGAATATGAAATAACCCACACAAGCACCAACCTAAAAACACTAAAACTTCTCGAGTACGAAAACGGTCGAACTCTTATTTTTCGTACTCGAGAATGTCTTGTGTCTTTAAGTTGGTGCTTGTGTGGGTTATTTCACATTCTTTTTTGTGCAGTTTGGTGACATATTGATTTGTGAAGAATTTCAGTGTGGTGTATGCCTAGAGGGAATCCTGTCATTCGAAGACGTGGTTGGAACAACGTAATCGATCAACGAATGGCGCTACGGTGAAAGCCATGTTCTCCCAATTCGCTTAAATTCGTTCCAATTCGTATATTTGTTTTTTCCAGTTCGTATCAATTTGGTTGTATTTTCACCCTATTCGTTTTTTGCTGTATCATACTTCCTTTTTGTAGGAACTACATTATTTTTAAGGATTTTAGAGTAAGGTTTTTATATATTGAGATTTCAAAGTTATCACTGAGTTTTCTCCTTATGCCACACACGGAGACCTGGAGACAACATGCAAAAAGTCTTAACACAAACAGAGAACCCTTTTTTACGCTTTTCAACCGTAGGTTGAAGAAGCGTATATGCTCCAGCTTTGTCCGTCCGTCTGTCCGTCTTCTGTCCGTCCGTCTGCCTGTCGGCATGATAACTTGCGTAAAAATAGCTCGATTTCGATGAAATTTTAGTATGTGGTAGGAGACCACCTGGGGACAAACCATGTTGAATACGGACGAAATGGAGTCAAATGCCACGACATAGGAGCGGGATCCATTCCAATGCCCTTATGCGTCATAACTTGCGTAAATATATGATTCAATGTCGATGAAATGTTTATATGTGGTAGGGGACCACCTGGTAAGGAATCCTGTTCAAAATGGGTGAAGTGGGGTTAAAGGTTAGGACATAGGAGCGGGATGCATTCCATTGCTCTTATGGCCACCCCGGTGGTGCAGTGGTCTAAGGCGCTGGCCTCTGATCATTCCTCCGTAAGGGGTCCGGTTTCGAATCCCGGTCAGGCATGGATGTTGTGTTTGTCTTACGGCACTGGCTCTCTCTCTTCCCTGGAACCAGTGACCCTAAATTAGGGACGGACGACTACTTATAGCCCATTGAGTTGCTCACGGTGGTCGTTAAACCTCCAATCAAAAAAAAAAAATTGCTCTTATGAGTCATAACTCCCGTAAATATGGTTCGATTTCGATGAAATTGTAGTATATCGTAGGGGACCACCTGGGGACGAAACCTATTGAAAATGGACAAAGTGGGATCAAAGTTAAATACATAGGATCGGAATCCATTCCATCGCCCTTATCCCATACTATTAAAGGAGCACTTCTTGTATGTATGTAAATTTTATTTTGAAAACGGCTGTAAGGATTTTGATGAAAGTCCTTAACCTACCGTTTTCTGGTACTAGAAATCGATTTAGCTTGATCTCGACTTTAGGAAAATTCGTTTAGTGGGTTAAATAACCACCCCGCATTATAACGTTTTTAGTGGCATTGCGTCGTCCCATTAATGTTACCCATGCTTAGAAATCTTATGACGTAACAATATCGTGTTTCAGAATGTTGGCGCGCGGTTACGCCATCTGTCTCATTACGTCACGCGTTGTACGTGGATCCTATTCAGTTTCATGACGTCACACTCTTTCGAGTAGATGGTCGCGATTCCCGTCTGCCTCATTGCGTCACGCGTTGTGTGCGTATGTCCGTCCGCACGATAACTCGCGTAAAAATCGTTCGATTTCGATTATATTTTAGGATGTGGTAGGGGAACACCTGGAAAGGAACCCTAATGAAAGTGAACGAAATGGGATCAAAGGTGAGGACATAGGAGCGGGATTAATTCTACTGCTTTCATGCGTCATAACTAACGTAAAAAAGGTTCGATTTCGATTAAATTTTAGTATGTGGTAGGGGACTACCTGGGAAACAAACCTTATTGAAAATGGGAGAAATGGGGTCAAAGGTCAGGACATAGAAGCGGAATCATTTCCATCGCCATTATGCGTCATAACTTACGTAAAAATCCTTCGATTTGGATGAAATGTTAGTATGTGGTAGGGGCTTGCCTGGAGACGAATTGTATTGAAAATGGGCGAAATGGGATGAAAGGCTCGGACACAAGAGCAGGATCTATTCCATAGCTATTATGTATCATAACGTACGTAAAAATGCTTCGATTCGGATGAAATGTTAGTATGTTATAGGGGCTTGCCTGAAGACGAATTGTATTGAAAATGGGCGAAATGGGATCAAAGGCTAGGACACAGGAGCAGGATCTATTCCATAGCCCTTATGTATCATAACTTACGTAAAAATGCTTCCATTGCGACAAAATTGTATCATGTTATTTCGGAGGTATACTGAACCAGTTCTGTTTAATATCATCGAAATGGGGTCAAAGGTCATGACGCAGGAGCGACATTTATTCCACAACCATTTTCCTCATAACTTGAGTAATGATTTCTCGTATGTTGGAAAGCGTATTATAATCAATGCATTGCATGATTTTACTAACTTCTTTTATAAAGGACTCATGTTTTTAGTCAAAATAAAATTTATTATTTTCTCAAGTAAAATTGCCAAATGGTTTCAGAACATATACTTCCAGATTCAAGGTTTTATAGAGTAGAAGAATTTAATAATAACTGAGAGAAGACAAAAGGTTGCGAGCCTTTGGTTAAGTCAGGTAAAGACACAAAAAACTACAATTTACCATCAATAGCAGTTCATGAAAGGACGTGTATTTCAACATTAACAAAATAGGGAAGACCAAGTAGAAGAAAAAAGAGCAAAGTTTCTCAAGAAAAGACTATATTTCATTATGTCCATTTGTTATTACTTATTTTACTGTGGGTTTCTGGATCTTCACTTCAACTAAACAGCAAAAAAAAAGTCTTATTGACTCAACTACTTTGTTTTTAGCACATCTTTTGTACAAAAAGTACGTAATTATGGCTTCACTTTGCCCGCCGCCCGTGAGTTCGTCCGATTTTGTACACCATACCTCTGCAACAATTAATTCGATTTGAAAAATTCCTTTTGCAATATGGAGTCCAAAATATCACAACAATGATCCTTGCCTTCCGGTACCTTTCCAGTGCAGTTCGCCGCTGAAGCGCGTAAAAGAAATGCTACAGAATTCAAAATAATGCATTTCATTCTGTGTCACTGCTTCTAAAAATGTAACTGAAAAAAGGATTTCTTCCCTGCAATGCCATTTATAACGGAGACTATTTTGGGCACGGTTTCTTTATCCAGTAATGCACAGTTTTCCCGCTAGGAGTGTAATGTAAAATTGTAATTTTCTCGATATCTCTGCTTGTAAAAGTCCGATAAAAAAGCATTATCAAATAAAGGTCAAGGTGAAAAATGTTCTGCATATAATTACTAATTTTAGAACAAAATATGTCGCAATTTGTTTATATATATTCGCCACCTGGTGGAAATCCTAGGTATTATTTTCAGCAGAAGATATTCGGAAAAAGTTTTTCGATGAAAGCGCTATCTGACCACAAACGAACTGTTTCAACCAAGTTTTCAGAAGCGCAGATAATGGCCAAATAATCCTTTATTTTGGCCAAATTTATAAAAAGTTGTTTGACCAATACGAGGTGTAATGTATATTTTTGTTTCTGATGTACCGATAGCATACCTGAACATCTGAAAACTCGATTGAAGCAATGTGTTTGTGGTAGGTCACCGCTCTCCACGAAAAAACTTCTCAGAATAGCTTCTGCCTAAATTAATGCCAAGTTTTTCCGCCAGGGGACGTAGATATAAAGATATTTTCTTGATATCTCTGCGTTTAACAGTCCGATTAAAAAAATATTTCCTTTCCAGAGAGCGTCTCTTCTGGAAAATATGTAGAACATAATTTCAAATGTTTCGTAACGCATATATTTGCCACTGGAAGGCATAGATTCACATTTCCCTTTACAGCAACCCTGCGCGCAGGTTTGCTGTAAACGGAAAAAATCCAATTGAACAACTCCTTTGTAATTCAGATACTAGTAACTCTGGAAACATTTTGTAGGCATTTCCTGCTCAAAATAATGCCTGATTTCCACGCTAGGGGGCGCAGACGTTTAATTTGTATTTTTCGCTATCTGTGCTTCTAAAAGTTCGACAAAAGCAAATCCATTTAACACTGAATACGATTTACGTTGTGGAACATTTCTCATGCACTCCTGGAATTTTGTAGTTCACAGTACTGGTGCAGGTGGTGTTAGTGTGTATTTCTGTTTGCAACGGCATCTCCGCTTCTAAAAGTCTTATTCAATAATTATTTTTCTGCTGTAAGCCATTCGCTATAGTAAAGAGTGGAGAAATTACCCTCCTTAATTACTGTACAGTTTTTTCGCTAGGTGGTGTAAGTGTCAAAACGCTTTTCTTCCTATCTCTGCTTCCAGGAGACGTATTTGAAAAGTTCTTTTTCTTCAACATAGCATTTGCTATGAAGAATAATTTTCGAACGGTTCTTCTTTTATGTTACTCAAAACACTGCCGCCAAGAGCGTCAGCGTATATTTTAATTGGAAGGAGTTTTTTCTGTTCTAAATGTTCCTTAGAAAAATCCTTTTTTGGTGAGAATGAAGAGTATATTTTATCGAGGGTTTAACGACCACCATGAGCAACTGATTGGAGTACAAACACTGGCCCGTCTCTAATTTAAGGTCACTGGTTCCAGGGAAAGGAGAGAGCCAGTACCGTAAGAAAAACACAACATCCATGCCTCACCGGGATGCAAACTCAGACCCATTTTGGACGAATGATGAGAAATCATCGCTTAGACCACTGTACCACCGGGCGGCGAAGAATATTTGTCACCCTTTTTTTTTAAGTAACGCGCAATTGTTTTGTTAGGGAGAGTAAAGTTATATCATATTTTCCTCTATTTCTTGTAACTTTTCAATATGAAAATCCCTTTTCCTCTGGTATCTTCCTTTCACTATGAGAAACCTTTTATCTACAATTCGTTAGTTTTCCGAACATACTTTTCAGCCGTTAGTGGGTCTAAGTCCTTATTTCAGGTACTTAGCCGCGGTCTCCCGAGCTGTGGGCGATCTACCAAACTTCCAGTTTCCCCAAATCATCTCACCAGACATTGCAAACCGGTACAGGAGACAGAATCTTGGCACTCCTTTAGTCCTTTCTGTTTTGGAAACTTTCGCAAAACTTGTGTTGTAGATTCTCCGCTTACATATAAAAATGCTTCACTAACACGACAAAGTAAAGATCGCAGCTACATTCCTCTTGAACACGGATTTCAATAATGAGAGTGATGAAAGCACTTCACAGACGCTTAGTGCTTTTAAGTGCATACAATTGCATATATTTCATGGTTTGCAGACGTTGTAAAGCCTTCTCTTCGTATTTTCGAATTAAAAGTTTTCCCGTTGTTAAACATATTTCCCCTACTTACTAATGCTTTTTGTGTAAACCACAATGTAATGCATACGTTTCCTCTTTTGTTATAGAGATCTGAAATTTACACGAATATTTGAGCTGCCCGGTACATAGAGTATATCTGTGGGAATCGACGAATATAAAATGTTATGTGATTTATATCTATGTTGATACAATGTGACGATTATACACACATACATATCACTAAGCTGTCCTCTGATATTCAGAGGTTAGCTCCACAAAGAAATACAAATTACCAGATAATTTTTACTTACTCTTTCCGTACCAAACTTCTCCGTTTACAGCGATCTTGGCATACAACTCGGGCTTCATTCATATCCATCACATGTCGTACACAATATTTTCTGTACTTCATACTCATAATCGTTTTCTCATGCAGACACTCCTGAGTCTGAACCTCCCATGACTTCCTTGGCCTTCCTTTATCTTTCCTTCCTGCCACTTGGGCTAAAAAGATTTTCTTAGTACGTATCTCATCATTCATTCTTTCAACATGGCCAAACCATCAAAGCGTATTAGTCTTCACCTTGCTAACAGTATTTTGCTTCACATTACAAAACTGCAACACATCTTCATTCCTTACACAATCAGAATGTGTCTTCCCACAAACCACCCGTAAGTAACGCATTTCATTAGCACACAAACGACTCCTATATTTCTTCTGTAGCACCCAGGCTACACTGCCATACAGGGACAATTACATTTTCATACACAGCCATGCGGGACTCTCTTGAGAACCCATCATTCCTGTGAAAACCTCCCAAAGCAGCCATGACTTTTCAATGAAGAATTCACTCACCTATTAATTTCACCATCCAATTCGTTCTCTCTGTCAAATATGCTTCCTAAATACACATACTCATTCACCTGGTCAATCACTGTGCCATTTAGGCATATATTACATTTAGTACTACCAGTTCCTCTTTAACAAATCAAATCTTTTGTTTTCCCCTTATTTATACTCAGTTTGAATTTCATGCAAATTTCGTACTTCCGAGAAAATATACTCTGCAACTCACTTTTTCTCTCTGTCAACAGGACAGTGTCATCCGCATACAGCAATCTGCACACACGGATGTCACCAAGACATATAAACCAGTGTTTTATATTTTGACATCACGCATGCACGCATCCATAAATATATTAAACAGCCACGGGGACATTACACAACCCTGTCTGACTCCTGCACCAATAGAAAACCATTTTGATAAAACACCATTCACTCGTACACAAGCTCTACTGCCAGCATACATGTCTTTTACACTGTTAAGTAGATTCCCAGTAACCCCATATTCATTCAATACCTTCCGCAGAAGTGACCTATTTACTCGGTGGTAAGCTTTCTCTAAATCTATGAAGGCAGGAAAAACTTTTTTACCAACAGCAAGATACTTTTCAATCATGATGCGTAAAGCAAAAATTGGTTCGTGTAGCCTTTACCAGGCATAAAACCACTCTGAACATCCCACACTTTCTCTGATGTAAGACCCCGTACTTTTTCAATAACGACTTTACCAAACACAGTCCCTGGCACACTCAGTAGGCTAATACCACGATAGTTTTTGTAGTCGGTCTGATCACCTTTTCCCTTATACAAAGGAACAATGATAGCATCCTTCCAATCCCGACGGACCGTTCCTACCTCCCTGCACAACTGGCAAATTTCAGTAAACCAATGTGACTATTATATGGACGATAAAAATGGATTATTCGTGAGTGGGACAATGAAGGAAAAATTTCTGGTTACAAGAAAGTGCTAATCCTATTACTCTGGCAGTTAGTGTTGTCACTTATTATTGCTGATGTGAAAGATATGATCAAAAAATAATCAAAGAAGCAATCTAAGAATATTAGCTACTTCGGTAATCACTTAAAGTACCGCATTCAAATAATTAAAACTCTAAACATTGTATGTATTAAGAGAATACAAAGTGGTTTGTCACAAATATTTATTTTTTCAAGTCGACCATGATTTCGCTGGGTATTGACCTAGCTTCATCAGGACGATCGGCTCGTAAATATTCAAATTGTATCATCATCATCATCATTGTCAACCATTATCAATCCACTGCTGGACGAAGGTCTCCCCAAGTTTCCTCCACAACGGTCTGTCTTGTGCCAGTCTCCTCCATGTCACCCCTGCATACTTTCGAATTTCATCCACCCATCTCCCATGTGGTCTTCTTCTGGGTCTTTTCCTGTCCCTTGGAATCCAATCTAAAATTTCGGCTGTCCATCGATGATCTGTCCTTCTGGCAGTATGTCCAGCCCATTGCCATTTCAGGGATTTAACTCTGATCATGATGTCTTCCACTCTAGTCATTTTTCGGATCCACGAGTTCCTCTTCTTATCTCTCCTGGTTACACCAAGCATGCACCTCTCCATGCTTCTTTGAGTTGTCTGCAGCCTTTGTATGTCTCTTTTAGTTAAGGTCCACGTCTCTGCACCATACGTAAGCACTGGAAGGATGCATTGATCAAACACTTTTCTTTTGAGACATAATGGCATATTGCTCTTGAAAATTATGCTGTTTCTTCCAAAAGCTCTCCAGGCAAGTTTTGTACGCCGATTAATTTCTTCATCAATGTGACCCTCACTTGATATCTGCTGTCCAAGATAAACGTACGTGTCTGTTATCTCCAGCTTTTCTCCATCAATCGATAAATCTTCATTTCTTGTAAAAGCATTGAACATCACTTTTGTCTTCTGAAAGTTCATTTTTAATCCCACTTCTTTACTCTTGTCAGCAAGTTCCTGGATCATACTCTGCAGCTCTGATGGGGTAGTTGCAAAAATGACTACGTCATCAGCAAAACGAAGGTGGGTTAGATAATCTCCATTAATCTTTATCCCCTTGTTTTCCCAGCTCAGCGACTGAAAAACACCCTCCAATGTGGCATTAAAGAGCTTCGGAGATATGTTGTCACCTTGTCTCACTCCCTTTCCAATTTTTACGTGTGTTGTATTTTCAAACAGCCTAATCTTTGCACTTGCATTTTCATAGATGTTATTAATAATATTAATGTATGCATCTTCAATACCGCAGGTTTTCAGAGCCATTGTAACTGCTGATGGTTTCACCGAATCAAAGGCTTTTTCATAATCGATAAAAGCCATGCACAATGGAAGTTCATATTCCCTCGCTCTTTCAATTAGTTCTCTCAGCACGTGGATATGATCTATTGTGCTGTAGCCACTCCTGAATCCAGCTTGTTCTCTCGGTTGAGCCGTGTCCAGTGTTACCTTCAAGCGGTGTGAAAGAACTTTAGTGAAGATTTTATAAACTACTGATAGGAGGCTGATAGGTCTGTAGTTTCCGAGATCCTCAATGTCACCTTTCTTATGTAGCAGGATCATTGTAGCGGTGTTCCAATCCTCAGGAATCTTTCCTTCATTAAGGCATCGAGTGAAAATTTGGGCGAGTACTGTTTCGATTTCTCCACTGGCTTCTTGTATGATGTCTACAGTAATTCCATCTTCTCCTGGAGCTTTTCCTCGCTTCATGTTCTTGATTGCATGTGCAACTTCTGCTGGAAGGACTGGAGGAACTCTGGTACTGGTATCTTTCATGATGTCTGGAGTGCATATATCATCCCTTTCATATAATTTGGAGTAGAAATCTTTCACTCTTGTCAAAATTTCGCCTCTATTTCTTGTTACAGAACCATCTTCTTTTCTCAGTGCCATAATCTGTTTTCTTCCCTTACTGAGATGTCCCTTTGCTATCTTTAGGCTTTGGTTGTTTTCAATTGCTTTCCTCACTAGTTCACAGTTGAATTTCCTTACGTCTTCAGTGATACTTTTTCTTACTGTCTTGCATAGCTCTATATATTCCACTTTGGAAGTCACATCTTCTTTAGTTGTCCTCATCTCTCTTCTTTTTTGCATCAACATTTTGGTTTTTCCTGATAATTTGTTCACATGCAACTTGTTCTTTGACCCAGCTAATTTTGTTGCTGTTTCCATAAGAGCTTTGGTTACTTTTCTGTTAACTTCAGAGATGTCCACTTCTTCCGATGTTAGGCCTTCTAAAGCAGAGAACCTGTTCTTCAGTTCTAACTTGAAGGTATTATGGTGTTTTTTGAGGTTGGTTATGTCAATAGACTTTGTTTGTCTTATGAGCTTGCCACGTTCAAGTTTAGCGTTGAGGTGCATCTTACATCTCACCAATCTATGGTCACTACCTGTGTTGAACTTGTTTAGCACACTGCAGTCTTCTATGACAAATTTTTTGTTACACATAATAAAATCAATTTCATTTGTCGTCCCATTTGGATGTCTCCATGTCCATTTCCTGTGTGGCTTTTTCTTGAAGAAGGAGTTCAAGATGAAAAACCCTTCTGCCTCTGCAAACTCAACGAGAGTATTTCCACGCTGGTTTCTGTTGCCGTGACCGAATTTACCTACTGAAGTTTCATTCTGTTGCCGTTGCCCTATTTTTGCATTGAAATCTCCCATAATTATTTTCAAGTGCTGCTTACCTTTATTATTTAGATGACAAATTTCCTCATAAAATTCTTCAATTTCTTCTTCAGGATGACTTGTGGTGGGTGCATAAGTTTGAATAATCTGAGCCTGGTATCTTTTCGAGAGTTGGATAACAAGTCGTGCAGCTCTGTCAGAGGAACTTTCAACTTCTACAACTTTATCCTTCAGTTTCTTGTTTATTATAAATCCAACACCACTAGTTCTGCCAGTATCTGTCCCACGATAGTAGAAGAGATGTCCACTTTTCAGTTCCATGAGATCTTCTCCTTTTCTCCTTACCTCACTTAGCCCCACGATGTCCCACTTGATCCTTTGTAATTCCTCTTCCAATTCAAGAAGCCTTGAATCAGAAGATTCAAGGCTTCGACGTCCTGTATCACTGCTTTTCTTTGGTCTGCCGGTATATTTTGCTCCTACAGGCACGCCATGTGTCTTCCACTTATTTAGTACATCCAAAAGGATTCAAATTGTATATAATAGCATAAATGTTGTTTACAGTCACGTTGGTTTGGTTAGATGCTTCCATATGCTTGATAGAAATGAGGTGGATACCATGTCATTAACAAGTTGTGAAAACTTCTGATATATATGGAAAGCTTTAAAAATATCAAGTTTGGTGGTTGAATCTGGCTTGTCAATTAGTTTTGCTTGTCCTTTTCGTAACAGTGTTTAGCCATCGATTACTTCTTTAGAAGAAATTAATGGCCCTTTTCGGAACAGTGTTTAGCCATCGATGACTTTTTTAAGTCACAGTTCCGAATGTAGATCTGTGCTACTTCAATCGAAAACGCAAGGCTCTACGGATCTGTCCTGTATACGAAGCGCCACATTCATATGGAATTTGATAAATTCCCCACGAGTTTTTGTCTTCAACATAGTCCTTTGACCCTAAAATGTTCATTTTGTTTATGGGTTTAAAAACCACCTTAAAATTAAAGATTTTTTGAATTTTTGAAATTTTGAAGGCAGTGTCATGGGAAAATGGAATAATGACAAAATTATCTCGCAATGGGCGCATCACAGGAGTTAATGTGGAGATAGGCTTCGGTTTCCGGAATTTTATTACAGCCTTGTCTATAATGGAAGCACTGCAACACGTTTAAGGAAATAAAGTTATTTTTCCAAACTGTATTTATCTGAACATATATGTATCGCGCGATATAAGCACCTGTAAAAGACGCTGAGTTTTTGTTGCCAAGGCCGATTGGACTTTTCATGTGGAGGTGAAAAAATAGTAAAAAGCTTCCGATAAATTTTGGTTGCGAGAGATCCATTTGAGCGAGTAACCAGGACGCCAAGGAATGGTAGGCATCCGTAATTTTCAATTTCGTAGCTGAACTGAATGTGAGGATCAAAGAAATTTGTAAGTTTGACTGATTGCGGAATTTCAGAAGGTTTTCCCTTCTATAGAACGAAAGTATTGTCTACATATCGTATCCATAAATCAAATTTCTCGAGTTTAAAAAGTTGTTCTTCAAATCAACGCAAGTACTGAATAAGTGGAAGACACATGGCGTCCCTGTAGTGGATTTAACATGATAGAGGGCCTTGCGTTTATTCATAAAACATTCCACGGAAAGTAAAACTGTTCTGCTTTACGCAAAAGTCCACCAATCTTGTTATTTCTTCTACTTCAGGTTGGCTGTGAAGATGATCTATAAGACATGATTTAAGGATTACAGAGCTCCTTTTACTGGAACATTGGTGAACATATACTATATTGACAAAAGTCACCGGACACCCCTTCAAAAGCAAATGAATGGATCCGCTGCGTTGCTAAGATGCGTGGTACAGCTGCAAACTGTATAAAAACAAGCCTGAAGCTGACCGCGATGAGAGAGAACTGACTTTGAGAAAGGAAATATTGTTGGATGTTATATTAATAGGTTGTCCATAAGAGAAACCGAGAGGCGTCTAAACATACTCAAGTCAACTGTTTTGGATGTACTAAATAAGTGGAAGACACATGGCGTGCCTGTAGGAGCAAAATATACCGGCAGACCAAAGAAAAGCAGTGATACAGGACGTCGAAGCTTCAGGAGAGTCGTTACAGCTAATCAACGGAGTACTACTGCACAAGACTTCATTGTACAGGTGAGTAAAAATGCTGGAACCTCGGCATATATTCACAGAGAACTTCATTCAATGGGTTGTCGTGGTCGAGCGGCTGCTTATACGCCTTTGATCTCCACTCGGAATGTTTAGCATGGTGTAGAGAATATTTTTAAGGACCGTAAACAGGTCCTATGGACTGATGAATTCAAATATACGAACCATCAGTCTGATGACCGTTTGTAGGTATGGTGGCAGCAGGAGGAATGCTATTTAACACAATGTACTGTTCCTACGGTCAAGTTTGGAGCTGGCAGTGTACACGTGTGGAAGTGATTCTCGTGGTATGATCCTGGCCAATTGGTTATAGCGGACAAACCTTTTAAGCAGCACGGCTGCCTCGATATTCTGGACAATTATGCCCTACCAACACTGTGGCAATACTATGGAACCGAGCCTTGTTGGTACCAGCAGGATAATGCTCCGAGCCATAAAGCAAGGGCTATTATGGCGTGGTTTGACGCAAATTCCGTATCGTGTGAGTACTGGCCAGCACAGAATCCTGATCTTAATCCCATAGAGCACCTGTGGGATGAATTAGAGCGCTGCATAAGAAGTTTGGAACCAAGGCCTACTAATAAGCAACAGCGAGCGGCAGCATTATGTACTGAATGGAAGCGCATACCTATCGCTGTGTACCAAAACCTTGTCGGAAGCCTGTCTCGAAGAGTCAGTGCATGCATTAAGGCCAAAGTTAGACCGACACCGTGCTAATGTATGTCAATAAATGCTATGTTGTGTTTCTCTTCTAGGTGTTTTTTTTTTTGGTTGGAGGTTTAACGACCACCGTGAGCAACTCAATGGGCTATAAGCAGTCGCCCGTCCCTAATTTAGGGTAACTGGTTCCAGGGAAGGGAAAGAGTCAGTGCCGTAAGACAAACACAACATCCATGCCTCACCGGGATTCGAACCCGGACCCCGTTCGGACGAATGATCAGAGGCCATCGCTTAGACCACTGCGCCACCGGGGCGGCCTCTTCTAGGTGTCCGGTGACATTTGTCAATACAGGGTGTTCGTAAACTGTTTTGACAAAAGAAAAGGTGTGATAGTACCCATCAAGACGAACAATATTTACAATGGAACCTAGAGTCGCATTCCACTCTGAGTGTCAGAAAAGAGTAACTTCGAAATATGTCCAACAAGCACAAGTCGTCACCTCAGACTTCATTTCTTTCGTGCCGGAGAAGTAGCACATCGCTAGATCAACACCGTCAAGCATTTACCGTATGCAAATTGCCAGAGAAAAGACGCAGCATCGACAATTGCAGCTGATTGGCTTATCAAGGTGCAGTAGACACTTCCTGAATGCCACATATTCCGCACGATTGATTGGACGTGGCGTACCTGTGGTATGGCCTCCACGCTCACCGGACTTAAACCCACTGGACTTCTTCTTCTGGGGGCACATGAAATCATTGTGTACGAGACGCCTGTGGACTCCGTGGAAGATCTTGTCGCGAGAATCGTTGTTGCAGCTGACAGGATAAACACGACACCAGGAGACTTAAAGAGGGTGCGCCAGTCTTTCATTCGCCGGTGTGAATTGTGCAACGGCACCCGTGGCCGCCACTTTAAACATCTACTTTGAGTCTGTCCCTGATCTCCATAAATGGGATTGTGCAACTTATGATGTCGTTAATTTCCTTTCTTTGCACTGTTGAAAGTTCAACTTGGACATCTAACTTTACTCTTTTCTGACACTCAGAGTGGAATACGACCCTAGGTTCCATTGTAAATATTGTTCTTCTTGATGGGCACTATCAACCCTCTCCTTTGGTCAAAACAGTTTACGAACTCCCTGTATAGTGTAGATACCACATCAAAGGATAGCATAAATTGATTTACGCAGGGGTGTAATTAGAGTGTATTGGTAAACTCAAAGGAATGTTTTACAAGTGTTTCGTTTTGGAGTTGTCAAGGTAGACAATTTTGAAGATAATAACTTGGATAACTTATATGTTGCAGGGCCGATATTACTTACTATAGGCCGGAAGGGAATGCCAGATTTATGTATTTTAGGGAGAGCATAAAATCTTGCACAACGGGCGTATGAAATTTTAAGTTGGTTTTCTATGTTTTGGCTCAAAGTTACTGATTTTTTTTTATCAGTTTCTGTATTTCTTTTAATTGTTTATCTGAAGAATCAGTCTTTATTTCTTTGTAATAGCAAAGCAGTCATCATAATATTTGAATTTAATTATTAGCAGTTCGGATCATTTCAGTAATGTTTCCAAGAAATGGGCAGTTCATGAACATCTTTAAAGGTACCAGTGTAATGTGTAGGCTATATGGTGACAATTTTACTATGGTAAAGTGAGGGAACACTTTTAACTTACTATACTTTCTGTAATTGCAAAGCAGTGATCGCAATATTTGAAGGTAATTATTAGCAGTTCGTATCATTATCAGTAATGTTTCCAAACTATAGGCAGTTCATGAAACCTTTTTTATTTCTTTGTATCGGGATTTTTGCTAACCGTGGGCAACTCAATGGTTTATAAGCTGTAGCCCGTCCCTAATTTCCGGCCACTAGTTCCAGGAAAGGGAAACAGTCAGCGCCGTAAGATAAACACAACGTCCATGCCTCACCGGGATTCGAGCCCGGACCCATCTCGGAAGAACAGTTAGAAGCCATCCTTTAGACTATCCTTGCGCCACCGGTGCGGCATGATTTTTAAAAGTACCGGTGTCACGTGTGTTGGCTATATGAAAACATTAGGTCGTTGGAGAAGTAAGGCAATGCTTTCACCTTACCATACCTTCTGTAATGGTAAAGCACTGTTCACAATATTTGAAGATAATTACAGTATTAGCAGTTCCCATTATTACAAATAATATGTTTCCAAACTGTGAGCAATTCATGAACACTATTAAAAGAACCAGTGTCATTAATTCTGGGGAAAATATTTGTGATTCAGAGATCCAAATCATGTCCTGTTGTAGCGAGTACTAGACGCCGTCCTTTATTTTAAAATGACCAAAACAATTGGAATTACAGGGGTACATTCGAGTGAATACGGTGGTGACTACACAACCGTTCTGTTTAATGAACACTTGAACAAACTCGGTCATGTGAGGACGAGCGTTGTCGTGCAGTTGGACAGGTATCTGTACTTCATGTCGCAGTGCGCATGCTAGGCAACCCTATGTATGAATGACTTATAACGCTCTGATGTCATAGTTATGTGTTCATCATACGTTTTCAAAAAAGCCATGTCTTGAATATCCATACAAACGACCAGTTAATCGCTCGGTGTTCTTCATGAAGGTCTTTACTATGATGTTTCTTGTCCACCCGTCTAGTCCCCACGAAACGCAACTGAAGTACTAGGTTCAAACCACGACCGTAATTAATGTCGCTGCCTCTGTGCGGAAAATTCCACCTAGCTTTCATCTAAGCAGAGCAGCATTCTGAACACCTTCCTATTGAGATGATACCACGTGATTTGGCTTCTTGGAATTTTATAGCGATATTTTCCATGTGTCGTGGTAAGTGTGTGATACCAACGTCGCTAGTTGGCTCTTGAGGCTGAAATATTTCATCCGCGCACAATATAAACCTTTGTGTGAGTGATACGCAGTTGTGTGAAAAGGTCATTGCCACTCACCCTGAACCTGTTGTAGAGCCCTTGGATGTTTTGCTTGGTTTCCGGTCTCGAAGTCGAAATCGGTCGGCCCCATCTTAGAGAATCTTTAGATAATACCCTGCCTTCCTTAAATCATTTTTCTTCAATTGTGTACTGCCATTTTTTTTTGAGGGTATTTACACCTATATTCTTTGAGCTACGCCCTCTGAATGCCGCGCAAAACTTCACAAAAACAAACTGTTCCTCCCCTGTCACTGATCGTCTGATCTGCATCATCGTTATTGCAACTCTCATTAACAAATTGGTCATCACGAACTGAGTCCGGGTTACGTACGTCCTACACTACCACCAGATATCGTCTGTGTTGCCACTTCACGATTCCGAAACGTACGCCAATTAAAGTGCTCAGTTCGTGATAACCGATTGCCCATCACGAACCGAGCACTTTTACGAAGTTTATTAGCACTTCCAGACGACCTAATGCACTTTATGTTATGCAAAAATGAGCTCCGTCCGTACAAAACAAAGGTTGTTGAGTATGGCTCTTTTCTTATTCCGTTCATAATCACATTTTTAATCCTCGTTATTATCATGCGATACGCATTTTCACACAACACAGTTCCTTTATTATTTGAATCGTTATCACTTGCGTAAACTGCAATCTATTAGTCCTCCATTCCCTAAAATGAGTTTTTTTATGTTTTTTTTTTTTTTTGAGAACTGTTCTTTTAGTATTAGGTTAACGATCACACGTGTGAGCTGCATTCTCTAGAAGAATGCACACAAATAAAGTTTGTTCAGAATATAACTCCTTTTCTGGTTGTAATCAACGTGTGTCCTGCAGCTGAATTAAACGTAATTTCTCAAAATAAAGTTTATGTCACTTTTAATCATAGGAAAAATACACTTTCTCTTTCTAGAAACGTAATTTCTAACGTTGTTTCTACTGCATCAATTGCATAGAGTCCTA
Organism: Macrothele yani; assembly: GCA_039090855.1. NCBI lineage: Eukaryota > Metazoa > Arthropoda > Arachnida > Araneae > Macrothelidae > Macrothele > Macrothele yani. The sequence goes on along the minus strand of CM076990.1, from coordinate 184,259,293 downwards.
TGATTATCACTGGAATCACAGTTATCCATATCAGTTCATCCATTATCCAATTACAGTTAATTATTCAATCACTTCTCTGGCTTGCCATACGTCCAGTTATAACGAAGTGAATTTCTCCGTCATTTCTGGTCTACGCCGGGATTCGAACCCGGGTCCACTCACTCCGGAATAAGTTGCTCTACCAATTAAGCTACGCGGACATTTGTTCTGATTCCTATCTGCCTTTATGTCGTGTACGTCCTTCTGGCAGGTACGTCACATCTCCTGGTACGTTACATCATCTCCCCCTTATTTTTCTTCGAAGTGCTGCTCATATTTTTCCTATCTCGCGGTGTGGAAATAACATCACACCAATGCGAGATTTTGAACGGTCGGGTCATCCGGATAGTTCGGGCGCCATTATAACGAAGTGAATTTCTCCGTCATTTTTATCCGCGCCGGGGTTCGAACCCGGGTCCACTCACTCTGGAATAAGTTGCTCTACCAATTAAGCTACGCGGACATTTGTTCTGATTCCTATCTGCCTTTATGTCGTGTACGTCCTTCTGGCAGGTACGTCACATCTCCTGATACGTTACACAGTACAATATATCATTAAGGAATTTCTTGTGGTATTTCTTAAAAAAAGAGAAGAAAAAGGCGTTTATAGGCAGAATAATTAACTCAATCAATTGCTTGTTCCACGCGAACTTTTATCCACAGTTGCTCAGATGTTTTTGCATTTAGTGAAAATATTCTACCTATGTTCTGAGAGGTACAAGCTTATGAAATCTCTGCGGCCAATAAAGACAAAGGTGAAACTAATTGGTTAAATTAAAGATAATGCAAAAATAATATAATAGCAAGAGCACTTATGACTGAGCACTTAGTGGGGAGAAATCTGGAGGAAATAATGCACCATGGGAAATCAGGAACTGGGCAGAAACAGGAATATCTCATCCCTCCTTTTACTTTGACGGCTTTTGATATGACTAAGCTGTTCACTTATTGATTTTTATTTAACAAGAGATCATTTTCATGTTGTCTCTAATAACAGCGATATTAGCGAATCGTTTAAGAAGCGATGAAAACATCTTTTTGACGAGCTATAGAGAAATTACATGCGGACCCTTTCTAAGATGTAATTTGTTCAAACCCCTGCAAATTACGTGTCGATTAAGCGATGGATTAAATAAGCGATTACTCTTTGTACTTCAGAATCGATTTATGTGAAAGTTCAATTAACTTTGTGAATATGAAAAAGAAAGTATAAATGTTTTGCTTCTATTTCTTCGCAAAAAAATAGCGTACAGGAAATTCTCCTATAAGTAAAAAGGTATTGAAGGAGTGGTTTTAACTGCATCTTAGAAAAGTAAATCTATACATCAGTAAAGTTAGCAGTATCTAGAAACCAAACGCTACAGGTTCTCAAATAAATATGGCCTGATTAGATCTATATATAGAAAGCACTAACTGATATGCAAGTTCTCGGAACGGTGAACTTATAAACTCATTTTTGAACATACAATTAAGGGAAAAGTAGTTAAGAAAAAAAAAATTAAGATCCGTAACTATTTCGCGATTTCGAACGGTGTGATGACGTCAGTGCATAAGGTTTTACATAAAACGGTAACCGCCTTTGGCTTGGCACCTTTGAATTTTAAATAAAAATTTCATGGAAGTTTTATAACATTTCAAAGTTTCTGGCACAATCGTCTTTAAATCTATCAGCCTTTTGCAGCGTAAATTGGAGCCACACTTTTGAATTTTTTGGCTTTCAGACAATTTGAGGTGAAGAAGTGGTAGAAAAAATCACGCAGACAATATTCCAAAGCACCCATTTTAGTCTTTGAACTTTTTAAGGTGTCTGGATCTTAAGACCTATTAGCACTTTGAGGTGTAAAGCTAAGCTACTCTTTTGAACTATTTGGTTTTCAGACTTTCCTGGGTGTAGAAGAGGTAGAAAAATTCAAGCAGACAATATTCTAAAACTGCCATTTTGAATTTTTTTGTTGTCGGATTTTTCTAGGTATACGGAACTTAAGGCCTATAAAAATGTCTATTTTCAGATCTCTAGGCCATTTAGAAGTGATCCAATAATTCGCGAAAATTTCAACAGATGATGTTCCAAAGTCACCATTTTGATTTATATATATATATATACGTATACGGTACGTACCATGGGTACAGCATATAAGCAATAACCACTCATATGGAAACAAGGAATCCCATACATAAGATAAAAATCATCCCTCCCACAACCCCTTCCTGCTAATTCAACATAAAAACAAAGAAACTTCCCCAATACGCCAAGTACTTGAAAAGAACTAGAAGATTAACATATCCTTTCATGTGTTACTGTTCTAGTTCTTTTCAAGTACTTGGCGTATTGGGGAAGTTTCTTTCTTTTTATGTTGAATTAGCAGGAAGGGGTTGTGGGAGGGATGATTTTTATCTTATGTATGGGATTCCTTGTTTCCATATGAGTGGTTATTGCTTATATATATATATATTATATATGCACTTAAGAGCAATTGAATTAGAGATACCTGTCTAGTAACGTGTAGCACCACCTTTCGTCCTGATGACGGCGGGGATTCGTCTCGGCATGGACACGACAAGACACCGGAAGCGTTGGGAAGCCATACAGATCCACGACTCCTGAACAAGCTGCCACAGTTCACGAATATTTGATGGAGGGGGTCAGAGCCTCGAACATCTCTCTCGATGGCATCCCAAATGTGCTCGATGGGGTTGAGATCAGGTGATCTAGCTGACAAAGGATGCAAGGTCACGTCGGTTGAGCGTTCATCCAACCATTCGGATACAATTCGGGAGCGATAGCACGGTGCATTGTCTTGTTGCAGGATGAGGCCCCCAGTGGGATGTTGAAGAAGCACAAACGGGAGCAAATGGTGGTCCAGGATATCACGGTAACGTTGACCTGTGAGGGACGCTGTCATACGTACCAGGGGTCCCATTTCAGTCCACGTAAATAGTCCCCAGACGAGAATGACACCCCCACGAGATTGAATAGTACCCTGCTGGCAAGAAGGATCCATCTCTAAATGTGATTTGCGCCGTACTCGTATCCTGTCATCCGCATGTACCAACGTGAATCTCGACTTATCAGTCCAGGCAACATTTTTTCACGTGTCTAGGGTCCAGTGGCAATGTTGCCGCGCCCATGATAATCTTTGCACCCTGTGATGTGCGGTCAGCAGCGGTAGCCTCGTGGGACAATGGTTTCTGTACCCCATAGCAAGAAGATGGTTCTGGATGGTGTGGCTGCTTACACGTTTCTGTGCACCAGCGTTAAATTGCAAAGTGATTTCTTGCTCTGTGGCCCGTCTATCCGTTGTTATAATGCGAGCTAGCCGACGATGACCCCGCTCAGTCACACGCTGTTGTCCACGGCAGTTGGCACTTGCAGGGATGGTTTTACCGGACTCGATGTACTCACGGTGCACCTGTGACACAGTGGCTCGTGAAACTCCCAGTGCCTCCACGACCTCCGAGATGGAGTGACTCATTCGTCGGGCCCCGAAAATTTGCCCACGATCAAATGCGCTTAGATCCTTCGTTTTGCCCATACTGCGTCCGACTCTTACTCATTCCCGTCGCATCACTCCTTATATTGTCGGATCGTTGCATACGTCACGTCGTTTCCGCTTACAGGGCCGCCCACGGCGCCATATTTGCATAACGCCAGCTGTCTCTAATTCAATTGCGCTTCAGTGTATACACAGTCGAGTTACATTATTGCGACCACCTCCTACTTTTGACGTCAATGAAAGGAGGCACATTTCGTGGTCTGGCTTGGAAGGTATATAAGGTGTGCTTCAGGCAATCTGAACACATGTGACCCGTTGCTGTCATGGATAAAAGGAGCGATTTATCATATTTAGAAAACGGGATGCTTATCGGCTTTCGGGCCAAGGGTGGCAGTATTTCTGAAACAGCGCAATTTGTGAACCGTTAGCGTGCTGCTGTGGTTTAAGAGTATCATGACTGGAGAAATGGTACCCTTGCGAATAAGTTATGAGAAAACTGCTAAGCACCACGTGGCATTTTCTTGAAAGGTGAACGTCGGATTCGAAGATTGCCTAGGGACGATCAACACGCCACTGTTCAGCAGCTCACTGGCCGAATGAGTCAAAGGGCTATCGGAAGTGTGTCTAAAACGACAGTTCAGCAAGCCCTACTGCGTATGGGGCCCCGATGCGGACGGATGGTCACTGCACATATGCGAACGAAAGTGCATCGGCAGAAAATGATTACATTTGCACAGCAGTACCGGAATTGGACCTCCGCGACTGGCAAAAGATTGCCTTTTCCAATGAGTCACGTTTTCTGCTTCATCGAACGGATGGATGTTGGCATATAAGGCGAGAAATATTGGAGAACAAACGCTCTTCAACCACTGCTGGAAGAACACAAGTTGGTGGGGGCAGCGTTATGGTCTGGGGAATGTTTTCGTGGCATTCTCTGGGTCCACTCATACCTGTGGGAAGCACTAAGGACCAAAGTCATAATGAATCGATCTTTGCAGAACACGTACACCAATACATGCCAATTTTTTCTGAGGCGGATGGGATCTTCCAGCACGAAAATGCGACGTGCCGCACATCGAGAAATGTCCGACAGTGGTTGGAAGAGCACGATGAAAATTTCAAAGTACTTCCGTGGCCTCCTAACTCCCCAGGCTTAAACCCAATTAAGCATCTGTGAGGCCACTTCAATCGTGTTTTTCGCTCTATGGATCCTCCACCACGCACCTTCCAGCAGCTGTCAGGTGCACTGTCGTCGGCATGGCTCCACATGCCCGTGAATACCTTCCAGCACCTTGTTGAGTCACTCCAGCCCTTCCAGCTGCTGTCCGCGCTGCACACAACGGTTACTCTGAATATTAATAGTCACAATAATGTGATTCGACCTTGTATATATATACATATATACATATATATGTATAAAGAAAGATTTTAGAAGTTCGCACGATGCCCTATTGTACATATTTCCCTCTTACCACGAACAATATCTTTACACCCTGTACCTTTTCAATACATTTTTGTAAGTGATATTTAATAGAACACGGAATATCGAGCTACTTGGTGTTTGTGTTAATTTTGTTCTTCTTTTTAGCACATCTTTTATAAAAAAAGATCGTTCTTATGTTACCTGTTTGTCCGTCCGTCCGTCAGTCCGTCCGCCTTTACACACGATATCTCTGCAACTATTCGTCCGATTTGAAAAATTCTTTTTGTATTGGGAAGCTTGAAATATGCGAATGATGATCCTTTATTTCGTTTTTCTTTACGATGTACAATTTCGCCACTAGGGGGCGTAAATGCAGATAATGTTGAATTCAAAAAGACGTTTTATTCCACATGTTTGCTTCTAAACATCCGATTGAAAAAATTATTTTATGTTTCGATTCCATTTATGTCGAAGAGTATTTCAGATATAGTTACTTTTTCAAACTACGCATAGATTTTCCGCTAGGGGGCGTAAAATAAATTACATTTTCCCCGATAACTCTCCTTCTATATCTCCGATTTGCAAGAAAAATTCTTCACCGTATACACCTCCTGGTGGAAACTTTTTGCATATAATTTCAGATTTTTGGTAAAGTATACTTTAACCACCAGGTGGCGTAAGTCTTAATTTCCGCTTTTGATCTATTCGCAGCAAAATGAGCTTCTAAAATCTCGATTAAAAAAAAAGTAGTTTGTTGACCGATACTACTCATGTCGACAAACCTTTACGGAGTATTTTCTTCTTGAAATAATGCATGGTTTCTCCGCCAGGGGTCATAGATGTATATCTTATTTTTGTCAATATCTCTTCTTCTAGGAGTCCTTTTTAAAAAATTCCTTCTTTGTTGGATAATGTTTCCAGTGTGACATGTTTGTCATATAATTTCAAAATTTTCAAGTAATTCATAGACTTCCCGCTAGGGGGCGTACAGGTAAATTGCGTTTCCCCCTATATCTCTGCTTCTAAATTTCCGATATGGAAAATTTTTTCTGCACCGGATACAGTTCCTGATGAGAAATCGTTTGCACATAATTTCTAATTTTTGTAAAAAAAATGGTTTGGCTACCAGGGGTCGTAAATCTTAATTTCTGCTTCTGATGTATTTGCAGCAAAATATGAGCTTCTAAATTCTAGATTTAAAAAAATCGTCGTTTGTTGACCGATACTACTCATGTCGACAAACCTTTTAGGAGTATTTTCTTCTTAAAATAATGCATGGTTTCTCCGCCAGGGGTCATAGATGTATATCTTATTTTTGTCAATATCTCTACTTCTAGGAGTCCTTTTTAAAAAATTCCTTCTTTGTTGGATAATGTTTCCAGTGTGACATGTTTGTCATATAATTTCAAAATTTTCAAGTAATTCATAGACTTCCCGCTAGGGGGCGTACAGGTAAATTGTGTTTCCCCCTATATCTCTGCTTCTAAATTTCCGATATGGACATTTTTTTCTGCACCGGATACAGTTCCTGATGAGAAATCGTTTGCACATAAATTCTAATTTTTGTAAAAAAAATGGTTTGGCTACCAGGGGTCGTAAATCTTAATTTCGGCTTCTGATGTATTTGCAGCAAAATATGAGCTTCTTAATTCTAGATTTAAAAAAATCGTCGTTTGTAGACCGATAGTACGCATGTCGACAAATCTTTAAAAAAAAATTTCTTCTTAAAATAATGCATGGTTTCTACGCCAGGGGGCGTAGATGTATATCTTACTTTTGTCAATATCTCTACTTTTAGGAGTCCGATTTAAAAAAAATTTTTTCTTTGTTGGATAGTGTTTCCAGTGTGACATGTTTTTCATATCATTTCAAAATTTTCAATTAAATCCTAGAATTTCCGCTAGGGGGCTTAATGGTAAATTGTTTTCCCCTGTATCTCTGCTTGTAAATCCCCGATTTGAAAAATTCTTTCTGAACCGGATACAGCTCCTCGTGGTAAATGCTTTGCACATAATTTCTAATTTTTGTAAAAAATGGTTTGGCCACCAGGTGGCGTAAGTCTTAATTTCCGCATCTGATGTATTTGCAGCAAAATATGAGCTTCTAAAATCTCGATTGAAAAAAAAGTCGTTTGTTGATCGATACTACTGATGTCGACAAACATTTTAGGAACATTTTCTTCTTGAAATAATGAATGATTTATACGCCAGGGGGTAGATGTATATCTATTTTTTGTCAATATCTCAACTTCTGAGAGTTCTATTTGAAAAATTCCTTCTTTGTTAGATAGTGTTTCCGATGCGAAATGTTTTTCCTATAAATTCATAATTTTCAAGTAAGTCATAGACTTTCCTCTAGTGGGCACAATGGTAAATTGCATTTTCTGCGTTTTTTCTGCTTCTAAAACTCCGATTTTAAAACTTCTTCCTGTATCACATATAAGACCTGATGAAAAACATTTTTCACATTATTTCTAATGCTTGGTACAGAATGGTTTGGCCACCAGAGGGCATAAGTGTTAATTTCTGCTTCTGATATATTTGTAGCAAAATCTGGGCTCCTGAAAACTCGAGTAAATTTTTTTTTCTTGGACCGATAGTGCTTATATGGAAAAACCTTTTGAGAATACTTTCTTCCAAAAATAATGCATGGTTTTCCCACCAGGGGACGTAAAGTCACATCTTAATTTTGTCGATATCTCTGTTTCTAAAAGACTGATTTGAAAAATTCTTTCTGTGTTGGAGAGTGTTTCCGGTGCGAAATGTTTCTCATATAAATTCATGTTTTTCCTAACGCACAAGTCTGCAACCAGAGGGCGTAAGCTCACGATTCTGTTTACAGCAACATCTGTGGAATTAAAATCCGATTGAAAAACTTCTTTCTTCCGTCAGATACTATTGTTTTCCACACCGGTTCCATTGACTTTGAATAGCTTTGATAAATTTAATTTGCGTCAGAACGGATTCAAAAGACATGCTTATTACACCCGAAATTTCGGTGTCATCTTTCTTGTTATTTGGTGTTTTTAATCAAATTAGAAATACTTGTAATTTCAGGGCATATATGCTTTCTTTCGCTGACAGATGGTTTCGATTCCCCATCTTCCCACTCCAGAGTGGCTGTTCTCCCAATTGAACTATGCCGGCAGGCTAATCGTCGCTTTAGTGTTCATTTGACTCATACGTCACATCATCCCCTCTTTTGAAAAGCGGTGGCACCTAATCGCTCAGCAATTTTCAGGTCAACCAACAGTAGCACTGGACGACAATTACATTGCAGAAGTACTTATTCATTATTTACGTATCTTTGTGTGGAAGAAACATCACTTATTTTTTTCAATCCTCACGGCCATAAAATCCTCTTTACTTCGGATACCAATGTAACCTTTCTTTTGACGACAGTGGGATTTGAACCTACATCTTCAAACGGCTGTTTTCCCTATTGAACACTGCTATCAAGCTTATCGCTGATTCGTTAACCATTGAACTCATACGTCGCAGGTAATAGCTGACCTTCAGCAATCTACACGGTCGAGTCACATTATTGTGACCACCAGCTGATATCCAGAATAACCGCCGTGTGCAGCGCGGACACCAGCTAGACGGGCTGGGAGTAACGCAGTAAGATGTTGGAAGTTGTTCATAGGTATGTGGAGCCACGCTAACTGCAGTGCATCTGACAGTTACTGGAGGGTGTGTGGTAGAGGATCCGTAGAGCGAAGAACACGATCGAGGTCTTCCCACAGATGACCAATTGGGTTTAGGGAAGTACTACGAAGTCTTCATCGTGCTCTTCCAACCACTCTCGGAAATTTCTAGCAGTGTGACACGTCGCATTGTCGTACTGGAAGATCCCATCCGCCCCAGAGAAGGCAATCAGCACGCATGGGTTTACGTGGTCTGCAAGGATGGATTCATAACGAATTCGATCCATAGTGCTTTTCACAGGTATAAGCGGACTTAGGGAATGCCACGAAAACGTTCCCCAGACCATAACGCCGCCCACACTAGCTTGTGTTCTTCGATCAAAGGTTGAAGAGCGTTTGTTCTTCAATATTTCTCGCCATATATGCCAACGTCGATCCGTTTGATGAAGCAGAAAACGTGACTCATCGGATAAGGCAATCCTTTGTCAATCAACGGAGGTCCAACTCCGATACTACCGTGCAAATGCAGTCCTTTTCTGTCGATGCACCTTCGTTAGCATAGGTGCAGTGACCATCCGTCCGCATAGGGGCCCCATACGCAGTAGGGCTTGCTGAACTGTCGTTTTAGACACACTTCCAATAGCCCTTTGGTTTACTCGGCCAGTGAGTTGCTGCACTGTAGTCTGTCGATCGGCCCTAGGTAATCTTCGAAGCCGACGTTCACTTCTCACATCAAAGCCACGTGGTGCTCCGCAGTTTCCACAACACTTATTCGCAATGGTACCATTTCTCCAGTCACGATACACTTTAACCACGGCAGCACGCGAACAGTTCACAAATTGCGCTGTTTCAGTATTACTGCCACCCTTGGTCCGAAAGTCGATAATCATCCCTTTTGGTAAATCTGATAAATCGCTATTTTTATCCGTGACAGCAACGAGTGATATGTTTTCAGATTGCCTACAGTACACGTTATATACCCTCCAAGCCAGCTCACGAGACGTGCCTCCTTTCATTTGCTACGCGCTTGACGTCAAAAGTAGGAGGTGGTCGCAATAATGTGACTCGACTATGTATATCATAATTGAGTTCATTTTATTTCTCAATTTTTTTCTTAATAGTTCATGTTATTTCTCTCTTTCTCTCTCTCTCTCTTCCTGTCTTTGAGAATGCTGTATGAGTTTTTAAAGGCGGCATCACAAAGATCCTTAAAACAAAAAGAGGTTATCCTGCAAATGACAGACTTTTCTTTTAAGCAACGCAAGACACTGAACTGGGTTTGAAGGGCTAAATAAATAGGAGCGAAGGAAGGTGCCGAGTTGTTCCTCAGAGAAAGTAATATAATAACATACACTCATAAATAGAGAAAATTTATTTTAGCCATGGCAATATCTGAAACTAATCAAATTTTTAGTTAGCAACAATGAGATAAAAAATATTGTAGCTGTCTCCTTTAATTTTCTGGCGCAATATACTAGGAATCTCTGGGATATAAGATCAAGACCATACTTACTCATAAGCTTAGTAAGTTACTGCTTTAAATCCTCAAAAAGTGTTTTTCATGATTTACAGCGTTGATTAGTTGTTTTGCAAGAAAATATGATATTATTATGGAACTCATTACATAAGTCACCATGTTTTCGTTTCTAAAAGTCAAAAAATAATTAAAAATAATAAGACCATATTACTGCAAGTTACAGCGAGGAAATTTTAAAAATGCACACGTACACTATATTATCATAAGTATTCGGACACTACCAAATACTTTTATAAGTGCAATACGCGATTACGCCGGAATGCGTGCTATGAGTGGGGAGGTATACATATACACTGAGTGGCCACTTTATTATGACCACCTGACAGTTTCAAGCAAATGAGCTATGGCTGCATGCTGTTGCCGCTAGAGGGCATGGCTAGTATAAAAAGGGAAACCTTAGTGCTTGCGACAGTAGTAGAAGTGATTTTTGGGTGACGAGATGGGTAAAAAATGCGATTAGACGGACTCTCAACGTGGGATGATTGTAGGAGCTCGGAGCAATGGAGCGAGTATCACCGAAACCGCCGCATTCGTGAAATGTTCCAGAGCAGCTGTTTTCAGACTGTTTAAAGACTGCACTGTCAGCCAAAAAACAGGGACTCTACGTGCAACGTGTGGTCATCATCGACTAGTGACTGCTCGGGCGGAACGGAAGCTGTCCAGACTGGTAACAGACAACAGAAGGGCAGCAGTCCAGCAAATTACAGACCATTTTAATCAAGGATCCCCTCAAATGATCTCTGCACGTATTGTTCGCCGTACACTGCATCGGATGGGATATGGCAGTCGAAGGACTGTTCTAACACCTTTGCTATCTGCAGTTAACAAGAGAAAACGTCTCCAGTTCGCACAGGAGCACAAGGATTGGACAGTCGATAATTTGAAACAAATTTAGTGGTCCGATGAATCACGTTTTCAGTTGCACCATACCGATGGCCGAGTGAGAATTTGGCGGAAACAGCACGAAAGCATGGACCCCAAATGCATTGCTACAACCCTTCAAGTTGGTGAAGGCAACGTTATGGTTTGGGGAATGTTTTCCTGGCATGCTCTGGGCCCTTTAATTCGTGCTGATCAAGGTCTGACTGACACATCATATCTAAACATCGTTGCGGACCAAGTGCATCCTGTCATGTGGATAGTTTATCCCAACGGCGATGGCTGCTTTCAACAAGATAATGCGTCCTTCCATAGTGCTCGTATTGTACAGGATTGGTTTCAGGAACATGCCGGTGATCTTACTTTTCTTAGGTGGCCCCCACAATCTCCGGATCTCAACCCCATTGAGAATTTGTGGGATGAATTTGAACAAGCCATCAGACAGCTGGATCCACAAACCCTGTAACCTCACACTCCTGGAAAGTGCTATTCATCAAGCATGGTCTCAGATTCCACAAACCACCTATCAACATCTCGTGGAGTCCATGCCACGAAGAATCGACGCAGTATTAAAGGCAAAAGGTGGCCCAACGAAGTACTGAGGGGGTGGTCATAATAAAGTGGCCACTCAGTGTATAAAACTGAGTTGTTCTGTCATGTTATCAGTACCTTTTTTTTTCTTTTTGATTGAAGGTTTAACCCACTAAGCGTCCGATTTATCTGAACCAAATGATGCTCAAATTGTCCTGGCTTCTCAAACAGAAACGTTTACATAGCGGCCGGGTTTTACGAAAGCTGGGGCAAAACAATTCATTTCCCTCTCTTTTCTCAGCTGTACAGACCATAAACCAGTCATGGGCAATAAACGCTCTTTTGCTGTCCTTTATTTTCTTCCCCATGACCCAAGCCATGATGGGGAAAGAACTAGTCCCCCTGATGTGAACATCATGCCACTGCGAAAACAATCGACCTCTCTCTCTCTCTCTCTTTCCTTCCGTAGGTTTTTTTTTTTTTTTTTTTTGATTGGAGGTTTAACGACCACCGTGAGCAACTCAAATGGGCTATAAGCAGTCGCCCGTCCCTAATTTAGGGTCACTGGTTCCAGGGAAGGGAGAGAGCCAGTGCCGTAAGACAAACACAACATCCATGCCTGACCGGGATTCGAACCCGGACCCCTTACGGACGAATGATCAGAGGCCAACGCCTTAGACCACTGCGCCACCGGGGCGGCCTTCCGTAGGTTCATCACCATTGTTATATCCTTTAAACAGGTAATCAGTGGGAAAGGATGCCTGTGAATTATCCTCCTAAAGGACCACTTTGAATAGCAAAACTAAGGGGAAAGCAAAAAGCATCGAACCAGCCCTTTCTGGTACGCAGGTTTGCTCCTTCCAACCGCGTTTCGACCATTTCGCAGACAGTGAATATATAATCATTTCACCTAATGTAAGGCTATTTTACTAACCCCGAGTTAACTCGTTCCAGCCGGTTAAAGGGCCGGTTAATTAACTCGATCCAGCCGGTTAAAGGGCCGGTTGATTAACTCGTTGCTGTCAGTTAACGACCACCGTGAGCAACACAATGGGCTATAAGCAGTCGCCCATCCCTAATTCATGGCAACTGGTTCCAGGGAAGGGAAAGAGTCAGTGCCCCAAGACAAACACAACATCCATACCTTACCGCGATTCGAACCCGAACCTTTCTCAGACGTATGGTCATAAGTCAGCTGGTTTTTTTTTTTTTTTTGATTGGAGGTTTAACGACCACCGTGAGCAACTCAATGGGCTATAAGCAGTCGCCCGTCCCTAATTTAGGGTCACTGGTTCCAGGGAAGGGAGAGATCCAGTGCCGTAAGACAAACACAACATCCATGCCTCACCGGGATTCGAACCCGGAACCCTTTCGGACGAATGATCAGAGGGCCATCGCTTAGACCACTGCGTCTTTCAGTTACTTTGCGACTGATAAGTCGCGTGGATATCAGCCTTTCCGCATTCCAGCGTGAGCTGGTCATGGGATGTCATTTGAGTATCGTTTCCAAATGGAGGTTTGCAGCTAGAAAAAGTTACGTCGTGAAGAGATGGAAACCGGAAGGTGCAGGAAGCTACAGAAGAAAACAAAATGTTTCAGGAATGCCGCACAAATTGATGGAACGTGACAGAATAGCCATGATAAGAAATGTTAAGAAATCCCGTTCTTCCTCTACTTTTCCATCGCTGCTGAAGTAGAAAATGCTGTAATGGCTCGGTTAGTACCATAACTGTCCGCATAGAGTTGCACAGAGTGGGTTTTATATCAAAGCATCACTACCGTGGATGCGAGGCGCCATTTGAATTGGCGTGTCTCCTGTCAGTTACTGTTTACGACTGGCAAGCTGTCATTTGAAGTGACGAGTCACACTTTTCACTCTTCCATTCTGATCGGCGTGTTTTGATTTGGCAACAGCACAAATCAAATGACCGTTGTCTCTTCTATCACGATCGAGCTCTCTATATCACTGCACGGCGTGTGCGGGACTGGTTTCTTGAAAATGTAGTGGAATTGTTAGACTGGTCTTCACCGTGTCCAGATCTTAATCTCATATAACACCTCTAAAATACAGAGACGGATACGAAATCGACCACAACGACGGTTTTCGCTGTCTACTCAGGCATCAGCTTTGCGGGACGGACGGCGATCCATTCCTGCAGAAACCTACAGGAAATTAGTTGATAGTATTGAATTTGAATTTATTGAATATTTTCCCATTCACCACAGCACTACCATACATGACAGAGTTTAACACAACAGCGCATTATAACAGAATATCTGTGCTAAGTAGTTAAACAAAACAAAATACAGTTTCAGTAATGTATTCTTAGTATGTTATAACTCAATTACAAAAAACATACCATTCATTACAATTAAAAAACTTGCACAATTAAACCAAAATTTATTAAGTAGATGTTACGAAATGTTAAAGAATAATCTATGTCTACATATAGCACCGTACGTAGATGACATGGAGCCTGGGAAAAAGGCTTTAATGAAAAAGCCTGACGAGTACCCGGCACCAAGAAGTGTGTGACGGGCCAAGAACACAGTACACAGAAAATCACAGTGAGACACGAATCATCGTAATAGTACAGGTAAGTTAAGGATACATGATGATAATCAACTGTAATTAAAAATTAGTTGGCATATAGACACTACAGTTATAATACGTAGAAATCTTAGCACATGCCAACATAACCACTGATAAGCAAGGTATAAAAAAAATAAAGATTTAGATAGGACATCTATATACATTGAAGAGCAATTGAATTAGAGACAGCTGGCGTGTTGCAAATATGGCGCTGTGGGCGGCCCTATAAACGGAAACGACATGACGTATGCAGCGATCCGACAATATAAGGAGGGATGCGACGGGAATCAGTAAGAGTTGGACGCAGTATGGGTAAGACGAAGAGTCTGAGCGCATTTAATCGTGGGCAAATTGTCGGGGCCCGAAGAATGGGTCGCTCCATCTCGGAAGTAGTGTAGGCACTGGGATTTTAACGAGCCACTGTGTCACGGGTGCACATCGAATCCGGTAAAACCATCCCTGCAAGGGCCAACTGTCGTGGACAACACCGTGTGGATGAGCGGGGTCATCGTCGGCTAGCTCGCATTGTAACAGCGGATAGACTGGCCCCAGTGTAAGAAATCGCTCGGCAATTTAGCGGTAGTGCACAAAAACGGGTAAGCAGCCACCCCTCCAGAACCATCTTCTCGCTATGGAGTACAAAAGCCATCGTCCCACGAGGGGTACAGCAGCTTATCGCACATCACAGGGTGCAAAGATTAGCATGGGCGCGGGAACATCGCCACTGGACCCTAGACATGTCGAAAAATGTTGCCTGGACTGATGAGTCGATATTCACGTTGGTACATGCGGATGGCAGGATACGAGTACGGCGCAAACCACATGAAGTTATGGATCCTTCTTTCCAGCAGGGTACTCTTCAGGTTGGTGGTGGTGGCATTCTCGTCTGGGGAATGTTTACGTGGACTGAAATGGGACCCCTGGTACGTGTGACATCGTCCCTCACAGGCCAACGTTACCGGGATATCCTGGACGACCATTTGCTCCCGCTTGTGCGTCTTCAACATCCCACTGGGGACCTCATCCTGCAACAAGACAATGCAGCTCCCGAATTGTATCCGAATGGTTGGATGAACACTCCACAGACGTGACCTCGCTTCCCTGGCCAGCTAAGTCACCTGACTTCAATCCCATCGAGCACATCTGGGATGCCATCGAGAGAGATGTTCGAGGCTCTGACCCCTCCACCAAATCTTCGTGAACTGTGGGAGCTTGTTCAGGGGTCGTGGATCCGTATGGCTTCCCAACGCCTCCGGTGTGTTGTCGAGTCCATGCCGAGACGAATCGCTGCCGTCATCAGGGCGAAAGGTGGTGCTACACGTTACTAGACAGGTATCTCTAATTCAATTGCTCTTCAGTGTATATATACCAAACCAATGCAACCGGAAAATACAGATCCCAAGAATACATGTACAGCACATTAAACAATCATGCAACAATAAACAAACAAAAATCTACAAGACAAAGCAATAGAGTTAATCATAAATCGCACCACAATACCAAATACAACGTTGATATATGCAAGAAAATTAAACAGAGTAGTACACCAATAGCCAATTAGTATAAAGTCACAAATATATGAAAAGAAAAATTCATAAAAAAAGTACAACACAAAACAGCAATACACATGCACAAAAAAAAAAGGTATAATAATGAATTCATTTCAGTTAAATAAAATAAAAAGACATCCTATCCCAGACCGATGCATAACTTCAGGTCAAACACTATTAAGCAATTACAGGATCAAGAGACCCAGCATACATATATGTTTCGCGCATAGTAAAGATATCCAATATGATACCTCGATATTTTGCCGCTTTCATACAAACAAAAGGTGGACTGACTGACTGTTAATTGCGATAATAAAACCTTTTGTCCCAGAACAATGTAGCGTCCAAAAACTTTCGATAATATAGTATATCTGTTTTTCTGAATCCATCATTGCTGGAGACCTCTTCGTAAACATAAACAAGCACGTGGATTGTACCACTCCCGCTGAAATGGATTGACCCGAGTGCGCTTGAACATAATCACGGAAAGAGATCAAGCACGAAAATGTTTTTATTATAATTTTTTACGTGCTTTTGGATACCTTTTCCGAGAATTTCGGAAAAAACGTAAGACTTCCAAAGAATGACTATCTTAAAGAAGTTAATACTACTTCCCTCTGTCAAGAGATAATGCTTCTCTGTGCTCACTTTAAGTGTTATTTACACTAACAGGATTTTTATCAAATCGTGAAGAAAGGTGAATTTCAATTCGCATTCCATGATGTAGCAAATATTTTACGGCAATTTTTGAGTACGGAGATTCCCATCTGCGCAGAAGGAAGATTCTTTCCTCGTTTAATACACAACTGTGGACAACAGTGCTGCAGGAAAGGGTCTCGTCTCTACGCTAGGTACCAATGTCCATCGAAATCAGAAAACTTTTCAATTTGTATATCGAAGATACACTATATTGACAAAAGTCGCCGGGCACCCCTTTAAAAGCAAATGAACGGATCCGCTGCGTTTTTAAGATGCGCAGTACAGCTGAAAACGGTATAAAAATAAAACTTCAGATGACCGCGATCATATCGCACTGTGAGGTTGAGTGAAAATGTCGCGGCAGGAGAGAACTGACTTTGAGAAAGGAAAAGTTGTTAGGTGTTATATTAGTGAGTTGTCCATAAGAGAAACCAAGAGGCGTTTTAGACATACCCAAGTCAACTCTTTTGATGTACTGAATACGTGGAAAACACATGGCGTACCTGAAGCAGCAAAATGTACCGGTAGACCAAGGAAAATCTGTGATAGAGGACGTCGAAACCTCAGGAGAGTTATGATGTGCCTGCACCGTTGGACGCACATGAGATAAAAGCAGATAGCAGCGCAAGCATACGTCCGCGTTGCTTACTTGGGAAAGCGACTTATTCCAGAGTGAGGGGATCCGGATTCGATGTTCGGCGTTGACAAAAATGACGGAGAAATTTACTTCGTTATATTGGCGCCCGAACTTCAAGAATGACCTGGCCGTTAAAGTTCTCGCAATGGTGTGATGTTCATTCCCCTCCGCGAGACAGGGAAAATCAGAGAATCCCTTTTTCAGCGCTTCGAAAAATAAATGTGTATGATGTTACGTTCCACCCACCAAATTGACTCGGATTTCTCCAATGTACGTTCTTCAGCGGATGACTGCCTACAGCGATACATGGTCCCGGCTGACCCATGGGCCATGCCCCCTGCCCTCTTTCGGGGAGGGGGCAGGAGATGTGACGTGCCTGCACCGCAGGACCCACATGAGATAAAGGCAGATAGCAACGAGAGCATACGTCCGGGTACCTAAGTTGAGAGAGCAACTTATTCCGAAGTGAGGGGAAAAAACGAAGGAGAAATTTACTTCGTTATAGAGTTGTTACAGTTAATCGACGGAGTACTGCACAAGACCTCAGTGTACAGGTGAGTATAATGTTGGAACCTCGGTATGTACACGTACCATTCGCAGAGAAATTCATTCCATGGGTTACTGTGGTCGTGCGGCTGCTCATAAGCCTTTCATCTCCACTTGGAATGCTACTTGTCGTTTAGCATGGTGTAAAGAACATCTATCGTGCTCCGTAGATAAAGGGGAATGGGTCTTATGAACTGATGAATCCAGATACACGATCTATCAATCTGATGGCAGTGTGTAGGTATGACGGTAGCAGGGGGATCACTATTTACCATAGTGTACTGTTCCACGGACAAGTTTGGAGCTGGTAGTGGACTCGTGGGTGGAGGTGTTTCTCGTGGTATGGTCCCGGCCAATTGGTTATCTTGAACAAACCTGTTTACCAGCACGTCTACCTCAATATTCTGGAGAATTATGCCTTACCAACTCTGTGGCAATACTATGGAACCGAGCCTTGTTGGTACCAGGAGGATAATGCACGAAGCCATAAAGCAATAACTGTTACGGCGTGGTTTGACGATAATTCCGTATCGTGTGTGGACTGGCCATCACAGAGCCCTTATCTTAATCTCATAGAACACCTATGGGATGAATTAGAGGGCAGCATAAGAAGTTTGGAACCAAGGCCTACTACTAAGCAACAGTTAGCGGCAGCATTATGTACTGAATGGAAGCGCATTCCTATCGCTGTGCTCCAGAGCCTTGTCGAAAGCATGTCTCGAATGGTCAGTGCATGCATTAAGGCCAAAGTTGGACCGACACAGCACTAATGTATGTCAATAAATGCTATGTTGTATTTCTCTTCTAAATGTCCGATGACTTTTGTCAATATAGTGTATATGTAGTATATGTGCTCCACGTTTCATGCCTCCATTGTCGATAGTTCCAAAAGAATTTGTCCATTGAAAATGAACAACTTTGAAATATTATATTCCTGTCGGAAAGGATTTGCATTCTTTACATTTCGAATGAAACGAATTGTACATCCTGTCACAGGTATGTTTGGTTTAATGAAGAGATAAGTAGTTCTTACGGACGTCTTGAATTGGTAATCCCCAAATTATCCCAGCATGCTCGCACGCACGTCACGCTCCTTACTCTTCCACAAAAACACATTCACAGCTTTCAACTGCATCAAAAGTTCCCCACCAGTGATTCGTTGGTTTCGCGGTGATCGTTTCCGTAAACATTCATTCTATTAGGTGTATGCGTTTTTGCACCACCTTGATAGCCAGGGAATAGCTAATGAGTAAGGGACAGACCCCGAATTCTGTTCTCGCCGGAAGGAATGAGCTGCAGGTCGAAGGAGGTTCAACTTACATTGGCGAATGCTCTTCCTTGATGTTATTGCATCGGTAACACTGCGGTCACCTGTGCGTCCATCCATGTACATGAAAAACAATAATGTTTTTTCCGTTAATCCTCTGGATTGTTACAAACGACAAATTATTCTCCGTATCCTTAATTTACTGCTCTTAGGATGCAGTCAGATTTCCTCCTCGAGTCTGGAGAAGCAAGTGATTCTCTTCTTTAAGCTGATTCCAGCACATACAAGGTACTTGCGCTGCATTTAAGGTGACAAATTTGCGAGCTACTTTGGCCCTTGCTACCCTCTTTTCCATAAAGTTGTCCTATAAACAGTCCAATCGGGCGCCGAAACTACTCTTTTAACGCTTTAATAACCACGATTCTAAATTGCTTAGTCGCTCTGAATACCATATGCCCGAAAATGTCTGCTGCCCTTTTCCGAAATTCATTCCCCCTGCATCAAATAGAAGTCATCGCTCTCTTCACGTTTATCAGTGAGTCACGGAAAAGTTTCGCAGCGGTTCGTTTATAAGTGAGTCACGAAAAAATTTCGCAGGGTTCGATTCCCGGTGGGTGCCGATGAGAATTTTTTCGTGACTCACTTATAAACGTGGAGAGAGCGATGACTTCTATTTGATGTTTGTGGTCCACGTCAACTGTGTATTTATCATTCCCCCTGCCTTCTGCAATAACAAAATAATAATTAGTGTTGGGTCACTACTAGAAACTTCCGATCTCTAGGCTTGACCTACACTGACCTTCGAACGTTTCCCTGATGCAATCAATGCATTCTTCTAAGGAGAGTCTTGGGCAGATAGGAATAAGTGGTAAAAATTGGAAAATTTAGTTTACTTTACCCTTTTCTTGTTTTTGCTTGTAAAAAATATGCTATCAATTTGTTTATTTGGATTGAGCAAAACGAAGAAATTTTTACGACACATTTAGCCCCATAAACTCCGCTTTGAGGACAGTGCAACATATCACAGTCGAATGAAACAAAAGATCAATTGAACGATGTCAGAAAGCTGAATTATGATATAGCCCCGGGAAAGCCAATAGTTCAAACCTCGTTCCTTTGAGCAGAAAGAAATTTAATGACGTGAAGTTTGTTCCTTGAACTTTCTTTCAGCAAGTGAAAATCACAAACATCTACACTGAAGTGCCAGAAAAACTGATACAGACGAGCTTATGCAAAATACATAGCAACGTTACCTATGCGGGTACTCGGTTGCGTCCGCCAGTGCGTATATAAAGCGATAGACATCCTTGCCAGCTGTCAGAGCTGTTTTCGGCATGAGAATGACAAGTAATAACGATTCAAGCGATTTTCAATGCGGTGTCATAGTTGGCGCTCGTGAGATGGACCATAGTATTTCGGAGGTAGAATCAAAGTTCGGATTTTCACGGACGACCATTGCAAGTGTGTGCCGTGACTATAAGAGTTCCGGCCAAACCTCCAACCTACGATACCAGTGTGGCCGTAAAAAGGCATTAGGTGAACGTGACCATCGTCGGCTGTCAAGAATCGTTTCACGCGAAAGGCGTGCAGCACTCCCGCAAGCATAATCGGAATTCAATGCTGGAGCCTCAACAAGCATCAGCGTCCGGACTGTGCAACGTACCCTACACGATATGAGCTTTGGGAGCCGACGCCCAACTCGAGTCTCCTTGATGGGTGCACGAAACAGAGCTATGCGCTTCGCTTGGGCACGGCAACCACTGGACACTTGATGACTGGAAACAAGTAGCCTGGTCTGACGAGTCGCATTTCCAACTGTATCGGGCGGATGGAAGGATTCGTGTGTGGCGCAAACCCCAAGAAGCCATGGATCCCGCCTGTCAACAGGGAACTGTACCGGCTGGTTGAGGGTCCGTAATAGTATGGGGTGTGTTTAGATGTACTTCCCTGGGGCCCCTGATATGTCTACAAACATCTGTGACAGGCCAACGCTATGTGCGCATCCTTTCTGACGAGGTACACCCGTTCATGTCCTGCAATCATGCTGATGGGTTGGGCCTGTTCCAACAGTACAATGCACCTCCACAGAAGTATCGGGACGCCACATTATGGTTAGAGGAGCATTCATCTGTGTTTGGGGTGTGGCCATTCCCACCCAAGTCTCCAGATCTGAACGTGATATAACACATTTGGGATGCTATGCAACGCACTATCGAACACAGGTGTCCGAGACCTCGGAATACACCCGAATTGTGGAACGCTCTGCAGGAAGTACGGTGTGCATTGCCTACAGAATATTTCCGGAAGCTAGTGAAGTCCATGCCCCGTCGTATTCCTGTAGTCCTGAGCTCCCGTGGGGGACCTACCAAGTATTAGACTGGTGTACAAGTTTTTCTGGCACTTCAGTGTATGTCTTAGTTTGTCAGGTACTGAAATATCCAGCATTTGGTTTCACTTTGAAAGATACTACCATTTTCACCTATACTACAATCCCATAATCCCTCGAGGTTTAAAGTGCCTTCCAGAAACCATCTTTAAGCTCAAAATACTTAAATTTCAGTATTTATAACGAATCTATAAAATATTTCAGAAAATAAAAAGCCAATGAGAATTTATTTTTTCAAATATTAAAAACAAATGTATGGGTTGCTAAAAAAGCTCTAGAAAGACTATAGTCATTAATTGCTTATGCTCTATCACTTGTTTTTATTCATCGTTCCAAGTGCATCAAGCAAATTGCCGTTTCATGAGCTGCGATATTTTGCTTTGTACCTGAATAAAGCAGCTGCTTTTAATGTACCGCAATTTGGCTTTCCTAAGCTCAACAACCGCAAGATGAAAAGAAAATGCATTGCAAAATTTCTGTTTATACAAGCATTACCCCTAATGAACCTTCTATCTGGTGAAGCCAATTTCTTCTCCGTCGAGAGAGCAAAACTTATTTGGTTTGTGGTCTGTCGTTTTTTTCCTAAGTTGTTCCTAGATGTCCACGATAACTTCGCCCCCATTCTAATTTCCCCTGAAAAGTTAAACACCTTGCTCTCGTTCCTTTGAGCAGAAAGAGGTTTATTGCGCGGAAGATCGCAATTTCATCGCTGGCAAGAGAAAGATAATTAAACAGAGTTCTTGTTGGAGAGCAAATGAGAATAAGATCTGAGTGCATTGCATTGTGCATTATGAGAATCTATGTTCGAGCTCGGAAACGCATGTGCCCTTTTAATGACAGCATTTCTTTTCTCTTTCCGTTTTCTTCTCGCGTTAGAAAGCGGCAGCATTATTTCGGGTTGGAAAACCGAACTTTAAGACGACCGATATCGCATTAAAGATTTGGCTTCTACAAGCTCCACTTAAATGGATATTTAAATGAATGAGAGGGAAATATCCCTTGAAATGCCATCATTCGCGTTTCAGGTTCTTCAATTTTTTTTTACATTGTCACGTCGCTGGTGGCCTTTTGCTCCGAAGCAGTTTCGGCACGCCACGTACAGGATAATACCGAATCGGTCCGGTTCGACCGCTGGATTAGAGACCAGTAAAGGTGAGAATGAGCACATGAAAAAAGCTTTCTCTAGAAAGCATTAAATCAACAAAAAAATAGTAATAGTTAATAACTAAATATAAATACAAGATCGAAATTAATAGATAACACGGACACACTAAATGAATAGTGAATATCTCATACGCAGAACAATATATCTGACTCACGTTAGTTTACGAGTTCTACAAACACACGTTTCTCTGATACTGCAGGCCATAACTTAAAAGCTGTAAATCTATGGTGTAACACAACGAGAATCTGGTTCGTCGCTGACATAAAAATATCTCCTTACCTTGCTCATTATTTCCAATGGTAATCCACTGTATTTATGATATTCACAATACATTGAGCATTGGTACATATAACGTAACAATTTTTCGTGTGCGAGATTGGTGTTACGCTATGTCTAAAACCATGACTAAGGAAATGTTGAACTAAATGAGAATACGATGCAACAGTTGCACGGGATTAAGGTTTTACGGCCAGATGAAACATACACAGAAGTCAAACTTACGATAACCTTTTATTCGTTCAGCAATATTTGATGAAATCTAGCATATAGCACTGCAAGTTTTTCATTTCACATGCAATGCCTTAATTATCTGTTGTATAATCTATCTTAACAACGATCAAATATCTCCACACACAGTCCAAATAGCTGCTATATCATCCTTTTTATATAACGTTCTTATCACATTGATACGTCACTCTCACTGACCTCAAAAGTCTTGCCTACCTCATTCATGTGAGAGAGAAGATATCACGCTAAGTTTTGTTTTTTTTTCATTGGAGGTTTAACGACCACCGTGAGCTACTCAATGAGCTATAAGCAGTCTCCCGTCCCTAATTTAGGGTCACTGGCTCCAGAGAAGGGAAAGAGTCAGTGCCTTAAGACAAGCACAACATCCATGCCTCACGAGATTCGAACCCGGACCCTTTTCGGACGAATGATCAGAGGCCATCTCTTAGACCACTGCACCACCGTTAAGTTTGGAAACTGCAAAAGAGAACAAACTCAAATTTACATAAGAAAAGGAACTAAGAATGAAAGTTAATTTAGAATATACGTCACACAGAATGCGAACACATAACAATAACACCAGCATCATCTCACATCGTCACAAAAACACCACTTCTCCCTTTGTCTGCCCATTGCTTTCCTCCGTCACGTGACCGACTCACGTCGAAGTGCACTCCTTCAAGAGCTTTCCCACTGTAAATAATAAAAAAAGAACAATAATACCTCTTGCACTCGGCGACAGCTGCAAATCGCCTGGTTGCGAAACGACTCCTTGTTTACTAAACCACCAGCAAAACACTTAAGATGATTTTATCGTACTTGGCCCTAACAGAAGAAATTAATTATGCATATAAGAATATATACCAGCTAGTCACGTTATTAAGTACATGGAACAAAGAGCTTCACATTGAAAAAAGAGCCACCTGAAGACACTTAGAAGAGTAATCAGTGAAGAGCAGAAAATGCGTTCCAGACTTTTTGTTGGTGGGAATATCTTTTCTAATTTGTTCATTCTCGTTCACTTCGCAGATGCTTGATTGGCTTGAAATCTGTCGACTGTGGAGGATACTGTGTAAAATTAAGGCGTTTTCGCAATTCCAGAAACACTTCTGAACGATCTCAGGTTTATGCATATCCCCGATGGATAAAATGAAATTACGTATATGATGAGCAAATGTGATGAAATATCGTTTGGATTTCGAATGCTGTGTTTACTTCATAACGATAAACATATACTCGATCTCGTCTCCATTAGCGCTCACCTCTTAAGTGGGAAAAAATGATCATAGGCCTTTTGAGCTTTGCTGGTAACCACATCGCCTTAAAACAATTCACAAAAATCTGATAAATACAGTAGAACCCGCTAATACGGAGCCCGCATTTAGCGAGATATAGGATTTAATGAGCAAAACAGGAAAACATTTACAATATAAATTCACATTTTACCACTTTTTGTTTGGTATAACGTGAATTTAAAGGTATAATTTGATTGTTTTAAATGAACAAAATCTAATGAAGTCCCCTGATTTAACGAGGGAGTAAAAAAGCTATGATCACTTTTATCAACCAAAGTAACAAGCTTTAACGGAATTTTATAACTACGAAGCAAAAAAAAAAAAAAAATCTACTGCGCGCTGTCCTTGAATCGAGGAATAGAAGTGGTGGCATACAAGAGGAACTCGCAACAGCGCAGAGAAATCCTGGTGACCTAGTGGAAGAACGTTGATAGAAAAACAAGGAAGGACTACATCAAATGCTCAACAAGCGAGTTCTTCAAGAAGCTATCTCTGCCATCCACTCGAAGGGGCTGTGGTAGAGCCACAGCCCCTTTTACTGGTAGAGCCCTGCATGGACCGTGCCTGTCTGTAATTTAAAACTTATGGGCCGGGCCTACAATTTCGTAGGCGGGCTTGGACGGGCCTGCACTTGCATGTATACCGTGTAGTCAGGTTGTTGATAAATTTAGTTCATTCAGTTTGTGAAGTCTTTGTCTTTCCCTTCCCGTGATCATATTTCTTGTTTCTCGCAATCATTCTTCTCTGCCGCCTTGTGCTATTTTTTATTTATTTATTTATTTTGCGCGCGTCTTTTCGTCTTTGATCTTTGGCAATCGCACTCCCCTTTAAATCCATATTCCATTTATTTCGAAAGTTTGCACCAGAACAACACTTGCTCCGTACGATGATTTGCATTTATAGGAATTAGGAATCAAGTAAAGCTTCAACATGCGCTAGTAAACTAATCTTAGGGTCTGTCTTTATAATTTTGATTTGCTACTTGCTTTGTTTTAAATATGGATGAATATTGGGTTGGGTAAATTTGAAGTTCGAGGAGCAAAACAATCGGAAAATTGTGTTACATTTGGATTTTGGGAGTTATATCGTAAACCTGAAGAATTAAAATCAAAGACGTCGGGCCAACAGAAAGGAATCATATTCTGCGTACGAGAGTTTGTTGTATTAACCATTAAGCATGTTATTGTGTGTGCGGGTGTGTAACTGAGCATCAATTTATATTATGTTCTGGGCAAAAGTGTCAAAGAAGACAGAACTTGACTCGTGTAACAGTTATCTGACCCTACGAATGGTTCGATTATGAAATGACGATAATTTACTTAAGTTCACTGAATACTATTTATTGCATTTGCCGTATTTCTGGTTACTGGAGGGTTAGTTAACTTACTTATACCCTCTTTTTACACGAGTTTCGAGTTTGTCCAAAAAGTTACAGTACAAATATCCTCCGTGGTAAAGCAAGTGACAGTTACGCAAATAAAACCCTTGCCGGACCGGGCCGGGCACTAAAAATACCCGGCCAGGTCTGGGTCGGGCCTGACATTAATTGGGTGAGAACGGGCCGGGCCGGGTCGCGCCTGGCATTAACTTGGTGAGCTTGGGCCGTGCTTGGGCCAAACATATTGCCTCTGCATAGCTCCAGGCTGTCCTCCAGGCAGAACGGACCGAAAGACCACTCAGGAGATAGACTACGGTCCGGTACGGTAGGGCTTGCGCATATATGCACAATGACGTAAGGGGGAGGGGAGTGTCGGAAGGGTATAAAGCACACGGGCGGTGTACGCTCAGTAATTCGGTGAAAGCTATTGCACGTTGTACATCGGTTTGAACGAGGTCGAGTTGCTGCCACCGTGTGATATGGCCAACAGGCAATCCAGTAGACGGCATCTGGATGACTTTACCCGAGGTCGCGTCATTGGGAAGATGAAAGAAGGTCGAAGTTTAACTAGTGTGGCCGAGGAGTTTGGGATCGCTCACAGCATCGTTTCACGAGCTTGGAGAACATTTCAAACGACAGGAACAGCTGTCCGAGAGTTTAGCAGTGGTCGTCCACGAGCAACCACGGTGGCGAACGACCTGCATATTGTCCTACAGGCGAGAAGAGACAGACGGCAGATAGCGGGAGAAATCGCAAGGCACATGCAACAGACAAGTGGACGTCCGTTATCGTGTTTTACCGTGGCCAGCAGGCTGCACAAAGGTGGTCTATTTGCACGACGACCAGTACGGTGTATGCCATCAACGCCTGCTCATTGGAGACGGCGGTTTCTGTGGTGCCAGTAACACAAGAACTGGACACATCAGCAATGGGGTCGAGTTCTCTTTACGGGTCAGAACCGATTTAGTCTGACGAGCGATTCTGGACGTAAACACATCTGGAGAGAGCAGGGGACACGCAATCTCACCTCCAACACCATCGAAAGGGACCGGTTTGGAGGTGGCGGAGTTTTCGTTTGGGGCGGTATTATGCTTGGTAGCCGTACTGACTTCCACATCTTCCAAGGAGGTTCATTCATTGGTGTCCGCTACTGTACCGAGGTTCTCCTGCCTCACGTGTGTCTGTTTAGAGGTGCTGTGGGTCCTGAGTTCCTCTTCATGGACGACTACGCTACACCTCATCATACAGTGGCTGTCGCAGAGATGTTGGAGAGTGAAGATATTCAAAGCATGGATTGGCCCGCAAGGTCCTCGGACCTAAATCCAATCGAACACGTGTGGGACCTTCTCGGGAGACGCTTGGCAGTACCTCACCAGCCGCCAGCAACGATTCTGCAGCTGAGATTGTCGCTACAAGAGGAATGGGCCGCGATGCCTCAACAGCTCCTTGACAACCTCGTCCTCAGCATGGACAGACGTTGAAAATCCTGCAACGCAGTCAGGGGTGATCATAGCCCCTACTAAAGACTGGATTTTTCTTGGCAGCCGCCTGTCCCATGGACGTTTCTGTCTTCTGTCCAGTTGTGCTCGAAGCTACCTTTTCAATAAAGTGCCTTTGCATCCTTTGGATTTCTTGTTTGGACGGTTTTGCTCACTTGTCCCATATTCTTACATCTTGGGATCTTATGGTATGATTTGAGTCGATGTGGAGCACTTCTGTACGACGTTGCATTCGAAAAACCGTCTCGTTCTTAATTTTTGCACGCCAGTGTATATCTTAATCAAAATTTTCCAGAAACCAACAGTAGAAGTAATGAGCAATATACACTGACGAGCCATTCCATTATGACCACCCCCGCGTAGAGAAATAAGCACGCCTGGAGACCGAACGGCGGCAGAGGTGAAGTTCACAGACCAATATATATTCAACCCGAAGACCGGCTTTTTGTCAGTACAGTGTTCGGAGTCAGAATGGGAATGCTGCCGATTTATTGGAGTTTGATAAAGAATAAATTGTGGTGGCACGGTCCCTCGGAACTACGATCTCGAAAAACGGGAGGCTTGCGGGTTTTTCTTGTGACGCTGCAGTGAGTACGTATCAAAAGTGGTGCACAGCTGGCCAGACGACGGACCGTTGTCGAGCCGTGTGTCGTCCACCGCTCACTAATGCCAGAGGGGAGCGGAGACTGTCTCGAATTGTTCATAGTGACCGCAAAGCCACAGTGCGACAAATTACCCGCAGCTATAACACTGATGATCAGGGAAATGTCACACAGTTCATCGCAGCTTTCTGCGCATGGGCCTGCGTAGCCAAAGACCCAGCCGGGTCCCAATGCTCAATGCACGTTATCGCCAACAATGGGTGAAATGGGCCCAAGATCATCGAGATTGGACCGTGGATGATTAGAAGAAAGCTGCTTGGTCGGACGAATCAAGATTCCTGATGCATTACGTAGACGGCCGAGCGCTGATACGCCGATTACCAGCGGAGGCTGTAGCACCTGGATGTACTGTTGAGCGGAAACAGGTTTGCAGTGGTAGAGACGGTGTTATGCTGCGGGTGATGTTTTCTTGGGACGCATTAGGCTCCATTATCCCAATAGCACAATCCCCGGCAGCTGTCAGGAATCTGAACATGATTGCTGACCAAGTTCACCCATTCATCACAACTGTGTTCCCTGCTGGTGGTGGCCATTATCAACAGGATAATACGTCATGCCCCACTGCCAGAATCGTGAAGGAGTGGTTCGAGGAACATGCTGGTGACTTTCTGTTAATGCTCTGGCCTACAAATGCACCTGACACGAACCCAATCGAAAATATCTGGTTCGACTTGGTAAAGCTAGTTTGTGCTAAATCAGCCCCCCCCGAAATGTACGGGAACTAGAGAACCTGCTGTTGACAATATGGTACCAGATATCCCAGGATACCTATCGCCGCCTCGTTGAATCGATGCCTCGCGATGTGGCCGCTGTTTTGCGGGATAAAAGGGGGTCCTACAGCTTATTGGGTATATGTGGTCATAATGTAATAGCTTTTTGGTGCATTATGCATTATACATTTGCCTCCGCTGAATGCGCTAGCCAATGAAAGCGTACCTTAACAGACAGTATGCGTTAAATGACAATATGAGTCAGCTAACGTTGCAGGCTGTCAATAATTTTTGCGGCAATATGCGAGAGATGACAGCATACTTTTATCAATAATACATCTTAATAGAGTGCACGCATTTGTTGAAGTCAGTATCCCACGTGATATTTTTCGTCACAGTTATCTGCTGAATTGGCGGGGTTTTCTTTGTTTTTTTTGTTTTTTTTGCCAGCGCAGTGAACACAACAAATCGTTTGAACCGAAGTTAAGTACAAAGAGATTATGCCAATGATGAACAAAGTTGAAGATACGTAACAAAGTTGAAGATATTTTTACACCGA
The DNA here is from genome assembly GCA_039090855.1 of Macrothele yani. Classification (NCBI taxonomy): domain Eukaryota; kingdom Metazoa; phylum Arthropoda; class Arachnida; order Araneae; family Macrothelidae; genus Macrothele; species Macrothele yani. The sequence continues at coordinate 184,230,291 of CM076990.1, read as the reverse complement.
TAAAAGCAGCATTCTCCTTTAAATTTGCCAGAAGCGTAAAACGCTAGGTTCGCTTGTTTGCTCGTTCCTCCGTTCATAACTAATTAAGATGAATGGCCAGCATTAGTAAAAAAAGCTATGTCTCCTATGTTATCTAGTTACTTCAAAACACTAAATTTCGTATAAGTAATCAAATGAAATGATGTTTGGATTTTAAAGTATTGCGAGAAAACAAACTTTTCTGATTTATTCACAACATTTTTATGGTTCTTTGTTAAAAGACAATTCACTAAGTTACTTCAACTCCAAACTTTGTCAGAAACTTTTTTATTTATTTATTTTCTTTTCTGGAGTAGATTTTCACCACTTGTATTGCCATTTTTATTTAGATTTCTATTAGCATCTCTTCATTTCTGAAGTCGCTAGGGCATGATATATAGTGATGATATATCTGTTCGAGAACATGTTCAAAGCAATTTACGTCGTCCAAACACACAGATCCGAGCCCCTCGATTGTGACCAAAAATCGTTACGTATGTATCCCTGCCGACATTTAAACTTTTAAATGTTCTTCCTTGCGGGAACTAGAATTTCCTCAGTAAGGCACAACTTCAAGTTGCTGCAAAAATTCGAGTTAGATACAATTATGCAGTACAATACACGAAGAATGTTGAGTAAGATCTTATCTTAAGCATAACTTTCTTCTAGAAATATACCATTTCTTTTTTTTATCTTGTGAGAAATAAATTAAATGGATCTAGTACATTATTTCGTAGTAAATCCTTTAATTTTTTTTACTTAAACTTTTTTTACTAAACAGTTTTTGGTAATGGAATTGTTCATCTTTTTCCGTAAACAACGAACTCTCCTGCAGCATTCTGATGTTTATATCTCCCTCTAAAACTAGTTGTAGGGTTTCAGAAACAACACAAGAATCATAAGTGATTATTATTGTGGTTTACTATACCTAAACGCACGTTCGTGAACACTGGGTGGAGGAATTCAATCATTGCCTCGTATTTCAGATTCGCAATTTGCTCAGCAATTACAGAGTGAACTAACAAATTGGCTTCCCGATCTGCCTTGCATAACGTCTAGTTCCTGTCCAGTTGTTTCCATCATGCCAAATGTTCGTACATTGCTGTGACCTCATTGTCCCCATCAACGCATCATTCCACCATACTAGAGATAGAACTCGCTACACACCCTCCGAATCCATAATCTATCTGTCTCAAAACTTTCAAACATCTGCTCTCATGTTTCCTATAATTACTTATGTTTCATTCATACAGTTGTAAACATGCTTTCCACAAATGCAGATTAGTTTCCGTTTCAACAAACTTCAAAAGACTGCCGCTGTTCGCTTTTATGCAGAAATTTCGTTGAACTGAAATAACAAAAATTGCATTGCGCGGAAGTTTATTCGGAATAGTAGCACATGTCATGCAATAGGCTGATACGTCATCTTTTGTCGTCAAGTGACTACAGTTACATAAGCTAGTGAATGGGAACAATCGCGCCGGCCCGGTGGCACAGTGGTCTAAGCGATGGCTTCTGATCGTTCATTCGTCCGAGATGGCTCCGGGTTCGAATCCCAGTGAGGCATGGATGTTGTGTTTGTCTTACGGCACTGGCTCTCTCCCTTCCCTGGACCCCGTGGCCCTAAATTATAGACAGGCGACTACTTACAGACCACTAGGTTGCACACGGTGGTCGTTGAACCTCCTACAAAAAAATCAAGAAAGATGACACCGAATTTTCGGGTGTAATAAGCACGTATTTTGAATCCGTTCTGACGCAAATTAAATTTACCAAGCTATTCAAAGTCTATGGAAAACAATAATATCTGAAAGAAGTTTTTAATCCCGCAGATATTGCTGTAAACGGAATCGTGAGCTTACGCCCTCTGGTTGCAGACTTGTGCGTTAAAAAAGTTTGAATTTATATGAGAAACATTTCGCAGCAGAAACCCTCTCCAACAAAGAAAAATAATTTCAAATCGGACTTTTCGAGGCACAGATATGTACAAATATAGGATATGCATCTACTCCACCTGGCGGGAAAACCATGCAATATTTTAGGAAGAAACATATTGCCAAAATGTGTTTCGATGTGAGAAGTATCGATCCAAGAAGAATAAATTTTAGTCGAGTTTTCAGGACCTCAGATTTTGCTGTAAATACATCAGAAACAGAAATTAACACTTATGCGCCCTGGTGGCTAATCCCATTCTTTACCAAAAATTTGAAATTATATGAAAAACGTTTGCCATCAAGGGCTGTGTGCGATACAGAAATAATTTTTCAAATCGGAATTTTAGAAGCAGAAATAACGCAGAAAACGCAATTTAGACTTGCTCTCCCTAGCAGAAAGTCTGATTTACTTGAAAATTTTGAGTTTATATGAAAACTATTTCTCATCGGAAACACTATCTAACAAATGAGAAATTTTTCAAATCGAACCACTGGAAGTAGAGATATTGACAAACATAAGATGTATTTCTACGTCCCCTGGCGTAGAAACCATGCATTATTTTAGGAAGAAAATACTCCTAAAAGGTTTGTCGACATGAGTAGTATCGGTCCACAAACGAATTTTTTTCAATCGAGATTTTAGAAGCTCAAATTTTACTGCAAATGCATCAGAAGCGGAAATCAAGCCTTACGACCCCTGGTGCCCAAAACGTTTTTTACCAAAAGTAATAATTATATGCAAAGGATTTCCCATCAGGATCTGTATCCGGTGCAGAAAGAAGTTTTCAAATCGGAGTTTTCGAAGCAGATATAGCGGGAGAAACGCAATTTACTTTTACACCCGCTAGCGGAACATTTGTGCGTAACTTGAAACAGTAACTATACCTAATATACTGTTCGACATAAATGGAATCGAAAGATAAAAGGATTTTTCAATCGGATGTTTAGAAGCAAACTCTTTTCCGTCCTGGCTTTGCCCAGGGTCGGGTTTAGCAGGCCAGCCATTGCAAATGGCGGCGACCGCATCTGATAGGTCAGGTCTGAAGCTTGATAGCAAAGCTCGGCCCCCCACCTGGCCACGTTCGGTTTTCGTCATTACCTCACGCAGCTGGTTTCCAAGCCGCGTCATCTGATGTTACCACCTCTTCTTCCAACTCTATCGATGTTGATTCCCCGAAGTTTTCCACCACAGTGACGTCATTAACTTCTTCAGTATCCGTTGCTTCTGGTACTTCATTTGCTCCTGCGAGCACTGCGTCTCGACCTTCCCCATCTCCGCCCATTCCTATGGCAACTCTTCCTTATGCTTCCGTTGTGAAGGGTACCAGTTCATCTTCCTCTACAGCGAAGAATCCATGTACAATGCCCATTGATATGATTGTCACTAAATACAACAAAAAACAAGAAAAATGACACCGAATTTTCGGGTGTAATAAGCACGTCTTTTGAATCCGTTCTGACGCAAATTAAATTTATCAGAGCTATTCAAAGTCAATGGAACCGGTATGGAAAACAATAGCATCTCACGGAAGAAAGAAGTTTTTCAATCGGGTCTTTCTTCCCTCAGATATTGCTGTAAACGGAATCGTGAGCTTACGAACTCTTAGAAACACAGATATCGACGAAAATAAGATGTGATTTTACGTACCTTGGTGGGAAAACCATGCATTATTCTAGGAAGAAAGTATTCACAAAAGGTTTATCCATATGAGCGGTATCGGTTCAAGAAAAAAAATGTTTAGTCGAGTTTTCAGGAGCCCAGATTTTGCTACAAATACATCAGAAGTAGAAATTAACACTTATGACCCCTGGTGACCAAATCGATCTTTACCAAACATTAGAAATTACGTGAAAAAAATTTTCCGTCAGGTCTTGTATGCGATACAGGTAGAATTTTTCAAATCGGAGTTTTAGGAGCAGAAAACGCAATTTACCATTGTGCGCCCTAGCAGAAAGTCTATGAATTACTTGAAAATTTTGAATTTATAGGAAAAACATTTCGCATCGGAAACACTGCCCAGCAAAGAAGGAATTTTTCAAATCGGGCTGTTAGAAGTGGGGATATTGACAAAAATAAGATATACATCTACGCCCCTGGCGTAGAAACCATGCATTATTTCAAGAAGAACATGTTCCCAAAAGGGTTGTCGGCATGAGTAGCATCGGTCAACAAAAGATTTTTTTTTCAATCGAGATTTTAGAAGCTCATATTTTGCTGCAAATACATCAGAAGCGGAAATTAAGACTTACGCCACCTGGTGGCCAAACAATTTTTTTGAAAAATTTGAAATTATGTGCAAACGATTTCCCATCAGAAGCTGTATCCGGTGCAGAAAGAATTTTTCAGATCGGAGATTTAGAAGCAGAGATATAGGGGAAAACGCAATTTACCTTTACGCCCCCTAGCGGAAAGTCTATGAATTACTCGAAAATTTTGAATTTATAAGAAAAGCATGTCACACTAGAAACACTATCCAACAAAGGAGGAATATTTCAAATTGGACTCCTAGAAGTCGAGATATTGACAAAAACAAGATATACATCTACGCCCCCTGGCTTAGAAACCGTGCACTATTTTAAGAAGGAAACGTCTCTAAGAGGTTTGTCCACATGAGTAGTATCGGTGTACAAACGACGTTATTTTCAATCGAGAATTTAGAAGCTCATATTTTGCTGCAAATACGTCAGAAGCGGAAATTATGGTTTGGGCCCACTGGTGGCCAAACCATTTCTTACAAAATTTAGAAATTATGTGCAAACGATTTCCCATTAGGAGCTGTATCCGGTGCAGAAAGAATTTTCCAGATCGGAGATTTTTTTTTTGATTGGAGAGTTAACGACCACGGTGAGCAACTCAATGAGCTATAAGCAGTCGCCCGTCCCTAATTTAGGGTCACTGGTTCCACGAAAGGGAGAGAGACCCAGTGCCGTAAGACAAACGCAACATCCATGCCTGACCGGGATTCGAACCCGGACCGCTTACGGACGAATGATCAGAAGCCAGCGCCTTAGACCACTGCGCCACTGGGGCGGCAATCGGAGATTTAGAAGCAGAGATATAGGGGAAAACGCAATTTACCTTTATGCCCCCTAGCGGAAAGTCTATGAATTACTTGAAAATTTTGAAATTACATGAAGCACATGTCATACAGGAAACACTATCCAACAAAAAAGATTTTTTCAAATCGAACCCCTAGAAGTAGAGATATTGACAAAAATAAGATATACATCTACGCCCCCTGGCGAAGAAATTATGGAATATTTTAGGAATAAAATATTCCGAAAAGGTTTATCGATGTGATTGGCATCAGTCCACGAAATAATTTTTTCAATCGATATTTTAGAAGCTCAGATATTATGGCAAACACATCAGAAGCGAAAATTAACGCTTACGCCCACTGGTGGCCAAAGTATTCTTTAACAAAAATTCGAAATTATATGCAAAATATTGTGCATTAGGAGATGTATCCGCTGAAAAAAACAATTTTCAAATCGGAGTTTTAGAAGAAGAGTTATCGAAAAAAATGCAATTTACTTTTACGCCCCCTAGCGGAAAATCTATGCGTAATTTGAAAAAGAAACTATATCCAAAATACTCTTCGACATAAATGGAATCGAAAGAAAGAAGATTTTTTCAATCGGATGTTTAGAAGCAAATATGTGGAATAAAACGTATTTTTGAATTCGACATCATCTGCATTTACGCCCTCTAGCGGCGAAATTGTACATCGTAAAAAAAACGAAATGAAGGATCATCATTCGCATATTTCAAGCTTTCGAATGCAAAAAGAATTTTTCAAATCGGACTAATAGTTGCAGAGATACCGTGGGTACAGACGGACGGACGTACAAACCGATAACATAAGCACGATCTTTTTTTACAAAAGACGTGCTAATTACGCATCGAAATTCTGGAAACTTCAGCTGCTAGGCAAGAGGTTTTACGCACACAGAAACTTGGCATATCTTTTGATGCCCTCCCGGACACCAGCCATAAGAAATATTCCTTAGCCGTTCGCCAAATCCTCCCTTAGGGAGCGAGTACCCATATTGCGACAAAACCCAGGACTGCCCTCATCAATTTTGCTACGCCAGAGTTTGCAGAGCGCGTATTATCTGACGGACTGCAAGTTAGGGATCATACCTTATTGGGAGTCCCGCTCACGCAGCGCTCCGTACTTGTTACGTGCTACCCCGTACTGCCAGAAATCAAGGACCATTACTTAATGGCGGCCCTTTCCCGTTGTGGACAGGAAGTTGGTTCCATTTCCATTCTGTCTTCCGCACCAACAGACCCAGATGACAGGAACATCTTAGGTCTGCGTCTCCAAGCAAAGATCCTGTTCCCTACTGAAGATGCAATTGCCGACTGCCCTACTGACCTCACTGTGGGCGTTGGGAAGCAGATTTTCCGGATCGATATCGTTACTGCCTTGCATTGTTTTAAATGCAAGGCATATGACCACATACATTCACGTTGTCCACATGCATCTGCCAAGCCACCTATTTCCATACCGCCAGAAGTCAGCACCCCACTCTCAACAGCAGTTTCTCAGGCCACACTAAGTTCGGCTCGACAGACGTCCTTGATCACTGCTACTGTTGTTCCAGAGGCTTCTCCCCGGCAAATGATGATTCATCAACAGTCTCCAAGTCTTCGATCTCTACTACGGGAAGTTTGACCACCTCTCCATCGTTGGACCCACTTGCTGATGTGGTACCTCTACGTTCTTCGGAGGGTATTATCTCCGAAAAGGAAGAGCAACCCCTCCGTCGTGTTACTTCATCTTCTTCCTTTGGACCCCCTAATGTGGAGTCAGATCTAACTGTCATACACCCACCAGCTTCTCCCGTCGTTTCCACATTGAAACGCACTAAAGAAAGTTCAGTCTCGCCGGTGACGTCTTTTCAACGCTGCTCTCGTTCCCGTTTGCCAATTCGACAGTCTTCCTCTCCAGCTGCAGTTCCCACCTCTCTTAAGTCCCCAGCTGTGTCCAAAATTGTTGGATCAAAAAGCCTTCGCAGCATATCTGGAAACTTTCCCTGCATTAGACGGGCCGCTGGCGCCGTATGAGCTTGCTCTCATCATACTCAATCAACCGTCGTCACCTCCTCTCAAGCAGCTAGACTGCGTTCAATCACGTAATGATCAGCTTCCTACTATTATCACCCAACTTCAGAGTCTACGTGCTCTTTTGCCGAACATTTACACAGTCACTAATGCGCGTCTGACTTAAGGAAACGTGTGACCAGTCTTCACAGAAGTGCTGATAGTAATATTCAACCACTACAACCTCTTTCACGTTAACATTACTTTCTTTCAACTGTAAGGCATGCTCCATCCCTCCTACCAATGCGTTAGTGTTTGAATATATTACACCGCATGATGCTAATATAATATTGCTACAGGGGACTAACTGTCATCCTAACACCCCATACCACCGGTGACGAACCTATTCAATGAACAATTATCCGAGAGCTACTGCTGTTTACAACAAATAATGCAATGCCTGTCATTGCTCATTTGTACAATTACCATTTCATTGTAAATATCTACATTTTGTTATATTTCTCCCCTTCTCTCACACTGCATGTGAGGTTGGGGATGTCCTGTTGTAATTATTTTAATTAAATAAAAGCGAATGTTGAAACTAAGCGATGGCCTCCGGTAATTCGTCCGAAAAGGGTCCGGGTTCGAATCCCGGCGAGGCATGGATGTTGTGTTTGTCTTACGGCACTGGTGGTCTCCCTGCCCTGCAACCAGTGACCCTAAATTAGGGACTGGCGACAGCTTATAGCCCATTGCATTTTTCACGGTGGTCGTTAAACCTCCAAAAAAAAAAACAAAAAAAACCTCGTATATTATTTGTTAGATGAAGTCTAACGCGACGTTACTCATACGAGCATTTTACCATTCAAACAATATAAACTGGAAGATGCTGTAAGACATACTTGGGCCGATATTACACTGAACATTGACATGACATAATTGCACCAATGCCTAAGCGAGATGCTTCGATTCTGATGGCCAAACGTTTTCCCACACATTTTTAGATTGGTGTTTTTCGAAAATTAGTTACCCTGTGTAAATGCATATTCCATGGAATAATGTATTATGTGTACAAAACATTTTGTGTTCAAGTATTTTATTGAAATTTAGCAGTATTTTCTTAATTATATTTAAACATAGCTATCTTTATATTATCGTATACTGCTCAAAACCAAATGCTCTGCAGTTCCTTACGGCGAGGTCCAAAGCTTTTTTCCACAATTATAAACTCAATTTTTTGCCGATCTTTTAAATCCGCAGACAATGTTTAAAAAATGTAACATACTTCCTTGTAACTCTGCCTTTTACTTTACCTAAATGTGTAATTAACTTCTCGAAATTTCCTTTCTTCTCCTTATGTCATTTGTTGAAATTGTACACTTCTTTTACCAACATTTACCCTAGAAAGAAAAAAAACGTCGATGAGATTTAAAATAACTTTAGACAAACGACAATAGATGGACATGATGACAAAGTAGGCATCTCAGCGGAGATAAAGCTTCTCTACCGTAATTGCAAAATTCGGAAAAATCAACACCTTTTTTTATATATAATTACCCAAAGACAAAAGCGTGAAATTAGAAAGCGGTGCTCAGCGACGAAACACACTCAAAACAAGGCTCCTGAAAGTCTAAAAAAATCAGTCTTTACCTGAGAAGCAATTTCTCATTCAAAAGCAGCTTACTACTTTTAGTGAGATGATTCAGACAAGAGGCGAATAAAGAAAGCGTGTTGATTAGTTCTACTGTTTATCAACATAGTATTAGATTTCATGAGTACACTCACTTCTATCTTATAAACACTTGAAGCAAGAACGAAGTGTCTCTGACGACATAGGCACAAGACAAGATGGCGCCCCCACCCTCACCAACTTTTTTTTTTATTTTGATTGGAGGTTTAACGACCACCGTGAGCAACTCAATGTGCTATAAGCAGTCGCCCGTCCCTAATTTAGAGTCACTGGTTCCAGGGAAGGGAGAGAGCCAGTGCCGTAAGACAAACACAACATCCATGCCTAACCGGGATTCGAACCCGGACCTCTTACGGACGAATGATCAGAAACCTTCTGGACGAATGATCAGAGGCCATCGCTTAGACCACTGCGCCACCGAGGCGTCCTCACCAAATTTGTTCTTTTGATAAACAGCGCTGGGTCATTACGTGTATGTTTCTGTTTGTCTGGGGTGTGATTTATTGCGTTATTTTAAGTAATTTTGCAATGATATTTATTATTAATGAAAAATATAGTAGGTCTATTTCATAGTGTACCCGTGTACGTTTCAAATTATTGAACTTCAGGATTTTGTGAAAAATAAATACATTATGATAATAACATTTATTATTATAAAACAACAAAACGCACCAGAAAAGACACAATGATGTATGAAAAGAAGCAAATATTAAAGCAATCTTCATGAACACTTACGGTGCGAATGAAAATTTGATTAACACTTACGTAATTTCCCACTTTTCCACCCAATGTCTGGCTCTATAATTATGATATGATCATCGGTTTTTGACGGGCCTTTGCATGCGCTAAATTGTCAATTACTGAAAATTTGATTGACACACGTAATTTCCCATTTTTCCACCCAATGTCTGACTGCATCATACACTGGCGTGCAAAAATTAAGGACGAGACGGTTTTTCGAATGTAACGTCGTCCAGAAGTGTTCCACATCGACTCAAATCATACCAAAAGATTCTAAAGATGTAAGAATATGGGACAAGTGAGCAAACCTTCCAAACAAGGAATACAAAGAATACAAAGGCACTTTATTGAAAAGATAGTTTCGAGCACTACCGGACAGAAGACAGAAGCGTCCATGCAACAGGCGGCTGCCAAGAAAAATCCAGTCTTAAGTAGGGGATATAATCACCCCTGACTGCGTTGCAGGATTTACAACGTCTGTTCACGCTGGGATGAGGTTGTCAAGGAGCTGTTGAAGCATCGCGGCCCATTCCTCTTGTAGCGCCAATCGCTGCTGCGGAATCGTTGCTGGCGGCGGGTGACGTGCTGCCAAGTGTCTCCCGAGAAGGTCTCACACGTGTTCGATTGGATTTAGGTCCGGGGACCTTGAAGGCCAATCCATGCGTTGAATATTTTCACTCTCCAACAGCTCTGCGACAGCCACTGAACGATGAGGTGTACTGTGGTCGTCCATTAAGAGGAACTCAGGACCCACAGCACCTCTAAACAGACGCACGTGAGGCAGAAGAATCTCGGTACAATAGCGGACACCAGGGACTGTACCTCCTTGGAAGATGTGGAGGTCAGTACGGCTGCCAAGCATGATACCGCCCCAAACGAGAACTCCACCTCCTCCAAACAGGTCCCTTTCGATTATGTTGGAGGTGTGATTGCGTGTTCCCTGCTCTCTCCAGATGTGTATACGTCCAGAATCGCTCGCCAGACTAAATCGGCTCTCATCCGTAAAGAGAACTCGACCCCATTGCTGATGTGTCCAGTTCTTGTGTTCCTGGCACCACAGAAACCGCTGTCTCCGATGAGCAGGCGTTAATGGCACACACCGTACTGGTCGTCGTGCAATTAGACCACCTTTGTGCATCCTCCTGGCCACGGTAAAACGCGATAACGGACGTCCAGTTGTCTGTTGCATGTGCCTTGCGATTTCTCCCGCAGTCGGCCGTCTGTCTGGTCTCGCCTGTAGGACAATATACCGGTTGTCCGCCGCCGAGGTTGTTCGGGGACGACCACTGTTAAACTCTCAGACCGCTGTTCCTGTCGTTTGAAATGCTCTCCTAGCTCGTGAAACGACGCTGGGAGCGATCCCGAACTCCTCGGCCACACTAGTCACACTAGTTACACTTCGACCTTCTTCCAACTTCCCAATGACGCAACTTCGGGTAAAGTAATCCAGATGTCATCTACTGGATTGCCTGTTGGCTGTATCACACGGTGGCAGCAACTCGACGTCGTTCAAACCGATGTACACCGTTCAATAGCTTTCACCGAATTGCTGAGCTCACACCGCCCGTGTGCTTTATACCCTTCCGACACCCCCCCCCTCTCTACCTACGTCATGCTGTATATATGCGTATGCCCTACCGTACCGGAACCTAGTCTATCTCCTAAGTGGTCTTTCGGTCCGTTCTGCCTGCTCGTTCCGCTGTTATGCTAATTTCTCCTCTTCGTCTTTATTATTTGCACACCAGTGTAGTTATGGCATGATCCTCGATTTTTGACGGGCCTTTGCATGGGCAAAATTGTCAATTGCTGAAAATTTGATTGACACTTACGTAAATTTCCACTTTTCCACCCAATGCCTGACTGCATCATAATTATGGCAGGATCATCGGTTTTTGACGGGCCTTTGCATGGGCAAAATTGTCAAGTGCTGAAAATTTGATTGACACTTACGTAATTTCCCACGTTTCCACCCAATGTCTGACTGAATCATAAATATGGCTTGATCATCGGTTTTTGAAGGGCCTCTGGATGCGCAAAATTATCAATTACTGAAGAGTAGTCTCTTCTCAGTTATGACCCTTTCTACACACGTTATCACCAATGAGTTAAACTTTTTTCTTCCCAATAACGTCCCTTTTTTATTTTGTATTCTTGAGACTGCTGAAAATGATATTTCAACAGAACAATTCGTGACTGGTTAGGTTAAAACATTCTCAAAGCTATTTCTAAGTTTGGAAATATACTCCGAAAATTGTTAACAATGCGGAAAGTGTACATATCCAGTGGTGTATTCAAGTTTCCGGCATTCATATATGACTGGAAACGCAGAAATTCGTTGCTGAGAAAGTTTCCCATGTCTCCCTGGTACCTATGAACAAGTTTATTTGATCTAGCCTTTATGTCACGTGTACTGGTCTCCCGAATCCCTGAAAACTTCAAACTTTCCGGAACCACTTTGTATGATTTCCTCTTATTTACTAAATGACTGATTAAAGAATCCATAATCTTAAAAACAGAGTTAATGCCTCCGTCCAGGCATATGGAATAACGACTACAAATAATATAGGTTTTAAAAATTAATAAATTTTGTAAAATTATTAAAGTAAACATTTTCTTGGGTGGTGATGCTAAAATATTCCCACAAGAAAAAACTCTTCCAGTTTGGGGCCACCCTAAATCTGGCGTTTTTGCTTAAATCACCCGTTGCCTAAATCGGCCATGACTTGAAGCACTGCTAAAACGAGCAACATATCATATTTTATGTTGCTCACTGGCTCTAAAGGTGGCATCTTATTTCAGTGTATTTTAAAATTACTTGTTTCTTTTTTTTTCGTGGGGAAAAAAACGTAAACCACAGTATTTGGTGAACTGAAAAACACACAATACCTGATAGTAGTTGAGCAGAGACTTTGATTTTTACAGCATATGTTCACTAGGCAATACAAAACAAATGATTAGCATCTCGGTGTCATACGTACCAGGTGCGTCGATGTAGCCAATAATCGATGTGGCCACCTCTGGTTTGTATGACCTGCTGTATATGTTTATTAGGCAATACACAAAAAATGATTAGCATCTCGGTGTCATACATATCAGAGGCGTCGATGCAGCTGATAATTGATGTGACTATCTCTGACTTGTATCACTCGCTGTACCGCTGAGGCATCGAATCAAATAATGTGTGAATGGTGTCTTGTGGAATTGCCATCCGGGCTATATTGACCCGCGTCCAAAGTTCATCAAGATTTGATGGCGTACCGGCGTACGCTGAACATGTTGTTTGAGCATGTTCCAGAGATTTTCTCTGGGTGACAAATCCGACGATCTAGTAGGCCACGTCAGGAGTGGAACATTGTTATCCCTGAAGAAGGCACGTGTTGTCCCTGCAACATGCTGTGTGGCAGTGTCATCCTGAAATATGGCCACGGGGACGTCCTGCAGGTACGGGAGGGCAACTGACCGTAGAATGTCATTGATGTAACGGGCACTCGTTATGGCGGTGTAGACAGGAAGTGGGGAACCTTTTCTTGTTGAAATGCCGCGTTAAGTTAGCTGTAATCTAACAAGGACGCATTCAAGGAACTTCAATTAGATATACTTCATAATGTACATTACTTTGTAAAAAACTTACGATGTACTAACTAACTTAAAAAATGAAAACCAATTGCGAATTCTAAAGTTACTTTCAATGAATTTGTTTGGACTGCATTTTTGTTGGAAAGCATTTAGATATTTGGCTGCAAAATGGAGGTCCTCAGTTTCAGCTGATCCTCTAGATAGGTATCCGTCATTTGTGACCTTAAGGGCGTCTTGATTTGGGTCAGGTAGGAGAATGTAGATTCGCAGCAATAAGTGCTTGCAACGCAAGAACTCTTTTTCAGTTCATGTTGCCAAAAGCGTGGGTTTTCTATTGCATTTTTCCATGGGTCTTTCTTAGCGTCAAATAAGGACTTGTGACGTGCCTGCCCTGCAGGACGCACACCACATAAAGGCATATAGCAGCGAGGACGAACGTCTGCGAAGCTCAGTTGGTAGAGCGACTTGTTCCGGAATCAGAGGGCTCGGGTTCGATCCCCGACGTGGACCAAAAACGACAGAGAAATTTACTTCGTTATAATGGCTCCCAAACTTCTCGGATGACCCGGCCGTTAAAGATCTCGCAATGGTGTGATGTTCTTTCCACACCGCGAGACAAGAAAAATAAGAGAATCCCTTCTTCAGCGCTTCGAAAAATAAATGTGTGTGATGTTGCATTCCACATACTAGATTGACTGGGAGTTCTCAAGTGCACGTTCTTCATCGGATGACTGCCTACAACGATACATGGTCCCGGCTGACCCGTGGGCCATACCCCCACCCCTCTTTCGGAGGGGTGGGGGAAGATGTGACGTGCCTGCACCGCAGGACGCACACGACATAAAGCAGATAGCAGCGAGACGAACGTCTGCGTAACTCAGTTCGTAGAGCGACTTGTTCCGGTATGAGAGGACTAGGGTTCGATCCTCGGTGTGGACCAAAAAGGACGGAGAAATTTACTTCGTTATAGACTTTAAAGTGTCATCTCCTGAGAGCTTAATCAATTCCATCTGTAGTGCTTTAGGAGCCATAAAACGAAATCATGAACGTAGCAGGTGTCAAAATGACTCTTATGACTAATGAATGTTCCAATTGTGGCCCTCAGTCGGCGAGCATTATTTCGTTAAATCTTCTTTTACTCTATGGTATTTTAGATACGGCCATTTTAAGATGAAATTATAAATAATAAAAGACGAAAGGAAACATATTGATAAAAATAAAACGACTTGTTTTGCAACCTTTGAATTCACTGAAAAGGCCGCCCTTAATGGCATAGAAGGCCGTATGCGGCCTTAAGGCGGCAGATTCCCCATCCCTTATATAGACGTTCACAAGATATGTTCTGTTTTCGTATACGATAGTACCCCAGGCCGTAATGCGTCGTGTAGTTGTGGTACGCCTGTTGCGAATACGCTGTTTCCAATGACTCTCCTCTTGTCGTCAGCGGACACAGGCGTGGCCATCATTTTCGCCTAAACAGAAGCGCGTTTTGTCCGAGAACACGATACTGTGCATTCGTCACGCCACTCCTTTCGTTGATGCATTATTACAGCCTGGCAGCCCATTGCTGCAGTGATAAAATGTAGCCAAAGGAGTGGATGACGAGCTTGCACTCCGAACTGAAATAACTGGGGACTCGCTCTTACATCTGACATGGGAGAATGGGACACATTTCGCCACTGCTGCATCAACGACGTCATTGGTGATGCAGAACTGCCATACTAACACATCCTCATGAGATGATGGTTGTCCCTCGGTATTTTCTGTGTACGACGTACAAAATCTTCTCTTCGTCTCCTACACCCTTCTTCGTACAATTCCCTGCACAATTATTGCCACGACGGGCACACTGTGCCCCACACAACCAGCTATCTGCATCAAGGAAGCATTGCAGGCTTTCATGCCAATAACGCGACTTCCGTCAAACTCGCTAATGTGCCTGTCTTACGCGACGACGAGGCATCCTTACCCACTGGTAACCAAGACTGGCATGCAGACCGAACCACGCGCACTTATAACAGGAAAAAAGGCCGGTTTACGTTGCGCGATTTGATTTGCCTAGACGCGGTACGCATGCACCTGTGACGCTGAAAAGCTATTCATTTCTGTGATATTGCCTGATTAGCATATCTTGTAAAAATCAAAGTGGTAGTTCGACTCCTTTTAGATCTTCTGTTTTTTATGAATGAATGTATTAGGTTACAAGTGTTTAATAATTTTTTAATTAACTGTTTAGAATATGAAAAAAAATTCTGCCATAACAAAAATTCCCCTCTTTCGAAATTCATTATGATGGGCCTCGACCTACAGTATCCCAATTCTTTAAATGTGATTATTCAGTACTCTGTAATTGATATTCGGCCATTGCATGTCTGCAAATATTGCTAATTTTCAGAAAAGTTAATCTGTGAGAGATTAAGGAGGAACAGGTTTGGCCACTCCAATTTTTCGTTGCCCATGTCTTCAAACGAATCTGTAAGAATCCGAACAGTATGACTTGGTGCGTTGTGTAGCTGATGGGCCTTCCTCAGAGAATTGCGACAAAGCGGATTGGGCAAAGTTGTTGAGGACGATTTGGAAGAAATCGGTTCTGATGGTTTTGTCCATCAATTCTGTAAGAACAGCGAAAAAACGAGAAGCTTCACCATAACGTCACGCTGCCTTAATCAAACTTCATTGGCGAGAAGATGAAGGTACCTTTTCCCCGGCATACGCCACACCTCGGAACTAATATCACACTGATAGACTATCTTGACTCTTCGGTCCAAACCACAGTGTCCCATTGGGGTACAATCCAAGGTAGACATGCCTTACACCACGCTAATTGGCCAGTGGCATCAATTGAAGTCATCAGGTGCTTATAGATGGCTTCTCCTCCGTGGTAGACAATATTGCGCAGATTTCTGCTCATCGTATTGGTGCTAAGACCAGTTCCAATAGTACCGCATAGGATTTGTGTTATTTGAGACAATCTTGATTTGCAGCTTGAGAAAGCAGTCCTTTGCAAAGTTCTCCTGTCGCATTCTGTTGCGAGGGTTGTACCGAAAGTAATGCAAAAGTGGGTATAATTGTTTTACTAACTGACAGATGTCGTTCAAATTGCACATGTTGTTAGAGTAATTTCCTCTGTAGTAATCTTTCTTCTTCATTTCAGGTAAGTAATGGATTCCAAGCAGAAGCAACATGCCGTCATTGAGTTCTTGACGAAGGAAGGGTGCAGGGTATCCGACATCCACAGAAGGCTACAGAATGTTTACGGAGATGACACCATTGACAAGAGCAATGTGCACAGATAGATGAAGAAATTTGAAGAATGGAAAACCAGAATTGAAGGCAAGCCACGCAGTGGTAGACCATCATCTGCCACCACAGACAAGAATCTTTAGCGAGTGGATGCATTGATTCGCGGGGAGAGACGATTCACAATCCGTGAGCTTGCTGCACAACTGCGCTGTGATCACAAAGTCATACAGAAGATGGTGGAAAACTTATGGTATCGCAAAGTATGTGCAAAGTGGGTACCTCGGCAGTTGGCACCCGATTTGAAGAAGAGAGAAGTGGAAGTCTGCTCTGATCTTCTGGAAGTGTTTGAAGCCAATGAAGACACGTTCGGCTTCGATCTGGTGACAGGGTATGGAACGTGGACGTATAGTTTCGATCCGGAAACGAAGGATCAACCCATGAAATGGAGTCACACTATTTCATCAAGGCCTAAGAAGTTTGAGAGCCAGCGGTTAGCACAAAAAGTTTTGGTGACTGCATTTGGAATGGCAGGGGTGTCATTCTCCTTGATTTTCTGGAACGTGGCCGTACCGTGACTAGCGAGCAGTACATTGAGACACTGTAGAAGCTTAAGGAAGCCATAAGGAGGAAGAGACCAAACAAGAATCTGAAACGTATCCACATTCACCATGATAATGCTGTACAACACACATCTTTGTCAACAAATCAGGAGTTCAGCAAATTAGGCTGGTTAGTGTTCTTCCTCCTCCGTACAACCAAGATCTGGCATCCTCTGAGTTCCACCTGTTTGGTCCAATGGAAAACAATCTCTGGGGACAAGGATTCAATGACACAGACGAGGTGAAAAATGGCTGTGAAGAAGGGGTACAACAGTCCACACCTGAATTTTTTTCAAAGAGGATTCGAAAGTTGGGTTAAATGATGGCGCAAATGCATTGCTGGTGATGGAGGCTATGTTGAGTAGTATCTTTGTATTGAGAAAGAGTTACTCTACCAACATGTTCAAATTGAACTACCACTGTCAGTTAGTAAAACCGTTATGCCCACTTTTGCATTACTTTCAGTACAACCCTCGTAGCTTCTAAGGTTTACCGGGTTGTTTCTTGACAGAATCAATCCCAGTCTCATTATATTTTCATACCACATTCGCAACTGTTGAAATTGGTATACGTCTTCAATACCGCTGAAATGATACATACCGGGTGTTCCAAAAGAAACCTGCCAATTTAAACGGAGATAACACCACATCGGTTGCAATTAATGTAAAGAAATTTTAACATTGTACTCGAAGATAGTTGGTATATGTGATACAGCGGTGTTTCTGTTTCCTTACAGGAGTCGAGAAAATGAAAACGTATACTACATAGCATCGTGTCTCCATCGTGGAATAGTATTGTTGATCATCGGAGAGTTCGGAAAAGGTGAGGAGGGCATTCCAGAAGAAGTTCAGCGTCAAAACCGGACCAGAAAACCACACTATAAAGAATATCGTCTCAAAAGTTTACACAACGGGGTCGGTGTCCTATGGTCGGACCCAAAGCGACAAGCCCTTCACATCAAGGACGGAAACCAACGTTGAAACGCTGCGAGAAATATTTGACAAAAGCCCAAACATTCTATCGGACAGGCTGCGCAGCAGTTGAAGCTGACACGCAGCAGTGTTCATCGCATTCTCACATCAGATCTGCATCTGTTCTGTTCCCACACAAGACCCAGAGACAGCAGCCTGTGGACTATTACAAACACTATAGCACCGGATTGGAATGGTCACCTTATTCTGCAGACCTCAATCGGTGCGACATTTTTCAATAGGGTTCTCTTAAGGACCAGATTTACGGATCCAACACAAGTTCAATGGAGGAGCTCCGAAATGCTAACATTGAAATCTGTCCCATTTCCACTGACCTGGTGGACAATGTGTTATCCGATTTTGTACCACGGTTACTTAATGTCATTGCAGTCGAAGGCAGACACATTCAACATCTTGTCAGGTAAATTCCTGGCATTAAAAATTTTTTCACACTCAGATTCCTCTTTTTTGTCTTCTTCCTTCCTCAATCATATCGCCTTACTTTTGTTAGGTATATTTTGGGACACCTTGTGAGAAACAATTGCCTATAGGACACCCTATAATATGTCAAAGCTGGAAACCAGTAAATCCGTCGATCGTGTTCTTTGCCCCGTAACCTTCGTGCTGCTGTCTCAAAGTAGCGTACGAAAATATTCATATTTGGGTTTGTGACGCGTTGAACCGATTTCATTATCAATGGAAGGGTGTCAGGTTATTAAGGGTAAATTAGTGTATGTTTACACGTACATTTAATTTCTCACACGTTTAATCGACCTAAACCCCCTGACCTTTTTCGTTCCCCAAATGTTGCTGGTTAAAGACTGTAACTTAAAAGAATATTTTAGGTTCATTTTATTTCTTTTTTTTCTTGCTTTAAACAAGTAATTATTTAAATTCTAAGATGTATGAAGTTCTACATTTCGTCCTCATACTTCGTAGAACTGTATAAGACGCACAATGTATAAAATATAGAAACCAGAAGGTGTTGAGTTCTCCGCAATAGATATCAAGCAACAATGTGAGATTTCTTTTTTGTTCAACTTTCCCCATCTCCTCACACGCTCTGCTTATTACCTTGCAATGTCAGCTTTATGTTTGGTCATTCGTTTTCTTCTTTAACATTTTTTGCCCACCGTGGAAGGTAATAATGTTCGCTAAAAGGCCAGATACCTTGTTGAATAGGCTATATCGCAGCGCTCGTGTGTGCCATTTACCTGATCTGGAATTTTTCTTCGATGCATGAGCTCTGCCTTCAACATTTTTCTACCTAAAAGAACTGCTCCGCAAATGCTCGGCTCCAGGTCGTGACGAAAATTCTCATGGTATCTGATGATATAAGTAAATGTGTCGACACAGTCCCAATGGCCGACAGAAAGCCCCTCGGTAGGGGCCTGAAAGTAATGGTATGACGTTTGGTTGTAACAAAGTGATCTTCTACCGCGCGCATTAGTTGCGGTGCAATAGACTTAATAGAATCAAAGATCCTGCTAGAAGGAAAAGGAGCATGAATGTACATGGCTGATATCACACTATGCGGTACTTTATGTCAACTCTGAATGAGTTTACACGAAAGAAATTGTTTCTCATAAAGTTACATCTATCTTACATGAATTCAAGTTGGTACATCCGATTGCTAAATGAACCTCTCACGTTGCACGATCCACAGTTTTTGGGTATATATTCAAAACAGTAATTGTCTAAGTTAATCATAATATTATTGCGAAATACCTTTTCTTTGTCGTCTACTCTTGCAACTATATGTCACAGAAAAGATAAGAATCCAACAATAATGAATAATCCCACCAAATATACATACATACTCACTAAACTAATATATACAGTAATTCAGAGAGGAATTCAAGTCATTTATTATTTTTTCCTGTAATTTAAAAAAATTACTAACTGTTATATGCCGTCGTTGCACGAATTAACATGTAAGTCAAAGTTAACAATGAAAATGACTTATTTACACTGAAGCAATAGTTGAAAGTCGAAATTACATCACTAGATCATTCGTGCTGGCTTCCAGCACATGCTTAGATGATTGCTAAAAAAGATATTGTAAATATTTGAAAAATAGTCCACCGTGGAGCCTCACTCTTGTTTATACACTGAGTGGGCACTTTATTATGACCACCCCCTCAGTACTTCGTTGGGCCACCTTTTCCCTTTAATACTGCGTCGATTCTTCGTGGCATGGACTCCACGAGATGTTGATAGGTGGTTTGTGGAATCTGAAACCATGCTTGATGAATAGTACTTTCCAGGAGTGTGAAATTGCAGGGTTGTATATCCAGCTGTCTGATAGCTTGTTCAACTTCATCCCAGAAATTCTCAATGGGGTTGAGATCTAGAGAATGTGGGGCCACCTAAGCAAAGTAAACTCACCGGCATGTTCCTGAAACCAATCCTGTACAATACGAGCACTATGGCAGGACGCATTATCTTGTTGAAAGTAGCCATCGCCGTGGGGATAAACTATCCACATGACATGATGCACTTGGTCCGCAACGATGTTAAATATGATGTGCCAGTCAGACGTTGATCAGCACGAATTAAAGGGCCCAGAGCATGCCAGGAAAACATTCCCCAAACCATAACGTTGCCTTCACCAGCTTGAAAGGTTGTAGCAATGCATTTGGGGTCCATGCTTTCGTGCTGTTTCCGCCAAATTCTCACTGTGCCATCGGCATGGTGCAATTGAAAACGTGATTCATCGGACCATATAATTTGTTTCCAATTATCGACTGTCCAATCCTTGTGCTCCTGTGAGAACTGGAGACGTTTTCTCTTGTTAACTGCAGGCAGCAAAGGTGTTCGAACAGGCCTTCGGCTGCCATATCCCATCCGATGCAGTGTACGGCGAACAGTACGAGCACACGTTGCACGTAGAGATCCAGTTCTTTGACTGACAGTTCAGTCTTTAAACACTTTAACAACAGCTGCTCTGGAACATTTCACGAATGCGGCGGTTTCGGTGATACTCGCTCAATGGCTCCGATCCTACAATCATTCCACGTTGAAAGTCCGTCAAATCGCATTTTTTACCCATCTCGTCACCCAAAAATAAATCACTTCTACTACTATCGCAAGCACTGAGCTTTCCCTTATTATTCTAGCCTCGCTCGCTGACGGCAAACAGCGTTCATCCATATCTCATTTGCTTAAAACTGTCAGGCGGTCATAATAAAGTGGCCACTCAGTGTATATACTGCGTTCAGCTCCCGAATGATTTCAAAAAACGTCACCACACTCTGACTAATGATTGTTTTGTCTTAATTGGCATTGGGTGAGTTCTGAAATAAAGTTCGAGTTAGTGGCTTATTTAGTCCTTGTTCGAAATTAGCGGTATCCAAGGTGGAGGTATGAATCTGGGTACTTCAACTTTACAACATTTATCAGCGTTATAGACAATGTGTAATCTCCCTGCTAGCAAAGTCGCATTTCAGTTGTTATGACTAAAAATAACTTTTGTCTCATTCCACAGAGAGAAATAGGCTCCCTGGTTAACTAATTCTGCAAGTGCTGTAGAGTGTGAATGTGTTTTGACACTATCGTTCCGCAATACGAAAGTTCAATTTTCTCACGGTTGATCCAATATAAATCCAATCCATGTCAACGGTATCCAGAGCTTTTAAAGATATTTTATAAACTCCGAATCTGCCATTTCACGGGACTGGGTCCAGATCTTTTTTAGTAGTTGACATTAGGTTGTAGGTTTTAGTTCCAAAATTCAAGTTGTATTTTTTACAGGAAGTTTTAGGCATATTCATTACTTTAATTATACTTATATCATATTTTCCACCATCTGTGGAAAATATGATAAATGATACGTAGGTACAAACTACTTGAAGAAAATTAAGTTATGCGGAAGAGACAAAATACGTTTTACAGCTTTAACAGCTTTCAAAATAAAAAATGAAAAAAGCTTATGAAGAAAATGTTTTTCATGCAATCCGCCCTCCTGTTTGTGACGCACGCCTGTAACTTAACCATCTTTTTTAGTGTCCGTAATCTCATGTAAATTTGTTTTCTTCTTGCTAAACGTTTTCTGATATAAAGCCACATTATTTCTCCGGGCAAGTTTACAAAGTTGACAGGGCAGTGAGTCAAAAGGTCAATAAAACTGTGTATGTGTAGTTTTATAGTGAGTAGTGTAGAGCAGTGTGCGAGGTGAGCTAGTCAGAACCAAAGACAATATTTCTATGCGCAGATTTTAACAGCAGAATGACGTGCCGATTGATTTTTAATGCAAGTGCAGCGTTACGAACGGAAGTACACTGAGTGATCACTGAATCATTGGCACCTGGTTAAGGCTTCGTAGGACCTCTTTTTCGCTCTCAGCACAACAGCTATCCCACGTGGCATGGATTTCACAAGATGCCGGAAGCAGTTGGGAGACTGCTAACGAATCGGTCTTTAATTCAGTCATCAATATGGAGGCGATTGGTATATCCAGGCGTCTGATATGTCGTTACTAGTGTCTCACAAGTGCTCTATGGGATTGATATTAGGGGAGTTCGGAGACCAATCGATTTGCTGGAAGACTGAATTTTGTTCCTCACACGATTCCTGCACAACATTGGACCTGTAGCTTGGCACATTGTCATCTTGGAAGACACCGTCGGCATTCGGGAAAAAGTGCAACATTTCTGGGTGTGCAGAGTAAGCAAGGAATTCAAGACAGTGGGAAGCAGTCATACTCGGTTCTAGATACACCAGGGGTCCAAGTTCCTGCCAGGTAAACATTCCACACACCATACAACCGCCTTCACCGGCTTGCACTGTGGAGACCATGGAGGATGGATCGATTGCCTTGTGTTTTTTGCGCTAACTACGTACACAACTATCCACGGGGTGGATAGAAAATCGCGACGTCGTCAGACCAGCACACGTTTTCCAGTCATCCAACGTCCAAGTTACATAATCTTCGTACCAGGCGTGTATTTTGCGCAGATGAACCGTCGTTGGAAAAGGATTTTGTCGGAGTAGTCCCCTGTTACAGTACATACGTGCGGGCATTCGATACATGACCATGACAGATACTGTTCCGGATTGAACTCTGTTGTATTAAATAGTCAACTGTTAAAAGGTGCTGCGTCCGTTCGCTTGTACGAGTTGTTGGACCTGGGGCTTACCTCGCACATCAACCTTTCACTGTCCCTGTGGAGTTTTGCCTCCGGGTTGTGTTTTGACCATTTTCACGCCACTCCTGATACATTTTTATTACAACGGCTCGCAAACAAACCACCAGTTCAGACGTTTCGGAAATCGAGGTACCCGCTGTCCGAAAACAATGGAGGTCTGTACTCTTCACAGATGAGTCCAAATTTCCTTTACATACCGATTCAATTCCAGGTATCTTCTGATATGGGTAGAACGAGAGACATGTTATTATTCATCTAGGACTTATTGTGGTGGTGGGGTGCTAGTTTCGAGTGAAATCTCGTTAGGTGGACGCACAGACCTCTATATGATTCCAAGAGGAACCATAAATGCTCCACGCTGTTGTCGTTGATCCATACTTTCGCCCTTATGCAGGTGCTGTAGGAGATACATCTCTCCTACAAGACGATAATGCTCGTTCTCTCCGAGAATAGTTTTTTCTCTTCAAGAGGAGACTATTGTCCGTTAGGATTGGCAAGCTAAGTCTCTTGGCCTCAGCCCGATGAAGCACGTATGTGATATTCTAGGGGTGTTGTACTGTCCTCAATCTCCTCTTTGCAAAATCTGGAGGGGCTTAGTCAAGCATTTCACGTACAATGCTCGTGAAATTTAAGGTCCTAAACACCATCATCAACAGCATGAAATACCACTGTGAGACTTGTGTTTTCGCTAGGTGTGACCCAACTCCTTATTGAGGTACTTTGGCTATTTCATTTTGGCAAATTAATTTTCACCTGGTTTTGTATGTGTTCATTTTTGTCGGAATGAAGTGTTTCTTACGAAATGTTTTAGGACCTTTCTCTAACGTACGATTTGATACAGATTTTTACCAAATAATATAACATTTCATCATGCAGTTTTTGAGTCATCGCGATTTTCTTATTTTTTTTTCTTGATTTATAGAAACCATTGTATTAACATGTTTGTCCATTACATTCATGTAGAAGAATTTTGATTTTTGTCCTTTTCATTGTAGGGCACACTCGTGTAGTTGTCTTCATCTGTAGTGAATTTCATTCTTCATAAATGCTCTTTGAGTGCGCTGAACAGGTGGAGGTCTCTTGGAGTCAAGTAATGCATGCAGTCAAGATGACTGAGTATTTCCCAGCCAATTTATACCACAGCTCTCGTTGTTACGTAATCTGTGTGTGGCATATCATTATCATGCAACCAAGCGACCTGTTTTGACTATTTTCTTGGCCTCTTCTTCCTGATGGTGCGTCGAAACTTCTCTGTTACGAGATTAATTTAATGCTATAGATTCATTGTATTGTTACTCGCCGTGCAAGAAATTTCACTAGAAGTTTGTATCCCAGAATAGAGTAGACATTTACTGTTCTTCAGACGGCAATGACACAAATTTCTTCGGCAGTGAGGAGTTTTCGTGGCTCCCTTCACAAACGTTTCGCTTAATTTCTGGATAAAATAATTAGCCCAAGACCCGCGACTAGTCACGATTTGCAAAAGTTCTCTGCAGATGGCGACACGAAACGACTTCTTATCAATTATCAAAGCCTTCGGCACCCAATGTGCATACACATTTTTGCAACAGCAGGTGATTATGGAGGATTTTTTCTACAGAATAACACTAATATGGATTATTGCGGCTATGTCTTTAACCCTTACACTCCTGTTTTCCAAGAAGGACCTCTTTCGCACGATCAGCGTTCACTTTGTTGTCGCTGCAGAAGCCAACACAAATCCATGATATTAATTTGCTGTTCCTTCTCAAACCCCGGAAATAGGTTCTACAAGTTAATTGCCTTTAACACAGTTTTATCGACATAATGTGCTTGTAATATTTGCAAACTTTCATAGGGTTTTGCCCGTTCCTTCACAAGAAATTTAATAACACAACGCTATTCCACAATCGCTGACACATCTACAGACTCCATGCTCCCCTCAACGCACGCCACGTGCGCTGTCTGAATAGAAACGTTTTTGAAGTTAAGGAATGGTCTAAACGCAGTTATTGTACGTATTCTGCCGTATTGTCTACAAATAATGGAGAGTTGCAGTAAAACGTTCAGGTCAATCTTGAACTACCATAGTATTATCTAAACTATGTGGTTTACCATATATAGCTTCTGTTGGTCATTTTCTATAGAGAAAAATTGGTTCAGCCCGTCTTTCTTTCTCACGATGTAATATTACCAAAAAAAGAAGTTGATGACATACCAGCTCAAATATTTTGGGCTTTATTTCCTTGCCTATGCAAGAAATTTGAAAATTCGCACCTTCATAATTTGGTTTACCCTCTCAGTAAATTATGCTAACTGACGTGTGTAAAAGGCTTGTTTAATAGACAATGCATTTATTCTTTGTGCAATGGATGTTTAGTACATCTACGTGCACGTGTAATGGCTGGAAAACTTAAAGTGGGGCATTGTGTTCCATAATAGGTATCGGCATTCTTATTTTTTCGCGGGGAAAGGGTTAACGACCACCGTGAGCAACTTTAAGCAATGCCCGTCCCTAATTTAGGGCCACTCTTCCTAGAGAAGGGAGAGAGAGCCTGTGCCCTAAAACAAACGCAAAATCCATGGATCTGAACCCAGACCCATACCGGACGAGTGGTCAGAAGCCAGTGGTTAGACCACTGCGCCACCGAGGCTGCCTGTATTTTCATAACGTCTCCGATGGCAAAATGACGAAGGCATAATATCCTTAATATCCCTATTCGAAATATTCAGTAGGAATAGATTTTCACCATTAGCAATTTTTATCTTATGAAATTTATGAAAACGTAGGTTTAAGCTCCATGATTTTAATGCTCAGAAGTACAGCATGTTCAGAAGGAGAGGCGCTACGTCATTAATAGAGATGGCAAGTCATCATTTTTTACATGATCCTTTGGGATGTCTGGCAGTCGGAGGACTTGAATGAGGACAATCTCAGATGTATGTTGCAAGACGGCTCAGTGTGTCTGTACAGGTAATTTTGACATTATGGAAGTAATTCTAGAAAACAGTAATCACTACAAGAACGGCTGTCATAGATCGGCCAAAGGTAACGACAAAAAGAATCCAAATATGACACTGGAGCTTCTCTTAAAGTTTCTGCCAGTGAAAGAAGTTCCAGTGGAAGTGTGTAACGACAGCGAGATGAAAGTAGACCCTATGCTAGGAGGTCGATACCATGTGTCACTCTGATTGCCAGTTATCAAAATCTTTGGTATTGCTGGAATCACCCACATGGCACTCGGAGCTCTGAATATTATGCTACAGTTGTTTTCTAGCGAATTCTATTCCAATCTAACACTTGCCTCATTCTAGGCTTTCTTTATTCTGAACGTCGTGAAAGAATCAGTATTAAAAATCCTATATTCGACACATGGGAGGTGCAATTGTCCAGATGTTCTGCTGGAGAGCCCTCACAAGCGCTGGAATGGTTTCCAGTGAGGGGGGTCTCTTGCGGAAAACGTCTTCTGACAGCAACCCATGAATGTCCGACTGGATTGAGATCAAGGGAGAGCGTTGGCCACTCCATCCTACTGAAACCCTTCTCAGCTGATATTCCATCCATAGCTCCTCTGCGGGCATTATTTTCCATAACATGAAATCTGCGCCTGCAGGACCACGGATCATAAGAATGTAGAGAAGAAACAGCACACAGTACCGCTTCTCGGTGACTGTGCGTTGATTCAAGGGAACAAGAAAAGTTAGGTACTTCTATTAGCAATGACACCGGTACACGCCATGACGCCGTATGCGACATATCTTTCCCGTTTTACAATATTCCTGGTATCATAGTCAGTCTCACTTTCTCTCCAAATCAATACCCGCTTGGTATTGAACGAATGGCTGAAGCGGGTTTCTTCTGTGAGCGTTATGATAACACATTGATCTTTGTGGCTTCATTCCACTATAAACTGAAACAGTTGTAGAATACAGTTTTTGTGCAAGCTTGATTTTCTCGCTATGTAACAATGTGTGTGTTATCACACTTATCCAGCAATGCTGATATGAATGAAGGCTACCTGCTGAGGAACATGAAATATATCTGCTTCGCTTTTCTAATATGACAAAGAAAACGCTGTAAGAGATACACCGAAGTAATGTTGTGACAGGAATAATGCATGCGTACAAGCCTTTTCTTTGTCACGAAGTTTGACAATCTCTATGAGCAAATCCAAGGGGTCGTCCATTCCTAAATTGATTCCAGAAGAAGAAGGGAGAGATCCAGCAGCGAAGGGCTGACATCCCATACATATTTAATATAGGACACGAAATCAGAGGATGACTAGTAAGAAACCTATGCATCTCATGTTTCAACCACCCAGGGTCGTCCCCATTGAGAAGACTTACTGCTATGTATTTGATATCTGTCGTATTCCATGATGCTTTCTTCGCAATCTCAGACCAGAGATATTCACGAATCAGATTTTTTCTGCCATCCAATTTCTTTCTCTTTTCTTTTGTTTCTCCTTATAAGAGATATTGCTGAAGCTTTTTAGAGACTTGTTATGTTTCCAAAATGCACTCCGTGGACAAGATAGGAGTGATATGCAGTTGCCATGGGCATCCCCCGCGCAGGGTGGAACAAAACCGAACAGAATGCAGGCGGTAAATAGGCGGACAGCATGCCAAAAGTGTATCGCAATCGACCAATATCGGCAAACGTGTTGATCTGAGCGACCCTGACCGTGGATGCATTGTCGGATGAAGACAGATGTGTCATTCTACCGCCCAAGGCGGAAAAAACCTGAGGTTCCCGAAGGCAACCGTATCAAGAGAGAACCGCGAGTGTTCCATCGAGAGACTTACCAGCTCCCAGAGAGCATGTGTAGCCGTCACACGTCATTGATGGCTTGATGACCGGGATCGATATAGGTTATCCAGATTCGTACAGCCCGACTGCATGGCAACGGCGGTGCACATCGTATCGAAGTTAAATGTCGGAGGCTTACGTAGTGTCAGCGAGGGAAAGGCTTATGCAGTGTCAGCGAGGGAAAGGCTTATGCAGTGTCAGCGAGGGAAAGAATTATGCGGTGTCAGCGAGGGAAAGGCTTATGTAGTGCCAGCGAGGGAAAGGCTTATGCAGTGTCAGCGAGGGAGAGGCTTATGTATTGTCAGCGAGGGAAAGGCTTATATAGTGTCAGCGAGGGAAATGCTTGTGCAGTGTCAGCGAGAGAAAGGCTTGTGCAATGTCAGCGAGAGAAAGGCTTATGCAGTGTCAGCGAGTGAAAGGCTTATGCGGTGTCAGCAAGGGAAAGGCTTATGCAGTGTCAGCGAGGGAAAGCCTTATGCGGTGTCAGCGAGGGAAAGGCTTATGTAGTGTCAGCGAGGGAAAGGCTTATGCAGTGTCAGCGAGGGAAAGGCTTATGCAGTGTCAGCGAGAGAAAGGCATGTGCAGTGTCAGCGAGAGAAAGGCATGTGCAGTGTCAGCGAGAGAAAGGCTTATGCAGTTTCAGCGAGTGAAAGGCTTATGCAGTGTCAGCGAGTGAGAGGCTTATGTATTGTCAGCGAGGGAAAGGCTTATATAGTGTCAGCGAGGGAAAGGCTTATGCAGTGTCAGCGAGGGAGAGGCTTATGTATTGTCAGCGAGGGAAAGGCTTATATAGTGTCAGCGAGGGAAATGCTTGTGCAGTGTCAGCGAGAGAAAGGCTTGTGCAATGTCAGCGAGAGAAAGGCTTATGCAGTGTCAGCGAGTGAAAGGCTTATGCGGTGTCAGCAAGGGAAAGGCTTATGTAGTGTCAGCGAGGGAAAGGCTTATGCAGTGTCAGCGAGGGAAAGGCTTATGTAGTGTCAGCGAGGGAAAGGCTTATGCAGTGTCAGCGAGGGAAAGGCTTATGCAGTGTCAGCGAGAGAAAGGCATGTGCAGTGTCAGCGAGAGAAAGGCATGTGCAGTGTCAGCGAGAGAAAGGCTTATGCAGTTTCAGCGAGTGAAAGGCTTATGCAGTGTCAGCGAGTGAGAGGCTTATGTATTGTCAGCGAGGGAAAGGCTTATATAGTGTCAGCGAGGGAAAGGCTTATGCAGTGTCAGCGAGGGAAAGGCTTATGTAGTGTCAGCGAGGGAAAGGCTTGTGCAGTGTCAGCAAGGGAAAGGCTTGTGCAGTGTGAGCGAGAGAAAGGCTTGTGCAGTGTGAGCGAGAGAAAGGCTTGTGCAGTGTCAGCGAGAGAAAGGCTTATGCAGTGTCAGCGAGGGAAAGGCTTATGCAGTGTCAGCGAGGGAGAGGCTTATGTATTGTCAGCGAGGGAAAGGCTTATATAGTGTCAGCGAGGGAAATGCTTGTGCAGTGTCAGCGAGAGAAAGGCTTGTGCAATGTCAGCGAGAGAAAGGCTTATGCAGTGTCAGCGAGTGAAAGGCTTATGCGGTGTCAGCAAGGGAAAGGCTTATGCAGTGTCAGCGAGGGAAAGCCTTATGCGGTGTCAGCGAGGGAAAGGCTTATGTAGTGTCAGCGAGGGAAAGGCTTATGCAGTGTCAGCGAGGGAAAGGCTTATGCAGTGTCAGCGAGAGAAAGGCATGTGCAGTGTCAGCGAGAGAAAGGCTTATGCAGTTTCAGCGAGTGAAAGGCTTATGCAGTGTCAGCGAGTGAGAGGCTTATGTATTGTCAGCGAGGGAAAGGCTTATATAGTGTCAGCGAGGGAAAGGCTTATGCAGTGTCAGCGAGGAAAAGGCTTATGTAGTGTCAGCGAGGGAAAGGCTTGTGCAGTGTCAGCGAGGGAAAGGCTTGTGCAGTGTGAGCGAGAGAAAGGCTTGTGCAGTGTGAGCGAGAGAAAGGCTTGTGCAGTGTCAGCGAGAGAAAGGCTTATGCAGTGTCAGCTAGTGAAAGGCTTATGCAGTGTCGGCGAGTGAGAGGCTTATGTATTGTCAGCGAGGGAAAGGCTTATATAGTGTCAGCGAGGGAAATGCTTGTGCAGTGTCAGCGAGAGAAAGGCTTGTGCAATGTCAGCAAAAGAAAGGCTTATGCAGTGTCAGCGAGTGAAAGGCTTATGCGGTGTCAGCAAGGGAAAGGCTTATGCAGTGTCAGCGAGGGAAAGGCTTATGCGGTGTCAGCGAGGGAAAGGCTTATGCAGTGTCAGCGAGGGAAAGGCTTGTGCAGTGTCAGCGAGAGAAAGGCTTATGCAGTGTCAGCTAGTGAAAGGCTTATGCAGTGTCAGCGAGTGAGAGGCTTATGTATTGTCAGCTAGGGAAAGGCTTATATAGTGTCAGCTAGGGAAATGCTTGTGCAGTGTCAGCGAGAGAAAGGCTTGTGCAATGTCAGCGAGCGTAAGGCTTATGCAGTGTAAGGGAGGGAAAGGCTTAGGTAGTGTCAGCGAGGAAAAGGCACGACGCACTCTGCCTACCATCGGCCACGGGAGCCGTTCTCCTGCTCATGGGTTACTGTTGACACTTCGTCATCGTATATTACGCCTCGCCTGGTGCCGGGAACATCTAATCTAGACCTCTGCAGAGTGGAGCCGCTTCATATAAGCAGATGAATCCCGCTTTCAGCTGTACTGAGCTGACGGGAGGGTGTGGATGTGACATCGATAGCACGAGGCCATGGCCCCGTCGTGCAAGGTCGGTTCTCTACAAGAGAGTGTTGGCTCTGTAATGGATTGGAAAGCCTTCTCATGGGACACATGTGGCCCTTAAGTGTGTCTGGAAAAGTCCTGACACACTTAAGAACCTAATGTGTCTCATGAGAAGGCTCAAGGCTATGAAAGCGGGTACAGCATGATCACTCATCCGCTTTCATGGCCTTCGCGCATCTTCCTCTAAACAGTCTTCTTCACAAGTGCAATGTGCTGTCCCACAACGCCGCAACCCCCAAGGATTGAATAAAGAAACACTCATCTCAGTTTGAAACAATGCAGTGGTCCCCAAAGTCCTCGTATTTAAACCCTGTGGAAGTTCTCTGGGATGCCGTATAGCGGTATATCAGATCCATGGATGTTGGTCCGACGTCTTAGGAGGAGTAGTGGAAAATGCAGCAACAGGCATGGATGGCGTTACCTCTGAGAACTCTCCATCTGATGGAGTCGATGGCTGGGCGTGTTCAGGCTGTTATTCCTGCTAGAAAAGGACCCACACGCTGTTACGTATGTATATATCTCTAAAGTTTTGTCCATTGAGTGTACATGCATGTTCCTTATGTTGATGTAGATTACTTCGGATATTTATGTTTCCTCTATTTCAAACATATTTTTTTATATTTGCTCTTTTACTTATCCAAGGTATTTCATCATTATACTGTACTTCAAAGGTACGTCCATTTTTTCACTAGCAGCTACGGTTAACAACCTCTACACACTACCAAACAATCTTTATAGAAGATTTTATAGAGGTGGGAATGACACAGCATTTTAAGAGGGTTTCACTATCCTTCAAACTGAAATTTTTGGTTTGCTATGATACTTTTAATTTATACTACGTTCGATGAAATAGATTTCTCTATAAATACTTATTTATTTGCTAACCTTAATTTATTTAAAAATATTTTTTAAACATTTGTCAGCGCAGTATATGAAATACCATAATCGAACATTGTTTGATGCAAAGGCAAATCATAACATTTCAGCATGCTAGTTTTAAATCTGTGAAACAAATGCATCAGCTTAAGGCTCTATGCATTTAACTTCAATGTTTTTAAATAATCTTTAAAATGTAATAATCTTTAAATATACACTGAAGTGCCAGAAAAACTGTTACACCAGTCTAATACTTGGTAGGTCCCCCACGAGAGCGCAGAACTGCAGTAATACGACGGGGCATGGACTCCACTAGCTTGTGGAAATATGCTGTAGGCAATGCATACCATTTCCTCAAGTCGGGTGTATTCCGAGGTCTCGGATTCTTGTGTTCGATAGCGCATTGCATGGCATCCCGAATGTGTTCTATCACGTTCAAATCTATGGACTTCGGTGGGAATGGAAACACCCCAAACTCAGATGAATGCTCCTCTAACCATAATGAGGCGTCTCGACACTTGTGTGCAGGTGCATTGTCCTATTGGAACAGGCCCAGCCCATCAGCATGAATGCAGGACATGAACGGGTGTATCTCGTCAGAAAGGATGCGCACATAGTGTTGGCCTATCACAGACGTTTGTAGACGTACCAGAGGTCCCAGTGAAGTCCAGCTAAACACACCCCATATTATTACAGGCCTCCATCAGCCGGTACAGTTACCTGGGGACAGGTGGGATCCATGGCTACATGGGGTTTGCGCCTCACGCGAATCCTTCTATTTGCCCGATACAGTTGGAAACGCGACTCGTCAGACCAGGCTACTTGTTTCCAGTCATCCAGTGTCCAGTGGAGGTGTTGCAGTGCCCAAGCGAGGCGCATAGCTCTGTGTCATGCACCTATAAAGAAGACTCGAGTTGAGCGTCGGCTCCCAAAGCCCATATCGTGTACGGTACGTTGCACAGTCCGGACGCCGATGCTTGTTAAGGCTCCAGCATTGAATTCCGATGATAATTGCGAGAGTGTTGCACCCCTGTCGCGTGAAACGATTCTTGACAGCCGACGATGGTCACGTCCACCCAATGTCTTTTTACGGCCACACTGGTATCGTAGGTTGGAGGTTTGGCAGGAATTCTTGTAGTCACGGTACCCCCTTACAATGGTCGTCCGTGAAACTCCGAACTTCGTTTCTACCTCCGAAATACTATGGCCCTTCTAACGAGCGCCAACTGTGACACCACTTTGAAAATCGCTTAAATCGTTATTACTTGTGATTCTCATGCCGAAAACAGCTCTGACAGCTGGCAAGGATGTCTATCGCTTTATATACGCACTGGCGAACGCAACCGAGTACGCGCATAAGTGACGATGCTATGTATTTTGCATGAGCTCGTCTGTACCAGTTTTTCTGGTACTTCAGTGTATATTTTAGTCACATTGTTGTTATAACAGCAGTCAATTTTAAATTTATATTTAAATAATCTTTAAATTAGAAATTTGAAATTGACAGTTGTTATACCGACAATGTGACTATAATTTAAAGACATGAAAGTGCATTTTTCGCTCGTACGAACAGCGGGCTCACCGGAAAGAACTAGACTAAAAATATAAACTTTTCAGTTTCCTTTTGTTCATAAATAACTTATCAATCTTTTATCTTTACAAAGATGATTTATTATTCTTCAGAATGTTGCTCGCCTACCTGAATGCACTCACACCACCTTGTTTATCTTTATTCGAAAGCTTACGATAGCTTCGCAATTTATCAACTGAAGCTGTCAGAATATTATGAAATTTTTTATCAGACGGCTAGTAGCTACTCCGCAGTAATTTCCATGAATGTGACTTACATCCTTCTATGTCATTAAATGAAAATCATACATCAAGTGGGATTCTATTTCTTATTTCGTTTCTTTAGAAAACATTTTTACGAACTTCACCGTGCTGCATGTTTTTATCGTCAGTCGGATATAGTACAAACAAATAAATGATGTTAATGAAGATCGACATGAGTTCCCCCTTTAAAAACGCATCAGAATGTTGTAGACTTTTACGGTTCTTTATTCTAACAGTTCTTATTCTGCCCCCAAATGTATACCCACATACTGTATCTCTTTAATGTTGAATATTCCATTATTTTCATACCTATCAACATAGAACTCACAATATGGACGAGCACAGAATACTAGGAGACATAGCATGTTTTTGATCAGCACTAACTTCTCCAGAGAAGGATAATTACCCTAACCAAAGTTTTTGTTTGTTTGTGGGGTTTAACGACCACCTTCAGCACTCAATAAGCTATAAGCTGTCATTTGTCCCTTTTTTAGGGCAACTGGTTCAAGGTAAAGGAGAGATCCAGTGCCGTAAGGCAAACAAACACAGCATCCACTCCTCACCTGGATACGAATCTCGATCCCCTTGGACGAATAGTCACAAGCCACCGCTTTGATCACTGTGCCACCAGGACAGTCAATGGGAATTCGTATCTCCAAGTCATTTACCTCGTCAGAGAACCGAACTCGGACCATGGTGTAGAAAGATAGTTTCATAAAAACTCGTAACCCACGACTAAATCGATAAAAGAATAATAGCTGCTTTTCATCCAACGTGTTGTTTTAAGGATAGGAACAGGACTGATCGCGCAAAAGAAATGAAGCCGTGTCATAACTTACAGGAACAGCTACGTGTGTTATTTCAACGTCGAAACAGTCAAGAAAACTTTTGAATTCCAATTGCTTAACTGTATTTCTACTTCACTCCTTTTCTTCTTATTTACATTTTCCAAAGAAGTTATTGTTTCGTTTTTCGAAAGTCTTCTTGGAGGTTTTGGATCCTCTGTCTTCATGAATTTCTTGGATGATTTACTTTACGCTGTTTAGAAATATTTTTACATTGTCCACCACAATCATCTTGCTTCGTTTTACGAACTCTGACCAAGCTTTGCTTGTGCTGCTACCTGCTGGGTTTTCTTCGAACGAACGTAATTTCCAAGAAAGTGGAAGACGTTGTGATGCACTTGAGTTTCTTAGTCTTACCGAATAAATTTACTTGTTTTGAGTTGTATTTTGCTACTTAGAAATTTTGATTCATATTATTTTTTGGCAGACCTTAAGAGCTGTTCAGTTAGTTTTTTCAACCCAGTTTGGTTATTGTTGCTTTATTCTAGTACATGGTATATTACTTAGGAAGAACAGCTTAGAATATGTTACAAGATCTGGCAAATTTTCAAGAAGATTGGCAAATATCCCCTCGGATTATATGAAAAGAGAATGTCCTCTATCTAAGCGTTGTAACCGATTATGACTAATTAAAATAAAGAGGCAGCTATTGGAATCAATCGAGAGATCAGATGTCAAGTGTGTCAAGTGATCTTTGATAAACAAGTGTCCATTGCACTTGTTTATCAAAGATCCATTTGCACTCCAGTGGAATATAACGATATCCCTCACTTGATTCCTGTAGAAAAGTGCATTTTTATCACTAAAAGCGTGAGCTTAATATGTTATAATGCACCATAACATTATTAACACTATGTTTGTTATCACTTTATCCCAATGCAAAATGGCATGACTCGTAAATTGATTCCAGTGCAACACTGCATTTGTTGTCACTTTACTGCACTGGAAAAGTGCATTGCTTATCATTTGGACTCAACACAACAGCTCTTACGTTATATTCCAGTGCTGCACTGCATTTCTGATCACTTCATTCCAGTGCTAAATTGCATTTCTTATCACTTCATTCCAGTGCTACATTGCATTTCTTATCACTCCATTCCAGTGCTATATCGCGTTTCTTATGACTTCATTCCAGTGCTACATTGCATTTCTTATCACTTCATTCCCGTGCTACATTGCATTTCTTATCACTTCATTCCATTGCAAAAAAACATGCTTTATATCTTGATTCCTGTTCAGGACTGTATTTGTCATCACTTGATTCCAGTTCATCACAGTATTTGTCAGTACTTGACTCCAGAGGAATATAGCATTTCTCTTCACTCGATTCCAGTTCAGCACTGTATTTGCCATCACTCGATTCCAGTGGAATATAGCATTTATCATTACTTGATACCACCGAAAGAGTTAATTTCTTTTGGCTTGAACTCGAGAAAACAGTTCGTGTGTTAAGTTTCAGTACACCAGTGATGTTTCTATCTCTTTACTCCAATAGAACAGAGCAGGCTATATACAGTGACGGGAAAAAAATCCCAACACCACGAAAAAATAGTTGTAGATTAATGAAATGGCGGCAATACATTTGTATAGGTAACATATTTAATCGATTAAGGTTTCAAGATCACAGCTTATTGTAAGCGCGAGAAGAGCCATTTTAAATGTGAAATGATGGTATATTAATAACCGGTGTAACCGCCAGAATGTTGAATGCAAGCACGCAAACGTTCATGCATTGTGTCGTACAGGTGCTGGATGTCAGTTTGTGGGATGGAGTTCCATGCCTGTTGCATTTGGTCGGTCAATACAGGGACGGTTAATGCTGGTTGGGGATGACGCTGGAGTTGTCGTCCAATGATGTCCCATACGTGCTCGATTGGTGAAAGATCTGGTGATCTAGCAGGCCACGGCAAAATGTCGACACTCTGTAGAGAATGTTGAGTTTCAACAACGGTATGCGGGCGAGCGTTATCCTGTTGGAAAACACCCCCTGGAATGCTGTTCATGAATGGCAGCACAACAGGTTGAATCACCAGACCGACGTACAACTGTGCCGTCAGAGTGCGTGGGATAACCACGAGAGTGCTCCTGCTGTTATAGGAAATTGCTCCCCAGACCATAACTCCAGGTGCAGGTCCAGTTTGTCTCGGCCACAGACAGGTTGGTTGCAGGCGCTCACCTGGCCTCCTTCTAACCCACACACGGCCATCACTGGCACCCAGGCAGAACCGACTTTCATCAGAAAACACAACAGATCTCCACTCCGTCCTCCAATGAGCTCTAGCTTGACCCCACTGACGTCGCAAACGGCAGTGGTTTGGAGTAAGTTGAATGCACGCTACAGGGCGTCTGGCTCGGAGCTGTCCTTCAAGTAACCGATTTGTAACAGTTCGTTGTGTCACTTTGGTGGCAACTGCAGCTCGAATTGCTGCCGCAGATGCGGTACGATGCGCCACAGCCATACGCCGTACACGGCGGTCTTCCCTCTCAGTAGTGCCACGTGGCCGGCTGGAACCCGGTCTTCTTGAGGCAGTAACTTCCCTTGACCACCGCTGAGAACAATCATGCACAGTGGCTACATTCATGCCAAGTCGTTCTGCAATATTGCTGAAAGAAAATCCACCTTCTCGTAGCCCTATTACACGACCTCGTTCAAACTCCGTGAGCTGTTGATAATGGCTTCTTCGTCTTCTTAAACGCATTCTTGACTAACATCAGCACCTTACGTCGAATCTCAACGATAACTAACGCTCACGAACGTTACAGCGCGTATTTACAGCAAACCTACTTTGCATGTTCCG
Organism: Macrothele yani; assembly: GCA_039090855.1. Lineage (NCBI taxonomy): Eukaryota > Metazoa > Arthropoda > Arachnida > Araneae > Macrothelidae > Macrothele > Macrothele yani. Next base: position 184,193,431 of record CM076990.1, on the reverse strand, counting down.
AGGGGCGCTACTAGCGCCACACGTATGCGCCGAGCGCGAAATTTGCATAGACGTCATCTTACAGATGTATTCTTACCGCCTACCAACTGTCGTTTATGTAACACAGCCCCTTTTTGGTGTTGGGATTTTTTTTCCGTCAGTGTGTATTTACATTTTCATTAGTTTCTCGAATCAAATATTCACTAATCACTGGAATCACTGAGTATTAAGTAACCACAAAAATATGTTGAATAAGAATTCCGCATTTCAGCGCTAGTTTCTCAGTAAATCTATTTATGACCTTTTCTCTAATTTGTATTCCAACTCTCCTTTTAATTGGTAAAATAAAATATTGGCATCAGAAAAAAAATCCTTGTTTTGCAAATTCAATATCTTCCATGACAAGCGTATTGTGAATTCTGAATGTAATTAGCAGTGCTTAAATAAACACGTGCCTCAGCGTATGATATTGGTTATTGGATGAGTTGGTGAAAACATTGCGAATATATAGTTTTTTTCCCTTTCTGTGGTTCTAAAAAAAGGAAAGCGTGGTGTTTGCATTATGCTAGAAATACAGCTAAAGAAGTACTGGGGCGTTCTTTAAGTGCAGCATTGGGTAATAGAGTCAATAAGATAAAAAGACAAAATCTAATGACTTAGACGCTCTTGGGTAAAAATAACAGAAGAAAAACATTATGAAGAAAAAACTTCTGGTACTTTCTCTTTTTCATCTTGCACAAAGAGTCGACTACCGAAAGCTAATAATTCGCTCCGTTTTCCTTTCAGTTCGCGAGGAATCCTGGAGACAATAAACAAAAAAAAAGGAACATATAGAATCCGATTTAGTTTCAGCATATTAAGATTGACACAATAACGAGACTTCTAGGTGAAGGAAAGAAAGAGCTAATGGACAGTTAGAAAGAGGAAAAATATCTTCCCATAATTTAAAAAGAAGTGCAGGCAGTATACAGGATCGTATCAAAATAATATGACCACCTACCTAATAATGGGAATAACTGCCCTTGGTCCAGATGATAGCTGCGAGACGGGATGTGGCATAGACGCAATAAGAGCCTGGAAGCTTGCCCGAGGACCACCTGTTCATTCAGACTGCAGAAGAGCACCAAGGTCCCGAAGACGACGTAGTTATGGGTCGGCACGTCTAACCTGTCGATCCAAATAGTCACACAAGTGCTCTATGGGATTGATTTGGCCAGCTTAAGGAGAACGTAGACATCGCTGTCGTGTTCCTGGAACCAGTCACGCTCCACCTTAGCACATGGTACGGGCATTGTACTGTTGGTAGACACCATGACTACCAAGGTAAACGTCCGTCATAAAGGGATCCATGTGGTCAGTGAGGATGGACAGGTAACCATTAGCGTTCAAGGACTCATCTAGTGGTACCAGCGGTCCCAGATAATACAAGGAAATCATCCCTGAGACATGCACACTGCCACCGCAGGCCTGTACTTTACCGAAAGGCGCGTGTCCGAATGTTGGTTCTCGTGAGTCTGACGCCGTATCCGCCACAGCCCGTCACTTCTGTTGAGTAGAAATTTCGATTCGTGGGTGAAAGCAGCCTTTTTTCACTCTTCCACTGTTTAGTTACTGTAGTCCCATGCGAACTGCTGCCGTCATTGCCGATGGACCTGGATTAACATGGGCGCCTTGATATAGCGTCGATTCTGAAAACCCAAGCGTAACATGTGTGACGTGCCTGCACCGCAGGACGCACGTGAGATAAAGGCAGATAGCAGCGAGACATACGTCCGCGTAGCTCAGTTGGTAGAGCGACGTATTTTGGAATGAGGGGACCAGCTTCGATGCCCGGCGTGGACAAAAATGAAGGAGAAATTTACTTCGTTATATTGGCGCCCGAACTTCAAGAATGACCTGGCCGTTAAAGTTCTCGCAATGGTGTGATGTTCTTTCCACACCGCGAAACAGGAAAAATAAGAGAATCCCTTCTTCAGCTGTTCGAAAAATAAATGTGTGTGATATTACGTTCCACACACCAAATTGACTGGAATTTCTCCAATGTACGTTCTTCAGCGGATGACTGCCTACAGTGACACATGGTCCCGGCTGATCCATGGGCCATGCCACCGGCCCTTTTTAAGGGGGAGGGGGAGATGTGACATGCCTGCACTGCAGGACGCACCTGAGATAAAGGCAGATAGCAGCGAAAGCGTACGTCGGCGTAGCTCAGTTGGTAGAGTGACTTATTCGGAATGAGGGGGACCAGGGTTCGGTGCCCAAAGTGGACAAAAATGACAGACAAATTTACTTCAATATTCAGGGTTCGCTCTACTGTTATCGGGAACACGTACCTGGCTGCCCCAGCTTTCATTTTCGTGGTCAATCGCTGCATTGTTGCGCGTTCATTTCCCTTTACGAGTTGATGGAGGCGACGTTCTCCTCAGGGGTCGGTGGCCTTTAGGGCTCCACATTTATGACGTCGGGAAGTACTCGGTGTGCCAGCGGTCCATTCTTGGTACACCCTTGCTACAGCACCTCGCCAACGAGGTCTGCTGTTTCTCAGATGCTTCCACCCTTGTCGCGATAGCCGATGATAATTCTTTTTTGAAGGTTTATCAAAACATTACCACTGCCCATTGTGCTCACGTTACGCATTGTGACTCGTACGTCCTGGCCGGCAGCTTATATCGCCTTGTGGTCGACTACGTGCACTCTGTGAATCCCTGTGCTAATGCACTTTTTGACGTGCCTGAGTTGGTGCACTCTGTGACGCGCCTGTGCTGGTGCACTCTTTGACACGCCTGGTCTGGTGCACTCTTTGACGTGCCTGGTTGGTGCACTCTTTGACGCGCCTGTTCTGGTGCACTATTTGAAGCGCCTGAGTTGGAGCACTCTTTGACGCGCCTGGTCTGGTGCACTCTTTGACGTGCTGCGTTGGGCACTATGTGACGCGCCTGTTCTGGCGCACTCTTTAACGCGCCTGGTCTGAGGCACTTTTTGACGTGCCTGGTCTGGTGCACTCTATGACGCGCCTGGTCTGGTGCACTCTTTGACGCGCCTGGTCTGGTGTACTCTTTGACGCGCCTGGTCTGGTGTACTCTTTGACGCGCCGGGTCTGGTACACTCTTTGACGCGCCTGGGCTGATGTACTCCTTGACGCGGCTGGACTGATGCACTCTTTGGCGCGCCTGGGCTGACGCACTCTTTGACGCGGCTGGGCTGATGCACTCTTTGGCGCGCCTGGGATGGTGCATACTGTGACGCGCCTGGACTGGTGCGCCATGATTCCGGACGTGGTCATATTATTCTAATCCGCCTGTGTATGGTACGAGACATACAAGTATTCGCATATGCTAGCTAGCTCAGATAAAAATATTTTCTACATACGTGTTTTGAGATTGCAGAGTAATCGTACCTACGGTTTCTTCGTGAAGTTCTCTCACATGACCGAAAATTACCGTACCATGCTTGAATAATGAAGAACTGCAGGTATTCTCTGTAAATTATTTCAGAGGACTAAACATACGATACTGTTTGTGAAAAGGTTTGCGCATGAGGTTTCGGACAATCGCCCTAAGAACTGTACGGCCTTGGGTATAAAGAGCTGTCTCAAATGAAATGCTGCACTCAGTAAAGAGCCGATATTAAATTGCAAGGGTGTTTCTTGTGTCGCACTATGCTGCGTCGCCGAAGAAGGTGCATTATGAACAAAACATCACGGACTTGGAGCAAAGATGGACTGCTGGGATGAGAAATGCTGGATTTTTCGACTGCGACATTGCCACTCGTACGGAACGAAACGTCAGTATTGTGCTACGAACGTGCCATCGGTGTACAGATAAGGCTCTTATTCACAGAAATCTGGGAAATGGACTTCAAAATGGCACGACTGCACGGGATAACAGACACCCTACCCGCACGAAAGTGACCAATAGCACGGAGACATCCACGGTGTTTACGCAGCTGTGCAGCACTGTCACTGTTCAAGCTTTGTCATCTAGTACAGCTCGACATCGTCTGCTTAACAGAAGACTGGTCGCTAGCAGCAAGTTGCTGCGCATTCATTTGACCCTCAACCATAGGAGCCTCAGGCTGTAATGGGGTCTCCAACGCAGACACACTGCGGCGCTGATTGGCAACAGTTTGGGTTCTCTGACGAGTTACGATTTAACTCGATGCACCATAAAGGTCACATACGTTTTCCAAGACATCGTGGTGAATGGTACCTTTCAGCCTGCATTTTGCAGCGTCATACCAGTCGAACGCCAAGCGTCATGGTTTGTGGCGTCATTGGGTTCAAATTGCGATCTCGCATGGTAGAAGATTAAGGAACCCTCAGCAGCCAGCGTTATATGAAGGATGTTTTAGATGCAGAGGTGATACTCTTCCTTCAGAGTTGTTCTAGCGCTATATTCCAGCAGGACAATGCTTGGCCATATATTGCCCGGAATGTCCAAGACCTCTTTCATGCACGGCAGATATCGCTTCTTTCCTGGCCACCACGTTCACCGAATATGTCTCCGATCGAACATATCCGGAACATGATAGCTAAGCGACTGGCCCGTCAAGCGCCTCTGTCAGTCCCTACAAATGAACTCTGGTCTTATATAGAAGCAGCCTGGCAGGCTATTCTCCAGGACGATATCAAAAACCTCTTTCATTCAATGTCACACTGTGTTGAGGCTGTTATTTTTGCTGGAAGTGACTTTACACGATACTGAGTTTTGAATCAAAAAAGTCTTGTATGGTACAAATGTAATCAGTTATCTCCTGTAACATGAGGAATCTTTCATATAAATTTCATTTGAATTGCCCGACTCTTTCTGGGCGTATCAATTTTCACTGACACCAGCGTATGTGTGAGCGATTTCTGTAAACTTCTTTTAAAAGCAGGACTTTATTACGTTGAAAGAGAGCTGTTGTAAATGAAGGATACTGCTATCTGCCAATTGAGTTGGTGAGGAGAACAGTTGCACATGAAGAGCAATAATGTGAAATATATGCCTAGAGATTTACATCCTTGGTAAATGTAAGCAAGGTATACGTGAGCAAATTTTGCAACTAGGAAAAGTAAAAAGTCTACTCCGGGCTTTTGAGTTGTGTTAGGTAACAGCACATGCGTTTTCACGGAATCGGAAGCTGTCGAAAGCTCACCTGTGATTTCCGAACTTAGAGCAAGAATTAAACGATCACTTTGAAATCTTCGACAGCAGACTACATTTAGTGTACTCGTATACAGCATCATGTGGTTGCAAAATAATCTTCTAAGGAGTCACAATACACTAGCGGAAAGTGAAAAAAGAACACCAAGAAGGAGACGTCTGTTACCAACGAAATTTATACAGCATAATAACGGAATACAGAGGATAACGTGATCAAAACATTATGGCAAAATACAGCTGTATTTGCTGGTAAACTGAAAAATAACATTTCCATGTAACATGCTTAGTACGAGGTTGAACCGCCATGAACTGCGTCACACTGTGCAATTCTGGCATGGAGTCTGTCGTACAGATGTTGGATGTAAGTTTGGGGTAGTGAGTTCCAAGCATCCTCAACCTGGCCGCGTAAATCGGAGATGGTCGTGACTAGCCGTGGAGACCAGATAAGTCGCTGTCCCACAAAATCCCACACGTGCTCAATGGGGGACAAATCCGGTGAACGTGCAGGCCATGGAAGTTGTCTCACACCCTGAAGTGCATGTTTCGTTGCACGTGCTGTGTGTGGGGGGTGCGTTATCTTGGTGGAAAACACCACGATGGACCGACCTTACAAATGGCACAACAACGGTCTGAATGATGTTGTTGATGTAGGAGGTGCTGTTTAACGTACCCAGTATAAACACTAGTTGTGTACGGGAGTGATAGCTGATCGCTCCCCACACCAGGAGACCAGGTGTAGGCCCTGTGTGTCGCTGTCGGATTCACGAAGGGTGGAGACGCCCCACTGTGCGTCTGCGAACACGCATACGGCCATCGGAGGCTCCCAAGCAGAATCTGCTTTCATCGCTGAACACGACAGATCGCCATTGCGTCCTCCACTGCAGACGTTGGCGACACCACAGTAGCCGTCCCTGACAGTGGGATGGAGTCAGAGGTACACATACCAGAGGCACACGTGCACGTAGTCCTGCATCCAGTAGACGATTGCGGATTGTTCGCACAGTCACCTCAGATGCAACGGCAGCTCGAATTTGCGTCGCAGTGGATGTTCTGCTTGACAACGCCACTCTTCGTATGCGTCGATCGGTCCGCTCATCAGTCCGTCTGTGACTCCCGGTTCCACGTCTTCTCGTGTGGGGATTTTTCTCGGACTATCTACGCCACCATCGTACCACCACCGATACTTCCCGTCCAATTCGCTCTGCAATACGACGATACGACCACCCGGCCTCGCGAAGTCCGGCTAGACGACCTCGCTCAAAGTCCGATAACTGCTGAAATCGTACACGTCTTCGATGTCCAGGCATTGCAGCTTCTTCAGGGTCTTCGCACGTGTCCGTACGCTGACGACTGATTACATTCACCTCGCCGTACTCCTTAAATACCACCGACGATAATTTGCATATTATGCCGTGCTGTGGCGCAAGCGCTCACCCGTTGGTCCCGAAATTAACATCACACCTACGTGAACTCGACCCCATTAACATATGTAAATTTCATGATCGTCCGCCAATTCCTTCTTGGTGTTCTTTTTTCACTTTCCGGCAGTGTATTATGACTGTTTATGTTGTGAGTAGTTGACTAGCCTTTTGCCCCGATAACTGCTTACACCCGACGTGGCACCGCGGAAACTACACAGCGGAATGTGTCTTCAATTATTTTGTACCTAATGTACAGAATGACAGTTCGGCGACGGAGAAAGGTCTTGCCGTCAAAAGGAAAGTGTGAATTTCTAAGGCATCGGACAGATGTTCAATGAGACTCCAGTCGGCAGAATTTGGTAGCCATGGGAGTGTATAAAATGCGTGGACATGGGTTTTGAACCATTCCTGTACAGTGAGGGCATTGTGACACTTGATGCTCTCTTGGTGTAAGAATCCATGGCCATCCAGATGCACGGACAACATTCAGAGCATACTTGACCACTGATATATCCCATAGTATCCAAAGAAAGTTTCAATAAATTATTCGTGATTGTTCCCAGTTTCTCGTACAATGGGAGATTATAGTTAAGAAAAATTTGAAAGAATGTTGAAATCAATTCTACATATTACCAAAATAATGTTTTGATTCCTATATTTAAAGACGAGATACCGTTGCTTTATCTACAGAGCCTTGAAATAGTAGAATTCCATCAGCATAAGGCTACTCGTCCATACATCCAAATCTACCACTCTGTTTCATGAAAAAATGAAAAATGGGACGGGTGTCGTGTCGATAACTTTCGCTCATATTCCTTCAAAGTCTCCCGATGTGTCACCAATGAACTATTCTGCCATCGGACTGCAAACATTGCGCTTTCTAAGCGCAGACCTAAAACAATAATTGGACTATGGAAAGTAGTGGAGGAGGAGTGGAATAAAATACCACTACCGATTTTAAGAAATGTGTTGTTATCTTGGAAATCTGGATGTAGGTTCATAGTCCAGAGAAAGGCTATCGGATAGAACACTTAAGAAAGAAATAATTTTATTTTAAACATTAATTATATTTCTGGAAAATCTTTCTGAAAATGTGGGAACACCAACTATATTGCACGACGGGAAATATTTATCTTACAACCTATTCCAAGGTAAATCTTACAGTTTCATAAATCCTTTGTTTGCATTGGATTCAAAGCTACAGTTTTCTAAATTGGAAACGAAATTATTATTTGCTGCTTTCTGAAGCATTTAACACTTCACACACCGTACGACTTAGTCTGCTTAATTCTGCTCATGAACAATTGGGCAAACAGCTGCATGGACAAATAAGGAAGATCGCAAACTTGTTGCGTCACGTTGTTACAATTCTAAATTTTAAAGAAATAGTTGAACTTCAGGAAATATTCTTTACCCTATTACGAAAGTAAACCATGGAATGTAAGATACTCTTTGCTGAAACGCACTTCTGTGTTCTTTTCTCTGGCCAAGAATCAGCTGGTATTAACTTGGGGGCATCATTTTTCGTTTGCTGACATATCTGTTTTCCACTCGTTTGAAAAGAAAGATGGCTTCAACAGAAATAATACAAAAATGACTTCAAGGAAACAGTAATACTGTAATACCTTCGTCTTCCTACTCCTCTGCTTTTCCCTTTCTTCGATCTTCTCTGTGCTTCTTCTTTATTACTATTTTTTATATTGCTCGTTGATGCTTTTTTTTCCCTGTGCTCTCTTTTTTCGGAGTTTGAAGTTCGTGTGCTTCCCATGTTCTTTCTGGCTTGTATTATGGCCTTGTGCTTGCCTCTGCAGATCGTGAACTGAAGGCCAACGTGTGGAATCAATAGAGCTTCATCTGACGTTTCACACTATCACTTCTCCGGGACAACTCTGCCAACAAGAAGTCCATTAATCGGAATTTCTGTTCCCACGGTTCGCTAAACGCCTAACGCTCCTCTCAGCATAACACTCTTTTTCATTTTTTCCACGCTTTATTCTCTCTCATTTCTCCTTTCCTCTCTCTCTCTCTCACTCTTTCTTTCTGGTGCTTCGAAAGAAAACTCTTTTCTTTTGCAAGGGGAAAACCTGCGACTTCGGATTCTTGCTTTGTGACGCTTCAGGCTGCGATGCCTTCTCTGATCGATCTATGGCACCTTCCTTTTTTTACCCCTCCTTCTCTATCCATGAAGAGCAGCATCAAAATGATTCATCCGATTCACATTGTGATCCAGACGAATAGTACTGATAATCCCCGAAATGGAAGGAGAAAAACTAGGATTAACTGCTGAAAGATGTTTCACCAAAGAGATAGGGGAAGTAAGTTCAGCCGAAAGGAGAAGGGGAGGGTTGAGGTGTCTTAGCACCGAAACTTGAGCAATGTTTGCTCAAAATGTCAAACTGTTTCTCAAAACAAATGGTTCAATGAAAGGAAAAAACCGATGCTTCAGAGCTCGATGAAATTTGTTCTGAGCTGAATATTCTACAAGTGCGAAAAAGTTCGATATTTCTTTAAAAGAACAGCAATTGAAAAGTAAATTTAAAAGACATGGAGTCTCTCAAGAAATATGTTTCGCTAAGGTGAAATAACCTTTACATCAGTTTTTCGCTTCGCTTCGAAACGCACTTTTTTGTTTGTTTCGGGGTTTTAACAACTGTCATGAGCAACACGTATTTTTATTGTTTCATTTCCCATGGACTGGTTATTTTGTTTAGTCACAAGGGTTAAAAATGATTCGGTTTTAGAAGGACAGCAATTTAAATTTGGTTACAGAATTCATAGTAAAGGACACATAATACACCTTCAGCTAGTTTGGTCTACTTATTTTGAATTTTTAAATTTTTTTCCATTACTAATTTTTATATGATATTTTTATTCTTTCCTTTTTATTCTCATTATTTTTATACTTTTTGGTGCTTTCTTCACACGTTTTTCTTTTTAAATAATCTTCTCATGTTTTTATCAATTATTAATTATTACTTTAAATGTAAGATAAGACTTTTTCCCTGCCTTTCACATATGGGTATATAGAGGGAGTTCCACCACAAATGAGACCTCACTGATGATGATGATGGTGGGCCTATCTGGGATGGTCCTCCTATATCTCCACATGAACCAGTTTCCCCCGACAACTCTTTAATTCCCGGCTCCTTCTGATTTTCTTCTTCCTACACTTACGTCTCCTGAAGCTGTGGGGATTCTTCCCTTGGTGGAAATTGCTGATGGTCCGTCGGGCCTGTCTGCTGCCCTAGTTGCGGCATCTTTACCTGCGCTTGCTGCCGAGTTTTCGTCAATAGATTTCTTTCTTCTCCTCAGTGCTCTGTTTCTCCTTTGTTGGAGGAACATTCACGCCCCTCTAGCAGAGCTTGATAACTTTCAGAACCGTGATATTTTCTGGACTTATTACTTCAAACGACGTTACTTGAGAACTCATCTACGATCACGTCCACCACGCCCAGCACTCCCGGACTTTGCCTTAAAATACAGGGTGATTCATAAAGAAGTATACAGTTTCAACGCGCTATAAAATAAGAACAATGTAAAATATTTTGTTACCTGTAACAGAATTGTAGGGGAATGTTTCAACTTTTTTTAGAGATAGTCACAGATGGTCTATGTGTTCACCCTTAGTCACACGACACTCATCGAGACGGTAATCCATTTCCACCAAAACGCGAGGTAAGATATCTGAATCAAGTGCAGCGATAGTGGCTTTGATACACTGTTTCAGCTCCTCTAAATCAACAGGAAGGGGAAGAGCGAATACCTTGTCCCTTACGTACCCCCCAAGGAAAAATTCACAAGGTGTTAAGTCAGGTCTTCTGGGTGGCCATTGGGTCAGTGGCATGTTGTAGTCCGCGACTTGTCCAATCCATCGGTGAGGAAGATGATCATCGAGATAATCTGGCGCGTCGCCTAACCAGTTGCGGTGGTGCACCATCCAATTGGAGAATAAAGTTGTCACTGTCGTCCTGCCACTGTGGCAACAACCAAAGACTTAACATATCCGGAAAAGAGCCTCCCGTAACAGTTTTCTCGTGAAAAAAGAAGGGGGCCGGTACCCAGACTTAACACCTTGGGACTTTTTCATGTGAGGGTACGTAAAGGACAAGGTATTCGCCCTTCGCCTTCCTGTTGATCTAGCGGAGATGAAACAGCGTATCACATCCACTATCACTGCACTTGATTCAGATATCTTATCTCGCGTTTGGGCGGAAATGGATTACTGGTTCGATGTGTGTCCTGTGACTAAGGGTTCACCCATAGAACATCTGTGACTGTCTCTAAACAAACTTAAAACATTCCCCTACAATTCTGTTACAGGTAACATAAAATATCTTACATTGTTCTTGTTTTATAGTGCGCTGAAACTGTATACCTCTTTATGAATCACCCTGTATACTGCAGATGTTTTTTCTTGAATATTGTGCGAATGTTTGTTATCTCGGTGATGTGGATCATCACGTATTTGATGTTGGTAATGTTGTTCAGATCTCTGCCCGTAAGAACTTCTGGAATTTCCTGTTCACGTTCCGTACATTACTTTCTTAGTCTTTTTATAATGTCCATCTTTTCAGGTCTTGAGTCTGGCGCTGTTTTGCCAAGCATGGCCCTTGCGCCATAAAACTCAACCAACCACCACAAATAACCATATGGGAAAATTAATAACAATTAATCTTGGCGTAGTTCGCACCTGGCTGCCTTACAGAAGGCCACGGAAAGGTGGCGGAGAACCGTTTCAGCAGATCAGGCTCAATCAGCATTCGTTATTCGGGATTCGAAACTGGTCCCATCTCCGACACATGGTCAAAAGCCAGCGCCTCAGGCAATTCGACCACCGGAACGGAGACGCACACTTCGCAATCTCACTGATCGGCGCAGTTCTGAAATTCTATTTAAAAAATCCGTTTCAATTCAATTTTAAATAAATGTTAGCCAGTCCTTTCTACTGTCAGCTTCGGATTCGATGTAATCGTCAAATTGCAACTCTTGGTATATGCAAGATACACTGAGAGATCACTGAATTATGGCAACCTACCAAATGCTTCGTAGGTCCTCTATTTGCCCTCAGTACAGCAGCTATCCGACGTGGTATGGATTCAATAAGATGCCGGAAGCAGTTGGGCGGTCTTACCAACCAAGCTGTGTGCTATGCGGCCATGAATGGAGCTGACTGGTGTATCCAGACGACTGATATGCTGTTTCATAGTGTTCTACAAGTGCTCTGTGCGCTCGATATAGGGCGAGTTCCAAGACCAATCGATATGTTGGGAGTCTGAACTGTTTTCCTCAAACCATTCCTGCACAACATTGTACCGGTTGCTCGGCACATTGTCATCTTGGAAGACACTGTCGCCATTCGGGGAAAAATCCAACATTGCTGGGTGTGCAAAATCAGTAAGCAATTCACTATAGTGGACACCTCTCATACGTTGTTCCACGTGAACCATAGATCCGAGTTCCTGCCAAGTAAACATGTTCCACACCATACAACCGCATCCACCATCTTGCACTGTGGAAATCATGCAGGATGGATCGAGTGCTTCCTGTTGTTTGCGCCAAATGCGTGCACGACAATCAACATACTGGAGTAAAAACTCTACTCATTATACTAGTACACTTCTTTTCCAGTCATACTTGCATGATCTTTCACCAGGCGAGTCTTTTGCGCCAATGAACCGTGGTTAGTAGAGGATGTCGTGTGGGTCGTCTCCTGTTACAACCCATACGTGCAAGCGTGCGACGCATGGTGATGACTGATACTGTTTCGCATTGACGACTGTTGTATTTGGTAGTCACTTTTTGGACCGTGCTGCGTCTGTTGTATTGGGTAGTCAATATTGTGAACCGTGCTGCGTCTGTTTTATTGGATAGTCAATTTTTGGACCGTGTTGCGTCCGTTGGCCTGTCCCTTTCGTCGGAACCGGCGCTCATCTCTGGCTTCAACCTTTCGCTGTCCTGTGCAGTTTTACACACTCGTCGTTGTTTGACTATTTTCACACCAGTACTGATACATTTTAACTACGGCGGTTCGCGAACAAGTCGTTTGGGAAATCAAGGCATCTGCACTCCAAACTCCCACAATCTGCCTTTTCTGAAAGTACGATAAATATTTCCGTTTACCCATCACGCTCCGAATTTTACTACCTATAGCTCCACTCACACATTATATATGCTGGTCGAAATTAAGTGATCACTCGGTGCATGTCACAAAGAAAGTGGGTACTTGATGTATTAAATTTGCTATTTTTTAAATAATGCTTATTATGCTGGTTATCCTGGAATTGGTCTAAGTTATACAATTATTTACTATTATTTTGCTTTCTACTTTGAACTACTACCTTACCCATTTATTTCTCTAATCATCGTCTTCCTTTTGCATCATTTGATTCCCTTTTTCGTTCGAGTCCCGGGGGCTCCTAGAGTCACGTCTGCTTAGTATTTCGTTACCTCCAAACCTCCCTCTCTCTTCGATCCCCTTCCTGTTCCTTCCTGCGTCCGCTCCTAACCACCGCTTTCAAGAAAAGGAAACTTTGCTCCTCAAAATCAATAAAATAATTACGTAGTCTGGGTTCGATTTCCTTCACCGTGTAACTGATCGCTGCTGAAGAAATGGTTTTGCAAGAGTGGAATAAAGCAATAAACACTTAGCCAATGCACAATGCTAGATTGCCCAGGGAAACGTTCTTTGATCTCTTACTAATGATGATAGCCTCTGGTGAAAGGCCCATGAAAAATTCGTCGAGAAGAAGGCTATCTATGCTGACTGCAAGATGAAAGCAAAGAAAGTCCTACAACTTATTAAGTTCTTGAGAACGAATAATTCTTAAATTCTGTATAACATTAAAAAATATGACCATTTTAATGTAATTATTTACTTTTAAAATTTTGAGAGTGAGCGGAATACAAGAGGACTACATATTTTCTAACCTTAAAAACTGTAAGCAATTTATAACAAAAACATGAGATAATAATACCGAATAAATAGACGAACACATTAAAAATGATATTTTTATTCACTTATATTTAATTATAAATAAAGAGTGTCAAAATTTAACTCACAATTTTTGCCGTAAAAATACTGATTTAAGGTGCGTAATATCATTGTGGGAAGGATATACAAGGAGTGTTCAAATGAAAAGGTACGAAACGACACTGTGGGTATAAATGAAGACTTTATTCAAAGTATACACTATAGGCCGTAGCACAACGATCCTATTGATTAACGAGCCGAAGGATTCCTTGTTCCCAGAATTCCTGTGGCCGTGACGAGACCCAGTCCTGCACAGCGTCCTTGAGTTCGTCGTCCGAGTGGAAGTGCTTCCCTTTCAGATGTTTTTTCAGGGGACCAAACACATGGAAATCGCAGGGCGACATGTCCGGGCTGTAGGGCGGATGGTCAAGCTGCTCCCACTGGAACTTGGCCAGTTCCACGTGTGTGACCCTGGAGACGTGTGTACGCGCGTTATCATGGAGCAGAACCACACCCTCCGTGAGCAGCCCCGGTCTTTTGTTCTTGGTGGACCTGCGTAGGCTTCGGAGTGTCTCACAGTACACATCGGAATTAATGGTTCGTCTGTGCTGGAGGAATTCAACAAGTAGTGGACCTTGGACGGCGCTCTTTATAAGAGCTCTGCTCTCTCCTGCGCATGCGGGCGCCCGCGCATGCTCCGATCCACGCCGGCGACTCCAATCGCATGCCTAGATGTGTCGTTACGTTCTCCCATAGCGGCATAGGCAAATATGTTAATGGTTACGTTCTTATGACGTTTCGTACCTTTTCATTTGAACACCCCTAGTAATAAAATAGTTTGCCATGTGTTGCAAATGAAGAAGAAACATCAGTGGTTGCTCCTGTGGAACCGTGCATAAATGTTATGAGAAGTGAACAAATGTAAATGACAAAATTAGAAAAAAGACAAGATTAGATTTTAAATAGCCAGAAGCAGCCTCCATTTTTTCATAATATTCCTACTTTCCGGAGAGGAATTCTGATAAATGTTTTTCTTTCATTTCTCCTGGAGAAATGAACAACAATAGTAAGCAGCTGTTATAAAAAAGATTTCTTGCACAGCAAAACATGTAGAACATTTCCATTAAATGCAATGTGACGAAAGACGGTATTGCTAAATCTACATTTATAAGTTTCCTGCGTTATTAAAACGTTATCTTTACAATAGCAGTAGGCTTTGCTTCTTTCTCTGTGGATTCTGTGTATGCAACTCCTTTTGCCAACAAAAGAAAGCATTTTTATACTAATAGTGTAGCAATTGTTCCTCATTAGAACACTTACACGTAGATAAATTTTATGAATGAATATTTGATTATGAATAACATCTCTACGAAATTGTTACATTATAAAAAACAAAGACATCGCTCTTTCGAAGTTTCATCAACACATAGTAACCGAAAAATTGTTATCTGGTCACCGCTGGGGATCCGAATCCCAGATCTCTCTATGTCTAGCCGAGCGCGTCAGCCTTTACAGGATTTTTCGCGTTAGACTTACGGGATTTGGAGTGTTTTAGCTCCGTGAAACCAGAAAAACCTTTTTCACTATTCACAGGAAAAACATATGCTGACCTTCGTGCTCTATGGAAACAATTAAAGGAAATTTTTATTCTTGAAAATATCCCGAATCATGATAAACCAAAAGATATCTACAAAGCTCTAAATTTAAAAATCAAACAAAATTAGAAACTATACTAAACACATGACATATAAAATCATTTGGAAACAGCAAATACAAATAAAATTGAGAACGCACAATTCACAAGTTAAATTTTAAAATATCGCATAGCATCGTTCAAAATCGTAAATAGCTGCAAAAAATTAATTTATCAAATGACCCATACTGTAAATACTGTGGACTTTTAGAGACAGCTGAACACATATTTGTAGAATGCAACATTGCAAAATATATTTGCGTTCGGTTATATACACTACTGGCCACCCAAAATGCAACACCAAGAAGAACCCGAGTTAGCAAAGCCAGATTTACTGGACATATAACAAGAGATGCAAAGATGAAACGATTGAGCTTACTGGCCCGTGCGACTTGCGGAACACGCAGACATCAATAGTTCGTGTGGCCCCCATGGCTGGAAATAACGGCCGCTACACGCCGCGGCATTGAACGAGAGAGGCTTTGGGTGTGGGCTTGGGGTATGTCGGTCCAGGCTGCTTCCACACGTTGCCACAGTTCATCAGGCGTAGCCGCGAGTGGAGCTTGGCGGGCCACTCGGTTGTCGATCAGCGACCACACGTATTCGATGGACGACATATCGGGAGAACAGGCGAGCCACGGCAACAGTGACACCTGGTGGGCCGTGAAGAATTGTTGCACGATGCGTGCCATGTGCCGGGGCGCATTGTCTGTTGAAACGTGGCCGCTGGCAGATCCTGCAGGTAAGGGAGGACTACAGACTCCAAAACGCTGGAGATGGTGCGGTGGCTGTTGAATGTACCGGCGATGCGTACCAGAGGGGTGCGGGTGTTATATCCAATTGGGTCCCAAACCATAACGCCTGGCGACGAACCGGTATGGCGATGTATAATGCAGGCGTCATACAGTCTCTCGCCACTGTGCCTCCAGACGGGGATCCGACCATCGTGGTGTTGTAGGCCGAAGCAGGATTCGTCGGAGAAGGCAATGTCGCTCCATTCCGTAGTTCAAATTCGGCGTTTAACGGCCCACTGCCGCAGCACTCGCCGGTGGTGTAAAATCAATGGTAATCGGAGCAATGGTCGCCGTGTGACAATTCCCCGCTCCTGCAGACGACGTCGACCGGTACGAGCTGACACAGGTTGTTGTGCAACACATCCTCATTCCTGCGCTAACGTTCGTATGTGGCGGTGCGAGCCGTCAATGCCCGCCACACAACATGCCGGTTTTCTCGTTCAGTGGTGTGCCGCGGCTGCGGCAATCGCTCACGTCTGCCCGTCCGTCCCTCTTGCATCTACCAAATCCATACTCGTTTCACTGTGGCTGGATGTCGTCCCACACGGGTGCCGATGTCTCGGTACGATAAGCCGCTGTCGCGATAAACCACTGTCGCGATAAACCACTATTCCTCCTCTGTCGAACTCCGAAACGTGCTGGAATGACTGCCGTATTCTGCGACGAGGCATCACGAAGCTTCCCACGCACAGGTCCGGCAGCACAACACAATTCCACTACTTACACCCCGCCTTCTGTGCACCCTTCTTATAGTGCTTTTCGGTGGCGTGCTGGTCACACATGATTTTCCATATGCCCTGCAATGCTAATCGTTTGCATGTCATCTCGCGGGCGATTCGCATGCTGCGAATTTCAGGCCAATCGGATGCTTCCTTATTTGACTTGCATTTTGGGTGGCCAGCAGTGTAATTACTTAAAATAACAGAAGATTTAAATAATAGTCAAGTTCTATATCATTTACCATTAAAATATAGTATTTTAAAAAATAATAATAAGACCGTTCACTATTTAACATCCATAACGAAATATAGTTTTTGGAGAAATAGAAACTTAATATCTTATAACCACAAATATCGAAATGCAGAGCAAATAAAACTTGCAATTAAATGTGATTTTCGACGAGTATTAAGATTTAAAACTAGAAAATATGGAGTAAATAAGACTTAAAAAAACGGATACCATTAAAATCAGTGGTTTACAGAAAATGAAATAACGTTCTCAGTAAATTATTGAAATAGGATAATATAAATTATGAAAAATAATATAAAACTTGAATTTTATAATAGGATCCAAAAACAAACTTTTATGTTGCGAATCTTTAATATTTCTGTGACAACTCTTTTCAAATCTCTACCATCTTTCATTATTTTTTCTTTTATATTTATTTTTTCCCCTTTTTTAAAGAATCACTTCACTATAGGACTCTTTCTAGTGCTCCGAGTGATTATAAATTAATTGTATGAAACCTATTCCAGGTGTTTCTTCCTGGTCAGGCTTCCCCCTACCCCTCCCCCACAACGTTGATGTGAAAGATCTGTATGAATGAATAACCTAAATAAGTATTACAAATTTTATGTAAATTTTTATTGGATCCATAAGAACTTAGATTTTGTAGTGTTTGAGAAGTGTATTTCGGTTTGTGTTCCTTTTGGGGTTCATTTTTAACCTGGAACCTATTATTTTAAAATAATTGTGATAGTTTTATCGAAATAAATAAGTGGCCTCTATAAAATTTAAATTACTTAATGAGTAAATGTTATAAAAGAGTGTAAAAGTTGTGTATAAAAGTGAAATAGGAAAGAAAATCATAATACCTTAACAATTCTTTATTAATCCCACATGGTCAAATTTTAATAAAATCTGGCATGCGGAATAAATAAAGAAACGCAGATTAATACTAGTTGCATATGAATGTATGGCACCTCTATTCATAGTTTACTGTGAAAATACCTTTTTTACTGGTCTTACAGAGGTTATTATTCAAAACAGTTGGTGGTCAAATTTTCGAACTAAAGCCTAGTTCATCATCAGGACTACGTCACTGAAGTAGTTTCTGCCACTGAACTACTCCAGTGACGTTGTCCTGATGATGATGAACTAGGCTTTAGTACATCAGGACTACTAGGCAATTACATCAAGACTACGTTACTGAAGTAGTTGCTGCCACTCAATTGATTGGCAGCAACTACTCCAGTGACGTCCTAATGATGAACTAGGCTTTAACCTCTATAAGACCCGTTAAAAATTTATTTCCACAGTAAACAAATTAATAGGAATATAAACCTTTGTGGAATGTATTTGTAAGAAACAAGAACGTTTCCAAGAACAGTTTTCAGATATGTCTTAAAGAAAAGTATTTAATCAGTGCTGCCTTTCCATTATGCATCTGGCAATGGACCTTCACTACAAAAGAAATATATAGGCTGTACAAAACTCCAAGAAGCATGCAGAGATGTGTGATGGATGTAACCGACAAATACAGTGAAACGAACTTAAGGATCGAGAAAGTGACAAGACAGGATCACAACTTGATCAAAGCCAAGACTTCAAGGGCCAATGTCCTGGACATATCGCCAGAAGAACTGATCGGTTTTAGACAACTGAAATACTAGACTCAATACTAAGGGATAGGAAGAGATCCAGTAGAAATCTAGGTTGAAGATACGTGGACAAATTCGAAAAGCATGTTGGAGTGACGTGCAAGAGAAATGCTCAAGACCGAAGTTCTGGAAATGATTTGGTGAGACCTTCACCCAGCAGTGGATTTAAAATGTCTATTGATGATGTTATCAATGTGTGTGTGTGGGGTGGGGGTGCACGGGGGGAACACAGACGAAAGTAGTTCATATGTCTTCCCTAGACATTCTATTCCTGTTTGTCACACTTCTCACCTAAAACCGTAAGACTTATCAAACACCACTGGCTATATATCAATTATAGCAGTTAACTCCAAAGGGCGAGATACAAAGTGAAACAAGAATCCAAATTTTTTGGTTGCTGTGTGTTGCTGAAAACGTGGAAAGAGCGATGACTTTGTTTATTCACTAACGCCACGTATTTTGAGCATTTTCAATTTAACTGCTATAATTAATACATAGCTAGTGCCGTTAACGCCCACCAGATGGAGACGTCTCAGTCGCTGAGCCCATCTTACGGATTTATGATGTCAGAAGCTGACAGAAAAACACACATAACGCCGTGAATTGCTGGCCACCATGGTGTAAGGCTAACGCGCTCGGCTAGATATCGAGAGATCTGGGATTTGATTTCCCAATAGTGGCCGAATAGCAATTTGTCGGTTGCTGTGTGTTTCTAAAAACGTGGGAAGAGCAAAGTCTTTGTTTATTTATTGGAAATCACTTTACTGCGTTGAGTTTGGTGTTGGAAAGTAGTGTTTATATTACTTAAGTGAGACAAGGTATTCAGTCGAAACTTCGGATATTCAATCAAAATCGCAAAAGATATAGGGTGCTTCTCACGAAATAAGAAAGTCGTTCTGTTTTTATAACGGACAGAACAGAAATGTTGAGACTGTTGAGCGACATTGTGTATATTAGTGTATTGGACTGTATATGACATTCCTAATACCTCCCATTGAGAACAGAAATAATTTAAATTACTCGCTGCCACGCAACACTAGGATAACTCGCCTAATATATCTAATAATAATCCTAATCAGCGAAAAAGATAATTATTTTGCAGAAAGAATGAGATGAAAATACAGGGTGTGACAGAAAAACGGGCGTTTTTTAATGCAACATAATTTATACTTTTTTATGAGAAAAGAATGACAAACTCATCCATCACACCCTGACATATTGCCATTTGTGAAATATGCGTAGTCATGTTCATGTTTTGAATATTATGTCCAGAAGATGGCGAGCATTTCGTCGTCTGCACTCGGATTTCCTACGACGGAAATCGTCAATGGCATGTTCCAACATCTCAATAGGAATGTTTGGGACTTCTGTACGGATGTCACACATGGTGTCTGTGGAGACTGTGTTGCCGCTGAAGTCCAAAACATTCCAACATCTCAATAGGAATGTTTTGGACTTCAGCTGCAACACATTCACTATTTTTGTAAGATGCCTTAACAGCTGCAGCACAGTCACAATTTTTGTAAAATCCCTTAACAGCTGCAGCACAGTCACCATTTTTGTAAAATGCCTTAACAACTGCAGCACAGTCACCATTTTTGTAAAATGCCTTAACAGCTGCAGCACAGTCACCATTTTTGTAAAATGCCTTAACAACTGCAGCACAGTCACCATTTTTGTAAAATGCCTTAACAGCTGCAGCAAAGACACCATTTCTGTAAAATGACTTAACAGCTGCAGCACAGTCACAATTTTTGTAAAATGCCTTAACAGTTTCAGCACAGTCACCATTTTTCTAAAATGCCTTAACAGTTTCAGCACAGTCACCATTTTTGTAAAATGCCTTAACAGCTGCACACAGTCACCATTTTTGTAAAATGCTTTAACAGCTGCAGCAAAGACACCATTTCTGTAAAATGACTTAACAGCTGCAGCACAGTCACAATTTTTGTAAAATGCCTTAACAGTTTCAGCACAGTCACCATTTTTGTAAAATGCCTTAACAGCTTCAGCACAGTCACCATTTTTGTAAAATGCCTTAACGGTACAGCATGTTGAGCTCCACTCTACCGATTCATATCTGCAAATGGCGTCCTTTGGTTAAACGAAGGACGATCCATACATCTTGCCAACATCATTAGGGAAACTGTCGCGAAAAAATAGGAAACGCCCGTTTTTCTGCCACACCCTGTGAGTTG
The DNA here is from genome assembly GCA_039090855.1 of Macrothele yani. Taxonomy (NCBI): domain Eukaryota; kingdom Metazoa; phylum Arthropoda; class Arachnida; order Araneae; family Macrothelidae; genus Macrothele; species Macrothele yani. Next base: position 184,172,632 of record CM076990.1, on the reverse strand, counting down.
CAATTTATATAACCTATGTAAGGATGGAAAGCTTGTACCATTATGTGTTTAATAACCAGAAAACGCAAGCAACACTTCATATCGATTCCTTGCAGCAAGGACATTTTCTCCCAATTCATATTTCCTTAATGTTATCCATGCACGCTTTTACATTTCTTACTTCCATGGAGACAGTGGCTTCTTTGCCTTCAAAGATTGTTTTATCAAACTTAAGAACAGAAGCTATAGTACCTAAATTAGTTATCCTTCGTATGGGAAAGACAGTTGATTAAAATTTTCACACGTTTACGTGGATATTTTTCTGGTTCAACCTTCCTCAAGGGCTGTTCTTAAATTTTAAAAAGCTCTACTTAATGAATTACAAAACGTTTAGTATCCCTATTCATAGACATATGACCACTTCTAATCGAGCATGTGTAGTGAAGAAATAATGCAAGTCTACCCATATTTGCATTAATGATCACCGCAACAAAGCAGAAAGTTTTCTCAAAAAAAAAAAAAGGATGTATTCTACCCTGAGAATAGATTTAAATTACCTTAAATGCCTTTATCCTGAGATGCGCTAGATAACCTACTCAGCTGAAATTCTAGTAAAACAAATCGTACTCAGTTGAAAATTAAGGTTTTCGTGTTCAAAAACTGTAATGTGGGCTATAATCCGTTCGAAATTGGTTTTCCAGTTGAAAATGTGGAAATGTGGGTTATCCTCATTGCGAAATGAAAGTTTTCCAGTTCAATGACAACCTCCGAAGATTTCATTGAGCGTTTTAAAGAGCTTCGATTTACTAGGAAATTAAATGTCAATCAATTTTTAAGCTATTTTTCATGCAGTCTTCGTTTTTCCCACCAACCCGCATGATGCAATCTACGTATCACAAGAGAATGGTAGCTGTAGCTCACTTATGTGAAAAACCCAATTTGTCCGAAATTTGGAATAATAGGGCACATTTTCGTATAGCTACCGTTTTTATTCTGATTATATTCGGAGCGCCTTCTTTTCACGTTCCTTTTTAGCACGTCTTTTCTAAAAAACGTAGGTGCTTGGGCCATCACAGTGTCTGTCCGTTAGTTTGTGGACACCATATTTCTGCATATATTTGTCCGATTTAAAAAAAATTATTTCTTCATTGGGAAGCTTGAGAGGTGAGAACGATTATTCCTGTTCTTTGATTTTTTTACGACGAATAACTTCGCTACTAGAGGGTGTAAATGCAGATACTAAAAGATTTAAAATACATTTTATTCCGCATAATTGCCCCTTAACATCCGATTGAAAATGTTATTTCTTCCCTTTGATATCATTTATAACGAAGACCATGTTGGGTACACTTTCTTTTTCAAGTTACGCAAGTTTTTCCGCTAGGAGCATAAAGTCAAATTCCGATTTCCCCAATATCCCTGCCTTGAGAAATCCGATTTGAATAATACTTTTACATCACAAAGAGCTCCTGGTAGGAAATGTTCTGCATGTAATTTCTGATTTCTGGTTAAGAATGGTTATTTTTGTTTCTGATGCATTTGCAGCAAAATCAGAGTTCCTGATCACTCGATTAAAAATATTCTTTCGCAGTCAGATATCGCTCATCACGATAAACGCTTTGGAAATACCTTCTGCTTAAAATAGTGCATAGGTTTTCTTTCATGACCGTAGATGTATATCTGATTTTTGTCAATAACGTGCTTCTAATTGTCCTATTTAAAATATTATTTCTTTGTTGGAAATGTTTTCAGATGAGAAATGTTTTGCATATAATTTCAAAATTTTCCTTAACGTACAAGTGTACCACTCGAGGGCATAAGTTAACTTTTCCATTTGCAGCATATTACCAGCAATATCTGAGCGTCTAAAAATCCATTTCTAAAAAATTTTGCTTCGATAAATTACTACTAACTGCCAAAATATTTTATGTGCATTTACTGTCAGAACTAATGCTACGTTTTCCAGCTGGAGGGCGCAAATGTTAAATCTATTTTAGTCAATATATCTGCTTCTAGAAAACCGATTTAAAATATTCTTCAAACGCCGTGTAAGATTTAACTAAATTAACTCATGGAACACTTTGTCAGTATTCCTGGGAATTTTGTAGTTCACAGTTCTGGCTCTAGGTGGTGATACTGTGCATTTCTGTTTGCAGCTAGACTATCTACCAACAAGTAATTGGACACCCCTGCAATCGACGATATCTGCGGTCCTGATACACGTCACGGCGGCCGCCGTTAAATATCGTGTGGGAAACAACAGCACAACCAGTCGCATGCAAGATGCCACGCAGCTCGGAGCTCTCTGATTTCGAGAAAGGTGTAATCGTCGGGTATCACAGAAATGGCCGATCCATACGTGACATATCCAGCGAGTTGAAGTACCCAAAATCGACAATGGCCGACGTGATTGGCAAATGGAAGGTGAGAGGTGACTGTCGGAATGTGCCCCGACCCGGCAGACATACAAAACTGGGTGTTAGAGACCGACGGGTGCTAGCCAGAGAAATTCGGAAGAACCGCACCAAATCGATGGGCCACATCCGCGAGGAGTTTCAACAGGCATCCGGGAGTGTTCTTTCGATGAATACCATCCGTAAGGAAGCCCATCTGCTCGGTTATCATGAACGTGCTGCCGCCCACAAGCCTTTGATCTCCAAGTCCAATAGCGCTGCTCGGCTAACGTGGTGCAAAGAACGTCGACAGTGGACCGTTGAACAGTGGAAACGGATTCTCTGGAGCGACGAATCAAGATTCACCCTCTACCGTTCGGATGGTAGGGTCTGGGTTTGGCGTCTGCATGGAGAACGCCTCCTGCCGGAATGTATTGTGCCAACTGTGAAGTTCGGCGGCGGTGGAATTATGCTATGGAGGTGTTTCTCCTGGTATGGCACGGGAACCTTGGTCGTAATTCCTGGTAGACTCAACGCCGTGACCTACTACACCATTTTGAATGACCATGCGCTTCCTACGCTGTGGCAGTTTTACGGGGTGGACCCATGTTACTTTCAGGATGACAATGCCACCTGTCATGTTGCGAGGTCCATCATGGCTTGGTATGGTGACAATGGGGTTAATCGAATGTACTGGCCTGCGCAAAGCCCGGATCTTAACATTATCGAGCACCTCTGGGACGAGTTGGAGCGTCGATTTAAGGGGTGCCCCGACCGTCCGAAATCGGTGAAGGAACTGACCTGTCTTCTCCAAGCCGAGTGGAAGAAAATACGGCTAGCCGTCGTACAACGTCTGGTTCAGAGTATGCCCTGGAGGGTCGCAGCTGTAATCGCCGCTCGTGGAGGCCCCACCAACTATTGAAGGTGAATAAACTTCGTTTTCCTTTGCTATCACAGGTGTCCAATTACTTGTTGGTAGATAGTGTATATCTCTGCTCGCAAAAATCCTGTTGAACATTTTTCTTTTGTTTTACTTTATGCCATTCGCTACAGTAAAGATCGGAGATATGATTTTCATTAAATTCCCCCGCTGGGTGTCAGAAACGTTAAAATATTTTTCTTGCTATCTCTGCTTCCAGGAGACGTATTTGAAAAATTATTTTTCCTTAGCATAACCTCTGTATGAAAAATAACTTTCACATATTTTCTACTTTTCCATTATTCAAAATTCTTCCGCTAGGGGAATTAAGTTGAATCATGTTTTCCGCTATATTTCTTCTAACTGTTCGATTTGAAAATTTATTTTTTGCTGATACTTGCTTCAGCTATGAGAAACTTTCTGTGCGAAATTTGTTCATTTTCGTAACATATTTTTCATCGGCAAGAGGGGATAAAGTAATTGCGTATCTACTTCTAGATGTCTTATCGATTGTCGAAATGTGGTTGATTCCGTTTATTTATTTATTTGTAATGGGCTCTATTCACTATGAATAACTTTGAAATATCTTATTTAAATCGTAAAAGATCCAAAAAAAGAAAGTTGTCGTGTGACGTACTTGCACCGCAAGACGCATATGAGATAAAGGCAGATAGCAGTGAGAGCACATGTTCGAGTAGCTCAGTTGGGAGAGCGACTTACTCCGGAGTGAGGGGACACGGAAAAACTTGTATTTTATAGTCGTCTTTCTTGTTTGATTTTTATATGTGTGAGTGGTAAGATAGTATGTTATAATGCAACGTTACTCATTAGCGTAGAAAAACTTTAATTTTTTTATACTCACAGGCCAGAGTTATGCGGTAATTATGTGTTTTCCAGAAAATATGTGCTGTAAATGTCGCTCTTTGAGTCAAGTCATTCATAACCTAAATAACTACTTACTTCAATAGGATCTCTTTGAAATAAAAACTAGTACACACTAATAGCTTATTAAAGCGACACAAAACTCCACGAAAAATGTATTTTTCCATAAACGAACAACTGCTGCTTATAAATATTGCTAAACAATAACCGGTAACTGTGTAATTAAATTAAATATGCTTCATACAGCATGTATTTGGTTAGGAGATATATTTTCTTAAGCATTTAAATTTGCATTTTTACGTCAATGCACCACGAAATGAATTCCTCTGTGAGGCACGGAATGAACTTCTGAATTTCTCCACGTGTCGTGGCTGCTAAAATTTCTAATTCATAATTTGCATTTCAAATTACACATCCAGAGCCTTCTAAAACATCTTAATTCATTTCATATTTTGTGAGTAAATTATATTAATACCAGACGAAAGTTTCGCACCATACGCACGCGTTCTCTCCTTTTAAGAAGCGAAAGAAGCGCACGACGAAATATAACAGCTCCCAAATGCCATCTTTAGCAGATATCTGCATGTAATTAAATGAGATGATGCCTGAACATTTATGCACATATGTGTGACATTCTTAATAAAACTGAAAAAAAAACTGAGACATCTTATGCCTCTTTTTAACTCTAACTGCATGTGTTAAGTACTTCAGTGATTATAGCAAATGCTTCAACATCCGAGTTATTCTTTACTGTATACACACATCTCGTAATGAGAAACTGTACATTACCACCTAAAAATATGATTCTTCATGCGCTAAACTAAGTGTATGTCCTAAACCAAGCATCCACTAAACGAAGTGTAGAAACCGTGCCTTAGTAATGATAATACTTTTGGAATCTGGTAATTTGCGAATTTTTTGGAGGAGGATATAAACTTTGTGACATTCAAATTGCAAAGCGCTGAAGAAACTGGAATGTAATAACATTCTTAGAATTGTTAGGTGCCACAGAGGTGACGCACATATATTAAGACGACAAAGTTGCCGCGTTTCGCTTCATCAGTGTGGTTAAGTAGGGAGAACAGCTGGCTCCGGAGCGAGGAGGCTTGGTTTCGAATACCATCAACCGCAAAAAGGGTTTTCATTCACGTTGGTGCCCGAACTTAAAAATGAATCTCCTGGCCGTGTGGGTTCTTTAAAAAAAGTGCGTTATATTTCTTTCACAAATTGCCGGGTATCAGTGAGAACTCCTTCAACAGCGATCTACTTCAAGCATGTTATACCAGCTGACCCAGGAACCAACGATTCTGTCCCAGCCCTTTCTCAAGGGGGGGGGTGTATGTGGCGTACTACGGAGATTAGGAACATGTCAAGACGGCAAAGTTGCAGAGATAAGCTTCGTCGGTGTAGTTTAGTTTGGGAAACAACTGTTTGCGGAGCGAAGAGGCGTGGTTTCGATTTTAACCACAAGCAAAAAGAATTTTCTTCACAGAATAATGAGAGTAAAGGAGGTAAAGAATACATGGTAAAATTTGCAGATGGTAATGAAGATATTTATGAACACAAAATGATGCATACCCTGATTATATCAATATGATGTACAGCCACCTTAGTTGCGGACGCACTCAAATAAGCGTCTCGGCACAGAATCGTACATCTGGCGAATGCCTTCCTGCGGAGGTCCGTGATGGCTATTGGAGGGTCTATAATTGACATCCAATCATGGCTCACATATGATCGACATGAGGTCCAGGCTAAATAAGGCAGCAGATCCGCACCACAAAGACAAATATAGGAAACTCATACGGCATGTGTGCGGGCGTTACGAAGCTTAAAATGGCGTTATGAACACCAGAAAAACAGCAGAGAACGAGGGTTTCTGAAATCCCAGCGAGGCCTTAGTTGGCCACTTGATTCAGCATCGCCTGTGGCCGCAGATCCGTCATCGAATCTTTACTTGCAGACGTCTGCTTCCTCGATGCTATGCGGAAGTATCGCAAGGTGTCGCAATACATAAAACGCCTTGAGAATGTATTGAGGAACCACTTCTTACTCCATAATGCATTCTTGGGCGCGAGGATGCACGGACCAAATTTTACAGAGCTGCTTTTATCCTGGGCTAAGAATTTCTTTCGAATCCACCAAGAACTGCACACCCCTCAAATATAAGTGCACACTGTCAATTCATATTTGAAGAGGCCCCAAAAGCGGCCGTGGGCCAGTTGCGTTGACCCTATGCAATAGGAGTCTCACTAGGTTCAAAGGACTGAAAACGCGTTCTGAATTCCCGCACATCAGACCCGAGTGACAGGTATCTGCACGGGCCGACGATTGGTGGTCTGGCATCGAAAATTCTTGTGCAAACGGTACCAAATGCACCAGCACGAGAGCCCGCCGACAAAGTCTTACGTGGATTAGATTCCAATATCATATTTCACACTATAATATCCGGAGGGTGTAACTTATGGCGTTTCGGAATTGCTTTGAGTTTACTGCGATCACTACGTCATCGCCACCCGTGTATGCACCGATCATCGGGTGCCAATCAAAAGGTGGATTCATCATGAAGAACATTTACTGCCATTATTTGCCTTCAGTGCGAAGCCATTACAGACGTTGTTGAAGATGCGCGCCGGTCAGTGGCAATCGATTCACCAGCTGTAATGTACTCATCCTCCTCTGCACACACACCCGCCAGTCGAAGTACGAAGAGAAAAGTAATAGTCTGAGAAGGTTAAAACTATTTGAATGACCTTGCTTTAGATGTGGTGTGAACTAGTTGACAAAGAAGATGATCCTCTCATTCTGCTGTCGTCTGTCGTGTTCTGCTACTAATTCGATGGGTATTCTAATCTTTCTTCAGATACTTCCATCAATATCGGGGCACTGAGCTACTGTCGTACTTACTTCTATACGAAGAAGCACCGTCTAGTCTCCCGAGAGTTGTGTTACATTACGAAACGACCAAGCAGTCCCTCGAAAGTTCTGCTACACGACAAAGCGACCATTCTATACTCTTGAAAGTTCTGTTACACGACAAAGCGACCAATCAGTCTCTTGAAGGTTCTGCTAAATGGCAAAGCGATCGTTCACTCTCTCGAAAGTTCTGCTCCACCACGGAAAGACCATTCTGTCTCTCAGAGGTTCTTTCACACGACGAAGCAAACAACCAATTTCTCAAAAGCTCTGCTACATGGCAAAGCAGCGATCCTGTCTCTCGGAAGTTCCGCTCCACGAAGAAATGATTATTCCATAAGTACTACACAACAGAAGTTCTGCTACACGACAAAGGGGCCTTCCTGTCTCTCAAAAATTCTGCTACACGACGGAGGAACCGTCCCGTCTCTCAAGAGCTTTGCTACACGATGAAGCAACCAACCCGTCTCTTGGACGTCTTTCTACATGACAAAGGGACGGTTTCGTCAGTCAGAAGTTTTTCTACACGATGAAAGGACCTTCCCGTCTCTCGAAAGTTCTGCTGCACGACACAGCGACCATTCCCTCTTTCGGACGTTCTCACGACAAAGGAACCATCTCTTCTTTCGAATGTTCTCACGACGGAGGAACTATCTTTTCTTTCGGATGCCAATAGTCCACACTCTGATGAAGTCGCCAAGCTGCTGATGTCTATGCCAAAAGTTATGTCTTGACATTCTCGGTAACGTTCCTACACTTTGAATTCAGACAATTCTTGCGATAAAAGGCGTCATTACTTCTCGCACACACGCGTTGCTTTCAACTCCTCAATCTCTTCACCTGTGTTACTATCAGTCGAAACTTCCTCTCTAATATACCCTTGTTTTAATACTGGCGCAATTCATCTGCCTGCCGATTTTCATGTACGAGTGTCAATCAAAAGTAATGATAATCAAAAGTAAGTTGTGGTGACGGAAGAATGCCTCCCCCTTCACCACAACTTTATTAATGACCAAATCAAAGCAAAAGTTACATAGATTATAGCATTAAGTATCCTATACACGAAACTAGTGTTCCACATAGTCACCATTATACGCCAGCGTTGAATCCAAATTTGAAATTAGTTTTGGAAACATTCTGGAGTTTGCTGCCGGACCCATGACTTCACAAAGGATTTAACTGCATCCAAATCGTCGAATCGGAAACCATATAGGCTGGCCTTCATAGGCTCAAACAAGTAGAAGTCACAAGAGGTTAAATTAGGGCTGTAAGGTGGATGCGGCACCACGGACCAGTCCCTTTTGGCAACCGCCTGGGTTGCGAAAAATGACGTGTGTGGTATTGCATTACCATGATGGAGTTGTTCGGAAATGAATGTTTTATACGGTCACTTCTTTCTGATGGCCGTAATGTTGGTTTCGCTGTTGATTGTGCGCCGCTCCTCCAGAAAGTCAATGCGAATAACGCCCTGTGTGTCCCAAAACACTGTTGTTGTCACTACCTTTAATATTGATCTGGCGGACTTGAATTTTTTAGGATGTTGAGAACCACTATAGAGCCATTCCTTGTATTGAAACTTACTCCCTGGATCGTGCAAGTGTGCATACGTCTCGTTCCTAGTGACCACATTTGTGAAGAAGTCCTGTTCCTCAGCTTCAAATACATCCAGGAGCTCTTGACACATTTCCACCTGCCTTCCCCTATTGTCCACTATCAACTGCTTTGAAACCCACTTAGCACAAGCCTTTTGATATCCCAAGTAATTAACGCTTGTGCAGAACCAAATGACACGCTCAAAGCATCAGCAACATGCTGAACTGTGATGCGTCTGTCTCCTCGAGTCAACTCATCAGCACCTTGTCGGTTATCATTGGTGACTCATATTGATGGAGGGTAACTCCTCGGCTTATTTGCAATTTCGTTTTCTCCTTCTTGAAACTTCTTCACCTAACGCCGCACATTGCTAATGCCCACTACAGCGTCCCCATAAACATTTTTCATCCGATTATGGATTTCCTTAGGTGCGCAACACTCTTTCGCCAGAACTTCAATCCCCGTCCTTGGTTTTAGGCGCATTTTCATGGTTCTAAGCAATCAATCTGAAAACGAAAAGCATACATTAGTGGGGTAAAGTCCCCTCTGTAACATCGTACAAGGAAATTCCCAGTCACTCTAATACATCTAGCATTACCGACGTGGAGGCATTACTTTTTGATTGATCCTCGTATTTCAGATTACTCCTCATTGGTGATGCAGGTTTAATGTCGTAGAATGTATCATCCCAAAGAATCAAACGGAACTTTGATTTATTGGCTGAGATGGGAATAACAGAATTAAAAGCCCAAGACGCGATCTTGAACCAGTATCACAATAATGTTTTTTGTGAAATGGAACCTTTGCATTCTCACAAAAAATAGAAGCATCTGAAAACAATTCGGATCCAAACTCTGTTGCCATGAAAATAGAAGGTACTCTGTCGCAAACGTTTTCCACTGGTATGTGACCATGAACTAGAGTGGATTTCATTACATTCTTGTCTTTTCGTGAGGGAGATAACAGCTTACCTGCAGATCACGTGTTCGAAATCTTACATCCTTCACTACTTTTACTTCCATTTCGGTTCCTTGTTTTTATCTGAAGGGTGTGGAACTAGATTAGGTCATTTGCGCATGCAGAAAGTTACAGTGAGTGCTGCTTTCTAACATGTCAATTTCGTCACTAATGTTCTCAACTGGTATTTATCTGATTTTGTTTATCTATTTTGCTGGAAAAATCATGTTATCTCGTTTTCATCGACGAGCTGTTTCTGACGGTAGGACTTCTCTCAGCCGGATGTTCTTTTTGTGTTGCACCATTCTTGATACTGCGAGAAACTGTAATGCCCTAACTCAGAGGGTCCATTTCTGAGAGAATCGCACCTGTTCTGCTGGCGACAAAGACCATATGGCTCCTTCAAAGTAGCTGAAATCTTTTAACTTCTCGTTCATGTGCTGAATTGTATACACATCATACCCATAGGCACATGTCTGCTAGAGGCGGATTCTCTGAGTTCTCTCGTTTATTCATGTAAATCCAGCTACCGACGAAATTAAAATCAACTTCCAATAAATGTGCAATTGGTATTTTCCAGACCAATTATCAGAAATATTACAACTCGATTTTCGAAGTACTGATAAACTGGTTTCAGATGTCTGTGTGCAAGCACGACACGTTTATTACTCTTCTATCAATGATCGGCTGAATCTCTCAAAGTCCAGTTTGAGAGATTTTACCAATGAGGGAGCCAATTGTCTTAATTCTTATAACTCTTAATAGGTATTTTCCAATCCAGTTGTCTAAACAATTTGACTGACTTTTTCTGAAGCTTACCATTTGGTGTCTGATGTCCTTGTGCATGGGTTACTCATTTATCTCTCTTCTACTGTCAGTAGTCTAATGTAGAGTAGTTCCAGTTCCATCAACCGTAGTCGGGTTTCAGGTATTTTCTAGTAGATGAACTCAACCAATCCCGATGCCCATTTTCTTTGCCTATAAATCTCTCCGTTTCGGGGGAACCGAGCGCTGCTTCGCTAAGCATTTAAGTAGCTAATAGTTTGTTTTGATGTGGAAAATATCAAGTGATTATAGTACCTTCTATGACGAAGTAAATTCCTCCATAAGTTTTATGCCAGGGGGCGGGATTCGAACCCACAACTCTCGGTTCCGGAGCTCCGAGTGCTGTCCACTATACTACACTGGCATGTGCTCTCACTGATATCTGCCTTTATCTCATGCGCTTCCTGCTGGGTAGGCACGTCACACTTCCTAAAGGAAAATCATCCCGTTTCGTTGCATATTTGTCTATGGAGTTGTATTATCGAGGTTTAATGAAAAATACTTCAGTTACAGAAGATTTTAAGGGAAATTTCAGATTACGGAGAAGGGAAGACTGACTTCTAAATAACATGGTTTGAGTATGAAACATAAAAATTGGGTTTCCTTCTTCTTCTTAAACTAAATTAAAATTTAATTCGTTTATCTCATTTTGACAGTTAAATTTCGAAATGGAAATTTCAACTTCTTAAATTATAACACCTACATTTTCACGAGTATTTTGTGTTCCTTCTACACAAGATGTGTCAAACGTCTCAGAACGAATGTCACACGAAAATAGCCTTGTTCGGTAAATAACCGGAATCTGGAGCAAACCACTTCTGAAACAAGAAACATAACACAGAATATTAAGTGGTAATAAATACGTCTTCTGGATCATTTCCGACACGAACCAAACATTTCAAATCATTTCCGACACGAACCAAACACTTCAACATTTATGAATCGTTTCCGGCACGAACCAAACATTTTAACATTTCTGAATCATTTCCGACACGAAGCAAACATTTCAAATCATTTCCGACACGAACCAAACATTTCAAATCATTTCCGACACGAACCAAACATTTCAAAGCAGATTTTTTGAAAACCTAAAAATTCGGCTAAAATACTAATGCGCTTACACCAACCACATAGGAAAAAACTGGTTAAATTTAAAACGCACTGTGTGAGCATCATAAGGAATAGAATCTGTTACAAAAATATCAACTGGACTTCGGCAATCGATAAAACACCCACAAATAGAAACAAGTTAGTAAAATCATGCAATGCATTGATTATCATACGCTTTCCAACATGCCGGAAATCATTACTCAAGTTATGAGGATAATGTCTGTGAAATAAATATCGCTTCTGTGTCCTGACCTTCGACCCCATTTCAATGATATTCAATAAAACCTGTTCAGTGTACCTCTGGAACAACATGATAAAGTTTTGTCGCAATCGAAGCATTTTTACGTAAGTTATGACGCATAAGGACAGTGGAATGAATCCTGCTCCTATGTCCTGATATTTGATCCCATTTCGTCCATTTTGAATAAAGTTTGACCCCAGGCGGTCCCCTACCACCTACTAAAATTTCATGGAAATCGAAACATTTTTACGCTAGTTATAACGCATAAGGGCAATGGGATGGATCCCACTCCTATGTCCTCACCTTTGACCCCATTTCTTCCATTTTTAATAGAATTCATTCCACGATGGTCCCCTACCACATGCAAAAATTTCATCGATATCGAAATTATTTTACGCAAGTTATGCACTATAAGGGCAATGGAATGCATCCCGCTCCTATGTCGTGACCTTTAACTCCATTCCTTCCATTTTCAACACGGTTCGTGCGGAGGTGGTCCCCTACCACATACTAAACCTTCATCGAAATCGAACAATTTTTACGCACGTTATGATGCATAAAAGCAATGGAATGGATCCCGCTCCTATGTCGTGACCTTTGACCCCATTTCGTTCATTTTCAATAGGGTTCGTCCCCAGGTGATCCCCTACCACATACTGAAATTTCATCGAAATGGAATAATTTGTACGTGAGTTATCGTGCTGACGCACAGACGGACAAAGCTGGAGCATATACGCTTTTTCAACCTACGGTTGGAAAGCGTAAAAAGCGTGTTTCTCCCATTAGTAGTTGAAAAGTATGTTTCAAAAATTAAAAAAAAATTCCATTCAAAGTTTTTCATAGCAGAAGATTTCAGTGGCGAACGGGATTTTAAAACAGAACAATAAGAGGAGATGTAGAATATAACGCAATATAAAGTCACGCGTCCTAGCGGAAAAGCTATCCATTAGTTGAAGAAAATAATGGGTGTAAAGTACTTTTACGAGTGAAGGGAATTATACCAAAAAGGGATTTTCTAAGGGTGTTTTTTTTATATAATCGAATAAAGTCTTGCACATGGAAGCACACGCTGGTGTCCCGTGGCTGCAAAAAGTTTAATAAAATGGAAAAGTAGAAAATATCCGAAAATATTTCTTCACAGCCAAAGCTATACTCAGGAAAAATAATGTATCAAAATTGCCTTCTTGGAACAAAAATAGCGAAAAAGAAATGCTGACATTTACACTCCCTACCAGGAAAACTGTGCTCAATTTAAAGAGGATAACGTTTCCATTTTCATTCTAGCGAATGCCACACATTAAAAAAAAGGAAAATTTTAAATAGGGTTTCTGGAAGAGGACATACAGTTGCAAACAACGCTAAAACTGTGAAATGCCAACAGCCCACGAGTAAATGCAAAATATTCTAAAAGGCGAATTGTACCAGGTGTTTTTTTTTTTTTTTATTGAAAGTTTAACGATCACCGCGAACAACTCAAAGGGCTAGCTATAAGCAGTCGCCCGCCCCTAATTCAGGGCCACTGGCTCCAGGAAACAGGGAAAGCCAGTGCCGTACGCCAAGCACAACATCCAAGCCTTACCGGGATTCTAACAAAGACCAATGACGGACGAAAGGTGAGAAGCCAGAATCATTGCTCTATGAGGACGGGATATGCAGTATTGAAAGAATTTTTTAATTCGGACACTTAGAAGAAAAGATATCGAGAAAAAACACATTACAACTTTGCGACCCTATAGAGAAAATCGTCAGTCATTTGGGGCGGAAAATGAGCACAAAAATTTTCGTAATTACATATGATGTTCGAATACTTTTAGAACGTCTTTCATAAATTACAGAAAATAACAGAAGTTGAAACTGGCAACAGAGTGTTGGATGAACACGAAATAAACATCTGCTGCAGTTAAATATCCTTTGTAAGGAAATAGCGTAGGTGAACGAGCTGTGGATAGAAGGTTATGTTTTTGCTTTTTACGAAGATAAATATTCATATTCTGTAATTAAACAAGTTAGTAAAATCATGCAATGCATTGATTATGATACGCTTTCCAACATACCAGAAATCATTACTCAAGTTATTTCTCAAGTTATGAGGACAATCGCTTTGGAATAAATCTCGTTCCTGTGTCCTGACCTTTGACCACATTTCGATGATATTCAACAGACCCGGTTCCGTATAGCTCAGGAATAACATACTAACGTTTTGTCGCAATAGAAGCATTTTTACGTAAGTCATGAGAATAATGGCTGTGGAATAAAAAAAATTTTCTGTGCATGACCTTTGACCCCATTTCGTTGATATTCATCAGAACCGGTTCACTGTACCTCCGGAACAACATGATAAAGTTTTGTCACAATTGAAGCATTTCTACGAAAGTTATGATGCATAAGGGCAATGAAATATACCCCACTCCTATCTCTTGACCTTTGACCCCATTTCGCCAATTTTCAATACAGGTCATCCCTAGGTGGTCCCCAACCGCATACTAAAAATTGATCGTAATCGAACCATTTTTATGCAACTTATGACGTACAAGTGCAATGGAATGGATCCCGCCCTTATGTTCTGCCTGACCTTTGACCCCATTGCGCCCGTTTTAAATAGGGTTTGTCCCCACGTGGTTCCCTAAAACATACTAAAATTTCATCAAAATCGAACAATTTGTACACACGTTATGACGCATAAAGGCAATGGAATGGATCCCGCTCCTATGTCGTCCATTTTCAATAAGGTTCGTTCCCAGTGATCTCCTACCACATACTAAACTTTCATCGAAATCGAACAATTTTTTACGCTTTCCAACAGTAGGTTGAACAAGAAAGATGACACCGAATTTTCGGGTGTAATAAGCACGTCTTTTGAATGATTTTCGGACGCAAATTAAATTTATCAAAGCTATTCAAAGTCAATGGAACCGGTATAGAAAACATTAGTATCTGACGGAAGAAAGAAGTTTTTCAATCGGGTTTTTAATCCCTCCGATATTGCTGTAAATGGAATCGTGAACTTACGCCCTCTGGTTTCAGACTTGTGCGGTAAGAAAAACATGAGTTTATATGAGAAACATTTCGAACCGGAAACGCTCTCCAACACAGAAAGAATTTTTCAAATCGGACTCGTAGAAACAGAGATATCGACAAAAATAAGATGTGACTTTACGTCCTTTGGTGAGAAAACCATGCATTATTTTAGGGAGTAAGTATTCTCAAAAGGTTTATTCATATGAGCAATATCGGCCCATGAAAAAAAAAATTTAGTCGAGCTTTCAGAAGCCAATATTTTGCTACAAATACTTCAGAAGCAGATATTAACACTTATACCCCCTGGTGGCCAAACCATTCTTTACCAAACATTAGAAATTATGTGAAAAATATTTTCTCTCAGGTCTTGTATGTGATACAGGAAGAAATTTTCAAATCGGAGTTTTAGGAGAAGAAATAATGCCGAAAACGCAATTTACCTTTGCGCCCCCTAGTGGAAAGTCTATGATTTACTTGAAAATTTTGAATTTATAGGAAAAACATTTCGCATCGGAAACACTATCTAACAAAGTAGGAATTTTTCAAACCGGACTCTTAGAAGTAGAGATATTGACAAAAATAAAATATACATCTACACTCCCTGGCGTAGAAACCATGCATTATTTCAAGAAGAAAATGCTCCTAAAAGGTTTGTGGACATGAGTAGTATGGGTCAACAAATGGCTTTTTTTTCAATCCAAATTTTAGGAGCTCGTATTTTTCTGCAAATACATCACAAGGGGAAATTGAGACTTACGCCACCTGGTGGCCAAACCATTTTGTACAAAAATTAGAAATTATGTGCAAAGGATTTCCCATCAGGAGCTGTATCCGGTGCAAAAAGAATTTTTCAAGTCCTAGATTCAGAAGCAGAGATGCAGGAGGAAACCCAATTTATTTCTGCGCCCGGTAGTGGAAAGTCTATGAATTACTTGAAAATTTTAAAATTATATGAAGAACATGTCACACTGAAAACACTATCTAACAAAGAAGGAATTTTTTTCAAATCGGACTCCTAGAAGTAGAGATATTGACAAAAATAAGATATATATCTACGCCCCCTGGCGCAGAAACCATGCATTATTTTAAGAAGAAAATGTTTCTAAAAGGTTTGTCGACATGAGTAGTATCGGTCTAGAAACGACGTTTTTTTTCAATCGAGGATTTAGAAGCTCATATTTTGCTGCAAATACATCAGAAGCGGTAATTAGGATTTATACCCCCTGGTGGCCAAACCATTTCTTTACAAAAAAAAAAAAAAAATTATGTGCAAACAATTTCCATTAGGAGCTGTATCCTGTGCAGAAAGAACTTTTTAAATCGGAGATTTAGAAGCAGAGATATAGGGGGAAACGGAATTTACCTCTACCCCCCCTCTAGCGGAAAACCTATGAATTACTTGAAAATTTTGAAATTATATGAAGAATATGTCACAGTGAAAACCCTATCCAACAAATAAGGAATTTTTCAAATCGGACTTCTAGAAGTCGAGATATTGACCTAAATAAGATATTCTGTGGAATATTTTAAGGAGAAAATACTCCGAAAAGGTTTATCGATGTGAGTGGCATCAGTCTACGAAAGAATTTTTTCAATCGATATTTTAGAAACTCAGATTTTATGTTAAATACGTCAGAAGCAAAAATTAACACTTACGCCCCCTGGTGGCCAAAGTATTTATTACCAAAAATTAGAAATTGTATGCAAAAGATTTTCCATCAGGAAGTGTATCCGCTGAAGAAATGTTTTTTTCAAATCGGAGCTTTAGAATGAGAGTTATCGGGAAAATTTTAATTTACTTTTACAGCGTCTAGCGGCAAATGTATGCGTAATTTCAAAAAGTAACTATATCTAAAATACTCTTCTACATAAAAATTTTTCAATCGGATGTTTAGAAGCAAATATGGGGAATAAAACGTATTTTTGAATTTGACAACATCTGCGTTTATGCCCTCTAGCTGCAAAATTGTACATCGTAAAAAAAAAACGAAATAAATGATCATCATTCTCATATTTCAAGCTTCCCAATGCAAAAATAATTTTTCAAATCGGACTAATAGTTCTAGAGATATCGTGGGTACAGACGGACGGACAAACCGATAACATAAGCATGATCTTTTTTTTCAAAAGACGTGCTAAAAAGCGTACATGCTTCAGCTTTGTCCGTCTGTCCAACCGCACGATAACTAGCGTGAAAATGGTTCGATTTAGATGAAATTTTAGTATGTGGTAGGGGACTACCTGGGGACGAACCCTATTGAAAATGGGCAGAATGGGGACAAATGTCAGGACATAAGAGCGGGATGCATACCACTGTCCTTATGCGTAGGGTCACGGGTGGCCTAGTGGGCAACGTTCGTGACTACCACGGAAAGGACCTCAGGTTCGATCCCAGGCAGGTACGAACGCTCGTTTCACTAAATATCCGACGTGCGTCGGATGGGCACGTTAAGCCGTCGGACCCCAGGTACTGGCCTGCCGGTAATAAATAAGGGCGTCTTCCTCCCCTTTTCTACTTCGCTTCCGTGTCACTTTCCTATCGGGCATTCTGGCCCAAATCTCCTAGCTTCCTATTTCTAAGGGTTGCTTAAGACCTGGGGTTAGACACTCCTTTCCTAGGACTACATATGATCCTCATGATCATCTGTCCATATGCGTCATAACTTGCGTAAATATTGTTCGATTTCAATAAAATTTTAGTGTGTGGTATGGAACTATCAGGGAAAGAACCCTAATGAAAATGGGCGAAGTGGGGTCAAAGGTCAGGACATAGGGGTGGGATGCATTCCATTGCCCTTATGCGTCATGACTTGCCTAAAAATGGTTCGATTGAGACATACCTTTATCATGTTGCTCCGGAAGTATACTTTACCGGTTCTGTTGAATATCATCGAAATGGGGTCAAAGTTCAGGTTATACGAGCGAGTTTTATTCCGCAGCCATTATCCTCATAACTTGAGTAATGATTTCTAGTATGTTGGAAAGCGTATCACAATCAATACATTGCATGATTTTACGAACTTGTTACTCAAGTTATGGCGCATAAATACAATGGGATGGATCCCGCTTCTATGTCCTGACCTTTGACCCTATTTCGCCCATTTTCAATAGTGTTCGTCCTCAGGTAGTCACCTACCACATACTAAAATTTAATCGAAACCGAACCAATTTTACGCGGGTTATCGTGCTGACGGCAGACGGACAAAGCTGGAACATATACGCTTCTTCAAACTACAGTTGGAAAGCGTAAAAAAAACGTGAAAATCATTGAATCAGCATTTCTAAATGTAAAATAAGCAGTATTATTAATAATACAGGGAAATAATCGTCAGGAATTGATTTTAACAGGAAAAAGAATACCAAACGGATATCCAAAGAAGGTACGTACTTTACTCTTACGCCTATTTCAAAAGTAAGGTCTCTTGTCTCAAACGAAAATCCACCGACCAAGAGAGCAACCACTAAATTGCTAAAAATCTGTGTATGAACTGTAAACAAGGTAATAAAAATATCTGAATCTGAAAAAAAAAAAAAAAAAGCATATTGCTCACCTCCTTTTGCTTGTGCTCAGAACACGGTGTAGACTTCTGTATGAAAATCACTTAGCCAGAGATAGGTGGAAATTTGTCGCCCTTATTATTGATGACTCACTGATCTACCTAAACGACTGTAACAAAAAAAGATGATAACGTAACCCGTTTAATGTTATGTAAACTTTCCGGCTGACTAGATGCTAAAATAAGGGTAAATGCGATGCAACTGATTGTGCCGGATAGCTCACGTTAGAGTGAGGCTTTTACAAAGGCCAGACGAAACAAATACAGAAATCCAACTTACGTCAACTTTTTATTGGTCCAGCAACATTAGACGAAATCCAAAACACACCACTTCACATATCTTAGTCAAGAAGTCCAACTTATGTCAACTTTTTATTGGTCCAGCAATATTAGACGAAATCCAAAACACACCACTTCACATATCTTAGTCAAGAAGTCAACTTACGTCAACTTTTTATTGGTCCAGAAACATCAAACGAAATCCCAAACACACCACTTCACATATCTTAGTCAAGAAGTATACAGTCAAAACTCAGTAAGGATCTAACATCTCCACACAACAAAGCAACTGCTACATCGTCTTTTTATCTAACGTTCTTATCACATACATACGTCACTCTTTTTCGGACCTCAGAATGTTGCAAACATTATTCTCGTTTGAATGAAAAGACATAACGTTAAGGTTTGAAAATGTGTAAGAGAATAAACTCAAATTTACATAGAAAAAGAAACTCTAAAAGAAAATTAAAATATAATATACGTTACAAGGTATATCTATTATCGTAAAAGAGCACAAAAAGTCTTACAAGCTTTGTTTCAATAATCAAAAAAAAAAAAAGCTTCAGTAGAGGATTCATGATTATTGTTGGTTTCTCGTACAATGGGAATTCAAGTTACGAAAAGTTGAAAAGAAAGCTAAAAATCAATTCTACATATTACCAAAATAATGTTTTAGCACCTACAGTATATTTAAAGAGGAAATATCATTATTTTATCCACAGAGCCTTCAAAAAGTAGAACTCCATCAGGATGAGGATACCAGCCATAAATCCAAATTTACCACTCTGTTTCTTGAAAAAAGAGACCAGTCTATACATATTGCTCATATACTTTCAAAGTTCTCTGATGTCTCACCAACGGAATATTGTGCCTCCAGAGTCTAAACAAAGCGCACTCTAAACGCAGACCTAAACCAATCATTCGACTAGGGGAAGCAGTGAGGGCGATAAAACGCCACAACCGATTTTAAAGAATGCCATGTATTCTTGGAAATTTGGATGCAGGCTCATAGTAAGAGAAATTGCTATCAGACAGAACGTTTAAGAAAGAAATAATTTTATTTGAACATTAATTATATTGCCCGAAAGTCTTTCTAAAAACGTGTTAATATCCCTATCTTACCGAAAATGGATTTTTTCATTGGGTATTTTCGACGAGTAAATATTACTGTAAATATGTTCTAAACGGAACAATATATCATGCTCTCTAGTGGCAAAATTAGGCATTCAAAAAAATTTGAAATTACGTGCTTATCATTCCGCATGAGATAAGCTGTCCGGCAAAGAAAGAATTTTCCAATTCGGACTGTTCTAGATATCGAGAAAAATGTGATATACAGATACGCCTCTGGCGGAAAACTTGGGCATTATTTAAATAAGAAATTATGCGCAAACGGTTTCCCGTGGTGAGCGGTGTCTGACTACTAAAAAGCGGTTTTATTCGAGCTTTAAGAAGCACAGATATTAATGTAAATGTATTAGAAACATAAATACACACTCACTTGATCTAGTGGCAAATCTGCTGGTCATCGTAAATAGAAATTATGCGCAGAACATTCCCTCCAATAAACTCTATCAGAAGGAAAAATGATTTTTTTGAAATCGGATTTTAAAAAGATGAGATACCTGCAAAATCGAAGTTTAGCTTTATGCCCTCTAGTGTAAAAACTGAATTATTTCTAAACAAAATGTGGACTTTGTAATAAATGGTATCCAAGAAAAGAAATATTTTTTTTCATTCGGGTGTTTTTTTTATTGGATGCTTAACGACCACCGTGAGCAACCCAATGGGCAGTCGCCTGTCCCTGATTTAGGGCCACTGGTTCCAGGGAAGGGAAAATCAATGCCGTAAGACAAACACAACATCCATGCCTCATCAGGATACGAACCAGGAACCCATTTGGACGAATGATAAGAAGGCACTTCTTAGACTACCGCGTAACCAGAGCGCCAATCGAGTATTTAGAAGCGAAGATATGGAATAAAATATATTTTTTCAATTCATAGCATCTGTCTTTACGCCCTCTACTAGGGAAGTTATGCATCATAAAAAGATCATAAGGCAAGGATAGTCGTTAGCATATTCCGGGCTTCCCAATGCAAGAAGAAGCTTTTAAATCGTGATAGTAGTTGGAGAGGTATGGTATCCACAAACGGCCGGACCAAGGCCTTCTGTGAAACACCACGCCATGACATTAGGGAGATGAGTTCCCTCTTTTAGTGACGTCACGAAGAAACCAAGGCTTCCAATTGGTTTCCAACGCCGTCGTGTATGACGTCTAGCATGACACCGACGTATCAGTCCATGTATCATGAGTGACGTCACAAACGGAGGGAACTCATCTCTCTAATATCATGGCCTTGTGTTTTCTAGACGGCTTTGGCCTGACAGACGGACAAATTGATACTAGAAGCCCGTACTTTGCTTGCAAAACACGTACTAAAAAACTGGTGTATAGTGGCTCAACACACATGATGGAGTTTCTAGGATATTTCAGTATGTGAGGTCAGAGAGCTTAAGGTTTCATTAGCTTCCATACGAGACAACAAAATCCTAATCGTTCAGTTTGCCAAAGTTGGAATTTCTCTATGCGCCAGTTTAGAAATTTTAATTTAGAAGTAAGACAGAAGCGTTTTAATCCGATAATTGATATCGCATAGTTAACATCCTTCAATGCGACTAGTTTCCTTCAAATATCACATGATCAATCTTAATTATATCGCTAAAGGTGTATAATGAAGAGCAGCGGAGTACGCAACAAGCACAGTGGTCGCTCGGTTCACGTATTAAATCTTTATGGAAAAGCGGAAGGAAGAAGTCTGTTACACACGCTATTAAAAATTTCCTGAACAGATAAGATAACAAAAGGTTCATATCAGCTTTAAAGTGAGCTGGTTATTTAAATTCCCTTCTATTTTAAAATAACGCACTTGAACAAAAGCGTTACATTTCCTCAACGAAGACGTTTATAAGTTCTTTCTTGTCGGCACAAAGCATCGGCAAGCGCATCCTTGCGTGCCTTGCTTTTCTAAACAAACCTTCAGAAACAAAAACTAAGTAGTCACCACAAAATGATAATTTCTCTTCACTCTGATAATTGCGCCCAGAAAATGCAGACACACAACACGCAACAACAACGAAGGGAAAAACATTTTATCTAGTTTTTGAAGCGTACGAAGCAAACACAAACATGAAGTTCGGTGCAATTTTCCACCAATACGAAACTAGGACAAAAGAGAAACAGATGTGAAAACAAATAGACATCACAATGGCACTCCTTCTTCAGTCATTGTGTTCTCCGGGAAACAAAAGGAATTTCAGAAAAGCACTTCGAAACCCCACTTGAAAAATGTGCATGTTTCTAACGTATCGAAGGAAATCAGACTGAGTTGTATTTCACACCTACGTGTATTTTTGCTTATTTGTGGATTTTCCAAAGATAAAAATCAGCCTAAGACAATCTGTTTCAAGTGCTATTAAAAATCAATTCTTAGTTTTACCTCTACATAAAGCGCGGAACAAAATGGTTCAGGTTTCCTCGCATTTATTTTAGGAAAACACCTTACGCAGGAATTGGACAAACTTATTGGGCGAGCAGGAAAATGTAAATTATCAGATCAAGTTACTTATTATTATAATTCATATTTTAATAGAATGTTAACAGCAGTGTGGTGCAATTGGCGGGCCTTTCCTGTTTTCTGCCCGCCATTGTTTGCTTTTGTTCATTGTTACATAAAATGACACTATTTGACTTCCGAATATTAACGCTTTCAAGCAGTTCCCGATTTCGAGTGTATCGTTCCTCTTTGTTTACATGAAACCTGATCACACCCAACATGAGAGAAAGTAATTCACGATAAATGTTATGGGAATTTTTTATTGGTATATAAAATGACACTATAAATAGCAAAAACCTACTTATTCACTTTTTAATAAAATTTAAACTGTTTAAATATATAACAGAAAAAAATTATACAGTATAAGAAAACAAATGGAAACAAATAGCTACAAATTAGGGACCAATACGTATGGCCGACCCTAATTGCGCGCTGCTCATGATGATGTATTGTCTACGTTCTTGTCCAGATATGGCACATGAAGAAACAAGAAAAAGTAGTTAGTCAACTACGTGACTTTACGTTACGATATGCAACCAAATAATTTCAAGAAAACCCCTAAACAAACATTCTCCTTTTTCTGCCACGCATTTTTATTTACAATGAATGCTAAATGAATTAAAACCATCCGTATGCAAAGTGAGGTATGCCAGATACTGGCGTAACCAGGAGAAGGTTGTAAGCCTGTACTCTAAAGGTGAAAAATTGGTGGTTCAGTTGAGAGATGACAGGTATATACTGATCAACAATTCAACAGAATTTACAAAGTGTGAGCGCATGAAGCGCTGGTGATTTCATTTTGGAAACGGCGACACTTATGGGTTGGAAACGGCGACACTTGTGGGTTGCAAACGGCGACACTTGTGGGCTGGAAAGGGCGACACTTGTGGGTTGGAAACGGCGACACTTGTGGGTTGGAAACGGCGACACTTGTGGGTTGGAAACGGCGACACTTGTGGGTTGGAAACGGCGACACTTGTGGGTTAAAAATGTCGACATTTTGGGGTTGGAAAGAGCGACACTTGTGGGTTGTTTCAGAGCCTCGGGATTTAAAGTCTTCGAGGTCTGGTGCCAGAATAGCAAAACAACCAAACGGGGATACAATAATATTTGTAAATGACCCCGAATGTTAGATTCTTTTGGTGAAAGACGTCTGTGTCGCCTTGTTCAACAATATGGGTCTACTAGAAACAATATTTTTTTTCAATATAGGTCGGCCAAAAACAATGTACAGCACGACTTGTGGCGTACTACAGAGGTGAAACACGTGTGAAGATGACAAATCAGGAGTGAGACATTCTGTCCACGTAGCTCAGTTGGGACAGCGACATACTCCGGAGTGATGGGAAACAACTTCGATGCTTGTCGCGGACAAACTTGTGCTTTCACAGATTATGCGTCATATGATGGCAAGGATATGTTGCAAGAAGTCTTAGGCGCCATCCTCTGCTACCAACAGTTCATTCACGTAAACAACTCTTCTTGTGCCGACAGTATCCTGACATAGTAACCTGCATGAGATGCCAAAAGAAATTCTTAAATTAGACTTTTAGAAGCTCAGACATCGAGGAAAATTCAATTTACATTCGAGCACCATATAGCGAAGAAACTGCGCATTACTTGAGGAAGGAAATATACACAAATGGTATTCGTTGTAAATGGTATCGACGGAAATCAGAAATTTAGAAGTAATAAATATAATGCATTGTACACTCACGAACAAAGAAATTTGCGCACCAAGAAGGAAGCATCGGATTGAAATAAAATTTTATGGACGTAATGATACAGATGAATGACACACATTATGGCAAAAACAGAACTTCAGGACAGTTACAGGGGGATCTGTGGCACGCAGTTGCATCGCCTCGTGCTGCGATACATGATGCACTACGGTCCTACATGGAACCGAACAGACGCCTGATGTTGTCCTCCGGCAGACTGGCCCACACGTGTTGGACGGTGTGTTCCAAATCCAGGATAGTGCGGCACGGTGGCAGCCGGCATTTCAACTGGTCCCATACATTCTTGATAGGGGACATGTCCGGGAGCGGCCAAGCCATGGAAGTGTCTGGACATGACGTAGGCAGTCCTGGGCAACTCGAGCCGTGTGCGGCCATCCTGATGGTATAGCGCACCGGGGATCCCGGCCAGCAATGGGAACACATGGGGCAGTAGGATCTCATCCACATACAGCTGGACCGTCAATGAACCACGAACCACTACTAGACCTGATCGGTTATCGTAGTCAATAGCTCACCAGGCATTGATGCGTGCAGTGGGGGAGGTGTAACGCTCGATAGGGAAGTTGTGATTGTGCTGTTGACCTCCACACCCGGACACGATGTTCATCTTTCCCCAAAACGAAGCAACACTCACAGTTAAACACCGCACGTCACTCTGGCCTCACACCACTGCACACGGAGCAAGCGACGTTCCGGTGTTAACGGCAGCACATGTAAGGGTGCTGGGATCGCAGATTCGCTTCCGCGAGGAGTCGGGAAATGATTCGTTAGCCCACAGGAGCTGCTACACCTGCCTGTATAGTGGCTGGATCCCCGTGGGATCCGTTCGTGCCAGGCGCACAATCCGTCGATCCTTTCTACCGGTGGTCTTCTTGGTCCGTCCTGAGTCGCTTCGCTGTGTGGCAGTGCCTTCACGTGTCCATTGCTCCCAAAACAGTCGGACGGTATGGTCAGAACGATTCAAGCGGCCGGCTATACGGCTTGCCGACCACCCTGCGGTTTTCAGCCGGATGATCAAGCCTCTCTCAAAGTCCGTAAGTTGCGTACATCGACATCTCTGGCGTCTACCCGGAATTCTTGTCACTCTGTACCCTTTCTTGCATCGGCTGGTGCTTTTCACTTTCATGGGGCATCGACTACACGCCGGTTTATAAGTCTCCCGGACCGTGCTTGCAGCGCCATCACAGGGTGTGCGGTCATACGCACTCGCACCAAACGTGGATCATTTTGCATACCAGCACGCACTTTAGCTAATTGCAAAGTTTCGCGGTTGTAGCATGTTTTCTTCTAGGTGCCCAAATTTCATTGTCCGTGAATGTATTTTGAATACAATAGCACCGGCATTTGTACCGTCTCGCGGTAAAATTATGTATCCAAATAAGACTAAGTTATGCAAGGATAACCGTTTCCACATTCTTCGTTTCGTATTGAAAAAAAGGAATTAAAATAGCAATAAATCCGGAAAACAGTTGCAGATATATGGTGTCGTCCACAGACGACTTGGCGATACTACAAGCAGGTACCTTTCTTTTCAGAAGACGTGCTGAAACGGATATAAATCTCCTACATGATTTCATTAGCCTGAATTCATTCTCCACTTAGTGTCTTAAAAATAGCGTAAATAAGAATTAATTTAACTTCAGGAAATGTTGGAACAGCATTTGAAAGACAATTAATACTGGTGAATAATCGCTTATAAAAATTACAGCTGCAGATTTTAAGTCGTCTTTTCTTAAATTAATCGAATTGTTCTGCGTACTTCATCTTCTGGCTTTTCGCTCAAATATTAGAATTTAACTTTTAAATAAAATGGCAATAATTGAGGATGTGAATGAGTAATAAGATGAGTGATATGAAAGCATCGTTTTAAGAGCAATAATTAAAAAAACAGTCACTACTTCAATTTCGAGATGTAAAAATTTGAGTTCAAAGCCAAATTTAACGAACTAAACAGAAAATATAATTGATTTTAAAAAAATGAGGTATTATTTTCAATTCCATATACACAGCCGTAATAGAATAATAAGACCACCCCCGGAATCACAGTGTACCCGCCCAGTCGCGTCACACAGTGCCCGTGACAAGGTCGACCACACGGAGATATAAGCGCCCGGCCAAGACAGATGTGCGATAGTGCGTGTCGTGAGCAAAATGAACAGAGGCAGTGATTTGGCGAACGTTCAAACAGGAATGATCATCGGCTACCTCGCCAAGGATGGAAGCATTTCAGAAACAGCAGACTTCGTGGGCTGTTTGTCAGGTGCTGTAGTAAGGGTGTTCCAATAAAGAACCGCTGGCACACCGAGTCCCTTCCGACGTCATAAGTGTGGACCACCAAAGGCCATCGACCCCAGAGGAGAACGTCGCCTCCGTCGGCTGCTGAAAGGCGATCGACGTGCAGTAATTGACCATGCAAATGAACGGTGTGGAACCCAGGTACGTGTCCCCGATAAGAGTATAGCGAATCCTGTTGCGCATGAGTCTCTGGAGTCGACGCTGCGTCAAGGCGTCCATGTTAACCCAGGTCCATCGGCAACGACGCCTGCAGTTCGCATGGGACTACTGTCATTGTGTAGTGTAAGAGTTGAAAAAGTTTGCCTTCTCCACCGAATCGAATCGAGGTTTCTACTCTCCAGAAGTGACGGGCGGCGACGGATACAGAGTCAGACACACGAGAACCAACACTCGGAGACGCCCGTCGGTGTCAGTGTGCATGTCTGGGGGATATTTTCCTGGTATGATCTGGGACTGCTGCTACCACTGGATGGGTCCTAGCACGCCAACGGCTACCTGTCCATCCTCCTGACCACACATGCATCCCTTCATGTTAGACGTTTACTCTGGTGGCCATGGTGTCTACTAACAGTACAATGCGCTTTGACATGTCGCTAAGAAGGTGCGTGACTGGTTCCAGGAACACGACAGCGATGTCTCCGTTCTCCCTTGGCCGGCGAAATCGCCCAACCTCAATCCCGTAGCGCACTTGTGAGACTATTTGGATCAACAGGTTCGACGTGCCGAGCCACAACCAGGTCATTTCCTAGAACTCCATTCTCTGCTGCAGTACGAATGGGCACGCGTCAACCTTCCAGCGACTCCTTGCGTCCATGCCACGCCGTCTCGCCGCTGTCATCCGGGCCAAGTGTGGTTGTTCCCATTATTAGGTAAGTGGCCATACTATTCTGATACGGCTGTGTACACTAAAGTGCCACTGAATTATAGATAGGAAAAGATATGCAAACGCTTGGCTGACGTTTCGACATTGTGGTGCATGCCGGGCCGAAATTGAGGTTAAATACATTCATTGCCCACAACTCCCAAACATTGATCGATTACAGCCGTGATGGGTAAGACACGTCATTTGATTGCGTTTGACAAAGGCAGATTGCATGAGCCTGTTGCATTGGTCACCCCATCTCGAAAATCGTCAACACACTGGGGTTTTCCCGTGTTACAGCGTACAGATTGTTTCGGGAATGCGAAAGTTGTGGCAAAAAAGCAAGCTCCCGAATTAATTGAGAGGTGTTTAAGAATTAAGAATTCGTAGTGTACGACATTTGGGGACGCTGATGGACGCAAGACAATTTCACAAATCACCACCGCTTTTATCAGTGCATCCAGTTTTTTTTTTTGTCAGTGCATGGACAATGCAACGTACTGCTGAACTTCTACTGTTCATAAGCCAGCAAACCACGAGAGTCCCACTGTTAGCGGCATGTCTCCTGGCACTACTCCTTGGTTAGGCAAACTCACACCAACACTGCACCACAGAAGACTGAAACTGGATAGTCTTGGTCATTCATTTACACCCATTCATATCCAGCATGCATCATAGTGGAAGTGGTGTATTCTTCCAAGATAATTACCCATCCTACAGGTCCCATCTGGATACTGCATGGTTACAAGGGCATGTGGATATCATAGCCGGTCATTTACACCCATTCATATACAGTAGAGCGTTGCGAAAAAAACATTTTTTAATTTTTAAACGCCCTAGTGCTTAAAAATTTTGATTGGTGGTCAGTAAGCCACAGTTTAAATCATTTTCGATTCAGATAATTTCTTCCGTCTGCGCTTTTCGAAATATTTAACTAGAAGCAAATACGTCTCACTTTCGCAGGTTTTTCATTTATAGACATCAGGTAAATAAACCAAGACTATAATAATGTTTCACCTCGTCATAGAAAAACCCTGGGCTCATGGGCGCAACGTTCATTTCGTTGGAAAACCAATCAATTTACGTCTTATTCTGGGACTGTTTCAGACGGGCTCATGCTACATGCTTAGAATTGCTAAGATCTCATTTGCGGCTAATCGGTACTGAAAAACACCTACGACTCACCACGTGGAGGCCGCCTCAATGGAGTCCCTCCCTTACCCGCCCTACCATCCGACCATATGTAGATGGGGTAATTTCATCCTATTTTAGTCGTTTCGGCTTCTATGGCTTGAAGTCAGCCTTCGTCTCAAAAGTGGGCATTTTTTCTCTGTCCTGCAGTCTCGCTCTTATGTACCTATCCTGAGCTAGCGGCCCACAGACTTTATTCGATGCTTGCATCACCTACTGTAGAGTTTGTTCCACTGCCTCTGTATGGCACAGTAGGTGTCTTAAACCCTTATCAGGGACTGAAGATGCAGGGTCTGAGATGATGTTTTGCAGGTCTTCGTCTAAGATATCCATTGTCATTCTAACCGCCGTAACTCTCTGCCTTAAAATTCAGGTTAGGGAGTAAGAATATCCTGAACCTATCAGACTTGCTCTTCGTCGTGGCAAGGATCTTCCGCGGAGCATCTTGGCGAACTTCAGGGCGATCATCATGGAGCATTAATGCTAGCAGGCTTTCTCGATGGACAAAGTACACATTATCCTATAAAATGTTTTGAACGACAGTGGCATCCTTCTTGGCAGGGTACTTCATGGCATTGCAGGTTGCTCACAGGTTCCTGGGTGTGGCTGTGTCTGCATTTGATGGTAAACCACATGGAGCGTACACTTTCATCATGAAAGTGGCCAAGATCTTGAGATTATGAGGTCAGCTGGTTCCAATATACAGTGTTGAAATTCGGTAAGCTGTGGTGACCCACGGGCATGACGCAGAGTTCCGGGAGTACTCTCCGCCAAGTCGGTGGGGCATTCCTCAGATGATACTGCTTTACATGTTATGAAGATATTTCTGATCTGCACTGAGATGTTTAGCATAGACGTCTGGGATATTGGACGGACTTGCTTTGAATTTGATCACAGAGAGGTTTTCACAGTTTATCAGGTTTTTGCCGACAGGGCCTAGCAAGGATTTAGGACCGAAGGTTTTCCCGTCTACGGGAACCACGAGATGACGCAGAGGGAATTCGTTGCTGTGCAACTGACACACAACTCGATGAAGAGGTCTTCCTTTTTTTCTTCTCGACGTCGCATAACACCAGCATTTTTTCTCAGTGTTCATAGGTGCTCCGTCGCACCCATGACAGAAACGTTTAGTAAACTCTATGACCCTTTCTTTGGTCAAATATGTCCAGATGACCTTCGTCACATCTTCCGCCCTACAGGAACAGGTGTCCTATGTCCCAAGTAGGTAGAACCTGGCTCCTGAACTAGAGAAATATATTTTTCTGTTCACATTTTTCTGCACTTCTTTCCAGATTCTGATGTTTCCTGGTACAGCGTGGAGTCTTTGCGACCGTCAAAATAAAGGGATTTGCGTCATATTAGTACAATAAAAAAATCCGCAATAGAACGCACTGCGTCGTATTACAATCAAAGCATCCGTATATTGGATCTGTACAGTGCTAAGGATGCAACATGTGCATGTCTGAAACAGTCCCCCAATCAGACGCAAATTGACTGGTTTCCCATCAAAATGAACGTTACGCTCTTGAGCCCAGGGGTCTTCTATGACGAGATGAAACATTTTTATAGTCTTCTTTTACTTACCTGAAATCTAAAAAACCTGAGAAAGTGAGACGAAAATGAAAAATGAAAAACCTGAGAAAGTGCGACGTATTTGCTTCTAGTTAAAGATTTCAACTTTTGGTTAAAAATTCGAAACTTTGATGTCAAGCACAGACGGAAGCTTTTCACTGAATCAAAAAGGATTTAAGCTGTGTCGTGCTGACCACCAACCGCATTTTTTAAACACTATGGCGCTTGAGATTCAAAAATTTGGGTTTTTCGCATCGTCATGCAGCATCCCAGTGGAAGTGATGTATTCTGCCAAGATAATTGCCTATCCTACAGGTCCCACCAGGATACTGCACTGTTACAAGTGCATGTGGATATCCTAGCCGGCTATTTTCACCCATTCATGTCCAGCATGCATTCCAGTGGCAATGGTGCATTCTACCAAGATAATTGCCCATCCTACATATTCCATCTAGATACTGCATGGTCACAAGGACATTGCAGTGAATCTAAAACGCTTCCGTGCCTGCCTAGAAACCCGGATCTAAACCTCATCTAACTTCTTTGGAATACCTTTGAAGAGGCAGTTTCGTCACGTGTCCCCTCGGCTACGAATCTTATTGAAGTATGAGCAGATTTGAAGGACGCAGGGCTCCCGGCACTTTCAGAACAATTTGTAAGCTTTTAGAGTCCGTGCCTCGTCGGGTGGCAGTCATTATTACGACAAGAGGTGATCTGACGGGGTACGAGGCAGGAACCACTAATTCAATGGCAGTTCAGTATGTATAATGTAAAGCCTGCAAGATGAGGAGAGCCCAGGACGACAGTTAGTCATTGATAACGACGCTCTAGACGCAAATGTGGAGGCAAATCCTCTCGTCACACTCAGAGAACTCGCTAAACAGTTCAGTGTGCTAGTGTCACTAATTTCCGAACAACATCACCACCACATTGGTAAGGTCAATAGAGCTGAGACGGGCTGATCCCGAGCCCGAAAGCCCGAAGCAGAGCCCGGGCCCGATTCGGGCTCGGGCTGTAGAATATTTACTGCGGTTTGGGCTCGGGCTCTTAGAAAGAGGGAGAGCAAGAGAATTTTTTTTATATATAAATGTGATTTTATATGATTTAGCAAATGAGACACTTTATAGTTGGTAAAGGGAATTCTTCGGCAACTGGTTCTGATTGGGGAGCACGCATTCGAGATGGCTATTTATTCCGTGCTTGGGTAGAAAATGTCATAGGCCGCGCATTTGTGTGTTTCTGCAGGGAAGAAAATGCTTTTCCCAGAATTATAGATATTGTATGGTTGATAGCATGGCGACAATCATTTACCCCCTATCTCCACGCAGTAGCTCCCTGCTAATTCTATTTAGCCATGTACATGTTGCAGCACATTATTGCACGATAATATTAGCATTATTTCAGCAATATACAATTGCAGCACCGCCTGATCATTTTGGATGTCCGGCCGCCCGAAATATTTCCGGTGGAAACGAACGGTCGAAACAGTTACACTGTAGAAATAGATAGATGCCCTTTCTCCATTCCCCATATTGCAGGAGGAGAAGGAGAGATTGGAAGTAAGAAAAATATTTTTTTATTAATGGTTGAACAGGTATGCCAGTTTTCGGGCTCATTCGGGCCCGGGATCTATCTTGCAATATATAATTTAGGCTCGGGTGGGCTCGCGCTGATATACCACGGGCTTGTACGGGCTCGGTCTCCGAAAATTGAGCCCGAACTCAGCTCTATAGGTCAAAAAGCTCGATACGCTGGTCCCACTCGAACTGACGAAGCATTAGAAATGACAACGGTTTGAGATGTGCATTAACCTTCACTTCGCAATGAAAAGGAGACCCTCCTTGATCGCATTGTAAGCCTGTGATGAAACGTGTGTGCTATACGACAACAATAAGCGATCTGGATAGTGGCTGAACCATGGTTAACCACCGAAACACCATCCTAAACCAAGGCTGACGCCAAAGAAAGTTTTGTTGACGGTGTCGTGGACTGCTCACGGTCATACACTGTAGGTTCTTGAATGCAGGGGAGAGCATTACCTCAGTCGAATACTGTGAAGACGATGTGCACCAAACGGCCATCTTTGCTGAACAGGAAGGGTCCTGTCCTCCTCCATAATAACGCGAGAACACGCGTGTCACAAACTACGAAACAGAAACTACACGAACTGATGTTCGAAACCCTCGCACATTCAGCCTACTCGCCTGAACTGTCATCTACCGATTTCCACCTGTTTATGCATTTTAGTAGGAATGGAACATTTGAACCCGCGAATCTTTAAAAAAATTTGATATTCGAAAACTCGAATTTTCGCGCTTTTTCCGTCTTTCGAATCTTAACCTAAAAAACTTGGCGTTTGGTGCTTGCTCTTGAGCGATATTTGTTCGAATTTTTGTCAGCATGACCGGTTCTGACATTAGAAAACAAAAGACGAAGATCGTCAACAGTGTGTACACAGCTATTTGAAATAGCTCGTTACTTCCAAAACTTGAGGAAACCCTGTAAAACGTTCTTAATCTCCCCACCATCGACAGTAATGTCAGAAAGACTATTCAGCACATCAGGTGTGCTGTGCATTAACCTTCACTTCGCAATGAAAAGGAGACCCTCCTTGATCGCATTGTAACCTGTGATGAAACGTGTGTGCTATACGACAACAATAAGCGATCTGGATAGTGGCTGAACCATGGTTAACCACCGAAACACCATCCTAAACCAAGGCTGACGCCAAAGAAAGTTTTGTTGACGGTGTCGTGGACTGCTCACGGTCATACACTGTAGGTTCTTGAATGCAGGGGAGAGCATTACCTCAGTCGGATACTGTGAAGACGATGTGCACCAAACGGCCATCTTTGCTGAACAGGAAGGGTCCTGTCCTCCTCCATAATAACGCGAGAACACGCGTGTCACAAACTACGAAACAGAAACTACACGAACTGATGTTCGAAACCCTCGCACATTCAGCCTACTCGCCTGAACTGTCATCTACCGATTTCCACCTGTTTATGCATTTTAGTAGGAATGGAACATTTGAACCCGCGAATCTTTAAAAAATTTGATATTCGAAAACTCGAATTTTCGCGCTTTTTCCGTCTTTCGAATCTTAACCTAAAAAACTTGGCGTTTGGTGCTTGCTCTTGAGCGATATTTGTTCGAATTTTTGTCAGCATGACCGGTTCTGACATTAGAAAACAAAAGACGAAGATCGTCAACAGTGTGTACACAGCTATTTGAAATAGCTCGTTACTTCCAAAACTTGAGGAAACCCTGTAAAACGTTCTTAATCTCCCCACCATCGACAGTAATGTCAGAAAGACTATTCAGCACATCAGGTGTCATAGCTGATAAAAAACGAAGTATGCTAGAGCCAGAGCGAGTTCGAATGTTAGTGTTTTTAAATAAAAATCTCCATTAAAGGTTTCTGTTTTTTTAGCACGTCTTTTGCGAAAAAAGGTCATGCTTATGTTACCGGTTTGTCCGTCCGTCTGTACCCACGATATCTCTGCAACAATTGGTCCTATTTAAAAAACTCTTTTTGCATTGGGAAGCTTTAAATATGCGAATGATGATCCTTTTTTCGTTTTTTTACGACGTACAATTTTGCCGCTAGAGGGCGTAAATGCACATGATGTCAAATTCAAAAATACACTTTATTCCACATATTTGCTTCTAAAATCCGATTGAAAAAATTCTTTTACCTTTCGATTTCATTTATGTCGAAGAGTATTTTAGATGTAGTTACTTTTTCAAATTACTCATAGATTTTCCGCTAGGGGGCGTAAAAGTAAATCACTTTTTTCCCGATAACTTCTTCTAAAACTCCGATTTGAAAACTTTTTCTTCAGCGGATACACCTCCTGGTGGAATATCGTTTGCATATAATTTCGCCGCCCCGGTGGCGAAGTGGTCTAAGGCGCTGGCCTCTGATCATTCGTCCGTAAGGGGTCCGGGTTCGAATCCCGGTCAGGCATGGATGTTGTGTTTGTCTTACGGCACTGGCTCTCTCCCTTCCCTGGAACCAGTGACCCTAAATTAGGGACGGGCGACTGCTTATAGCCCATTGAGTTGCTCACGGTGGTCGTTAAACCTCCAATCAAAAAAAAAAAAAAATATATAATTTCAAATTTTGTTAAAGAATACTTTGCCCCCCAAGGGGCGTAAGTGTTAATTTTTGCTTCTGATGCATTTGCCATAACATCTGAGGTTCTAAAATATCGATTGAAAAACTTCTTTCGTGGACTGATGCAAATCACATCGATAAACCTTTTCGGAATATTTTCTTCTTAAAATATTCCACAGTTTCTCCGCCAGGAGGCATAGATGTATATCTTATTTTCGTCAATATCTCTACTTCTAAGAGACGGATTTGAAAAAATATTCTTTGTTGGATAGTGTTTTCAGTGGGACACGGTTTCATAAAATTTCAAAATTTTCAAGTAATTCATAGACTTTT